>JAHZTW010000001.1:360855862-360931481 GCA_020283515.1 Alliaria petiolata
AGATGCAAGGAGATGATGAGTAAGCTGATGGTTGAGCTACCCCTAGTTGATGCAGTCCAACTTTCACCTGCATTAAGAAGATATGTCAAGAGAATGGTTGCAAACGGTGTGAGTCCTGAAGAAGGATCATTGCTTACCAGAGACATAAATGCAATTCTCTTGAACATAGTTCCAAGGAAGAAGAAGAAGGTGTGGGTTTCTGAACAAGTCTGTGCTGTGATTCAGAGGAGGATTCCAGAGAAATTACCAGATCCAGGGAACTTTGTGCTAGATTGCTCAATCTCAACAGGAAGGTTTCCTCGTTCTCTCTGCGATTTAGGTTCAAGTATCAACTTGATACCATACTCAGTTGCTGTGAGACTTGGAATGACTGATTTCAAGCCAACCAGGATCTCCCTTGTCCTAACTGATCGATCAAAGAGAATCCCAGAAGGTGTTCTAGAAGATGTTCCCCTGAAGATTGAAGGCTGCATAATTCCCACAGACTTTGTGGTTTTGAAGTATGATGAAGAGCCTGCAGACCCTCTTATTTGGGGAAGATCATTCTTGGCTTCAGCGGGTGCCATCATTGATGAGAAAAAAAGGAAAATGGAGCTTGATTTGGGTGATGTTGTCATGAATTTTGACATGGACAAGTTAAGAGGACCTTCCACCATCGATGGTCAATCTTTTTCAGTAGAATTGTCCATGGATCAAGACCCAATCAAGGAGCTTTCAGATGACTCTACTGTTGGGTGTGACAAGGAGTTGGATTCTAAAGAGCAAGTGCACAAACAAGTTGTTCAAGAGGCATTAGCTGAGAATTCTAAGAAAAATGTGAAGCCTGAAGACTGGGGTGGAAATGATCATCTCTTCAGGACTATGAGCAGAGAAGATGTTCTAATCAATGCTAAGTCAATGGAGGAAGACGTGTTCATCATGGAAGCAAGGATTGCAGAGCTAAGTTGCAGAAAAAGTGCAGAAAGTCGAGCTACAGAGCTGGTGTCGATCGACACCCTACGCGGACCACACCAGAAGCTGCTTCCAATACTTCAATTCCATCACCAGTGGTCAAACAGATGCCTCATATTGATCAGAAACCTCGAAGGAAGCAAAGGTACGAACTTCCTGGAATGAATTCCAAACCTCCTGATCATCTCAATAAGCATTTAAAAGGTTCAAAAGATGCTTCACACTTATGCAAGAAACGAGATTCTCGTAGAGGGCTTGGTATTTCTTTTGATTATGCTGCAGGAAAACGAACTGTCCCACCCGAACTCAAGACTCGCCATGCTGCTGTTCCTCATTACCTTGGCCGCTTACATGCACCTAATGCCTATACACCGCCATGGATGAGAAGACATTCGTCTGGAAAGCATTCGATGCCACCCTCTGATCCACCAGACGTCTGAACCCCGACACAGTCAAGCTAATGACTGAAAACGAGCGCTGAGTGGGAGGCAACCCACTGTTAGGTACGTATTTCTTTTTATTTCGTTTTGGTTTTACTTAAGTCCTAGTTTCAGTCAGTTGAAAAGGCGACATTGGACTCAACACAGACCAGTGTCGATCGACACCATCTAGTGTCGATCGACACCACGCGCAGACGAAGGTAAGTCTTCTATCTGGTCTTTTATGTCGTTTCTAATCTTTCTTTTAGCCAACTTCGGGCTTGATAACACTGGGGACAGTGTTGTTTAAGTCTGGGGGAGGTGATTACTGACTTTGTGTTTTGTTTGAGAGTCAGTTGAGTCTTGAGTCAAAAGTTTTCAAAAATTGTTTTATTGAGTCAAAATCAGTTGAAATTTTTGGTTTTTCTAGGGACTAACCACAGAAAGTTAACACTTGAAGAACCATTGCTATAAGAGTTGATTGCAGGACTTACTAAGTAGAAAGGTGCAAGTGGAATCAATCTAACAGGGCGAGTTCAGATCCCCTTATAAGAACTAGGTATGCGCAGAACTTGATTCCTCTTTCAGTCCGAACAGATAGGCAATTGCAGTCTCTCCTTGATCTTCCCTTAAGAGAAAAGAAAAGAAAGAAAAAGAGTCTAAGTCTGGAATAATGTCTTTGTCATGAGCCTGTCTCCTCACAAGGAACAATATTAGTGATGATCTTGAACACGTCTCTTCACAAGGAACACAAGTAGAGAGTAGCACTATTCCAGAGATCCCAAAAAGAATAAGAAAAGTCAATGAAAAGATCTTAGAACACCCTGAAAATGGGCGGAAGTTGACTAAGGGAAGAGAAAATAGGGGAGCTGTATGAGAATGTCTTGTTCAGGCACTAAGGAAGGGAAAGAATCAGAAAAGTTCTATGGCATTACCAATGTTAGAGTTCGAAATTTATACCAAGGAAAGGATCTGGATTTGAACTGGGAGATTGCTAAGCTTGTGGTAAGTACACTGAAATTTTCTAAGGTTGGCTCTATTATCATGTGGATTCAAGAAGTGTTAATCACTGTGGCGTTTTGAAGAAGTACTTGGAAGTTCCTGTTTTAAAACTTCTACTTCAGTCTAAGTTTCTGTTTTGCTTGAGGGCAAGCAAAGGCTAAGTCTGAGGGAGTTGATATATCATGGTTTTTACCCATTTTAGGACCATGATATAAGTGTTTTTATAGAGTCTTTTGTTAGTTTTAGAGTCCTATTAGAGTCTTTACAGGTTCAGGTACGTTTTGAGCATAATTGGAGATTTTGGAGCATTGTGGAAGAAGCTGCTGAAAAGATGAACTCGGATTGAAGATTGATGAACAGTGTCGACTGTTCATGTGTCGATCGACACCAATTATTTCCAGAAACTGGACGCGAGTTTTACAAGTTTTGAAGAAAAGGAAATTACCCAAAAAGTTTTCCTTATTTCCAAAAGTGTCCAGCTCGTACCTAGGCCTATAAATATAGTTTTTCAGCCATTGTTTAGGCATAATCTCATACTTTAAGAATCATAGAAGTTTAGGTTTTTGGAGAGAAGAATTTGTCTCCTTAGAGCAAATTTGGAACTCCCTTTATTTATTCTATTGATTTCTTTTATGCTTTCTATTCAAGTTATGATTTCTGTTTCATTGATCATGTCTGAGTAGTTTGCTTGTTAGGTTTAGGGTTTTTCAAAGGTGATTAATGAATTGTTAGGTCGAATTAAATTGTTAGGATAAAATCATTAGAGTTCTTCATCTGGATTTGTGTTTAATGCTTATTCTAGCTTCGCGACCTAGAATCTGATCTTAGGTTAATTAATAGATGCGAGAGTATTATTGATTGCCTGAACTAATGTTAGATGAGCAAAATACCTATTCGCAAAGAGATTTGGTTTAGGATTTTGTGAACAATTGAACCTGATATTAATGCTTGTCTGAATTGTTTGAATTCGCAAAGAGATTTGGTTTTCTGGAATTTAGGCATAGATAATCTTCGCAGCGAGAGTTGGTTGATTTTACATTAGTGTTTCAAGTTCAAGAACAGTGCTTAATAATTCCTAACTATCGCCTAGACCTAAAATTTGGATCACCTGAGGATTTCCCTGAACCTAGCGCCTCGTCTCCTGAATTTACTAAGTCCTTTAAATTGCTTTCTGTCTTTAGTTTTATTATTCTTCCTAGCTTAATTCGAATTTAGAAAACTGCTGTGTGACTATCCCTTCTCTGTGGATTCGATCCCTAAATACTACTGTGATCTCTTAATTTGAGAGAGTAGCTCTAGGGTAAATTTGACCCATATCATCAGTCTCCCATGACCCGAAGACATCTTCCGTTTTCCATAAACATATGTCCTTCAATCGTTCTTAAAACTCGATATTTCACCCAAACATATATATATAACGAGATCTTTAAATCAAATTCCGAATTTTAATTTAACGATCTTTAAGTGTAGCATAACAAAACCAACTCTATTTCTCTCTCTTAAACTCATGACAAGTTTTCATAAATGTTATTTTTCTTAAGACTTTGGGACTAGTCACAAGTGACTAAACCGAATCAACTTTTGCAAAAATGACTAAAGGAGAAAATCTCCCAAGGAAGATGGAAAGCACCTTCGTATGATACGACGCCGTCAGATAGACGATGAAAAACACCGTGGCCATGAAGTTACGATCTTCCACCGCTGTGGGACCCATCCAAAAAAACATTCTTCTAGAAGGTGAACTTTTTAGATACGTTGAACAAAATAGCATTTCTTTTGTTCCTTTTCTTACCTAATTAATTTTTCTCAATTCATTTGCAAATTATCTAATAACATAAGCCAATTAACATAATCTGACTCTCACAAATCACCATTCCCCCCCCCCCCCCCCTCCCCCACTCAGAAACTTTTGAACTGAATGATTTGAAACTCGGCGATATTCACGAAACCAAGTGAATTTTTTTCCAAATCATTATATAACTAAGGGGGTTAGTGGAAGACTGATTTATAAAGACTTTAAGAATTTTAAGATCCCATTGTTATTGACTTAATGATTTTTAAATTCCTAACAAAATCTTGTGTTATTGGTATGAAGATTTAATAATTCCTTTAAATCATTTGTTATTGGTGTGATGATTTTGTAATTATATTTGAAATTTTGTCTTATTCAAAATAATATAGTATTTAATGATTTTGCTATTCTGTTAAATTTTAGGAAGGGTTAGTGGGAGCTGGATTTATAAAGAGTTGGTTGATTTTAAGCATTTAGAGATTTGTTAAATTTGTAAAAAGTTTTGTTAGATTAGTTGAGAGTTTTGTGTATTCAAAAAATATTTCAAAATATTTCACTATAATGACTTTAAGAATCTTATATTTATAGTATTTTAAAAGTTTTGTTTTATGAGTTAAATTATGAACAATTAATATCGCAATAACACCATATTTTGATAGAATGTTGGAATCATTAAAACTTAACTTTTTAAATAGCAATGGATTTTGTATGAAATTTAAAAATCATCACACCAATAACATTGGATTTTTGTAAGAATATCAGAATCCATGATCCAATAACAATGGATTTTGAAAATTTTATTAATCCTTAAAAATCCTTCTAGCAACAATCCTTAACATTGTTATTGACACACTGATTTTTTACATTTTAATTCATCATTCACAACTTTCAAAATAATATAGTTGCTCATTTTAATCTGAAAGTTTGGATGATAAAATTTAAAAAATTATATCTTTTTTTCAAATAAACGTACTTCTTTGACACAAACCATACTTTTTTTAACACAAACAATACTTTGACACAAGTAATATTCGTTGACACAAGTCTCGTAGGGTATTGAACCCAATTTTACTATGAAAAAATATTGAAAAATAACAAAACCCAAATTTGTTATATCTTATAAAAGTGAAGAAAAAGCATAATCATATTAAAAGAGTTCGAATAATAACATTATAAAATACTTGTATTATCTATACAAAATTGAGTTCTTACATGTAAATGATATTGTATTACCTATGCTTGACATAAAAAGATGAATGGTGAAACAATGAATAATTTTAACACATCAATGATCTTCTTTAAAAACAAATATGCATACCTTATTTGAATATATATTATATAATTTAAAAAAAAATTATCATATAATTATTTTATCAAAAAAAGGAAGAAATTTTTAATATAAATCAATGAAAATTCACGACAATCCATAACAAACTTTGTATAGATTCTTTAAATATGAGTGAAGATAACTCTTAGAATCTATAAAAATCTTTGAATATTCTTAAAATCTATATAAGTGCTTCCCAATAACTCCCCTAAGAATATTTATATACTCTGTTAATGAAAAGTTGATATTAAATAAACTAACAAAATTATTCCGTTCTCCGTTGAACAATTGTGAATTTTGCTTATTTCACACGGTTTCATTTCATTTAACAACATGAGGGATGATTATTTTATACTATGTTTTTTCTATAAATCTACTATATAAAAGTAGAATGGCACTCTCCTGCTTCTGCCACGTCAGCAGCTGAGAGAGTGCCACATGTCATTCAATATTTAATTTTTAAAAAGTTTTTTATTTAATTTTTAAAAATTTGTTTTGCATCTACCAAAACTCGAACCCACAATCTTATCATTAAAAGTCAATCATTTTAACCATTAGGCCATGGTCACTTCTTGCCTATTCTCTCTAAAAATATGTAATATTCGCTCTTTTCTGCAATTTTATACACATTAAATTAGAAGCAGATACCATTTATAGTTTTAAATATTTTATATGTAAATTTAGACTTCAAATTTGAATTTCTGAAGATAGTCAAAATTGCAAATTTCTGATTAGTAAAATAACAAATTTAAATTTATTATATTCATGTTAATATTAATCCATTCATAATTAGTTAAATGGTAAATATATTTTACACCTTAATTTCTTTAATTTCTCCCCAAAAAAAAACCCTTTCAATTTATCAAGCTGTGCACATGCTTGTGAAATAGATAGACAAAAATTCCGCATGGATGAAATAGATACAAGGGGTACTATTTGTCATTCATCAATTTTCACTCACAAGAATTCATTCTTAAGAAAAGTCAAACCAGAATTTTTGCATCATCCAACAAGTTTGATGAATATTGTTTAATATATGCCTCAAAGAAGATGTGCAGATCCCCGTAATATTGATTTATAATATTTTTCATAGTGAAATCGAATTGCAATCATGTGTGAAAATCGATCAAAATCTCTATAAGTTGAAATTAACCAAAATTAATATAAGTAATAGAGATAAAACTCATTTATTAAACTTTAAAATTTCGAAATAAAGAAAGAAATATAAGCTATAAATACGAGTCTTAAAAATTATGGAGTTAGTAGGAATGAAACAAGTTGTGGAAGAAAAAGAAAGAACTCTGACCGCTTTTATTCTTTTCACATTTTGCCCATGTGAGTTTTAGTTTATTTAAGAAATTTTTTTAAATTTTAGTATCTATTAAATTTTGTTTCATTTGGCATTAAATGCGAACCAAACAAAATACTTTTAAATCACATCCAAGGGGATTCGAACCCAGAATTTTCTCAATAAAAATGAACAGTCTTATAAATTATGTCATAAGTACTCCTTCTCAAATTTTGCGAAAAATACTATAATAATAGTAAAAGGCGTAAAAAAAACTATGGTGATCTAATATACATTACAACTTTGAAAATAACATAACAAAATAAATCAAAAGGATAAATTATAGAATTTAAAAATAAAAAAAACTTCAAACAAACACCACCTATAAGTTATCAAATCACTAAATTATATACAATATCTATTGTAATTAATGACAAATAAAATCTTATTCACAAAACCAAAAAAAAAGCATTCAAGTTATATTATTTTAAAGGATTAGTGTTTCAGCTTATCTTTTCGTACAATGAAGTTAACTAATTTTTTTTTCCATAATCGATAACATACCAACAGTCATTTATTTATTAAAATCTAACTACTCATTAAATTTAATTTTAACTATATAATATATTCAAATTGCAACACATGTTAAAATCTAACCAATTCACTTACCACGTGTCGCGATCATGTTAATTACAAATTTAAACGCATCCAACTATATATGATAAAAAGATATAGACTAAACATAATTATAAACAATTTCTATTTTCACATTCTTATTCTTTCAGATTAAATTGTGTCAACTGTTATGTAAATAATAAAATGTCTATTATTACAGTATAAAAAATAATAAATAACATATTCAACAAAAAAAAATCATTGAAAAAAATAAACAAATAACACATTCATAAATCACAAATCATCATCTACAATATAACAGATGAATGAGACTCTTTAGAAGATGTCACAACAGTTTCTTCTTATTAGTCAATCATAACATTATTTTTCCACATGTATAAAATATATAAGCAGTTAATTATTNCTCTTGATCATCAGCAGCTTCCTCGTCTTGAGCATACCTTTAAAGATTGGGGAGAAGTTTATAATCGGAAAAAGAAATGTGCATCGTTTGAGTTAAGCAAGAAGAGCAAAGAGTCAGCATTCGAAACTTACTTCATGAAATCATTCTTGAGGACCCGCATCAAGATGGTTGCAAGGAAACCGGTCAAAAGGAGGACAGTGACGCAGGAGTTTATAATGGAGAACCAGTGGATTTCCAAGTGATGTGGAAGGGAAGAAGACATGGCGTACTTCTCCATTCTCTTCTCGAAAGGAGTCTCTGTTTCCTTCCACTTCACAGTGTACATAAACTCTGCGTCGACTTCCTTGTCCTCAGTGAGATCCACAAGCGAGTGAGGATCCATTCTAGCATTGATTTCGATAACTCGGTCCTTGTTATACAAAATCTCGAACTGGATGTGCTTGTACAAGAAATATTTGAACTCGCTCGGATCCGATTTGCTCTCTTTATCGACTTTCCCAATGAATCCCCAGATAGGCAGATCATCATAGTACATCTGGAAGTAATAGTCTTTTTCAACAGCCCTTCGAAACTGCTCGACCTCTTCTCTGCTAAGCTTCTTTTTGCAGTATATCTCCGAGTCTTTTTCATCTCTGAAGTTAAGCTTGTATGGAGCACTAACAAGCCTATCCCCATTCAAAACCTCACCAAGAGCTTCCTTCTTATCTTTCACACCCTCTGCAAAAACCAAAAAAACAATGGATCAGAGTGCATATGACTAAAATAAACAGATCTGAAAAGTGAAAAGCTCACATAAGAGCATCTCCAACCCATAATTGCATTTTTCATAGCAAAATGCAATAATTTCAAAATGCAATTGAATTTCTCTCCAACCCATAATTGCATTTTTCATTTCAAAAGGAATATTTTAAGTATATTCTTCTTTTTCTATTTTATTATTAATTGCTAATTATGCACACTTTAAAAAAATTACACTTTGACCCATTTATTTAATTTCTTTCAAAATTTCCATAAATTATGATATTCTTAAAATTTGATTATTATAATATAAAAAAATACATTACACTACATAGAAATGATAAAACAAAGTAGATTTTAATTTATGTTATTTTTAATTTCAGTATTATGTTATTGTATTTTCTATTAAATAATGTTATTTGCATTTTTATTTTAGATATTAAAGTGTTTTAATATTTATAACTATAAAAAATAAATTATCATCAAAATAATTATTTATAACTCTAAAAGTTAAAGTATCTAAAATTTGAAGGACTACTTTATAAATAAAAAAATTCAATTGCATTTTGCAATTGAAAATGAGATGGTTCCATATTTGAAACCAAAAATGGCATTATGCCATTTTGCAATTGAAAATGAGATTGAGTTGGAGCAGATTTTATTGAAAAATAACATTTGACACCAAATTTGCAATGGGGTTGGAGATGCTCTAATATACAATAGATGAAGGAGGGCTCTCCACCGTCGACACATCAGATATTTATAAAAAAGAAATTATCATCAAAATAATTATTTATAACTCTAAAAGTTAAAACCATTTTGCACCGTCGACACATCAGATATTTATAAAAAAGAAATTATCATCAAAATAATTGAAAATGAGATGATTCCATATTTGAAACCAAAAATGGCATTATGCCATTTTGCAATTGAAAATGAGATTGAGTTGGAGCAGATTTTATTGCAAAATAACATTTGACACCAAATTTGCAATGGGGTTGGAGATGCTCTAATATACAATAGATGAAGGAGGGCTCTCCACCGTCGACACATCAGCCCTCCCCCCCCCTATTAGTCCATCATTGACACGTCCGTGGTTTTTAACAAATAATTTTTTTGACATGTGTCAACTACTCCCTCCTTTTTTTAAGTATCGTTCTAGACTTCTTTTTTTTGTTTACAAATAATTGTCGTTTTCGGATTTCAATGCAGATTTATGATATATTTTCCAGTTTTATCCTTACATTTTTATCTTATTAATTATTCCTATCAAACAAAATGATGTTTTAATGAAGGATAAAACAGAAAATTTAATGTTTTCTTAATCTGTGTGAAATATCCTAAAATGACACTTAATAAAAAACGGTGGGAGTATTAACTAAATATAAAACCATTTAATTTGAATTTAATTACTTTAAAAATATTAGAACATAAATATAAAGTAAATCGTTCGCTTCCCTAGTTTGGCTTAGAGCTCTCTTCTCTTCTAGAGTCTTCGACTCGATAAGAATTGGAGCTGTGGATTGGGATAATCTTTTTTTTCCCTCGTGTCTTTTTCGCAAATATCTTATCTAGAACAGTGTTTTGAGTTACTATCATCTACTCATTTTAGGGCTCTTGCTTCAACTGTCTCCGTTTTCACAAGTTAGATGTTTTCAAGATCTTGATTTCATCTGTTCATCAGTGGTTTTTTCAACAAAGCACATAAATATCGCAATCGAGATTATCACAGTTGATGTGTTGTTTCTGGGTTAAGAAGTTCAGTTAAAGGTTCTATCGTTTGTGGCTTGATTCTTCCCAAGGAGGAAGGATGTCTTCAAGCTTAGACATGGCTCTCATAGCTATGTCTCTGGAAGAAGATGAAGATGTTTCGCTGGTAGATCTCCTAGATCTCCCGAAATATGTGGTGAGGGAGAGGAACGCTGTGAATTTAATAGGGCGCTCACTCAACCCCGAATGTCAGAAGATGTCGAGTTTGATCCACGATATGCCCAGGAAATGGCTTAAGTATGAGAGAGTAAGAGGAGTGGCTCTTACCAATGGAAGATTTTAGTTCATTTTCAAACATAAACATGATATGGAGGAAATCCTGGCTAAAGGCTTTCAGACATACAATGAATGGGGTTTGGCTATTGAACGTTGGGTGGAAACGCCGCCAGATGATTACCTTCAGAAGGTGCATCTATGGGTTCACATGAGACCGGTTCCTCTGAACTATTACTTGTCTCAATCGATTACCTATCTAGGTGAATTGGCGGGTTAAGTTGTTGAAGTTATCATTAAAGATTCAGTGATCGAAGTCACGAAGTATGTCATGATAAAAATCTTGTTTGGTGTTTCCAAGCCTCTTTGCAAATTGAGAGTTGTCAATTTGCCAAAGGGAGGCGGACAAGCTACGATTTTGTATGAATATGAGAATGTTCAAAAAGATGCTTCTTTTGCCAAAGACTCACTCATGAGCAATCTCTTTGCCCATTAAGGCTGAGGAGCAGGATGAGAAGCCGAAGCTAAGAAGAGATTGGCAAGAGAAAAAAATAAGAATTATGTACCAATTCTCAAAGAGAATGATCCTTTGTTTGGGGTTCTCAATGAAGCTCATGTGGGTGTGAATTCTATTTCCAGAAGACCTTTGATTGCTCCACAGGTTTTAGAACACATGAAAAAGTATCTACTGGTAGACAATGGTCCAGAGAGGGTTATTCGGGAGGAAAGAGTCAAGGCCTCTATGAATGCAATTGGGAATGATATTTTTGCTCAAAAGTCTCTCCTGAGAATGGAACCAATCTTAGTGATTTCAAAGGAGATTTACAAAGGCAAAGGTTTGGTTTTTGATTTTGACTATGGAAGGAAAGATGTTCCAGTGATCCATCAAGATGATAGATTTCAAGGCCCTAAGTTGATGGCGTCAGCAATCCAAACTGCTCAGGTGCCTCCATGGTACTCCAACTCGGAATTCTTATGATCAGAAGGTTCGACAACCAGTGTGTTCATTAGTTCAAATTCGCAAAAGGGTTGTTCAACGGTTCATGAGCCTGGCGGCTCTGATGCCGGTACTTCCGGGACAACTCTGATGCCATCAAGAGGAAGAAGAAGGCTATCAAAAAATAGAAGGCTCCCTAAAGGAAAATCCACGAATTTTTCTATGTTCTGAGATCCATGAAAAACGGAGCTTGTAAAGGAATTTTGGCAAAAAGGAAAGCTGGGGATGATGCTGATAATTCATCAAAATTCGCTAAGCGTTAACAAACAAAGGTGGTTCCAAATGAGGGACTACCCAAGTTTTAATGCACATTTTGAACTGGAATTGCCAAAGCCTGGGACGGTCTCGAGATTTGGTAATTCTCCGGCTTAAGGAAATACGTGGAAAATATTTCCCGGAACTGTTTTTCTTAATGAAAACTAGAAAGTGTTGAGATGCGTTGGTGGATCTTTAGGAATGGTTAGGGTATGAAAGAGTTTATACGGTTGAACCAAAGGGTACTAGTGGTGTGCTTGCACTTTTGTGTAAAAAAGGGATTTATGTGGAGTTATTGTATGTAGATAAAAACGTAATGGACTGTCACGTTCAGTTTAACTCTTTTGACTTCTTTGTTTCTTGTATATATGGGAATCCAGTTATGAAAAAGAGACATTGGCTTTGGGAAAAAATATCGCGTATAAGTATTCAAAGGAGAGAAAGGTTGTGTATGGTGGGAGACTTTAACGATATTCTTCATGGTGGTGAAAAAATTGGAGGACCAAACCGTGATGATGCAGACTGTCTTCATTTTTGTAACATGACCAGTGCCTGTCATATGATGGAGTTGGCAAGCACAAAAAATGGATTTACTTGGGGAGGTATGAGATACAAACAATAGATCCAATGCAAGTTTGAAAGGTGCTTTGGTAATGAAGAATGGAAGAAAATGTTCCCTGCATCAAATCAATAATTTCTGGAAAAGCGAGGCTCATATCATTGTCTCGTGCTGGTTAATCTTTTTTCTTCTCAAGAGGTGTACAGTGGGCAATTTAGATTTGGCAAGAGTTTACTACACAAGCCTGAAGTGAATTTTGTGATCAGTCAGGCTTGGAATTCTACTCAGTCTCTTCTTGGTGCGCCTGTTTCAGATAGACTTCGACTATGTAAACATGCATTAAGCTCATGGAAGCATGAAAATCATTCAAACTCTCAAGATAAGGTACATCAAATCCATGTGGCCTTAGAAGAGGAGCACTCATCTTCATTCCCATCTTGTAATAGATTGAATGGGCTGAAGAGAGATCTTATGGAATCATATAGGGACGAAGAAGAATTCTGGAGCCAAAAAAAAGCAGAGATAAATGGCTTCTGGTGGGTGACAAAAACTCCAAATTCTTTCACGTCTCAGTGAATGCTTCTCGGTCTAGGAAAGGGCTGGAAAAGCTTAAAGATGAAAATGACATTGCTCAAAGATCGGAAGTAGCAATGGGTAATGTGCCTTGTGCGTATTTCCAATCTTTGTTCACCTCAACCAATCTTAGTGATTTCTCAGATATTTTCAATGACTTCACATCAAAGGTCACGCCTGCCATGAACCAAAGTTTAATTAAAGAGATGAATATTGCTGAAGTTAAAGAAGCTGTTTTTGCTATTATGTTCACAAGTGCTCCGGGCTTTGATGGAATGCCATGATGCTTTTATCAACACTATTGAGAGATAGTGGGACCTCAAGTTGCAGAAGAGGTCCGAGAATTCTTCAGGTCAGGTTCTTTCCCAAAAGAATGGAATTTCACTCAGCTTTGTCTTATCCCGAAGAAGGTGAATTTCAACCTTATGTCTGACCTAAGACCGATTAGTCTGTGCTCAGTCCTCTACAAGATAATATCCATAATTTTGGTAAAGAGACTAAAGCCGTTCCTGGGTCAGATTGTCTCTCCAAATCAATATGCCTTTGTGGCAGAGAGACTCATATATATGACATTACAGTGACTCATGAAGTGGTTCATAGTGTGAATGCTCACTCTAGAATATCAGCAGATTTAATGGCCATTAAATCGATATGTCTAAAGCTTATGACAAAGTTGAATGTCAAAAATGGATTGATTGGGTCATGTCATGTGTCTCCTATGTTTCTTACACAATCCTTATTAACGATCATCCTCATGGCATTATAACTCCGGAGAGAGGTTTAAGACAGGGAGACCCTCTATCTCCTTTTCTCTTTGTGTTATGCACTGTAGGATTGTCTCATCTTTTGAATAGAGCAGAGAATGAAGGTAATTTGACCGGTATCTAGTTCTCAGAATCAGTCCCTTCAGTTCACCATCTTCGATTTGCTGACGACAGTCTATTTCTGTTCAAAGCCAATGTGAAAGAACCATCTTGCTTTAGCCTGATAATGAAAGATTATGAATTAAACACAAATAAAACTATTAACTTGTCCGGAGAGAGGTTTAAGACAGGGAGACCCTCTATCTCCTTTTCTCTTTGTGTTATGCACTATAGGATAGTCTCATCTTTTGAATAGAGCAGAGAATGAAGGTAATTTGACCGGTATCTAGTTCTCAGAATCAGGTCCTTTAGTTCACCATCTTCTATTTGCTGACGACAGTCTATTTCTGTTCAAAGCATATGTGGAAGAACCATCTTACTTTAGCCTAATAATGAAAGATTATGAATTAGCCACAGGTCAAACTATTAACTTGGATAAGTCTTCAATTTCATCTGGTTATAAAGTGGATTCTCAGGTCAAAGTAAACATTCAGTTCAAGCTTGGAACCGCTAATGAAGGGGGAGCAGGAACTTATCTTGGGTTACGTGAATGATTTTCTGGATCAAAGGTGAAGATGTTGGCTTATCTTCATAAAAAGCTCAAGGTTAGGCTCTCGGATTGGTTTGCGAGGTTGTTGTCTCAGGGTGGAAAGGAAGTGCTTCTTGAGGCGGTTTCTCTTTCCATGCCTATTTATGCAATGGCTTGCTTCAAGTTACCGAAATCAACTTATGAAGCCTTGGCGAGTGCAATGGCAGATTTTTGGTGGAGCCCCTTGGAAAATAAAAAGAAAATTCATTGGATGAGCTGGAGGTGGGAGTTCAGAGAGAAGAAAACGGGTCGCGAGTTCATAATCAAGTTAGGAAAACATGGCATCCTCCAAGACATGGGTGGTTGAAATGCAACATTTGGTGCTCATGGAACAAATCCAAAAATATTGCCAGTGTTTCTTGGGTTCTCAGAAAGAGGAAAGGTTCATCTACACAGCCGTCATGTCCTCGTGGATATTGACAACATGTATGATGCCTACTTTAGAAGTGCTATTTGAGCTATGGAAAGCATAATTAGCCTAAAGGTAAATCAAGTTATTTTTTGTTTAGAAGCGTCAAACTTAGGGGAAGCATTTGATAGGCCGATTGCTTGGCCAGCATTTACCTTTCAGATTTCAGAACTTAGAGGCTTCTTAGGAAGATTAATGGTAGTAAAATGGAGTGTGTTTCTCATGCATCAAATAGATGAGCATATCTCATTGCTCAAAGTGCTGCCTTCCGTGATTTTCTCCAATCCTATGTAGCAATTGGTTACCCTTTATGGTTACGAGAATGCTTTCAAGATGATATTGTCTCAGCCTTTGTAAAGGTGATACTTGGTTAGGACTTGTTGAAGAAGGTTTTAGTTTTGGTAAGTTGTAGTTCTTAGTGCTAATGTTTTCTCTAATGTTTATGCTATAAATTTTTGGTGAGCCTCTGTGCACATGTATATCGTTTCCTCGTTTGTTTTGAGGCTTATTATGTATCTTGTATCCATCGTAAATGTACTTGTTATATTAATATTACCCTAGATGCCAAAAAAGTAAATGAATTTAAAATTTAATTTAAAAACATCATAAACATAGAAATATTATATATATATATATATCTTTCCAAATACATTTTTCCAGTGATTTAATCATCATTTATAAATAAATAATGATAATTCAATTTTAATGAAAATGAAGAAAAATGAAAAATTATAAGACCGAATAAGTTACAAAATTTCAAATTGTAAAAAATAAGATTTCCGACCTATAAAATCATAAGACACAAAAAATATTTAATAAACAATCAAAGAGATAAAAAAAATTAGAAAGATAAAAAATATAGAGAAAAAAAAATTTTAAATTGGTAAAAAGAAAAATGGATATAAAGAGATATACAAAGTTTTTAAACATAGTAAAAAGAAATAAAATCAATAAAAGATAATATATATTAAAAAACTCAAACTGGTAAATTTAGAAAGTTAAAAACTGATAAACTTAGAAAGATATATAAGGCGGGTTCACTCCTATTATAAATAACATAAATATAATGTAAATAAAATTAAATTTTAATTTGAAATCAATATAAAAAGTCTTTTTTACAGCTGAAATTATCACAAATATATAAATATTATATGTATCTTTCAAATTTTTTGAGTGATTTAATCGCCTTTTTAAAATAAATATGAATAATTAAATTTAAATACAAGTGGAAAAAATGGCAAATTATAAGACCGCATAAGTTACGAAGTTTTAAATAATTAAAAAATATTTTTTTATGAAACATCAAAAAATGAGATAAACCAATAAAAATATATATATATATATATATAAATACTCAAACTACTAAATTTAGAAAGTTAAAAAATATGATAATATTGATATTTTGATAAATGAAAAGATTATGATGAATGAAAAACAAATAAATACTCGTAAGATAAAGTTTGAAAAATATTACAAATATCATCAAAAAAATTGAAGAAAAGAAAAATTCATATAAAAACGAATAAAAAGATTGATAATCAAATAAGGTTTAAGAACATATTATTATAAATTTAAATTAAAACAAGACATGTGTATAACACAAATTCTCTCCTAATATCATCTAAATATCGCAGAATGCGTAATTTTTACCTATACCACACTATTTTCGATGTGAGCATTTAATATATCAAATGAATTGATATTTATTTCTTATAAACATGTGATCTGTTATCTTAAAATTATATGTTACTCCTTATATTTCTAATAGATACTCCCTCCATTTCACAAAAATATTGTTTTAAAGTTTTATTTTTGTATATTATTTTAAGTTTTATTTTTGTTTCATAAAAAATATCATTTTATATTTTCAATGCAGAATTTTAGATAAAAATTCAGTTTAAATCCTATTGATTTAATGTATTAATAAGAGAGATAATTTTTTTTAATATATTAATAATGGGTACAATAGAACTTTTCATAGTCTTCTTAATAAGTGTAAAAAACTTCAAAATTACACTTTTTGTGAAACAAGAAAGAATCTGTTTTGAAATTTTCACACATATTAAGAAGATAAATTAAAACTTGACTATAAATGCATCATTTTTGTGATTAACAATTTCTTACAACCTTAAAGCAATATTAATTCAATAAATTCAATTATTTTTCTTAAAATTTACAATTCATCATTATTTACTAATAAAGCATAAAAAACTTAAAATATTTATCTTTGTAAAACAAAAATAAAAACAAAAAAAATCTTTTTTTTAGGAACACATGGAGTATTATTTAGAGTGTTAAATATTGATATACCCATTTACGAAAATAGAATATATTTATAAATGTACATTTAATAAAATAACGTGTTAAATTTTCATATAATCTTTTGCAACTATTCTTTTGTTATCATAATTAAAACCTTTAGCATTTGTTCTTTGCCTAATTAAATATTCATTCTTTGTCATTTACCTAATTCACCCTACAATTTATCTGCAGACTAAAATACTTATATTTACAATACAAATTCGTGTAATAACTTGAGAGACCTTGAAGAGTCAACCCTTCACCAAACCCTTATTTGTAAAGAAATGTTCTGAAACAAATGGGAGAAAACTAGAAAAGTTCTTCACCTAAAATAACGAAATCTCTTCACCAAGAAATATAAAATAAACTTTGACAAAATTCCCAAAAGACAAAAAGCGGTGGTGACTCGACTAAGAGACAAGTGCACCGTGTCAATCCTGCCGTCTGCATGCAAGACTTTGTTTTCTTAGAGCAAGAACAATGGTAGTTCTTATAAGAACTCTTAATATATATTAAACAAATAAAAATTATTATAATAATGAATAAGGTTCTTAAGAATTTAAGAAAAACACTCAAAAGTTCTTAAATAAGATACTTTCTTAAGTTTTTAAGAACCAATTTATTATTATAATAATTTTTATATATTAAGAGTTTTTATAAAAACTACCATTGTTCTTACTCTTAATAATTTCTCGACAGGGTTTAGGTCAACTCATGAAGCCTAGTCCAAGTCAACCTGAAAAACAGATAACTTTTGAGCTATTTGCTGCTACAGGTCTTGTTTAATTGCATCTGTTTTCACGTTCAGTATAGGTAATAGTAGCTTTAGAATTTGCGGGTCTAAAACGAATTTTGAAAGACCGGAAGAATGGTTTCTCCATATATATCTCGTGGAAAATTAAAAGTTTGTTCATTGTCAAAAAGAAAAAAAAAAAATTTTTACATATTTCTTTATTTCGGTTATTTTACGCGCAAACAACACAATAACAATAACGAATAAATTAGCACGTAGTGCTAGTCTATCGTTCTGATATTGTATATCTAAATTTGGTATCTCCAGTTGGAAATTCTAAACCGTCTAAGTACTATTTCTATTTAAAAAAAAAACTAACTTTGAAAATAAGTTTGCTTAAATCTATTCAGTGTGTCTACGACAAATGGAATGCTTCAGTTTATACACTCCCTCTTTAATATGATCATGGCTAAGGACTCTGAGCTCGTACCTGAGCTTGTTCCTGAACTTGTAGCTGAGGAAACAGCTCGTTGTGGAGTGAAGATTGAGCCACACCGGAGAAGACATGATCCTAAACCTCTCTGGTTTTTGATCTACGTCCAAAACCTCTCTGGTTTTTGATCTACGTCCAAAGAGTATCAACAAATGGATAAGTGATTCATTTGCACTCTTTTTCTCTTATCTTTGATTTTGTCCCAATAGATTTTCTAAAGAAGGTTTTTAATGAGGCTTATGAATTACTTTCACATCATCCATTTGTTGATAAAGACCCCAAAATTCGACCCAATGGAATAACTATCAAGTTCATGTCATTTTATGTCCAAGAAGAGCGCAAACCAAGTGTTTAATTTTCTGGCCAAGAAGAGTGACGAAAATGGAAGAGTAAAGATCATTTTTCAAGTTATAATTATTGTTGTTATTTTCTAGACAGTCTGCATGTAGACTTGTCTTTTCTAGCTAAGTTATTTGTTTCTCTCCTTGTAAAACTATCTAGCTTTTTATTCTCAAACTCTTTTAAGAACTAGATCAAAATAGGTAAATCAAAGGAGTTTCATTTCTTTTGTGTGATCTCTCGATCCACTGGTGAATCTAAGGAATTCCGCAGCCTTAGTGTGACCAAATCACTCCATTGTTACTTGAATCCATTCGATCTGTTTCACCACCCATCGGTTTCATCCCTACTTGCTTCTTAAGTGATGATTTTGGAAGGAAATTCATATTACTCTTAATTGAGTTTCGGTCTCACTCCAAGCTTCCTCCTTACTTCTTCAAACCTTGAGACGCCAAGGGATTTTGTAAGCAGGTCTGCAAGTTGAGCTTCTCCATCACAATACTTTAGTTGAATAAGTCATTTGTGTTCCGCTTCTCGAACAAAATGAGACTTGATCTATATGTGTTTGATTCTTTGATTTTGCACTGGATTTTTGCCAATCGCAATTGCAGACTTGTTGTCGCAGTAAATTGGAACACCTTCTTTGGAATTATAACCCATTTCTCCCAAAAGTCTTTGTAACCAAATGGCTTGATTTGCCGCTACACATACTGCGATATATTCTGCTTTCGCCGTTGATTGAGCCACTGTTTGTTGCTTGCTTGATTTCCAACAAAATACTGCAGATCCAAGAGTGAATACGTAACCGGATGTGCTATTTTTGTCTTCATTTGAGCCTCCCTAATCGCTGTCGGAGTAACCAAATAACTCCGGATTTTCAACGCTTGTAAATTGAACTCCAAAATTTAATGTACCTTTGACATATCGTAAAACTCTCTTGGCTTCTTGGTAGGCTTCATGAGTGGCACATACATGTACCGTGAGAGATAAGAACTTGCAAACATCAAGTCTGGCCTTGATGCACAAAGATACAACAGCCCACCAACGATGCTTCTGAATTTTGTTGGTTCACCATATTCTTCATCATCCTCAATCTTTTTGCCGTTTGGTGTAAGTGGGGAACTTACACTCTTGCTCATATTCATGCCAAACTTTTCAACGAGTTTATTGGCATATTTTTCTTGTGATAGCAAAATTTCATGATCGTCTTGAATTATTTACATTCCAAGAGAATAGTTCAACAGCCCCAAATGTCATCTCAAACTCCATCTTCATGTCTTCCTTGAACTTGTGAATATGATGAGAATTGTTGCCGCTGATTAATATGTCGTCAACGTACAAACTTACGATCAGAATATCACTTCCTTTTTTCATCACGTACAAAGCCGCATCATTCATACTCCTTTGAAATCCATGTTGGAGAAAGTATGAATCCAGGTGGTTTTGCGACATAGATCTGTTCTTCAAGTTCTCCATTTAGAAACGCTGACTTTACATCCATTTGATAGAGTTTCCACTTCATTTGTGCCGCAAGAGCAAGAACGACACGTATTGTGTCATGTCTTGAAACTGGTGCAAACATTTCAAGATAATCAACACCATATTCTTGAGAGAACCCTTTCGCAACTAACCTTGCTTTATACTTGATGGGATTTCCATTTACATCCGTCTTGATACGATATATCCTCTATACACCAATGACATTCTTCTTCTCTAGTTTGTCTACAAGTAGCCTATTCCATTCTTTTCTATAATCTTGATTTCTTCTTTCATGGCTTGTCTCCATTCTTTGATCTCAGAGGCTTCATCATACGTTTGTGGCTCCTCTGACACAAGAAAACACACTTCAATTGCTTGAGCCGCTTCTTCTAGATCCACCATTGGTGCGATTTGCATAAGCTCTGTCATTGATTTGTATTTATTTGGTGTCTCCGAAGTCTCTCCTTCTTCTTCATTGTTATCCCCATCACTAATTTGAAAGTGAATAGGGCTGGAAATTCCTTGAACTTGATATGTTTGTGGCTTTTGATTATCTATGGGCAAGACAAAATTCATTTTGACTTCTTCGTGTCTTTCCCAATCCCACTTTCTTCCTTCTTCAAATGTCACGTCTCTAGATATCTCCACATTTTCATTATCTAAAATGAAAACTATGTACCCCTTTGATTGGCTACTAGAACCAATGAAAATTCCACGCTTTTCCTTTTCATCTAATTTGCTTCTCTTCTCTTCTCAATCGGTGTGATATCATCCTCTATGGCTTTGGTGGGTAAACGATTTTGCAAGTATGCCGATGTATACAATGCCTCAGCCCATAGCTTGTGAGGAAGACCTTGATCAACGATCATGGTTTGTGCCATCTCTACTAGAGACCGGTTCTTACGCTCCGCAACACCGTTTTGTTGAGGCGAATATGGACCGTTACCTGTCTCTCGATTCTTCATTCATGACAGAATGCATTGAATTCACTAGACGTAAATTCACCACCACAATCGGATCAAAGCATCTTTATCTTGTTTCCCGATTCAGTCTCCACCAAGGCTTTATACTTCTAAAATATCACAAATACTTTGGATTTGTCCTTAAGGAAAGTATATCCAAGACATATGAGTATAATCATCAACGAACAATAAGAAGTAACGGCTTCCGTCAAGTGACTCAGTTTGCATCGGTCCGCGTCGGTGAGAACAATCTCGAATTTCTCCTTTGCGTTTGTTTGAGATTCCTTTGGAAATCTCTTGCTTGTTTTCCACGCTTACATGCTCCACACACTTCTCGGTTTACTTGAAACTTTGGTAAACCATTCACCATCTTCTTATTTTGCATTTGTTGTAGTCTTGAATTACCCACATGACCAAATCTTCTATACCATAACTCCATTTCTTCTTCTTCACGAGCAACCATGGCATTTTCTTGAGAAGAATTCCATTTAATTAGAAAGCTCTTATGAATCATCTTAATGTCCATAATCTTTTTCCCCATAGGATCTAAGATTATACACCGCTTGTCTTCAAACATGACGCGATATCCATGAGATATGATTTGTGGAACACTTAGTAGATTCTTCTTCAATCCGGGCACAATGAATACATCTTTGATGACTCGTTTCCCTTTGTTGGTCATAACAGTAATGTATCCTTTGCCGGTAGTCATTATGACTTCTACGTTTCCAACTTTGATTGGAACGTTGATACTTCTATCTAACTTTGTGTAGTATTTCTCTTCCTTTGTCATGTAATTGGTGCAGCCGCTGTCTACCAACCATACTTCTTCTCATGTGTGCTCGTTCATATTTCTTTGAATGGCAATCCCTTGAGAAATGTCCAACCTTGCCGCAGTTGTAACATTCTCTCTTATTCCTCAATTTTTTTGTTGAACACCTTTGTTCTGTTTCTTCCAACAATCTGCTTCTGTGTGGTTATCTCTCTTACAAATACAACACCACTTTTTTGCATGTTTTTTAACGTTCACCGAATCCAGAGTTTCCTCCTCTTGGTTGAGCATTGAATGCTCCTTCAGTCGAACTCTCATATCGTGAAGAAACAGGATTCTCATGTGCCTGAAGAGTTCCGATCAACTCCAACACGACTAATGATGTTAAATCCTTTGTTTGCTCCATCACAGCCACGATACTATCGAACATTGCAGGAATAGAGATGAGTATTTTTGAAGAATTTGATAGTCCGTTTTCTCTTCGCCATGAACCCTCAATTGATTTCCCAAATCAATAAATTTTCCCGTGAAGACTTTGGCGTTGTCACCGTCATTCATCTTCAACTTTTCATACTCTTTTCTCAGCGACTGGAGTTTTATCAATCGAACTTGAGAAGTTCTTTGAAATTCAGACTCCAACGCATCCCAAGCACCTTTAGAAGTAGTTGATGGTGCTATACGCGGAAATATTTGATCCGACACTGCCGTTTGTAACAGTTGCCAGTGCCATCAAATCCTTTTTTGATTCTTCCTCCCATTTGTTGGTGTTCCTCCTAGTGGGGTATATATATATATATAAAGACTTTTAATATAGATTTGTGGTTACATAAGAGTCAAGAGACAAGAGCCTAGATGCAAGAAATAAAAAGAGGCAAAAAAAAAGAAAAGAGAGAAAAACTGAGAGAAGAAAAAGAGAGAGAAAAAGAGTTTTTTTTTGCCCAGTTTCTTCAAGACTACGTTTGGAGGCCTTAGAGTTTTCTGATCGGGCTGAAACTTTAAGGGAAGGTTCGTGTCTCAGTGTGTTTGAGATTCAACGGTGGGAGTTTTATTTCAACGGTTGGTTTCTCGAGAATCCGGGTTTTAGCGCGGCTGTTCGCTGCAGTTTTCAGCAGGTTCTGTCTTGAGTGTTTGAGAAATCTGATGGTGAGTTATTCTCTGTTTGAGCCGAAATTTGGCAGAGGTGTTGTTGACTTGTTCATCTTGGATTTGTACGGTGGGATCTTCCTATGGTGGCCGGAATCCTAGTGAACTGAAGATCGTTTGTGACTGCTTATTTCTGAGCTCTTGTGCTCTTGTATTGCTCTCTTGTTGAGTTTCTTGTATTAGAGATTGCTCTGTGGGAGCTTGAGTCTCTGGATCTTTTCTGTGAGAACAGGGAGGACGTGGTTGTAACTCATATTCATTTCATATAGTGAATTTTTTGAGTGGACTACGGTTCCGTGGTTTTTACTCCTCACATCGAGAAGGTTTTCCACGTAAAATAAGTTTTCCACGCTTACATGCTCCACACACTTCTCGGTTTACTTGAAACTTTGGTAAACCATTCACCATCTTCTTATTTTGCATTTGTTGTAGTCTTGAATTACCCACATGACCAAATCTTCTATACCATAACTCCATTTCTTCTTCTTCACGAGCAACCATGGCATTTTCTTGAGAAGAATTCCATTTAATTAGAAAGCTCTTATGAACCATCTTAATGTCCATAATCTTTTTCCCCATAGGATCTAAGATTATACACCGCTTGTCTTCAAACATGACGCGATATCCATGAGATATGATTTGTGGAACACTTAGTAGATTCTTCTTCAATCCAGGCACAATGAATACATCTTTGATGACTCGTTTCCCTTTGTTGGTCATAACAGTAATGTATCCTTTGCCGGTAGTCATTATGACTTCTACGTTTCCAACTTTGATTGGAACTTTGATACTTCTATCTAACTTTGTGAAATATTTCTCTTCCTTTGTCATGTGATTGGTGCAGCCGCTGTCTACCAACCATACTTCTTCTCTTGTGATTGTTGGTGTCTTTTCACTTGCATTAAAGAGCATGTGAACTCCATCTTCTTCGTCTTTATCTTCAAGACTCATGTGTGCTCGTTCATATTTCTTTGAATGGCAATCCCTTGAGAAATGTCCAACCTTACCGCAGTTGTAACATTCTCTCTTATTCCTCAATTTTTTCTGCTGAACACCTTTGTTCTGTTTCTTCTAACAATTTGCTTCTGTGTGGTTGTCTCTCTTACAAATACCACACCACTTTTTTGCTTTTTTTGTTTGACGTTCACCGAATCTGTTATTTTCCCTTTTGAATCCAGAGTTTCCTCCTCTTGGTTGAGCATTGAATGCTCCTTCAGTCAAACTCCCATATCGTGAAGAAACACGATTCTCATGTGCTTGAAGAGTTTCGATCAACTCCGACACGACCAATGATGTTAAATCCTTTGTTTCCTCCATCACGGCCACGATACTATCGAACATTGCAGGAATAGAGATGAGTATTTTTTGAACAATTTGATTGTCCGTTTTGTCTTCGCCATGGACCCTCAATTGATTCCCAAATCAATACATTTTCCTGTGAAGACTTTGGCATTGTCACCGTCATTCATCTTCAAGTTTTCGTACTCTTTTCTCAGCGACTGGAGTTTTATCAATCGAACTTAAGAAGTTCTTTGAAATTCAGACTCCAACGCATCCCAAGCACCTTTAGAAGTAGTTGATGGTGCTATACGGAAATATTTGATCTGACACTGCCGTTTGTAACAGTTGCAGTGCCATCAAATCTTTTGTTGATTCTTCCTCCTATTGATTTCTCAATCGCAACCCTTCCGGAGTATGATCCGCTTGTGCCGGTTGGTTCAAAATTCCGTTCTCCACCATCATCCACAATTTTCTGGTTTTGAAAATTGTTGTCATCTTGATACGCCAAAAATTATACTTGTCCCCATCGAATATGGGAATCATTTGTTGTGATGTTCCTTCCATCGCCTCTGTTTTTGCTTGATCTTTTTGTAGAAGTTTTTTTATTTGGCCCTCGAATCAATAGAGCTCTAATATCATATTAGAAGCTAATGCTTCTCCTTACAAATAACACAACACGTGTTTTACTTGTTGTAATAGAAAGAGAACAAATTACGATTGTATTGATCTAAAAAAACTTGTTGTTTACATCACGGCAACAATGAGTTAAATAGAAAAACAAACAGAAACAAAAGAGAATTGTGTCTTTTCCTACTTGTGACTCTCAAATGAAACAACACAACTTAATCCAAAAGTCACGACTCTTAACTAAATAAACTTAACATAGACACAAACTCAATTATCGATCAACAAGTTGATGATCACTGAGTCTCTAGCTTGTTGTTGGAGCAATAAGACAAGTGTCCCACAGTAGAAAGCAAGTTGTAACAGATAAAGGATATTGCTTTCCCAAGGTATCAGATAAAGGATTAACTACTATTGGAACGAATGTCTAAGGGAAAAAATCATGGACACTAATTACTTTGGCAAGTATGATCATCCTAAGCCTCTTGGTACTCATTTGGTTACTTGTGGTGCTGTTTCCTCTCTATCCTCATCAATCAGAACTTCAAGTTTCAGTTTATTCATCGGCAAATGAAATGAGAACTGGTACTTCACAATCAACTAGGACAAAGGATGATACACACAAGGAGAATGTTCCTGCCTTATAAAGAAGGTTTTGTTTATCTGTATTTAAGTTTTTTAATGCATCTAGAGAAAGCCATTAGCATTGATGTGTTTTTTTTTTATTCAGGAAGAAGGAAGGTGGATATGTGGAGCGAATTCCAGTGGACTGGTGACGGTGATGCCTCAATAAGGAAAGCTAGGCAAACCAAGAGTGATTCCTGAGCTTTGGAGCAAACAATAGGTAGATCACATGAAACCAAAGACCATGAAGCCAATCAAGCCATGCCGGGAACAAAATCATAAACACAAAACCGTAGCTTTTCGGGAGAATGTGGCGAGAATAGAGCTTGTACAAAGCTAAACATTCCGTTTCTGGCTTACCTCTGATTAACATAGACTAGTACAAGGCAGGCAAGATTATTAATAGACTGTATAGTTAGTTTTTCAGGTAGCATTAGATTAGTTTGTATTTAGTGTAATAGAGTGTATTTAGCACATTAACCACTTCTATTGGTGTGGTTCAGATAAGAGAAGAGCTTGTAACACAATGTTGATGGATACTGTAACATATATCAATAGATCCTATGTTGGATATGACTTAATCCAACTACTTCCAAGTTATATCTTTCCTGAATCCCAAGCGTCATAATCTTAGAGGAATGATATATTGACATGATTCCCAAAGTACTTGTTTTTGGTGCTGAGCAATTGTACAAGGTTGATGTAACTTTGATACCATAAAAAAATCTCAATAAACAGTAGAAAGCAAGTTGTAACACATTGTACTTTGTTAATCAAATACTGCAGTGTGAACAGTCTCAGGGGCATATTAAATGGAAGAAAACATTACATAGTGAAAAAATTGTATAAATGGAAAATGATAGGTTTTCATATCTTGTCTTTTATGTCTCATTTGAGTCATGGCTTATACTCATAGCGGCAAGAACCATAACCTGTACCAATCATATCCGGATCAGACTACTGTTGGTTCACTATCTGCTAAGATTCAAGGGATTCAAATAGAGAGAGAGAGAGAGAGCTTACTTGGGTCAAGCTCAGTGATCATGGCAGCACCTTTGAAATAACAAGAACCACCTTTGTTCTTATAAGTTTGGTAATAACTGTTAAAGGCATAGGAGGCATGATCCTTGGTTGTGTTGGGAAAGAAGCAAGCCTGGCCTGGCTGCTGCATTTTGCTGCAGTCGGCTCCGCCTTGCCCACAAGCCCAGTTTAAGGCTGCCTGCAACTCATTGTCTGGCGTTTGTTCATCAGCTACGCACCATTGTTCCGACTCTGCCTCTGTGTATACAGATACTCACATCTTGCATAAGGCAGAAAAGGACATATTGTGCACAAGTGTGAACATTGAAGTGATTTTGTTACCTGACTGTTGAGGAATTGTAATTGCTATCACAAGCAAAGCAAGAAGTATCCTTATCAAGAAAGTTGACATCTTTCCCAAGAAGGCAAATGAGTGGAGCAGAGAGATTCAGATCTGATTTAGTTTGGAAGTTTTAGAGCTACAAAAATGATTGCAACTTGACCCTTTTATATTAGTTAAAAAGAATCAGTACTCCAAAAGTTCAAGATCTATGATTTTCATTCTTAAATGTGAACATGATGACTTGGGAATCTTGGTTTGCTTCAGCTGCAATCATGTGCCAGATATGCGTTTCACTTGTTTTGAGGAAGATTTTGTTCTGCTTCAGGAAGCTTCACAGAAACACAGAGTCATCCATACACATCCCATAAAGGGCCATTACTATTACTACACATTGTACACAACACGCAAGCTGTTTTTACAGTTAAAGAGGAGAGAGTTTGGGTTTATATGAATGAATATAATGGAGCTATACACCACAAATCTGCTATACACACAGGCGGAGATCAAAGACGACAAACTGACTATACAAAAGAGAAAGATTGCGGTTTTTTCGCGGTTTCTTCTCATACTAAACCAGAAGAGGTCTTCAAGTGTGAAGAACGTTGGATAATGGACAGGTTCTTGCAGGCCATGGATGTTCAAGATATACTACCCGACGTCAAAAAGCTCTCGGGTTGGTATATATAATCCTACAAGGGCAATGACTTTCTAGTCTCTTAACCAGATTCAAAGAATCTTGCTACAGCTGCGTAGAGAGCTTCCTCTTCAAACGGTTTCGATACATAACCATCCATCCCACATTTCACACATTCTTCGTTAGTAGCTTGAATCACATCAGCTGTCATTGCTAATATCGGGACGTGCCAGCTACTGAATTTACTGTACATTTCAGAAGAAACTTCTCCAGAAGCCATTTTCTTATTGGTTTCCCTCTCCAGATCACGGACTCTCCTTGTTGCTTCGAATCTGTGCAAAAAATGACGAAAGTATCAGGGACACCATTCAAGAAATCAACAAGCCAAAGGGGTAAAGGTTGAGAAATGATTAGCTACCCGTCCATTTCAGGCATCTGGAGATCCATGAAGCAAGCATCAAAGTCGTGAGGTGGCTTGAGCATTGCCAATGCAGCCTTGCCACTCTCAACACATGTAACAATAGCTCCATATTTCTTAAGTGCGCCTTCGGCAACTCTTCTGTTCACCAGATTATCGTCCACTACCAGAATCCGCTTTTCTCTGAGCAAGTGTCCAAGATTGATTTGCTTTCTGATTGGTTGCCTCTTCTTGCCATTGGCAAGGGTTTCTTGCAAACAACATATTAAGACACTCATCCGAAGGGGCTTTATTACCACCTCGTCGATGAGACCAGAAGACTTCATCTCACCGCGCTCAACAAGAGTTGCGCAAGTCGCCAAAAGTAAAATCTTTGGTGGTCTTGTAGAGGTTTCTTTGCTAGAGGTAAGCAACTCGTCAAGTACTACAAAGTCTTTCTTGTTCCAGGCGTCTTTGTCGATTAGAACCATAGCTAAATTTCCTAATTTGCTGCAATGATTCCGGAAAATATAACTTTTTAGCAAAACAACTACAGTATAATCTCTACAAATGCCAGCTGATTCGCAAAGGATTATACATTTCAGTTCATATGAACAAAGCAAAGAAGTTGGAAGAGTTGAGAAAAACCGAAAAAAGGTATGTAAAGTACCTGACACAGGTGCATGCCATTCTCAGACTTGAAACAATGTCTGCAGATATTCCCAATCTCCGAAGATGGTAGCTTGTCACCTCGGCTCGAATGTTTCTGGTATCAATAACTAATGCCCTCAATCCTCTGAACTCCTGAATAGCTAGATCGAATCGCTCAAACTTAGTAATCGACGAATTTGTTTCTGCTTTCTCGAAAACTCCAGTAAATGAAAAAGTACTGCCTATCCCTGGCTCACTCACAAACCCCATCTCCCCTTGCATGAGTTCAACCAAACGCTTGCTTATGCTCAAACCTATGCCTGTCCCACCATAAGTCCGCGATGTGGAACTGTCGGCTTGCATGAAAGGAGTGAATATTCGGCCTTGCGCATCCAAAGGTATGCCCACTCCTGTGTCCTCAACTGTAACTAGCAGTTTGATTCTATCAGAGTTATGATTCTCAGCGCTGTAAAATGTCTTGAAGTTCTTCCAGCTTCCCCATGCGTTTACAGCAGGAAACCCGCTTACCGTCTCACCAGACTCACTGCATCCTAAAGCTAGTCTCTGTTTTAGAACCGCGTCCACAATATTAAGAGGCTCCCTTACCTCATCAGCAAGGTGCACTGAGATAAATATGTGTCCCTTGTCCTGTGTGAACTGTTATTACAGAAACAACAAAATGAGTACTATAGTAGTAGAGAAGTGTGTTGTTTTGTAAGAAGTAAGCAGTTAATTACCTTGATTGAGTTTCCAACCAGGTTAGTTATTATCTGCCGGAACCGACTCGGATCACCAACTACAACATCAGGAACTTGACTAGAAACATAAACGGCCAACTGTAACAAGAAGCCGACATTTCGTTAGATATGGGATTTGTTTGCCATTTGCAAACATTAAGAAGCTGAAGGTCATGCGGTTTATATTATTACCTCGATTCCTTTTTCATTTGCCTTCCCAGAGAGTAGAGAAGAAACATTATCAAGAACTAGACGCATATCAAAAGACACATTTTCAAGCTCGAGCTTTCCTGATTCAATCTTTGCCTGATCAAGAACCTCGTTTATTAGTGATATAAGATCCTTCCCACTACCATGAGCAGTTTGCGCATAGTCCATTTGTTTCGCATCAAGATCGGTGTCCATCAGCATTTTCAGCATTCCTGTAACAACATGCTTAAACTTTTCAGCTGATTTTCAAGAGAACATGGAAATGACAAAGAATCAAGCCGAAAAGTACCTAGAACACCATTCATGGGAGTCCGTATCTCATGAGAAACAGTTGCTAGAAACTGCATAAATAAGAAGCATTTTCAGTACTTAAAAAAAAAAACAGGCATTTTCAGTGACAAGTTAACAAAACAAAAGGGGTTTCAAGCCTTTGAGGCTGTCTGATTCACAAAATACACCTGTGACTTTGCAATGTCAGCGGCCTCAGCGCGAGCATGCAGTTCCCTCATCTTCTGACAGTCCTCTTCAACTATCGCAATTCGGCTGATGGCGTCATGGAAGATATAACCAACCAGAAAAGTAATAATCAGAACTAAGGAAGACGATATTATCGCGGTCCAAGGGATGGGAAGCTTATGCTTAAACCTGTAAATGAAAAAACCCCATTTTCATACTTCAGAAAAGAGAGAAGTAAAACATATCTTACAGAAAGATCATTGGAGTAAGTAACTAACCTGCAGCGCATCTCATGATTCCTTGATGGATCACCAAAATCAAGGCTACTTATGTGCTCTTCACTTATATCCCCAATTTCTGAGCCATACATTTTAATAAGACCCGAAGCGTTAGTTGTGTCATAAACATCCACCACAATTGTCTGTTTGCTTGCAAGTTGGTGAAGAAGTTTCTCCACCAGCGATGGCATATCATATGATGCACCAAGGTACCTGTTTCATGTGTATTTTGCTTAGGATATTATAGAACAGAGCATACTAGAAAATAAAAATATCATTCGTTGCTACATAGAATCTTTTGACATCAGCACAATCATTTATGGATAAAAGATCTTAAAAGTAAAAGCAGTACCCAATAGTTGTTTCAACACGCTGTTCTTCCGTGGCATCAGGCGGTAGGTTCGTGTCATAGACAGCAAAGGTCAACACGACGCCAAGATGATTTGACTTGAGAAGCTTAAATGGAGATGTTAATACTCCTTTACCTGATGCCCTTGCCCGCAAGATGTTTTCGCGGTCTTCCTGCAAAATAGTTAAGACTTGTGAATTCTCTTTTACCACATTGGTTGTGGCAACAGAAAAAAGAAACCTTTAAACGTAACTGACATCTCCAGACATCATGTCGACCGATACAATATGGGAAACAGTTTCTTGAGCAAATATAACTGGCGCATATTCGTCTTGAATAGGCGCTGGGTCGAAATTTTCAGGAACACAATCTTGGACAAGTGTCTGGTCCTCAGTTTCCATTTTCTTTATTTTCCATCCATGCTCCTTTTCAAATTGCTCTCTTTTGGAGTGTGGGACTTTCAAAGCATATGCAACACCACTAGTAAGAGGCCTCTCAAAGTTTGTTCTCTCAGTATATTCACCAAAGGTTTTCTGTAAATGTAAAAGAAGTTGATGGTCTAAACATCATCCAACGATTTGTTCTTTTTTTCATTCATTCATATAAAAACATTGAGATACGAAATGTATTAGCAGTAAGAAAAACACATCACCTGATCAATGGCAGATGGGGTTTTACCATGGTGAAAAGTGGATACAAGAATAGACAAGGCGTGGACATGGTTCAGGCTAACATTGAACTGATCTTGTAACACGCGGGCTCGTTCATCACACATGTTCTGTAAAGTTTCCTTCCTTTTCAGTATGATCTTCTCATTGGTGTCCCAGAACCACCAAACCGACATGGTAACTCCTGCGATGACACCGAGGAGAAGGATGTTCTTCCTCCATTTTCCAGCCCCTTTAAAAGCGGTCTGAGCACGTTGTTGCTGCTGCTTTTGAGCTAAAGCCTCTTGCAGATACACTTTCTGTTTTCTCTCAGCTGGTGTTTTAGGATGAGAAACAAAAATCTTATGGCACACTAATACACCAAGGATTAGACACCACCATGTATTTCTCAAGAAAGATGACAAATCCCAAACTTTGAGCCCTTCTTCATGGTTTTCGGGTTCTTTGGGTTGCAGTAAACTCTACAAACAACCAAATCAATCAAAAGAAAGTTTTGTGAGACCAAATTTTTCGCAATTTTCTTGGACATTGTGCAAGAATTGAATTTTATCTTTACCTGTTCAAGATTATCACAGACGCGAGCTGCTGATGAAATAGATTGTCTTAAGCCTAATGGACTAAGATTCCAGGGAATCTCTCCATCTGGAATAAAGCATCTTTCATGGCATCTCTCAGTCACTTGTTTCTCGTAACGCATATTCAGGGAACATGTAATACCATAGTTAGCCCACATTCCAGGACAAGATTCCTTTCGACATTCAAATGATGTTACCTGCAACATATGCAGAAAGAATTGGTGAATTTGTGGTAAAGTGTTTGGTATTTTCAAGGAAAATCTGGTGCGTTTAGTATATAAAGCTTTTCAAAAGCTCACTCAAATTGTGTGTCAAAAGTCAAATTCAAATTGTTACCTGATCTGAATCAGAGAACAAAGAGACCAAGTCATGAATCTCAATCCTTGTGACGTTTTGGTGTCTATACAACACTTTAGCTTCTCCATTACAAGAACCTGTCTCATCCTTCCGGGAGAACAACAAAAGAACAATTACCATAGAGGTAGTGAAGCCACACAAAATCAAGAACAAGAAAGGCCTTTTGATCCATATATCGACACCGTTCGACTCATTTGCCTTCTTTGAAGTGAGATTCGAGAGTTCACAAGTTATAGACATGTCGACTCGTGTCCCCTAATCTCAGATTCAGCTGAAGAAAAAGAAGGGAAATTCAGATCTCTACGAACCCAAAAAAACTAGAATTTGATCAGCAGAACAACAACTTCATGATTGTTAAAGCTGAGTTCTTGAAACCAATCAAAGAAGAAGAAGAAGAAGAAGCTGTGACATGTTTCCGATGCGGAAAGCTTTTTCTCTTACTGAAACCAATTAAGACGCAAGACGACAAGATGAGCCAAACCCAGTGGTTGCAATGGGAAAACTTGGAGAAAGACATTGTTTCAGTAAAGAAGTGGAAAAGAGAGAAAGGACAAAGCTTTATCTTCTTTCATGGTTTCAGGGTAAATGTGTAAAGCTCTTTTTCTATATTCAGATGTGTGAGAAGAGAAAGACTTAGCTGGTGTCCCTCATTAACCAACTGGAAGCAATGATCCACACTTGGATAAAAGAAAGAGAATTATGAGAAATTGGGAAAAGAAAAAGAATGTGCACCTCTCTCTTCTTTTTTAAACTTAATTTTGGAGTTTCTTTGTCTTTTGGTGAACATTTTGAAATTGAGGTTTTTGGGTCCATGATTATCTCATCATCTAGGTGGGGAAGGTATTACAATTTAGTTAAATACTTCAATATAAAAAAGATAATGAAAAATATATATAACAAGCCAACTAGAACAAGAATCAATACCCCCCCTTCTCCTAAAACCTACTCATTGTTATTTGTTTTGTTGTTCTTTTCGTATTAGTAAATTGTTTTTTAAGCACAACTTAACATCTACTCTACATATATGTATATCCTATTCTTTAATCAGTTTGTGTATCTTTGTCTCCCAACCATATTCATTATTCATATCTATTTTAATTTAAAAAAAACTTTTTATTAGATAGTAATTGTTTTAAAAAAATTTGTACGTGGACTAACCATTATAACCAAATTTCTTATACAATAACAAACACGTAAAAGTCTAAAAAATATGTTTATGTTATAACTTAATTATTATATTAGATGAGTTTTAGATATATATTGGTATATTACAATATGATGGTTTTGTGGAATTGAGAGAGAAGGTAGGCGAAGGGGAGAGAGAGATGAAGTGGGATTCTCTTCTTATTCCTTTCAATTACAAAGGGTTACTCCTATTTATAGAAGTAGTGAAATGGTGATATTACAAGTCGGTGGAATGATTTCTTAGTAACAAAGAAATCACATAAACTAATTGATGGATAAGCATTACTATTATTATAATATTTAACACTCCCCCTTGATTATCCATCACTAATGAAGTATTACGTACTGCCTCGTTAAAAACCTTATCATGGAAAACCGAATGGGATAAAAATCATGACAAGGAAAAAAGAGTACGGTAACGTAATCTCCCCCTGAAAATGATGGATATCATAGATCTCTCAAATGACGCATTCCAATACTTTGAACGTGCTTTCTGAATGTTGTAGTAGGAAGCGCATTTGTAAATAGATCGGCTGCATTGTCACATGACCGAACATATTGAATGTCCACTTCTTGATTCTTCTCGAGCTCTCGTGTATACGAGAAAAATCTTGGAGGGATATGCTTCGTTCGATCGCTCTTGATATAACCTTCTTTGAGTTGAGCGACACATGCAAAATTATCTTCAAACACTTTTGTTGGCTCCTTCTTTGTCTTGATACCACTTGTTTCTTTTACCTGCTGGATCAAAGATCTGAGCCATACGCATTCCCTACAAGCTTCGTGTAATGCAATAGTTTATGCATAATTTGAAGAAGTTGCTACTAAAGTCTGCTTTTGGGAACGCCAAGAGATCGCAGTTCCTCCAATTGTAAAAACGTATCCGGTTTGCGATCGAGCCTTGTGCGGATCTGATAAATATCCCGCATCTGCAAAACCAACCAGACCAACTTCGATGTTTCTAGAATAAAATAAGCCTAAATCAATCGTACCTTGTAGGTAACGAAATATATATTTTATTCCGTTCCAATGTCGGTGAGTAGGAGATGAGATGTATCTTGCAAATAAATTTGTAGCAAAAGCTATATCAAGTCGAGTACAATTTGCAAGATACATAAGCCCACCGATAGCGCTCATATAAGGTAATTCAGGACCTAATATTTCTTCGCTATCCTCACAAGGTCGAAATGGATCTTTATCAATATCAAGCGATCTATTGACCATCGGAGAACTCAAACAAGTCGCTTTATCAATATTAAAGCATTTTAAGACCCTTTTCGTATAATTTGATTGATGAACAAATATTACGTCTTGAAAATGCTCTATCTGGAGCCCAAGACAAAACTTTGTCTTTCCAAGATCTTTCATTTCGAACTCTTCCTTCATATGAGTTCTTGCATCATCAATCTCTTTTTGAGTTCCGATTATGTTCAGGTCATCAACATAAACAGCAATGATCACAAATCCCGATAAGGATTTCTTAATAAAAAAACAAGGGCATATCGCATTGTTGATGTAATATTTACTCAACAAATATTCACTTAAGCGATTATACCACATGCGTCCAGATTGCTTTAATCCGTAAAGTGATCGCTGTAACTTGATCGCACAAATCTCTTTCGAGTTTGATCCAAATGCTTCCAGCATTTTCAATCCTTCGGGGATTTTCATATATATTTCATTATCAAGTGATCCATATAAATACGCTGTCACAACATCCATCAGATACATGTCTAGGTTTTTAGATACTGCTAGACTCATTAAGAATCTAAATGTTATTGCATCCATTACCGGAGAATATGTTTCCTCATAATCAATTCCCGGTCTTTGAGAAAAACCTTGAGCCACAAGCCGAGCTTTATACCTTGTGACCTCATTTTTCTCATTTCTCTTTCTTACAAAAACCCATTTGTATCCAACGGGCATTACATGTTCCGGTGTTGTGACAATAGGTCCAAAAACATTTCTTTTATTGAGGGAGAATAATTCTGTTTCTATGGCCATCTTCCATTTCTCCCAATCATGTCTTTTCTGACATTCTAATATGGACCTTGGATATGGATCATCACATTCATGATCAAGCTCTTTAGATAAAGAAAAAGAGAATATTCCATCAATATCTTTTATTTTATCTCTGATCCATAATTCTCCATTTTGGGCGTAATTGATGGAAATCTAATATTTTTCTGTTTCATTTTCATCTTCTGGACTTTCTTCCAGATGTGGTTCTTCTGGAACCATTTCATTTATGTCTTCTTGACATTTTTCTTTAAATGGTTCTTCTGGAACAATTTTACTTTGTTCTCCCATATTCTTTTTCTTTCGGGGATTTTTATCTTTAGAACCCATCGGTCTCCCCCTTTTCAACTGAACCCTAGGTTCATTTGCTGTGTTCCCATTAATTTGTTCTTCAGGAACAATAATTCTTGATGGAACATTTGCAGCGGGGATATATGACTTTGTCACCCTTTTTGTATCTGTGAACGCATCTGGTAACTGGTTTGTCATATTTTGTAAATGTACAATTTTCTGTACTTCCAGCTCACGTTGATTCATAGGGGGATCAAGGTGCAATAAAGACGTTGTGCACCATGTAACATCCTTTGGAATTTCTTTAATCCCCCCCCTAACGCTGGAAATTCATCTTCATTAAAATGGCAATCGGCAAAACGTGCCGTTAACATATCACCAGTTTTTGGTTCCAGATACTGAATTATACTTGGTGATGTATAACCGATGTATATTCCCAATCTTCTTTGTGGCCCCATTTTTGTTCTTTGCGGTGGGGCTATCGGAACATAAACCGCGCTTCCAAAAACACGAAGATGAGATATATTTGGCTCCTGACCAGATACTAACTGTAATGGCGAATATAAATTATATGCACTTGGTCGTATCTGGATCAGTGCCGCAGCATGCAATATAGCATGTCCCCAAACATTAATTGGGAGCTTTGTTCTCAATATTAACGGTCTTGCAATCAATTGCAACCGTTTAATTAATGACTCAGCCATGCCATTTTGTGTATGAATATGCGGAACCGGATGTTCAACATCGATTCCCAAAGACATACAATAATCATTAAACACTTGTGAAGTGAATTCACCAGCGTTATCCAATCTTACTTTCTTTATGGCATAATCAGGAAATTGAGCTCTCAGCCTGATTATTTGGGCAATGAATTTAGCGAAAGCCGTCTTTCGTGTGGTCAAAAGACACACGTGTGACCATCTACTGGATGCGTCAATTAATACCATAAAATATCGAAACGGCCCGCATTGTGGGTGGATCGGCCCACATATATCACCATGTATTCTTTCCAAAAATTCTGGTGATTCATTCCCAACTTTGACTGGCGATGGCCGAGTAATGAGTTTTTCTTGAGAACATTCATTACATAAGAACTCGCCCGTTTTCAAAATTTTCTCGTTTTTTAACGGATGGCCATTAGAATTTTTCACAATCTTTCTCATCATGACTGAACCAGGATGCCCTAGTCTTTCATGCCAGACTTTAAATGTACTAGTAAACTTCTGGTTTACTGTAACATATGATTCAGTCATATTTATTTTTGTGCAATATAATCCAGAGGATAACATTTGCAACTCTTCCAATATTTGTTTCCTCTCTGATGTAATGCAAAGATATTCAATGCCAGTCTTATTCAAAGTTTCTATGTGATATCCATTTATAAGGATATCTTTGAAACTTAGCAAATTTCTGTAAGACTTCGGGGAATATAATGCATCATTTATCTCAAACTTTGTTCCCCTTGGCATTGAAAAACTGACTCTTCCGGAGCCCATAATTATTTTTGCATTACCAGATATCGTATTCACGCTTTCAGTGGAATCTTTCATTTTGAGACAGGAGAAATACTTTTTATCTTTGATAATCGTGTGCGTTGTCGTACTGTCAGCCAGACATATATCTCCATCCCAAGTCTCAAATTCTGCCATTTTCTGAATTTAAAATATTCATAAAAGATGCATTAATAAACTTTAATTAAAACGAAGATTTATGTTATAAAAGTACTTATTTTATAATAAAACTTATTTTACAAAAAAAAAAACAAAAGTACATAAAACTCCAAAAACATTAAACTTTTTATTTTTCTTATATTCTTCTGGAATACATCATATCACATCGATTTTTTGTCTCTTCGTTTCCGTTGATTCCTCTGGATCAACCTGGAAGTCTGTGACATCAAGATGAGTATCGTCATTTAGGCCATGAAAAGAGATTTCGGGTTCACCAGAAAGAAAGTTTGTTTCACTTTCTTTTTCTTTTGCTTTCTGTGATTCCCGATACAGATCGGCTAAATGTTTTGGCGTACGGCAAGTACGTACCCAATGTCCTTTCATGCCGCATCTGTAACAAACAATTTCTCTTTTCCTTTTAATTTCCCGGCCATCATCATTTCCTTGAAAATTCTTACTATATCTTCCATCATTGGAATCATTATGATGATATCCTCTTCCTTGTCCACGTCCATATCCATATCCACGTCCACGACCTCGACCACGATTATAACCGCGTCCGCGTCCATACCAATTATTATACCTGGATGATGCAGCATTCGCTTCTGGGAATGGTGCAGATCCAGTTGGACGACTTTGATGGTTCATCATCACAAGTTCATTATTCTGCTCGGCAACAAGGAGTACATGCATCAACTCCGAATAACGAGCATATCTATTCGTTCGGTACTGTTGCTGCAGGACTACATTACTCGGGTGAAATGTGGAGAGAGTTTTCTCAATCATATCATAATCACTTACTGTTTCTCCACATAACACCATTCTGGATGTTATACCAAACATCGCAGAATTATAATCACTAATACTTTTGTAGTCCTGAAACCGGAGATGTAACCACTCGTGTCTGGCTTTCGGTAAGATCACATATTTCTGGTGATCAAACCTTTCTTTTAAAGATTGACAGAGATCTGCAGGATCTTCTTTTATGATGTACTCATCTTTTAAACCATCGTGGATATGGTGACGTAAAAATATCATGACTTTTGCCTTTTTCTCATCTGACGTCGTTTTCGACTTATCGATGGCATCCAAAAGCCAGTTTCCTCTTAGATGCGTTTTCGCACCTACTGCCCATGTCATATAATTTTTCCCGGAAATATCAAGGGCAGCAATTTCGAGCTTTGCCAAATTTGTCATTATGACTGAATAACAAAAACTTAACCGATTTAATTTTAATGAAAAATTTATAAAAATTTGAGCAGAATAACGGCATAAAAATAATTAAAAACAATATGAGGAGGCCAAGCCTACCATAACGAGGATGGGGATTTTAATCACCCACTCAATAAATAAATAAATAAAGATGGGGGTTTTAATCTCCCACTCCACAAATATGATCTGAGGAGACATAGTCTACCATTGATCATTTCGATCGTGAAGGCATAGCCTAACATAACGATCGGCTCGGAGGAGGCAGAGCCTACCATCCCGGCATAATAAATAAACGGGGAAGGCAGAGCCTATCTTCCCGTAAATAATAAAAATTAAAATAATTTGAACATAAATAAATCTTACCTTACTGGTATATAGCTGTCTCTTATACACATCTAGATGTGTATAAGAGACAGGCCTAACATAACGATCGGCTCGGAGGAGGCAGAGCCTACCATCCCGGCATAATAAATAAACGGGGAAGGCAGAGCCTATCTTCCCGTAAATAATAAAAATTAAAATAATTTGAACATAAATAAATCTTACCTTACTGGTATATAGACAGATCTGGTATACCGACAGATCAAGAGACGTTCGTGCTGATAACGTGTTATAACTTAATTATTATATTAGATGAGTTTTAGATATATATTGGTATATTATAATATGATTGTTTTGTGGAATTGAGAGAGAAGGTAGGCGAAGGGGAGAGAGAGATGAAGTGGGATTCTCTTCTTATTCCTTTCAATTACAAAGGGTTACTCCTATTTATAGAAGTAGTGAAACGGTGATATTACAAGTCGGTGGAATGATTTCTTAGTAACAAAGAAATCACATAAACTAATTGATGGATAAGCATTACTATTATTATAATATTTAACAGTTTAATAATTTTTGACGGTTAAATTAGAATAGAGAAGCAAAATCACTGGTTAACAAGTTGATAAATTAAAATAGATCAGATTCAAATAGGTTGATGGGTTCAATGGATGACCCATTCCATTAATATTTTTTTTCATTTACAACAAATCTTTTTCTCTCTCTATTTATCTCGTTTCTACTTCACCATGTCTTATTGTGTGGATGATGATTCTAGTTTATCATGTCCAAAGTGTTTTCGTCTTCCTAATTTCTCAAGCCACTATGAAATACTCACAATTATACATATATGAATCCAACATAAAATATTCCCTTTTTCCTAATATGAAATACTTACAATTTTAATAGATTTAGAAAAATCAATCAAATCCAGTGTTATTGGTTCTATAATTCTAAAATTCATATTCAAATCTTGTTTTATGGGTTGGCTGCCTAATCCTCCCCATGAAGGGCTCAACTAACCTTCAAAAATAAAAAAGAGATCAATCTACCATTTCTTTAATCTTCATATCCTTCCTCTCTTTAATAAAATATGAAAACCCTATCATATCCCTACTATCCAACCCACCATTTAACCCATCTAAAAAATTAATTCATTTAAAAAAAAATAGAATCTCTAACCAATGAGAAATCAGCAAATTAGACCAATGAAAACATAGATCGACATTCTCTCTCTTCTTCTTCTCCCATCCGAGACACGATTCTGACGACGACACCATTGAAGATATCTTGAGCTCTCTTACGAGGGCTCCACCTCCATTGAAGCTAGCTAGGTATTGCATTGGGCATTTCCGGTGAATAGAAATGTGTTGCTGGTGTATAAATTGTGTATATAAGTCGATGAAATTTGTAGATGTCAAATTGGTTTTGTGTTTGCAAATTGAGATTGAATTGGATTTGAAATTGAATCCATTGGGTATGCATATTTTGATTTATAACCATGATGTATGCGTCGATTAGGACCATGCATTGAAAAATAATGGATTGTAGCTCTTGAATCGTAGCAAATCATAAGTAGATTAAAAATCCAGATCAGTCTGAAATCATCTGATTTGAGTTGCAGGCAATAGAACAACTCGGTAAAACTGGTATTACTAATTAAGTACTAAGGTATAACTGGGTAGACCTGGTATTACTGATTGATTGTTCCGGATGAAATATTGGGTTACTAATGGATTGTTCCAGATGAAATATAAGAATTGCAAGTTTTACCTCCAGATTACACCAAAAAGGGAAGAAATCAAGAAAGAATGATTAAATTGGCTTAAGAACGTTATCGAAGGATGAATACTAAAAGAGTGCCAAGACGAAACTTGGTAGATGGTTTGACCCGGTTGAGATCAATAATAGTAGTGAACCTTTGTTTGTGTTTGAATTTGTATTTCTTTGACACTCTCTGTTTTGTACAACTTCTTAAAACTTATTTTCGTAATAGTACAATTAAGTTCAATTCCATTTCAAAAGATTTAGAATTTAATGAGAGAAACAAATAAATCACACGAAACAAAAAATTATACATTATATAAGTAACTATTAAATATAAGAAATATATATAAATTAGATCTAAGAAAAATATAGCATTATAGTTGTTATTAGAATATGTACACAATTAACACCTTATACTTTTATGATCACTTTGTTAATATTAACCACATTATGATGCAAAACATACAAAAAATGTGATTTAAGATATTTTAATGCATAAAAACTTTGGAATATACTTTAATTGACTAAAATGATCGGTACAACTAAAAAAATATATATTTTATGGCAATGTAATACTAATTAAAATTAAAAAATACCAAAGTAACACTGTTTGAAAGCATGTAATACTGGAATACTAGGTATAACTATGTGAAAACTAACCGCTTTTTTACTGTCATGTGTCAGTTCAGATAGCAACATGTGTGAAAAAATGGCGCACGTGTGGAAAAATGACGGCGCACATGTGTTTTAATGTTATTTTTCGTTATTATATTATATTTATATATTTTTTAGTTTATTTTTTTTTTATTTTTTTTTTTTCCCCAAATTTTCATTCCAGAGTTTGTTCATCTTTTCTCTTCTTCACTAACACCTCCATTGTAACAATTTCTAGAGAGTTTCCAATCTCCATTGTAACACGAACTTTTTGTTTATTTCAGATTTAATACTTGATTTCGGGTTTGTCTATGGATTTTGGGTTTGTTGTTTGTTTCTAATATTTAATTTCTAGGTGTTTTAATTTCTGATTTTCTGGGTTTTTGCGCTATAGTAATACTGGGTAACACTTGATACAACTGCATTTAGTAATATTTGATAATAATTGGTACAATTAAAATAAGAACAATATATGATTCCGACTAAATAAGATGTAAAAAGTAACAGATTTTTATGTAATGCCCATAAATAGAGGTGTGTTGCTAGCGTCAAATCTGTCTTTTCTCCTCAAAATCATGCAATCCAAATTTAGTTGTACCAAGTACTACCAAGTGTTACTTTTTCGTTTCAGATTTTTTGAAAATTAGCAAAATTTGGGATTCTGAGATCTTTTTGGGTTTAGGTTTATGTTTTGATAGCGAATCCGAGACTAAAACGAAAATAAAAATCCGATTTATATTATCTAGTTTGCCAAAGTTGGATCGCGAGGAGGAAGAAGGGAGGAAAATCGATTTTTTAAAACTTCACGAAAAAATGGTGTTTGATCTGAAGTGGGTTGGATCATATCCGATTTATTATGATTCGAATCGGGTTAGGTTTTATCCACCCTTTTAATTGGATATGCTTGGCTGAGTCAGTAATTTCTTTAAATTTTGAGGGATATTAAGGTAAACAACCTATTTTATTATTTAAAACAAACAGAAAAGAAAATTCAAATAACTGGAGGGTTATTTGAGATCTCCTTTTCAAGTTAAAGGCTGGTGGAGCCATATAAAAGTTTGAATATTTGTATTAATGGAATCCTAGGCTTCTTAAGGGTTTTCGCCACCCTAAGAGTGAGGATATGTACCTAGTCCGGCTATCTGATACAGAGAACCATGATGTATTGCAGGGATGTCAGGACCATTAGACCACTCATCCCTTAATGTTGTCTCGCCAGATAAAATGGCCACGCTATCCGATGATGACAACCTAAGAAGAGGTGGCTTCACTGTGAATTGCTACATGCTCGTCTTACCACTCATCCCCTAGCATGATCACTCGTATCCAACAACGTGGCAACGTTGGCAAGTAATGAGGGGTTAGGATCAGGTAACTTTACCCATCAAGCTATTCGGATCACTGTAACGAATGTCTAAATTCTCCTAGAGTTGTCCCCAAATATCAAATTAAGCAAATAGCGTTGAAAGATTCGCCTAAACTAATAACATGTGACATTAAGAGATCCATCTAAACTGAGAGATAATATTTATCCCTAGTAATAATATTATATGTCAAAATATTAGACTGGATAATAAAATCATGTTAGAAATTTATGACGTAAGTAAATTAAATCAATTGAAAAATTATGTTTTGAAATGGCCAGCCAACCAAGAAATGCCTTGACACCAAAACCACTCTCCGCAAAAATGATAACTGATTGGTCTCTCTTGACACTCATGCAGTCTGAAACAATGAAAAAAGACTCTTGAGATCTGGATACTTCCATATCAGGCTTGTCAAAATACGTCAAAATTCATGGGTCGACCCAATCTGATCCATTAATCCCAATGGTTCAATTTTTTTTATCATAATGAGTTGATGAATGAAACAAGTTGATAGATTAAATGGGTTGGATTAAAATAGATCAGATTCAAATAGGTTGATGGGTTCAATGGATGACCCATTCCATTAATATTTTTTTCATTTACAACAAATCTCTTTCTCTCTCTATTTATCTCGTTTCTACTTCTCCCTGTTTTATTGTGCGGATGACGATTCTTGTTTCTCATGTCCAAAGTGTTTTCGTCTTTACTTCCTTGGCTTCCTAATTTCTCAAGCCAGCTCCTGACTCCGCCGGAGATTTCACCTAATTTTAATTTTCTCGGGTCGGGTTTTCTATACCAATCGAGTTCTGGGATCAGATAAAATTAAATTTCGGACAATCATTATTTGTTAAACGCGATTTAGTTGATTTGATCGCAATTTCGTTTTTTAGTTTCATAGGTGGAATTGGACCGGAAAAAAATTGTTTGAAGGGAAATGTGATTAAATGTGAGAGTCCCGGGGGGGGGGGGGATAACAGGAACTTAAAAGTCTGAGGGAATTGAAACGGAAGGTGCACTATAGAGGGGGCATAGGCAGTCAACCCTGTTTTATTGGTTTTATAATTTTAAAATACATATTCAAATCATGTGTTATTGGTTCTTGATTTTAAAATTTATGAATTTGATTTTACCCTGGATTTTAGTAAATTTGAAAGAATTTTTATGTTAAAAATACAAAAACTTAAATTTGATGTAAATCAACTTTTTTACAAATATTTATAAATCATATATGGATTTCTAAATCAAATAAATATATAAACGAATAACACCCCATCGAAATCTTTCTTGCGAGATATGTTTCATGATCCAATCTCATGCATTTTTCAGTTTTCGAATGTCGCTAAAGCATAATTGGCGAAAACTCAATTATGTGAGTTTAATAAATAATTTTGTAATAAAAATATACAGAGAACCGTATTTTAACAGTAAAAAATTATTTCTATGATATGTTTTTTAGTAAATAGTTTATGGAATTAGATTATGTTATGAAGTTTGGAATATTTTTTTTTATGATTTTAGATAATATATATAAAAAGGCATACTTTTTAAATTTCGCTTAGCAAACAAATGAGCTGACCTTGGTTCAATAAATATCTTCTATATTTATATTTATTTTCTTTAAATTTCACTTTTTAACTAATTAAATATTTTTTTACCATGAATAATTAAATAAAAATAATAAACATAAATGTTTTTTGAAACTTACATTAATAATGATACTACAATATTAGGTTTTTATTTAATCTTCTTAATTTGGCAAATTATTGTTATTTTTAATAGCATATTTGATATATTTTATAAAATAATAATTCAAAAGCTCTTTTTCATATTGTTTAGTTGTTAATAATTAATATTAATTTAATATTATTTTGATCTTTATGATATATTAGATTACAAACTATTTCAAAAGTTTGAGTTTAGATTAATTTTTTCTAATACTATTATATTTATAATATTTACTCTTAAATTTATATATTTAGAAATTAATAAACATAAATTTTGTGAACTTCAACCCGGTCGGACCATAATAAACCATGACCCAAATGCTTATACGGTTCGGCTTTAAAAATATTGATCATGGGTCAATCCAATCCATTTAACAAATTGGGTTGGTTTGACCCATGACCTATAGTAATGGATCAAATGGTTTAATGGGTAACCCATGACCAAAAATTAATTGTGTTAAATGGATTGGATTGACCCATGACCTATAGTAATGGATCAAATGGTTTAATGGGTAACCCATGACCAAAAATTAATTGTTAATAATTTTGTTATAATACTATTAATAATTGACAATTTTATTTCTTTTTTCGCTTAGCTCCTTCGGTTTGGAGTAGAGTCTTTGCCTTTCCTTTTTTATTTGTGACGAGATTTATTTATTTGGTAATTACTTATTCCGACAATTTATTGCTTCGGTGGGTACATCTTAATTTCGAGCTCTAATTTCCTTTTCTTTCTTTACTCTTTCCTTCTAGACTCTTCTTCTCCTTCCTTTTCTGAAAAATTTCTTGATTCTTTCTCCATCAATTGCTATGATTTGCCTAAAATTTGTAGCTGAATATTGCAGTTTTAAATGCAAATTCTCATACCTAAGTGTCGACCTTCTTCCCTTGTGTCCTTTGTACAACCGCCACTACTCCTTTTGGTTTTTCTGCAACACTCCAATGGCTGAAAACCTGCAGGATGCGATCCGGGCCATGTCCCTACATGATGACGATCCGATAGATCTGCCGGATAGCTCGAGGTTCAAAGTCTTTGATGCGAATGCGATGAGTTTACTGGGACGCCTCCTGAATCCGGATTGCCAACCGATGGAGAAGATGATTGAGGCGATGCCCAGAAACTGGAGGGTATATGGCAGAGTCAGAGGTATTGCTCTTTCCCGGGACAAGTTCCAGTTTATTTTTCAGCGAGAAGAGGACCTGCAGACGGTGCTGCAGGATCGTCCCTGGTCTTTCAATCATTGGACTATGCTCCTGGACAGATGGATTCCTAAACCCCCTCCATCCTTCCTCACTTCTTTCGAAGTTTGGATAAGGATTAGCAAAATTCCGGTCAACTATTACCGTATTGAGACCATGGAGTTTTTGGCTAGTAAAGTGGGAAGAGTGGTGGAGATTGCGTATGACCCGAATGCTTCTAAAAAAGAAACCTACATCCGAGCCCTGGTGGAATTAGACATATCTCGTCCTGCATCAGATTGTAGGATTCTTAATGTCCCAACGGGTGAAAAAGTTAAAATTGAGTATGTGTACGAAAAACTGAGAAAGAAGTGCTTCCACTGTCAGCGTCTCACCCATGAACGGCCAGCATGTCCCTTTCTGCATAATATAAATAAAACTGCGATACACCCAGAAAAGCGAGAGCAGGCTGTGAAAGCTTTGGCGGTGGTCCCTATTGATCCGTCTCCGGTGACTAAAGGTGCTTTATCTGCTCCTCTGGGTTTCCCTGTTATGTTTCCAGAACTCTCGGAGGAAGAACGTCTAGTGGCCCTCCAATACATATCGCATAGCGATGCAACGGAACGTCAAGCAAGGATTATGAGGGTACAACGATCACTGGCATCACCTCAGCCAGAGGTAGATGTTCGGCCTCTACGCATCACCCATGACATAGAGAAAGGTAAAGGCCATGTTTTCGGATATGAAGACCCTTCTCAATCAAGGAAACGTCAGAGTTCGGGAAAGGACAAAGCAAAAACCTGGATGTTTTTGGTAAGTCTGATGAATTGGAAGTGTCAAGTTCGTCTTCACCACTCGGGCCTACGGTTTTTAAGGTGGGATCATCTTCGGATATCTCTGCCTTCGGAACTCGTAGTGTTGGTAAGAAGAACAGACGCAGACCTCAGAAGTGGAAAAGGACCACAAAACCGATGTATGTTCCTCTGACTCTGGATCGAGCTGAGTCGTGTAAGAGCAACAAGCGTGGTTTGAGGGAAGAAGATTCCCAGATGGTGATGTCTGAAGCTAATGTCAAACGAAGGACTGAGTTGAATGTTGGAGATCATTTCGTAAATTCCCCAAAAAACCCTATAATTCCGGTGGCTTCCGTTTTGAAGCCGCTGCCATCTCAATAAGCGTTATGAGCTGGAACTGTCAAGGAGCTAGAAGCGCTGAGACGGTTCTCCGTCTCCGGGAATTCAGAAAAGATCAATTCCCGGATTTTTTATTTCTTTTGGAAACTAAACAAAAACGTGAGTTTATGATGGGGTTGAAACAGGGTTTTGGGTATGATGAGTTAATTACGGTGGAGCCAGTGGGTCTAAGTGGAGGTCTGGCAGTGTTCTGGAAGAATTCTTACAAAGTAGATGTTTTGGTAGCGGATAAACGTTTGATTGATTTAAAAGTTTGCTTGGGCTCACTGGAGTTCTTCATTACTTTTGTTTATGGTGATCCAGTGAGAGCTAATAGACAGCAGGTTTGGAATAGATTGTCCGATATTGGGAGTGTCAGAGATGAAGCTTGGATGTTAGTGGGGGACTTCAATGAGCTGATGCACAATAAGGAGAAGTTGGGTGGTCCCATGCGTAATGAGTCCACTTTCTGGGATTTCCGAAACATGGCAGATAATTGTAAGATTCGAGAAATTAAAAGTTCTGGGAATTCGTTGTCGTGGGGCGGATGGAGAGATAGAGTATGGATTCAATGCAGGTTGGATCGAAGTTTTGGGAACGACTCTTGGTTCCGTCTCTTTCCAAGATCTCATATGGAGTATTTTGATATGTGGGGTTCCGATCATAGACCAATGAAGATCAGTTTTGCTTTGGAGATGGAGGAACACGGTAGAGGGCGTTTCTTTTTTGATAAGAGGTTGATGCAACATCCGTGAATTGAGAAGGTGGTGAAACGTGGTTGGGATAGTATAGATCAGGATGCTGAGGTGGATTTAATGGACCAAATTAGTAAATGTAGAGCTGAATTGGCGAAATGGAAGCGCCATAGAAACTGTAATTCAGACTCTCGAATTAAGCGATTGAAAGTGGCGCTTGAAAAGGAGATATCTAAGAGGTTTCCAGATGCCTTCACGATGCATATGCTGAAGAGGGATCTCGCTAGAGCCTATCTCGAAGAGGAAAAGTTCTGGAAACAACGAAGTAGACAGAAATGGTTAAAGGCTGGGGACAGGAATACACGGTACTTTCATAATTGTGTCAAAGGCCGCAGAGTGAGGAATAGGATCATTATGCTCAAAGACTCTCATGGAAGGGAACAATTTAGTGAAGGCTCTAAAGGTAATATTGCAGTAGATTACTTCCGAGAATTGTTCTGTAGTTCTAACCCCCATGATTTGGAGTTTGTCTTTGAGGGTTTCGTAGCTAAAGTTTCACCTGAGATGAACGCTATGCTAACTGCTCCTGTATCGAATGAAGAAATCAAAGAAGCAGCCTTTAGCATCAAGGGTAGTAGTGCTCCAGGAGCTGATGGCCTCACTGGTTACTTTTACCAGCGATTTTGGAGTACTGTAGGACCGAGCATTTCTGCAGCTATACATCAGTTTTTTAGAACCTCTATTCTTCCCCCGGCATGGAATCACACAGAGCTTTGTCTCCTGCCAAAGGTGAACACCCCAACTAAGATGACCGATTTAAGGCCCATTAGTTTATGCTCTGTCCACTACAAAATCATTTCAAAGATTATGTGTGGACGTCTTAAAAAGATCCTCCCGGATATCGTCTCGGAAACGCAAGGGGCTTTTATGGCAGGCAGGTCTATAACAGATAACATCTTAGTGGCTCATGAAATGGTGCATGCCCTGAGAACAAATGGGAAGATATCTGAGGACTTCATGGCCATTAAAACAGACATGTCTAAAGCCTATGATCGGGTGGAGTGGTGCTTTGTGGAATCTCTTATGGAGAAGATGGGTTTTGACAGGAAATGGGTTGGTTGGATCATGGCAAGTATCAGTACAGTTTCCTATACAGTATTGTTAAATGGGCGCTCACATGGTTTCATCAAACCAGAAAGGGGAATTAGATAAGGAGACCCATTATCTCCTTTTCTGTTTATCCTTTGTGCAGAGGCTTTAGTCAATATTCTTAATAAAGCTGAGAGTGAGGGACGTATCAGTGGAGTTAGTTTCGCTTCTGGTGGTCCTTCGGTTCACCATTTGCTCTTCGCAGATGATAGTCTTCTTCTGTGCAAAGCTTCTGAGACTGAAAGTACTGAAATCGTAAACTGCCTTGATTTTTATGGAGCAGCCTCTGGTCAGGTTATCAACAACATGAAATCGTCGATCATCTTTGGCTCAAAAGTTGAAGGAACTAAAAAAACTGATGTGAAAAGAATTTTGGGGATTACTAAAGAAGGAGGAGAAGGGTCTTACCTAGGCTTACCCGAATGTTTTAGTGGGTCCGAAAGGAAGCTCCTGAACTTTATTCAAGAAAAGGTTAAAGCTCGACTTCAAGGAGGAGGTTCAAAGACTCTGTCACAAGGCGGTAAAGAGGTGATTTTAAAATCGGTGGGCCTGGCTCTTCCGGTATACGCTATGACTTGTTTCAAATTATCCAAAGACCTGTGTGGTAAGTTGACAAGTGTAATAACTGATTTCTGGTGGGGGAATAAGAACACAGAGAGGAAAATTCCATGGGTGGCATGGAAGAAGCTTTGCAAACCGAAAGATGCTGGAGGATTAGGCTTCCATGATATTGAAAAATTCAACCAAGCTCTTCTTTGCAAACAGGCATGGCGGGTTCTATCATCTCCACAATCTTTGTTAGCCCAAGTTCTCAAAAGTCGTTATTTTAATAACAACTCTCTGTTATCATGTGGTATTGGTACTCGGCCTTCCTACGGATGGAGAAGTCTGTTCCACGGGCGTGAATTACTGAAACAAGGGTTGCTTAAAGCCATAGGCAATGGCAGGGACACTCACGTCTGGTATGAGAATTCGGTTTTGGACGGACTCCCCAGGCCTCCGATGTATCTTGATGGAAATGTGGATTTGTCTTTAAAAGTATCAGAGCTACTGGTGGATCAAACAGGCCGATGGAATGAAACTATGGTCCGATAACTGTTTGTTGAAGCGGATGCGGACAATATCCTTCAGATCAAGACAACTCCCCTCGAAAATGATTCCTGGATTTGGGGTTTTGGCAAGAATGGCATATATACTTCTAAAAGTGGTTACAAAACTATCATGCTCATTCAAGACCTGGAAGCGCTCCCTCAAGTCCCTCTTTCCCCTCTGAAAAAACACATGTGGTCTAATCTCTGGAAAATCAAAACATCACCGAAGATTAAGCACTTTCTCTGGAGAGCTTTGGCTGGGGCGTTGGCTGTTTCAGAGCGACTCTTAACTCGAGGTATCCATCTTGATCCCATATGTTCGTCTTGTCGACAGGATACGGAATCTATATGCCATGCGCTCTTTCTTTGCCCTGCGGTGATGGAAGTCTGGGACCTCTCGTCCTTGCCGCTGCCTCCTGCTGGTTTCTCTCAAAATTCGGTTTTGTTAAATCTACATTATCTGTTGGGATGTATTCGCAACAAAATGATCCCCTTGAGGCATAGACAAGCTATTCCTTGGATTTTATGGCAAATCTGGAAAGCGAGGAACAAGTTTGTCTTTGAAAAGATGCGTTTGGATCCGCAATCACTAGTTAAGTCAGCGCAAGAGGATGCAGAGATTTGGTTCAACATTAACAATATGGAAGAGGAGATTCCCGAACACAACATTTCTCTCCCTCCTCCGGTAGCATGGAGACGACCGCGACTGAATTTTTTGAAATGTAACGTGGGGTCCTCTTGGTTCGATGGAACTCAAAATGGTGAGGTTGCATGGCTACTGAGAGATCATAACAGTTCAGTCCTTTTTCATAGCCACATGTCCTACTCTATGATATCTTCTTCCTTGGAGCTGGAGTTTTGGAGTTGTTTCTGGGCTGTTGAGTGTCTAAGGAATATGAAGTATACAAGAGTGGTTTTGGAACTATCTTCCCCGCATGCTTGGAAGACAGTTTTACACCCGCAGACATACCCGGTACACTGTCTTCTCTTGGGTAATATCCATAATATTTTGTCTACCCTTGATTTCTGGCACTTTATATACGTCCCTCAAGAAGGAAATCGCAGCGCTCTTGATATTGCCATCTATGTCACTCGAGACTCAAGATACCAATCCTACATTGCTCAAGATGGTCCTCATTGGCTTCAATCCTTTCTGGCAGCTGAAGCTTGCGGTGAGCAGGACCCTTGAGAAGTCGTTGGAGCTTTGTTCTTTTCGTGCCAGTGTCATGTAATTTTACCTCTCTGGCTTTTACATTTATCAACCTCATCAGGTTAATGTGGTTTTGTATGGTTTAGCTCTCTGTGTTGCGGATACCTACTGGTACTCTGCCTTGGTTGTTGTACGAACATTTCTTTCCTTCTGATAATGAATCAATCCGGCGTTTAAAAAAATACTATTAATAATTAGCAAATCATGACATACATATTTATTTTGAAAAAAACTCTTTATGAATATTTCATTTTAACTCTCAATCATTCAAATCAAAATTAGTAATGTTATAATTTATAAATAATATTTTAAAAGATATAAAACTACAAGTTTTTATTTCTTAAAATTTGAACAAACACTCATTTTTAATTATTCATCTTAGTTGCAAAGCTAAAAAACACAATTCAAATTCAACTAAATCATCTTCAGCTGGTGAAAACGATGCGAGCTTCTTCGAATCTCCCTAGTCTTGTGAACGTGTGTATCATCACATTGCAAAGAACAATATTTGGAGCTAATCCCTTCATAGACTCTCTTGATTCGCACCAAAAACAAAAACACAACTTACTTTTATCAGTTTCACTCTATCATCAAGTGTGAAGTACTAAATGAGCACAATTCACTCAAAAAACAAACACCAGTTGCATCGCCATGTATGTTAAAGCACCAAACCGACGACCGTTTTCTTTCCAATATTGCAACATGTTCAAATGAGGATGACTTCTCATATCTACTTTTGGCTCATCTAAATATGATATAAGATTAGAATTCACCAAACTTATAACACACAGTCTCAACACCTGCAACTTGAATGGACGATGAGTGAAGGTAGAGATGGGAGTGAAGGGTTGATGAATGAATCCACAAACAACACTTGAACAAGACAACTTGATTCCACAAGCGATCTGGATAAGATGGATCAAAGGCACCATATAAATTATGAGGGAGATCTCTGATACAGCAAAGCTTGCTCAGCTCTAAGTGAATCGACACAAAGAACAGAAGCAAATAGACTCGACAAGACCAAAGCTTTAAGAAGAACAAAAAACAGTGTTTATTGATTATCAAAAGGGTTGTAAAAATACAAGGCTGCAAGGAGACCTTATAAAGAGGTCCTATCAGCTAATGACCTAAACTGGTCGACTCAAAAGAAATAAAAAGACTCAAAATAACATGACTTATCAAAAGAAACAACAAAGCACTTAAAATACAAGAAAAAAAAAAGTTTCCTAAAATAAAAAGAAAACTATTTAAGCTATGGGCATCCTGACTAAGGCTCGTCCAGTGGTCTCTTGAAGCTCTAAATACCACTGAGATACTCTTATTTACTTGCACAAACTCATAATAAATAGAAGTTACCTTGTTTGCGCTCGTATTGGCTGGTTTTGAAGCTGAAGTCTTCAAGGCTGATACTGGTCCGTCCAGCTTGATGTCTTTGATGAATTATTCCTCTTGAAGTCGAAATAGTTGAGATCTTCAATTGTTAATAATTTTTAAACCAGAAGAATAGCTGGCTTTGGCACTACATCTGCAGGAATACGAGACAAGCAGGAAGAAATTTTCATTTTCTCTATCTCACACATCCCACACGCTCAAAACATAAAGGCAGACAAGTTGGCACGAAATGCTCGCGACTACCTTTCTCACTTAGATTATGTAAACTCAGCTCCTCCAGTATGGATCTCTGAATCGTTCTAAGAGTTGAGGCTGTTGACAAAAAAAAAAAAAAACAAAACAAAAACATCCACAATAAAACAAAAATTAGAAAAAATAGTATTAATTTCAAAATACATAAACATATAAATTAAATCTCCAAAGTTGTTTCAATAGCACTGAGCATGATTTTATAGTATTTGTATCATTATGAAAACACTTGAAACAAGTGAACGAAAAAAATGAATAAAGAAAATCTATAAAAAAAAAATTTTGTTCAACCAATTCTTTTCCATTAATCTTAAACTTGGGAGCAGCTACAATGAAGAAAATAACAGAACTTGAAAACAGCAAAGACTACAACTCGAAATACAACATATATAAACTCTCGACAACGAATGCGTCAGAATAATGTTCACATGATAGATTAAACGGTTTTCATCAGAGACAAAATCTGGAAACTTCTTAAAAAGGGCTTCAGCATCGATTATAAACAAATTGATATTCCATTCTTCTACCAATAAAGGCAAGAGAATGGCATAAATAGCTTCAAATGCCATAAATGTTGAACTTTTACAGACGCACTCCGTGAAGGAGGAGATTGATATAATAGATTTCTCCATAACAAAGAAAGGTATTAGAGAGTAACATAGTTTACTTGATAAATGAGATTGAGGCACATCTATCGGAATGGTAGGGGCCAAGCCCAAGCAGATACAACACCGGATTATATTAGGAATTAAGTCGACGGGAACATCATGTCCCGATGTCCTTCCGCCGGTGAGGAATAAGACTGGAAGTTCTTCTGGATGGTTGGAGCTTTGGGTGATGGAAGCTGGAGACTCATCCAGAGAATCGGAGGCAGAAAAGGGTTGAGAGAAACTCTTTCCTCTCCGAAAAAAATATGCATAACTTCTCTCCCACATGGAAGAAAGCAGTATCACGTAATCGAGCAGCTAAGATGCAAGGAATTGAAGGCCAAATAACGCCGGCACAAGATCGGAGTGAAGACACATACGGGAACAAACTGTCATGTTGTCCTTTCACCGGCGAGGAATAGGACTATACGATTTGGGAGGTCGAAAACGAGGGAGGTGGTTATACACTCAGGAGCTTGACCGGCGGTACCGCATGCGGCAGAGGCAGAGAGTGACATAACGATGGAGAAGATCTTTAGTTATGGGGGCGAGCACACAAACGACATGGCAGAAGAAGAAGCCGAAAGGTGAGGAAAAGAGACTAGATCTGGGGAAAGCCGAGATCCAGAGTCGTCTGGAGGGTCAAGGGGTCCGGAAGCTCCCCCGGAAACCTTCGCCGGCGGAGCCGAAGAGGGGTGAAGAAGATTCGCCTTCCCCAGATCTGGAGGTTTTGAAGGGGGAAGGGTTTAGCGGAGGCGTGAGTGAATCAACAGTGCCAAGGGGAGGTGAGGGACGTCGAGATTGGGGGGAGACAGCACGCCGAGAAGCTCGGAAAAAGAGGGAGTCCTCACCGAACACAGAAGCATAACGGAGGGAGGGGCTGATTCCGGCGAGTCAGGGCGGCTATCAGTCGAGCGGCGACTTCAGACGGAGAGGAGGCAACGTCGGCAACACATCCTGAAAGGAAGACGATGGTGTGCGGCAGCAGCCTCGAAATCTGTGTTTGAGAGCTTTTTCTTTAGGGCGAACTCTTAATGCTGCATTTTCTTAAGAAAAACTATAAAGTATAAGCAAAAATTTGTAATTAGCTCCCCAAGAGAAAAATCGAGAAGGAATTGATCGAATCTATTGTCACAGTAACCGTTGGGGATATTTTGATATTCATGAGAGAAAAAATAAAATTGTTGAGAATTCTTGATTATTACTAGTCATAAAATTTTCTTTAAAAAGTTTAAAACAAACAAATTCAAAAAATTGTCAATTCAAAACCAAAACATCCACAGGAAAACAAAATTTAGAAAAAATAGTATTAATTTCTAAAATACATAAACATATAAATTAAATCTCCAAAGTTGTTTCAATAGCATTGAACATGATTTTATAATATTTGTTTCATTATAAAAACACTTGAGACAAGAGAACGAGAAAAATGAATAAAGAAAATCTAGAAAATATAAGCAAATTTAAGAATTAGCTTCCTAGACACTTCAACTCTTCAAGAACAAAAGTCACATTTTTTTCTATGAATACATACAAATTATCCAGACCCCACAAATTTTAACACAAATCCGCCCCCTCTTTATGATTACAAAGAGATGAGCGAAAGCTTGAATCGATGGCCACCGAGCTGTGAAAAGCAAGAATAAAGAATCAAAAAAAAATTGAGAAAAAGGAATCGATTGAATCTATTGTTGATGTAGCCGTCAAGAAGTTTTGGTCTTTTAAACAAACTAAGAAGAAGAAAAAGGATTAAGGGAACATCGTATCGTAATCATAGGATTTTCAAATTGATTGGTGCATCTAAGGGGGATCTAGAAATTATATTCAGTGGGAGCAAAAATATAATTTAATAAAATATTTAAATATAAATATTTTGATATATTACTAGTAAGTAAATTTAAGTACAAAATATGACGGTTGTAAGGTTTTTAAATAGTAAAGTTAACTATTTTGATACAATTTTATAATTTACGATCTCTAAACTAAGAAATGGGCTTATAAACAAAGTATAATAGTTTTAAAATATGGAGTTTTAGGCTTGAAGTTGATCGAAAATGATGTGATGGTGTCAAAAATCTTGTTTTTCGTGTTAAACTAATAAAAATTAGATTACAAATTTTAGAAAACCAAAAAATGAGTGGTGGAAGCTGCCACCTCCTTGGCTCACTTAGATCTACCCCTGAGTGCATCAATAACGAACCAAATCGAATACCGATATAAAAACAAAGAGTCGATGAACGATTTTATGTTATAAACCTAATGCAGACCTAATTGGCCAAATTATTGTTCTGTTCGACTCTACCAATTTAGTTTGCTATTATTGCCTAGGCGAGGGGAGTAGCACATACATTTTTGTTTTTGTATTTTGACTTATTTATATATTATTAAATAGAGTATTTGCAGTCCACGACATGTAATAACACCAATATTAGTTATACAACACCGCACACTATTCATATAGAACTATTCATCTGCGAATGACTACTTTATCCCTACTTCCGTCTCAGAAACATAAACCCAAATAGCTCACAAACCAACGCACGTAACGGCCCCACAAAGCAGAACCGACAGAAATTTCCAATCCTGTATAACCGTGGATACGGTTTTTAATTTCTAATAACGTTTTTTATTAACTTTAGTTTGGGGAAAATGAATCGATGTAAAGACTAGGGTTTCGTAGAGAGTTGTTCCTCTCCTCAGATAGATAAGCTTAACCAAAAAATCACGGTGAACATCGCCTTTTCTAAATTTAATCCATTGTGACCATCACCTTTTCTAAACTTAACCCACTGTGACCATCGCCTTTTCTAAACTTTACAGCTTACCAACTCAAATCTTCAAGCCTCGGTCGATCGGTGTTGTCGTTCTTGCGAGTGAATCGACAAGGTACTGAATCAATCTCTCATATTTTCCTTTTAAAGATCTCTGCTTGATTCCGGCTCATTTGTGGGATTTTTCAATTTTTTCCCAGATGGCCGAAAACGAGTTACCACCGCAAATGATTGAAGCAGGAGAAGCCCCATTCGGAGATCGCGTTTAACATATTCCAGAGGCTAACCGTTATTCAAAGAGTCGTTGAATCCATGGAAGAAGAAGAACTCTCTGTAATTCGAGATTGGCAACTGGGGATGATAACCATGGTCGCAAAACTTTCTTTCTAACATTAACACGACTGTAACCGCATTCAATTATGTTTACATTCACGATAACATTGTTATCGTCAATGAGCTGTTATTGGAAGATAACTTTGTCTGTTACCACTAAATTGTCTTTTCACTACAACCAGATTTATTTGTACAATACTACATCTAACTCGATTGACTAGGTACTTAACGTTGTTTTGGACTGTTACTAGTAGTAGATCTATATGCAACACTGCTAAGTGTAACTTGGAACACTGCTAACTGTAACTTTGAACACTGCTAACTGTGTTTCCCCTACACTGCTAACTCCATCTCGCAACAATATAAATGTGTTTCCTAACCTACACTGCTAACTCCATCTCGCAACACTGCTAAGTCCATCTCTCTGCCCCACTGCTAACTCCATCTCTCTGCACCACTGCTAACTCACTGCTACCTTTCTTTCGCAACACTGTTAACCCTTTTCAGAACACTGCTAACTCTAACCATGTTAGAATAAATGTTACCCGACGACTTTCATTTACCAGTGTTAACAAATTATAGTGAACCTGATTAATGTTATTTGTTTTATCTGTTATATTTTATTATATTAACAATCATATTGTTGTTAACATATTTTGAAATCATTGCTGCAATTTTTTCCGTAGATCCTAAATGTTATTCATGTATTTATTAAATTTCTGAATTGTTGATAACCCAATTTCGTGTTCAGTATAACTGGAAACTTAGTTGTAGTCGAGTGGATCATAACGTTGTTACTGATAATCACTGCATTTTTCTTGGCCAGGTTAGTGTATTGTGAACTTTATAAATCTATTCATTGTTTTATAATATTATATATGTGGTTGTGGTTAAGTCTTTGGCTAACGAAAAGTTTGGTTTTAGCTGCAAATTTTTTTAAGCAATATTTGCATTAAATGCATTGTCTCCTCTCTCACCCCTCATTAAATGTTCGTCGCCACACGAGTTTCTTGACATGTAGGGGTATAATAGGCTACAATTGGCTTCAAAATTACATCCAAACTAATTTTCAGTCAACTATTACCACTTTCTTAATTAAATGATCAGTTGTGTATATCGATTAAATTCACCCTATTAAATATTTATATATAAAATTACTCAACAAAAGAAATAGTAATTGTTTTTTGAGCTTGTTAGGTCAATAACAATGGTTGACTTTGTAATAAAATTTGTGACCATGTAAATATGAAATTCGGTTCTCTCACCTACTTTAAATATTTTTGTGACGAATTTATCCCTACTGCAACCTTCCTAAAGTGGCGCTCCTTCTGCATTAAATGTTTTGCTTCGTTCGCATTAAATCCAAAAATCTTGCTCCACTAGTGTTGAAAAACGCGCGCCGCCCAACATCAAAATCTAGTGGAGATTTAGTTAATAGAAATATTAGCAGATTTTTGTGGCAGCTTGAGTATCTTCAAAGATGACCTCCGCCTATATTAATGGTAGTGATATGCAGGTTGTTGAGTGAACCAGTCTTTTAACTAAAAATCTCAGATATTTGCTCCAACCACTTAGTGGTACCCGATAAAATACCTGCCGATTTAATACTAAAAGATTTGAAACATATACTTTCAGGTATTCCAATTATGTGTTGGGGTAGTTGGGGTTTTAATGACTACTGCCTTTAATTATTTGTCCGCACTCATATAAAATCCAGTTGTTGTCCTCTTCTGTTAACGTAGTTATCGTTAATGTAAAAAGTCACTAATGCACCATTGAACCAATGGTATTTTTTGTGATGGCAGATGGCTTTGCAAGTTCGCTTGGTCCGCGGGAGTTGGAATCGAAGTGCTGGAGGTGTTTGGTTGCACGAGCCAGAGTGGGCCGGCAATATCTGCAGCGTCTCTTTGACAGAAAGAGTAACCTATAACGACCTCCTGCGTGCGATACGGGATAAGTTAAAGGTTCGCGAATATGAGGATATAGACGTCAGTTACCAGTGGCCGGAGTGGATGTTGGGCCCAGATGCATCGAAAGCAAGTCCCATTTTCCTTTATGACGATGAAGACGTTGCGTTGTTCATGGCCATACGAGCTGACCTGGAAGAGGTATATCTACGCGTGAAGGTGAGGAGCGTTGCTAACGAGAGAAACGTTAACAGTTATAGGAATGTTAATACCGTTGTCGTCAACTTGGATAACATATTCATCCGCAACAATACATTTAACTCGTTAGCATCCCCACCGTCGAGTAAAAGTAAGAAGGGGAAAGAAATAGCGTACGAAGGAAAGCGTGTGGTCGAGGTTGGAAGTTGTTCGCAAAAATATATAGGTATGTGTCAACGGGTCCCAGATGTTAAACATTATTTGTTGGTTGTTTACGTTTTCAACCGTATAATTATATAAGAGAGAGAGCATATAATGTGGATCTAACTAGCAGGACAATCGTCTGCAGCTGTAAATCCCACCAACAATATACCTAGCTTTGTTAGGCCCCTCACAAAACCGAGAGACGATACTGTTGAAAGAACGGGGAGCTCATCACCTAAAGGTATCGATAACAAGGGCCCCTATAACAATATTACGGTTTTTATCAGGTAACAATTTTGTTGCTGTAACTAACCATGTTATCGCGATGTTTGTTTCCCCAGGGGTGTTGCCGTCGACGCAATCAGTAACAAGTGGGGGTAAAACAGACGACGAATCACTTTTCCCCAGCCACCTCTCGCAGTTATGGAGGTATTTCACCTCCAACGTGGGTCCAAGTAGACAAAACACTAGCTGTAACGACTTCGACCGGACCGATGTAGTCAATAGAGCTGCAATCAGAGTCTTTGGGGCAGGAAAGCATAGGGAGCCGGTTTGCGGGGGGGGGGGGGTGGCAAAGGCAAACGCTACTACCCCAACTTTTCATGACAAGTCGTTGCAACTCACCCTCGCCGGTGCTTATGTCGAACGTCCTCCCGATATATTTGAACTAGAAAACATGGACGATGTAATGACTATTTCCTCTGGTTCCTCCCCGAGTTCCATGATGAGCTTGATTTCACCTTACTCGGGATCAGATTATGGGGTTAATGACAATCATGAATTTAGTTCTGAGGCACAATTTTATGATTCAGGTATTATTCTCCTTTATATGGGATCCCTCGTGTCTTCCTCCTATAAACGTTTATACTTGACGGCAATATTTTGATCGTGTTCCATTTACAGGGGCTGGAGCTCGGAGTAGAACATATCCGGATGCGCTTGGATTGGAGAGTCTGAGGGAGGAGATACATAGACGAACAAATGTTGACTTGGAGAAGGGATTACCTGCTATTAACGATGAGATTGGTCCATCTTCTGGGATTGGTCCATCGACTTATTCTGGGAAGGGCAAAGCCATAGTGCGCGAGGGGATTGATCCGTCTCTTACACTTGGGCATTTGACCTACGTAGATAACGGTAAAGCTATTACACCTTTCACCTATACTCCTAATATAACCAACCTGGATACTTTAGCAGCTACTGCTGCAAGAGACCGTAGACATCCTCAATGTCCTCAGACGGTCCAAAACGTTGACAATATGGTTGTCCATGCTACAACGGTTGAGCCTGCTATGCACGCCAGAGACGCACCTCCGTATTTTGACGATCCTATAGGCGAAGGTAACATATCGACCTTGCATAGAAGAGGCATAAATTGTTATTATCTGATAACTGGGTTTTATTTAACAGATGAGTTGGAGAGGGCATTGCGAGATGTTGATTACGAAGGTGACGACCTCTTTGTTGGACGCATTTTTAAAAACAAAGAAGACTGCAAACTCAAATTAGCCATCCACGCAATAAATCGGAAGTTTCACTTCCGGTACGCTCGTTCCGCCCCTCATATGCTTGTTGTGGTATGTGTTGGCTCCACCTGTCCATGGCGTGTGTACGCAGCAAGAATGGACGAGAGTGAGCGCTACGAAGTGAGAAGTGCAAGATTGTGTCACACGTGTAGTGTCGACGCGAGAGGCAACTTCCATCGACATGCATCAACCGCTGTCATAGGCAGCATGATTCGCTCAAAATATGGTCTTGGGGGAAGAGGTCCTCGTGCAAGCGAGCTGCGGCGGTTGTTGCGGCAAGAGTTTAGCCTTCATGTCAGCTATTGGAAAGCGTGGAGGGCGAGAGAAATAGCGATGGACAATGCCATGGGTTCGGCTCTAGGTAGTTATGCCTTGATACCGCCTTACTTCAGGCTACTCATGACAACAAACCCGAATTCGGTTGTTGGATTAGAGACAGAAGTTGCTGCTAACGGTGTTGAACGATTCAATTATTTGTTCTGGTCGCTGCACGCTTGCGCACATGGTTATCGGTATATGAGAAAGGTTATCGTCATTGATGGTACCCATCTAACCGGCCGCTATGGAGGATGTTTGATCGCTGCTAGTGCGCAAGACGGTAACTTCCAGGTTTTTCCCCTTGCTATCGGGATTGTAAACAGTGAGAATGATGCTTCTTGGGAGTGGTTCCTAAGGAAGCTAACAGCCATTGTCCCTGACGAGCATGATTTAGTGTTCGTTAGTGACCGCCACGCTTCGATCTACAAAAGTATACGTAACGCATGTAACAATCTCTCGGGAATCAAGTTTTACGTATATATTTGTTACTTTGTGCGTTCCATAGTTATATGCATGAACATGGTTTTTTTGTTAAGTATGATAGTGGCTGATCCGAAAAGCATGGTAGCGGTAATGATTGTTTCATATTGGATTTCTTAGCGGTAACATTAGATCGTGTTAATGTGTTTAGATTTAGTAAAACAGTTTGGATGCTAATTCGTGTATCAATCCTCAATTGTTTACCCCTGCATTTGCTTCTCCAACAACTAGTTTTGTTTGGTATTTTTTGAGTTCACACTAACAGTTACTCTACCAACAGGTCTACCCAATGTCTTCACAGGCCGCGTGTATCGTGCATCTCCAACGCAACATCCAGACCTTGTTTAAGTCTGATTCGTTGAGCTACTTGGTCTCTCAGGCTGCCCGGGCGTATAGGTTTGTGGATTTCGAGAGAATATTCTCTGAGATAAAGGCAATTGACCCGAAATGCGCATATTACCTCGAAGGCATAGTGTTTGAGCACTGGAGTAGATCTCATTTTGTGGGTGAACGTTACAACGTAATGACAAGTAACATCTCCGAATCTTTCAACAACGTCCTAACAATGTGCCGCGACTTCCCTGTTATCTCCATCCTAGAGACCATCCGTACGACACTTGTTACGTGGTTTACTCTCCGCCGAGATGCAGCAGCCGCAGAGGAAGATGTGTTGAACCCAAAAATTCAAGAAATGCTGATCGAGAAATTTGAGAAATCTGCTGGATACTTTGTGCTGAAGATTGGGGATGGCCAATATGAGGTAAGAGATGCTATGGATGTAGCGTACACGGTTCATTTATGGGAGCAGAGCTGTACATGCCGGGAATTTCAGTTGCTCGGAATCCCTTGCTGCCAAGCCGTGGCGGCAGCAATTCGCGAGGGGGGTTCGTGTAGACCGATTGGTGTCGGTATACTACACCGTTGAGTATCGCCGCCTAGGGTACGAGAGCGTCATCATGCCGGTCCCGGATATGGACACCCTGGCTCCGTCAGCAACTGACGTAGGCGGCGGCAACCTTGCTCCTCCAGCTGTTCACCGTCCACCTGGGCGTCCAAGAAAACAGCATTTCTTATCAAGGGGTGAATTTAAGGTCCGAAAAGAGCATTCCCTCCTTACAAATAAACAAATTAGATTTAAAACACTTAATTAGTGGCTCTATTTTACGATAGCGTGTTTCAAAACGTCGTTGCACAAGGTGCCGAGGGGGGGGGGGCACAACCGCTCAACCTGTAAGGCTGCCATACCGGTAAGTGATTTATCTTTCCACAATTCAGTTTCAATTCCATTTGAGTTACTAGAAATAATTTCATTCGCCTTCAGGGTCCCCCAAAATGATTACTTTGCTGGAAAAGCTATGCGTTTGTTTTTTGGGTCGACGATGTGGGACCAGCTGGAGTGGATGTTGTTGTGGAAGGCCTAAGTTGTCGTGAAATGTGTGAAATAAATAACGTAGGAGCTACAGTTTTTCTCTGTATATATCGGTTAGAGGTCCAGAAAATTCTCAAAGCCTTGTAATATATTTTCTTCATCCACCAGAACCTTCGATGTAATTGGTTTACCCGCGTAGGACTAATGCTGTCTCTTATACACATCTAGATGTGTATAAGAGACAGTTTTTGGGTCGACGATGTGGGACCAGCTGGAGTGGATGTTGTTGTGGAAGGCCTAAGTTGTCGTGAAATGTGTGAAATAAATAACGTAGGACCTACAGTTTTTCTCTATATATATCGGTTAGAGGTCCAGAAAATTCTCAAAGCCTTGTAATATATTTTCTTCATCCACCAGAACCTTCGATGTAATTGGTTTACCCGCGTAAGACTAATGTGAAATATAATGTGAAATATGTTTGTGACTGCTTATGAGTTTTGTTTTTTACTGATATGATACATACTAACTATGTTAACTGCAGCCAAGTTATTGGCATCCACGTTAATGGTATCCACGTTAACGGTCTAAAAGTAGCGTTATCAATGTTAATTTATCCCCCCATAAATGAGAAAAGGTGGCGTAACTTTGGAAGTTGTATTGGGAAAAGCAAAACCGAAATATAATTTCGGTTACTATGTTGGAAATAAGGGGTACCTGTAATTGTTTACTCCCTTCTAAGCGCGTTAACGGTATGAGGGATAACATGCAACCAAATTCCAATGTAAGCATGTGATCCCAGACCCAATTGGGAATTATAAGTGGGATAACTATGCCATGTTTGTTACAATTGCTATGATACATTAACGATAAGACATAAATTGCTATGAGAGTAATGAGTCTCTATTGGCGTCCACGTTAACGGCGTCCACCTTACCGGCATCGAAGTTATTGGCATCTACGTTACCGTCATCCAGGTCAACATAGAATTTGGGTTACTATGATGGAAATAAGGGTTCCTCAAATTGTTTACTACCTACTGAAAGGTTAAAGATATGCCGTAACGCTAGTATATGCAACTGCATTATCTATTTATCTGTGGGCTTTTTTTTTTGGGGCTCTTAGGGACGTGACAATTTTCTAATTAAATTAAATTAAATGGCGTTATATATTCGTTAAAAACAAGGCAACTATCTATTCAAACAAACACATATTCGTTAACATAAATATCACTAACATGATATATGAAATAGTTTTACGACCAAAACTAGTCGAGCGTTACACAGGACGAAGACGAAACATTAGAAAAGTGGCAGCACACAAAAGCAAACAAATTACACAGCCATAGCATCAGTTATCGGTTCGAAATATCAAAGTTTGTTCCCCTAAGGTCGTTTAACTAGTCCAACACTCAGTTACCGTAGTACTTAATTAGAGCGGATACAAGTTTCTTCGTCTCTATATCAAGTGACGATACCTCAAACGACCTACAAGCATCAATTCCACCCGCCGCATGTGCTTGCAAGAGGAAAATTGACATTATACCAGCGTCATGCGTAGATGTGACCTGAGGGACGCCACATACCCTCTCAATTGCGAACTGAGTTGGGTCAACCTGGCTCATTATCGGGTTAGCAGCAACTTGTTTAAACAAAAAGGCATCATGGCGGCAATTGGAGTCAGATCTTTGAACATTACTGCGTCGTTTCGAAAGCTCGTGTTGCAGTCAAGAACCAGAATCTTCGCTGCCACCAAATCAACCGCCAGAATAACCCAGTGAATTCTTGCAAAATTGAAGGGGATGTACACAACATCTGCCTCGTCATATAGATGTACACGATCTGCATCACCGCATCCCTCAACGGCATCGACCACTGCTTTGTTGAACCGAAATTCATCCCGGTTTGTTGTTATCGCAAATTTGGTGTACTGTCTGCTTAACTGCGACACAAACTTTGTATCAAGGACATCGACTCTTAGTTTTTCGCCTTCCACATCATCGACCCTTAATAGATGGCGGCTGAATATACAGAGTGCGTCCATAACCTGGTAGATAATATTTAAAAATACGTTAGGTTGTGGTTAACTAACCCCAATGGAGTCGACGTATATAGTGTTGGGGAAAAAGCCAAAACCTTCGCTGGAACGTTTCTCTTCCTTTCAGTCAGTTCCTGGAGCTCTTTGGTAGACAAGCAAATGGAAACGCCAACATTTAAATGCCTGGCGCGCTATTAACATCAGTGTGTGTTCGTTTGGTGTCGAATACATATAAAATAAAATCGCAATGTGGCTGCCAACCTTTTAACAGACTGAATGTCACCCTGAACTCGCGCTTGCCAGTTCTCGGTCGATTGCAAAGTATTGGGCTCAGCAACACCTGGTCCTGTCTTTGCCTTTTTCCCACAGTCATACCGCTCATCTAAACGTGTGGATGCCGTCCTCACCCGCAAACTCTTTCTGGTTGCAGCTACTGCTTCTGTCTCTCCCTCCGGTACTTCCACTTGAATTTCTTCAGCATCTTCCATTTCTTCTGCGGTTGCCTGTACCTACTGCGTTAGTGCATGCAAAATAGGGAGTTCCAAGCAATGTGGGTAAGCAAATGAAAAAATAAATAGAAACCTCGGTATAGCCTTGAGTTTCAGGGGGTCCATCTTCTTCTCCTATCTCGGAAACCTCCTCATCTTCCGCCTCTTCACTTTCTTCGGTAGCTGAACCGCCAGATCGATCCTGCATAGGATTGACACTATACTCTGATCAGATAAATGTGTATGGCCAATATGTGTTAACATTACGTAAATCACGGTGACTAAAATCTGATTAGATAAATATGTGTTAGTCAATTAACTAACAATTTTACGCCCTCTGCCTTATACAACAACAATTCCGGTTTGCGTTAATAAAAAACATTTGTTAGATACAATATTTTATTCCGTAAATCCCGATACCAACAATTTAATTAGAGAAATATGTGTGAAGCAATTTCCCCCCTACTATCCCAGACAACACCAACTCAGCTTTGTATTGATAAAAAACATTTAAAAAACTTACACTTGAGCCATCTTTTCCCGACTCCTCGCTTTCACCCGTCTCACCACCGCCTGACGTTTCCTTCACACGAGACGCGTATTTCAGCGATAATGAATAAGTTAAGGATGTTACACATAACACCATTAGCAATCTAAGTTCTCATTGGAATCTAACCTCCTCATCATGCGAGTAAACCGTTTTCCCGGCTTCGTTACTTCCATTGTCCGGACCATGCTAAGTAAACGAGAACAATCGATTTTTCTATTTAGTAGCATTATACCAACCATAAGGCTTCGGCAGAAGAGAAATAAGATCTCTCTACTCTAACCTGGTCATGAATGCAGAAAGCAGGGTGTCCGGGTTCAATCGCTTCCAATGTTGACTGTGTCTGCACTTCATCATGATGGAACGCCACTCTTGCTACAATAGTCGACCATGTACCTTCCACTCCTGCTGGGGTCACTAAATCAACAACCTGAAACGATGCAAAGTACTGTAATCTTGAATGAAACTAAATGGTCGAATGAAGATAATGATAAGTTTCAAAGCTTTATGGCACAACCTCGGAGTTCGCCACCTTCAATCATTCATGCAGCCGCAGCCCCTCCATATCTTCTGCCATGACAGCCAACAGTGTTCTCTTCACTCCTGCTGGTGTGACCAAATCGATAACCTGCAAGGTCCAAATATGAGTTTAACCTTACGTTGATCTCGTCCAACAAAATTGTGTGAGTGAGATGTTTAAAGGTGGCACTATTACCTTCTGATTCCCAGTCATAAAGCCTTCACTAGCGGCATCTACGACGCCGCCCTTCCCTGCAGCATCTCTCCGCATCTGCGTTGCATGTAGTTTTGGTGCCAAAATTTTTATCAACCAATAAATTTACACATATAACATTATTACCAACATCACCGCCTCTTAAACCCACCTCTTCCAATGTTGTAACTTTCACGGTTCCATCGACAGCTTGTATTGGGTTAGGAACGAGATCCTCAGATTCCTACGTACCCAAAAAAGTAACAAGTTGGTAACGAAACAGCATTATAAATATTGTTCGGCTAGAAAATATATTACATGCGTCCTTGGAGGCATGTAAAAACGAGCAATCCCCTCTACAGTTGTCGGCTCTTCGCTTCTCCGTTGAGTATCCTCACTATTGTTTTCCGATAGCACATGGCTTCCCCCTGTTCCATGGGAGACCGTGTTTTCATTACGGTTCCTCTCTGTCCCGCCCTCAGCACCACCCAAATCATTTACCTCCTCCATAAAGGTGTTTTTTGCAAACAAATCAGCTATTCCAGCAATTAGCTTCTTGTTGTTCTCTGCTATATTATCCTCAACTACTTTGCCTATTCTTCGCTCCAAAACCGTAATAAAGTTCAGCAGCTTCGTCTCTAGCAACTCATCCCTAACCTCTATAGGGTCAGGTTGAGTATCTGAATCCTACAGAGTCGTCCTCCTTGCTTTTGTTGGCTTACGCGGCTTTTCAGACCGTCTTCTGATCCGTGATATTTTAGACTTTCCACCTCTTTTTTTTTCAGTTGCCCAACAAGCTCAGCCGGTTTGCACCCCCCACAAACATTTCACTTTTAAATTTGAACCCTTCTTTCGCTAACCTTAGCATGTTATCAACCTTGACATCTTCCTCGTCTTCAGACCAGCCTAGGACTTCAGCTTCCGAATCAAATTCCAAACCAGGACATATGATTGGCTCGACGTCTACCTAACGATGGAAAAGAGTAACGGTCATCAAACCACAAGAATGTATCCATATTCAATTGACGCGAGAGCGGTTATAAGGAAAACAACATCGCAAATGATTGAATCAATCCAATGTTGGGGATGTTAACGGTAATCTAAATAGCCAAGATTAGCAAGTACCCGCTAATACAGTTATCCAAGTTACCCCCATAAAGTAATTATACAAAATACCAGATAGTATAGTTAGCAAATATACATGATAATAATGTTAGCCAAATTACCCACTCGTATACGTTATCCAACTTATATGTTAATATAGTTACCTGATAATATAGTTATCAAAACATAGTTGACGAAAGAATGGTTACGTCCGAAAAAGGTATTAGTGGGTATTTTCTAAGCTAACCACTGCATGCCAAACTTTGTTAATCGCATAAGGAATAAAGATAACAACGAGAATAAATATGTAAAATATGCGTGCCAATTGACGATAACATGATTACCAATGATAACACTTACCCGATATATTAATAACTAAGTTACAAGATTAGAAAGTACCCGCTAATACAGTTATCCAAATTACCGCGATAAAATAATTAACGCGATTAAATAATTACCTAAAACACCGGATAATAATGTTAGCCAAATTACTCACTCTTATACGTTATCCAACTTATCTGTTAAAATAGTTACCTGATAATATAGTTATCAAAAAATAGTTAGCTTCGTCAAAAAATATCCTCACCTCGCAGTCCTCGTCGAGTCCCCTGGCATGGTTCAGTTTCAATTGAACACACATCTTGTCCTCCAGCACTGACTCACCATCGTTAGACTTCTCTCCTTGGTCAGACTAGGAATCGACTTCATGAATTGCAGGGACCGCTTCCAAAACAACCAACTGTAGCGCGTGAAATAGACCTCGAACTGCAACAGTGGACGTGGCTATCTGAGCTAAATCCCTCTCTTTGATCGAAGTCATCATCATTTCAAAAGATAGTCTACCCCATGGATATGACAAAAAAAAATCCAGATCTTCAATCATCTCTGCGTGGTCTTTGCTGATCTTCGTTTTCGGAAAATGGGTAGTTGGGAGCAGTATACCATCCACGAGGGCAAGGCAGGCATATCTAATCCTTGTCATCTTGTCGCTGACATTTTTTTCTTTCAGCAAAGTGAGAACTCTTTCTACGGTCACATCTCCCTCTAGCCCAAACAGCGAACCATAGAACGGCTGCTTTAAGCCTGTTGTTCCTTTCCTTTTCTTCTTCTTCTCTCCAACAGGATACTTGCCGCACGGGAGGCCAGTGACAATTTTGAATTCACGAAGAGAGAACCTTATGGGTGTGCCGGCAAATAGTACCCAGATCTCATTCTCCTTTTGTACATCGAGCTGTCTAGATAATAGGAACAAGCCAAAACTACCAGACCAAGCTGGTTTGTTTGGAATGTCGAGCAATTTCCCAAGTGACGACTCCCTCAAAAATGATAGCTCCTCCTCGTCAAGCGCTTCTATGATGTCTCCAATGATCGACATCTTCTGATAAATGTTGACTCTCTCTCCTAGTGGATCTTCACCGGCTGCCATTAATCTAGGGGGAAGCTCCATATCTCCAATCTATAAGTCAATATAGCCGCTCAGACTAATAAGATCTAGTAGATACAGTGATGCAAAAGGGGATTGCTCCCACACAATAGAAGGGATCGCAAGCTATTAGACGGCATACATACCTTTCTCTGGTACCTTATCGGCGGTTTATATATTCTTGACGGGAATTGTTGCGCTCCAACTCTACAAATTTTCTAAGTTTTGGACTCTACTCCCCAAACAGTAGAAGTTTCTCTCTCGTCTTCTCGCCTGTAATGTTTTCTCTGGAAACAGCGATTAGGTCAACAAAGGAGAAAAAGATGGTCTTCTGTAATTTTATGAGAATATATCTAGATAAAGTCTTGTGATTTTAAAAACTTTCCAGAAGGGGGCGGATATCTAACCCTAAAAAATGCAGACCTTTCGTTTTCCCGAACTCTCTCTCTCCCACTTTACAAATAACTAAAAAAAAGATCTTCACCTTTCGCGAATCTAACAAAAATCTACATTCTGACACACGCTTTATTTGTTGGCCCACAGGCCACATGCTACAAAGTAATACTTTTAGTCGAAGAAACCGTAGCTGCCGGTGTAGGGGTGTTTTGGTCAAATACTCATCAACGGATTCTTGAAAAAACCAACGACTTTCGCCACTTAAATACGGCATAAATGAGCGCTATATATTGTTATTACTCTTGTTTTTTTGGGGGGGGAAAATATATAAACTATATAAAAAAAAACAAAAAAAATATATAAAAAAAATAATATAAAAAAAAAAATAAAAATAAAATATAAAAAAAAAGTATATATATATATATATATATTTAGATCATAAAAATTTATTGCTCAACAAAAGGAATGTTTATGCACACAAAAATAGCAAAATTAAAATAAAACTAAATTTAGAACAATGTGTTATAAAAAACAAGGAAACTCGAATTAACGAACTCCTTATAGTTGGAACCTTCTCTGAAGAAGATCACGAAGTCGTGGTTGGTCTTGATATCAGAGTGAAACTACTTATTTAGAAACAAATTTATCTATGATGGAAATAAACTGGTCTGATGTATGAGAAGCTCTAAAATGAAGCCGCTTGTTTTGTTCCTTCCACAAATGGTATATCTTTGATTGGTATGCCAAACGTAGCAAGATGTATCTAATGTGACCAAAAGATATGTCCCTTGCAATATCCAAAAAAATAAATGATATCACGTTTCTTCGTATTCATCACACATCACACTCGTATTCATCACACATCACACGATCATTTCTTTTTAATCGTTTTGTTATTAGTTGAATCCAAATTTTTATTATAAACAAATAAGATTTCATCTTGATACAAAAACTGAAATTATAATCAAGTATCGTTAACTCGACTGGAAAAATAGTCTAAGCAAAACTTAAAGGTCACATGATCGAATGAAGGTTGAGACGAAACTAATATTACATGCTATTATTCATCACACATCACACGATCATTTCTTTTTAATCGTTTTGTTATTAGTTGAATCCAAATTTTTATTATAAACAAATAAGATTTCATCTTGATACAAAAGCTGAAATTATAATCAAGTATCGTTAGCTCGACTGGAAAAATAGTCTAAGCAAAACTTAAAGGTCACATGATCGAATGAAGGTTGAGACGAAACTAATATTACATGCTATGATTTTAGATCTGGGGGATTACGAGATTCGTCGCAAAACCTCATGATATATATATATAAGCCGGAATTAGAAACCACCAACATCCAAATGCATCATAAAACATCCAGATACGATCGACATCTAAATGTTGCGTGTAAGTACACAAACAAAGTATGTTAACTACAAGTATACTTGTGTCATGCCGATAACTCAACCATAACTAACCAAACTTGTGTGCGCACTGGCGGGAGACTAGTTTTCATGTTTCAATTTTTACCTCCTAAATGGCTTCTATAATTATTTTCATAAAGATTATGTATTATTAAATTCACATTAATTTATTAAAAAGAAGAAATATGATATAAGTTGTTTAAAAATATATAAATGCGCACTGCTCACTACAGTGCACGATAGCATAAAAAAGCACTATTAGCAAATTAGCATCGTTTCGTTTACTTTCACTTTGGAAAATTACTTAACCAATCCCAAAAATAAAAAAAAAACAGGAATTTTTATTTTTATCGTTAATTCCCCTAAATTTTCGATTTCCGATCGACGGCGAATCTCGAGCTTGTTTCGCCGGCAAATCCTTGGGGATGTGTGAATCGAAGAGTGTTGAACAACTTTTACTTCATCGGAAACCCTAATTCTAGTGTAGTGGATCTACAATCTCTTGGGATTGGCGCGTTTTAGCTAGGCTTGATCTGCTCTAGCATCTGGTGGAAGAATCTCAAGTGATAGATTTACAGCATTGTTTCCATTTCCACACAAAACCCCAGTAAGATCTCTAGATTAATCTCATTTTCTCTTGATGAAATCGACTTTTTTTTTGGTTTCGATTGTGGATTATTAGGTTTTAGAAATTAGCGAACTCAAGTAGCTTTTAAGGTATCAGGTTTCGCTGTGAATCTTGTGTTGAAGTTCTTATTAGCTTACATTTGACGCTGTACCTGTTTCAACTTGAGAATTTTGGTCGAAAACAGAGAGAGATATTTAAGCTAGCTTTGACTTCAAGATGCGTAATTATACCCAAATCTACTCGAGGGTTTTTGTAAATTCTGAGCAAATGTTTCTAAAATGGAGCTCGTGGAAGTGAATTTTGTTTCTATTTTAAGGCTTCACCTGGGTTTAAGCTCGAGATTGATCTTGATATCGAAGTTGATTCTAGCACAAATGGGTTCTTGTTTTGCGTTCTGTGTAATAATGTTGTCTTTTGACCTCTATGGTTGAGTATCTGAAGATAATGATTCTACTCTGGTGAATTGTTGCAGATGATGATATTTATAAATGGGCAACTTTGTGCGATTTAGCTTCCCAGAACGGTCTTAGTTTCCTTTCGGTGAGAGTTTACCTGATTCTACACATGGAAGCATACAGAGAAGAGGCTCTCAAAGCGAAGCATATCGCTGAGAGAAGGTTTGCAGAGAAAGATTTTACGGGCGCAAGGAGTTATGCGCTGAGGGCGAGGTCGCTGTATCCGGACTTGGAAGGTTTGTCTCAGATGGTCACGACGTACGAAGTATATATAGCCTCTCAGGGTAGACGCAGCGGGGAGATTGATTACTACGCAGTTCTTGGGCTAAAACCATCAGCTGGGAAAAGAGAAGTGAAGAAACAGTACAAGAAGATGGCTGTGTTGCTCCATCCCGACAAGAACAAATGCCTCGGAGCTAACGGGGCGTTCCAGATCGTATCCGAAGCGTGGACTTTCCTGTCGAATGAGTTTAAGAAGAGCACTTTCTATTACAAGAGAAAGAAACTTATCGACAACATGGTGGTTCAGAAGAACAGCACAGAGTATGCCCCCGGGACCGCGGGATTCGATTGTTATCCACCGGCTTCGGAAAGACTTGATACTTTCTGGACTGTATGCACCTCTTGCAAAGTTCAGTACGAGTATCTGCGGAAATATGTGAACAAGCGGCTTTCGTGAAAGAACTGCCGAGGAGCATTTATAGCTGTGGAGACTGGGCCGGCTCCTGTTAGTGCATCAATTCAGTATGCGCCTCCTCCTCACACAACAAGTAATGGATACGGATCTCACGGCTATGATGCCGTCTCACGCATGCCTACCAATTCCACTTATTTCTTAGGCCAGTATCCTGCACATGGATATGAATATGTTACCAATGAGTCATATGACTGGAACTCATACGTGGGAACATCTCCTGGGAATCTGGAGTCTAACCGCATGCCTTCAGTATCCAACGGATATCCTTATAAGCTCACCAATGGAGTCGCCAGAAAGAAAGTTAAAGAAGGCTCTAACAGGACTCCAAGCTCGATGAAAAGCACAGCCTCTGATATGATATATCCGAGCCCGCCCAGTTGGTCTGCTGATCCTTCGGTGATTAAGGCGAGCAGACCAGAGAAGAAGAGGAATGTTGGTTTGGGTTCATCTGGTAATGGATTTGTTGAGAACACCACAAGGTCTAATCCAGAGTCGAAAGCAACGAACTTGGATGGAAACATGGAACATGAGCCTAAACATCCTGGCCAAAGTTATGGTTCAACTAGACGGTGGTCCGCTGCAACAGGATTGGATACGCGGAAGCTGTTGATTAACAAAGCTAAGACACATATTCAGCAGAGACTAGAGATGATGAGATTGGCTTCAGTGGCAGCAGCAGCAGCGGCTACAGAGGATGCTACCCCCCTTGATGAAATCAATGCCTCCTCCAAGGTAGGAGATGATGTATCCAGATTAGGAAGTTATGTTTCCTCTGGTCATCAGTCTGTTCGGAAAATAAACGGACCAATAACAGTTCCAGACTCCGACTTCCATGACTTTGATAAAAACAGATCGGAAGAGTGCTTCGAGGCTAGGCAAATATGGGCAATCTATGATGAAGATGATGGTATGCCACGGTTATATTGCGTGGTCCGGGAAGTGCTCTCGGTTCAACCTTTTAAGATCGACATAGCCTACTTGAGCTCAAAAACCGACATCGAGTTTGGTACGATGAAATGGGTGCAGTACGGGTTTACAAAGTCGTGCGGACATTTCAGGATACGGAACACAGACATAGTTGACCACGTTAACATATTCTCCCATCTATTGAAAGACAAGAAGACGGGAAGAGGTGGTTGTGTTAGGATATTCCCCAAAACCGGAGAGATTTGGGCAGTGTACAAGAACTGGTCACCGAACTGGAACAACTCGACCCCAGATGAAGTGAGGCACCAGTACGAAATGGTTGAGATCCTTGATGAATATTCTGAACAGTTTGGGGTTTGCATCGCCTCGCTTGTGAAAGTAGAGGGTTATAAAACCGTGTATTGCAGGAGACAGAAGGAGGAAGAGAGTACGAAATGGATACCGCGGAGAGAGATGCTGCGGTTTTCGCATCAAGTGCCATCTTGGTTTCTTAAAGAAGAAACTAGCGGTGTGCCCGGAAACTGTTGGGACTTGGACCCAGCTGCTATACCTGAGGAGTTGCTTCACACTGGAGCAGGAACTGATTGATATATCATTCACTGTTGCTGCAAGAGACAAAAGAGTAAGAGCTTTATATATATATATATATATATATATCAATGTAACGGTTTTTGACTCAGTGTAGAAAACCCAACCTTCCATATCCACAAGATTTCTGGATTATTGTGTCAGGAACTATATACACGCAAGCCTCTGTCTGTTCATTGGAGCTGTTGTATTAGCAATGTTGAAGAATCAAAACATAGTTTGACTTGTTACTTTGGTTTTACGATTCTGTATTTCCATTTTTTTTCTTTGTTAGCCTTGATAGTATAAAAATGTAGCCAATATCATTTTGGTTTTTATTTTTCCCTCTTGCTTCATATGGCTAATTCTACATGCGAATTACTCTGTCTCATTAGTTCGATCTCAATGATTTGCGTTTCAGATTTTCAGATCAAGCAAAAATTTAACCGTCAACGAGTCCACATCGTGAATTCATGATCTAATTTTTTAGAAATTGGATAAGCTTAATTCTATTAAAACGCTATACCTTTTCGATTGTTTTAATAACAAAAGAAAAAAAAAACCACCCTCTAAATCGTCTAGGCCTAGAAAAGTTAGAAGTTTAAAAAAAAATTAATACGACAGTTCCTGTGGATACCATCCCTTAATATACTATCATGATTGCTGTGCACTTCCAGTTGTTTCTTAAAGGTAAAACTTGAAGAACATTTACCAATGAATCAACATAAAGATTCAAAAAATTATTATGGGGGCTACATACCTATAGCGTCCATAAGAAGTCAAGAAAGAATGACTAAAAAGGCTTGCAAAAATATTACGAAGAATGTCAAAGAATGCAAGGTGGAGAAAAGGATGCATACTGCGACAATCACAAGCTCTACGGACACACAACGACGAGAAGCTACAGATTGAAAGACCTACTAAGTCGAAAGGTATATGGCCGGAGGCTTAAACGAATCTAAAATTGATAACATTACATGTTTATACCAAGGCATGGATGAGCTGATATGCTTGTGTTTTTTACTACGGTTTTCCTATGATTTAGTAAGTGTTCTATTCGGTTTTAAGTACTTTTATAGATTTTTAGAGCATGTGTCGTGTCAAGAGTCTTTACAGGTCTTTTGGAAAAAAGGAACAAAAAGTGAAGCAAAACAAGTTTTTGGACAGGAGTATCAGAAGTTTATCATACGATCAAGACCTTCCCGCCGTCTGATTGAGCTCATTTTTTTTGTACCATGCTAGAGCCATAAGTTATCTTTCATATGGAAGTGGTTTGAAGGCAATCCAATGGTGCGATCTAGAGATATACAAATTTTCTGAAGATATGTTTTGCAGCCTCGCAGATGAAGCAAGTGCATAATAAAGATTTAATCACTTGGAGTAATTTGCTACGGCCCCAAGGTCCGTGCGGGAAATAGACCCATGACCGCGGTATTATTATCGTCATTGTCAACCATCACGAAGCCCATGTTCAACCACTTGTGTTTGGTTTTCTTTTCTAACAAGAAAAGCCCTAACTTGGCCTAGAAGCCTCCAAAACCTGTAAATACATGTTTTTATTTAAGGTTTTCGACACCACCTCTCAAAAGACACATAAATTATCCCTCACACAGCCACCACTACCATACTCGAAATCCCCTTTGTCGTTTTAAGTATTTTAGTTGAAGAGAGAAGATTTCATATTCTCTGTACCAAATAGAGAAGATTTTTGAACCCTTATTCTTATACTCTCATTGATATGCATTTCTTTAAATCCCCGACTGTGATTTGTTTAATTATCTTCCGTCAATCGCACGTTTCCATTGTCAAACTTAAGTTATCTTTATCTTTAGTTAGTAGCTTTTAATACTTTGTGGGCTTATTATTTACGTTTGGGCTTTGTGACGTTATCTTTACGCTAGGGTTTTGG
>JAHZTW010000001.1:360938111-360951853 GCA_020283515.1 Alliaria petiolata
TTCTTATACTCTCATTGATATGCATTTCTTTAAATCCCCGATTGTGATTTGTTTAATTATCTTCCGTCAATCGCACGTTTCCATTGTCAAACTTAAGTTATCTTTATCTTTAGTTAGTAGCTTTTAATACTTTGTGGGCTTATTATTTACGTTTGGGCTTTGTGACGTTATCTTTACGCTAGGGTTTTGGATTTTTTCTTACTATTTAAATCTATGTATGATGTAAGGTTTCAACAACTTTTGATAATTAATAAACAGAGAGATTTCTCATTAATCTTGTTCTTGATTCGATTAAATTCTTCAAAACAGGAAGCTTGGTTCTTTAGAGATTCATGAAATCCATAAATTGAGCTGATTATCCAGTTCGTATGATGTGCTAATTAGGGATTAGTACTTTTAGAAGTTCTTCATTCTTTGCTTGTTCTTACTGCATGTTGCTAGATTCATGGTCTAGCTACTGATCTTAGGCTTAATAGAACCACAAAAAGTTGAATCAATTAACCTGAACTAGCTTAGACGAGCAATTACGCTATAACATGTGATAGTTGAGTTATAGAGTTTTGTGAATGCTAACCGAACCTGGCCTTATTGCATATCTTATTGCGTGATTACCTGCAAGAGTTGAGTAATTATAAGCAAACTGATACGATCCTCCCACGGACTCGACACTCTTTAGTTAGTAGATGGATAAGCCTTAAATTCAACGGACTGTGAAGACACGAAAAACAAGGTAATGGAAGGAATGGTCACACAGAAGTTGCAGAAGACTTCTGATATTCCACCAGACCCCTTGGATATGACACACCAAGACGGATCAAGTTGTGAAAGTTTGGATATTACACACCAAACTATCGGTTTGTTCAAAGAGAACAAGTGAGGATCAATTTTAAAAGGTTTATAAAAAGATGATTCTGATTATTTTGATTGTCTTACATGAGTATTTATAGGAAATACTTTGTAGAAAACCAGACTAAAATATATTTAAAACAATGCAACATTAACTAAGGAAGACCAAGACCGAAAATAAATGAGTTGAATGACTCTTGGCTAGATTCAGTGAATGTCTCTTGCCCTCCTTGGTCGAACTTGACTCTTCAGCTGCATTCCCTTCCTTTGGTCGAAATCCCCTTGCTTATTAATGGGCCTTATAAAGTTTGTGAATCAATTGCCTCATTAAAACATTTCCTGGAAAACCCAATGGGAAAAACCAAGGACAAGGAAAAAGAGTACAAATGATCACATCCCTTTATAAGTTTTTATAAAACTTCGGATTTATAAGTTTTTTAGAAGACTTCCTTGAGATGAACTTGCTTCACAAGTCTGCGGTGTATTTTCAGAAGTCTGCTGAGTGATTAAAACCAAAATGGTTTTAACTTTTCCTCCTTTCTGAGTGATCATCTGATTGAGTAATCCTCAAATTCCTTCTTTAAGTCTCTTAAGCCTTGCACGAGTCATAGGTCCGTATGGCATCACCAAGTCTTCAACGACTTCTAGTTCAGGTTCAAGCTCAGCTACAAGCTCATTCTCATTTGTGCTTTCCATGATCGCATCACAAACAAGGTCTGTTTGACCTAAAATTTTGCAGAGACTTTCAGGACTCATATGTATAACTCTCAGTAAAGGAGAACCGAATTGAGCCTCAAGAGCATATGGAAACGTGATTTCTAAGTTAAGACAACAAATATGTCTAAAGGAAAAGTCTTTTTTTCATCATAATCAAGTATTAATAAAATATAAAGAACAAAAAACCGTGCATACATTAGCCTAATATCTTTAAAAATAAAAACTATAGTTTTTTTATATTTTTAATATCATCGAACGCCCACCACAGTTAGAGTAATTTTATTGACTGCACTAGATTCAATAGACACGTTAGATTTAATCTCTCGAGTCACATAAGACGATGAAGATTTTTGAAGCCTTGTTCTTATACTCTCATTGATATGCATTTCTTTAAATCCCTGATTGTGATTTGTTTAATTATCTTCCGTCAATCGCACGTTTCCATTGTCAAGCTTAAGTTATCTTTATCTTTAGTTAGTAGCTTTTAATACTTTGTGGGCTTATTATTTACGTTTGGGCTTTGTGACGTTATCTTTACGCTAGGGTTTTGGGTTTTTTCTTACCATTTAAGTTTATGTATGATGTAAGGTTTCAGCAGCTTTTGATAATTAATAAACAGAGAGATTTCTCGTTAACCTTGTTCTTGATTCGATTAAATTCATCAAACAGGAAGCTTGGTTCTCTAGAGATCCATCAAATCCCTAAATTGAGCTGATAATCCAGTTCGTATGCTGCGCTAATTAGGGATTAATACTTTTAGAAGTTCTTCATTCTTTGCTTGTTCTTACTGCATGTTGCTAGATTCATGGTCTAGCTACTGATCTTAGCTTAATAGAACCACAAAAAAGTTGAATCAATTAACCTGAACTAGCTTAGACGAGCAATTACGCTATAACCTGCGATAGTTGAGTTATAGAGTTTTGTGAATGCTAACCGAATCTGGCCTTATTGCATATCTTATTGCGTGATTACCTGCAAGAGTTGAGTAATTATAAGCAAAAAAGGTCCATTTTACCTAAAATTTTGCAGAGACTTTCAGGACTCATATGTATAACTCTCAGTAAAGGAGAACCGATTTGAGCCTCAAGAGCATATGGAAACGTGATTTCTAAGTCAAGACAACAAATATGTCTAAAGGAAAAGTCATTTTTTCATCATAATCAAGTATTAATAAAATATAAAGAACAAAAAACCGTGCATACATTAGCCTAATATCTTTAAAAATAAAAACTATAGTTTTTAATATTTTTAATATCATCGAACGCCCATCACAGTTAGAGTAATTTTATTGATTGCACTAAATTCAATAGACACATTAGATTCAATCTCTCGAGCCACATAAGACGATGAAGCCGCTTCGCCACTGAGAAATCTCGCGTAATAAAAGTTGGATTGTCTTGATTTAAAATTTTGAGTGTCCACTTTTGTAGTATTACCACCAACAAGTCTGTGTTTGGTTTATTCTCAAGTTCATCTTGTACACAACAAAGACCTATTTGGATATATCATAATACTTCTTCTTCCACGAGTGAATCGTCTTTTCCAGTATGTGGCTTGATCTGTTGTAGAGATGATGATTATATAATGCTTTGATTGGTAATCCTAACACGGGTCAATATTTACTTCATATAAATTTTTTTTCTTTTCGTCCACTTGATATTGAAAGCCCAAATGGGCAAACAAATGGTATGAGCCCATAACGAGGTACAAGGTCCAAAAAGTAAAACAAATCAACACATATTAGGATTGATACAACTTAGCCACATTACTAAATACATGTTTACAAATTAGAACAAACTGGACCACATAGCGCAAAGTGAGTGGAGCACATGAGTCATCACCGCCAGTTTGCCTCTGGTTTGTTCTTCACCGCCAGCTTCACGAAGTCTCAATTTCCAGCAAGGAACGTCACTGTCTTTTCTCCACCGTTAGTGACCGGTCCGGTAAGTATAACCCTATCGCCTACACCAAAACTTCAATTTAACCATCACAATCGCCTTCCGCAAATCTTGCTGGATTCAATTAGATGATTATCTTCTCGTCACCGAAATAGAAGAAGCGAAGGATCTTTAAAAGATTAGAGAACATATATTTGTCGAATAATTTTGTATAAAACCCCAACTCTACTGAAACTGTTTCATAATCAATCAAAGATGAACTTCAAACACCACCCTTCTATTGCAAATAGAGAGATTCACTCCGCAAAATCTGTTGAACAGATTTCTATAAGGATAAGAGGAGGAGCAAAAAGAAGGACATAGCATAATCCAACGACAGAGAAATCACCTAACAAAATTCATAATTTATTACCTTCCAAAAACGCACAGAAAGGCTACAAACAAAATGAAACAGTAGATCCAATAAACTGAAAAGAAACCCGATTAACGACGTTCAACTGCAAATAGTAAAAAACATGATAAATGTTTTTAGTTTTCATTTGCTGAAATGCTTTACATTTTTAACCAATTAAAAAGAAAAAGCAAAAAGAAGAACAAATCATAATCTAACGACAGAGAAATCACCTAACAAAATCCAGAATTTAAAACCTTCTAAAAACGCACGAAAAAGCTACAAACAAAATGAAACAGTAGATCTGATAAACGAAAAAGAAATCCGATAAAGGGAAGAGAAATCCGGCAAACGGAAAGTTTATAATACAAACTATAATCCGATAATAGTCGGATTGAAATCTGAATTGAATCGGAAACCAATGATAAGCTCTCTCTCTCTCTCTGAAGGATTTTGAGTGAGAGAGGCTCGATGGTATTGGGCCAAATAATCATATAAGTTATTTGGTTTCGCTAAAACTAAAGGTGCATATGGATATTTTTTCATAAAATAATCGTTGTTTTAAAGATTCACTAAGGATGAATATAAGAAAATGCATGTGAATTTGGCTCTATCCCGAATTCCCTACTAATGAGTCTACAAATAATTGATCAAATTTGATGCTTATTTAAATATTTTTTCAAAATTTAACGACGTTCAACGGCAAATAGTTAAAAATCGATAAATGTTTTTAACTTTCTTTTGCTGAAATGATTTATATATTTAACCAATTAAAAAGAAAAACTTCGAGTGCATAGAAAATAAACGCGTGGTGGAAGACTTACCCATATTCTTTTGGTTAAGTACTGGACCGAGAACTCTTGACACTTCTCTCCAGTCCCAAGTAACATGAAGCTATATTTAAATAATTAATACAATATTTAGAATATACATTTATATACTTGCAATTAGAAAAAAAAAACCAATTTATCCTTACCTTTTCCTTTGATTCTTCATTGTCCATGCATTGTTTTATTCCTTTCTCTTTTGCCTATCCAAATAAACATTATAATCATTATTGTTTTCTATTTTCCATAATAATTCTAGCAAAATCTGTTGAACAGATTCCTATAAGGATAAGCGGAGAAGCAAAAAGAAGGACAAAGCATAATCCAACGACGGGGAAATCATCCAACAGAATCCAAAATTTATAACCTTTTAAAACCGCACGGAAAGTCTACAAACAAAACAAAACACTAGATCCAATAAACGGTAAAGAAATCCGATAAACGGAAAGTTTATAATACAAACTATAATCCGATCATAGTCGAATTGAAATCCGAATTGAATCGGAAACCAAAGATAAGCAGTATCTCTCTCCGAAGGATTATGAGTGAGAGAGGCTATGGTATTGAGTCAAATAATCCTAAAAGTTATTTGGTTTCGCCTAAAACTAAAGGTGCAGATGCACATTTTTTTATAGAATAATCGTTGTTCTAAAGATTCACTAAGGATGAATATAAGAAAATGCATCCCGAATTCCTGATTAATGAGTCTACAAATAACTGATCAAATCTGATGTTTCTTTAAATATTTTTTCAAAAATTAACGACTTTCAATTGCAAATAGTAAAAAACAGGATAAATATTTAACTTTCATTTGCTGAAATGCTTTACATTTTTAACCCATTAAAAAGAAAAAATTTGAATGCACAGAAAATAAACGCGTGGTGGAAGACTTACCCCTATTCTTTTGGGTAAGTACTAGACCGAGAATTCTAGTCACTTCTCTCGAGTCCTAACTAACAAGAAGCTATATTTATATAATTAATATAATATTTAGAATTTACATTAATCTACTTGCAATTAGAAAAAAAAAACCAATTTAATCTTACATCTTCCTTTGATTCTTCATTATCCAGGCGTTTTCCTTTTCATTTCTCTTCACCATATCCAAATAAACATTACAATCATTACTGTTTTCTATTTTCCATAATATTTCATAGCAACAAAGTTTCTCGTGCTTGCTAGCCTATGAGAAACTTGAATTTATGTGCTTGGTCTGGCGAAGGTATTGGGCCATTTTTTTTTTTTTGTCGTCCATTTGATATTAAGAACCCAAATGGGCAAACAGATGGCATGAAGCCTAAAAAGCCAACACATATTAGGATTGGTACAACTTAGCCACGTTACTATATACGTGTTGACATATTAGAAGAAACTGGACCACATGGCGCAATGTGAGTGGAGGACATGAGTCATCACCGCCAGTTTGTCTCTGGTTTGTTCTTCACCGCCAGCTTCACGAAGTCTCCATTTCCAGTGAGGAACGTCACGTAAAGTAAACTCTCTTTTCTCCACCGTTAGCGACCGGTCCGGTAAGTATAACTCCATCGCCTTCACCGAAGCTTCAATTTTAACTATCACAATCGCCTTCCGCAAATCTCGCTGGATTCAATTAGATGATTATCATCTTGTCACCGGAATAGAAGAAGCGAAGGATCTTCAAAAGATTAGAGAACAGATCTTTGTCGGACAGTTTTGTATAAAACCCCAACTCTACTGAAACTGTTTAATAGTCAATCAAATATGAACTTCAAGCACCATCCTTCTATTGCAAATAGAGAGATTCACTCCGCAAAATCTGTTGAACATATTCCTATAAGGATAAGGAGAGGAGCAAAAAGAAGGACAAAGCATAAATCCAATGATAGAGAAATCAACCAACAAAATACAGAATGTATAACCTTCCAAAAAAGCCCCAAAAATCTACAAACAAAATGAAAAAGTAGTTCCGATAAATGGAAACGAAATCCGAGAAACGGAAGAGAAATCCGATAAACGAAAAGTTTATAATACAAACTATAATCCGATCATAGTCGGATTGAAATCTGAATTGAATCGGAAACCAAAGATAAGCTCTCTCTCTCTCTCTCTCTCTCTCTCTCTCTCTCTCTCTCTCTCTCTCTCTCTCTCTCTGAAGGATTTAGAGTGAGAGAGGATGATGGTATTGGGCCAAATAATCCTAAAAGTTACTTTGTTTCGCTTAAACTAAAGGTGCATATGGAAATTTTTTTCATAGAATAATCGTTGTTTTAAAGATGCACTAAGGATGAATATAAGAAAATGCATATGAATATTGATGTATCCAGAATTGCCGACTAATGAGTCTACAAATAATTTATCAAATTTGATGTTTCTTTAAATAATTTTTCAAAAATTAACGACATTCAACCGCAAATAGTAAACAAACAGGATAAATGTTTTTAACTTTCATTTGCTATAATATATTTTTAACTCATTAAAAAGAAAAACATTGAATGCAAAGAAAATAAACTCGTGGTGGAAGACTTACCCATATTATTTTGGTTAAGTATTGGACCGAAAACTCTTGGCACTTCTCTCCAGCCTCAAGTAACAGAAAGCTATATTTATATAATTAATATCATATTTATAATATATATTAATCTACTTGCAATTTGAAAAAAAACCCAACTTATTCTTACCTCTTCCTTTGATTCTTCATTGTCAAGGCATTTTCTTTCTCCTTTCTCTTTAGCCTATCCAAATAAATATTACAATCATTATTGTTTTCTATTTTTCATAATAATTTCTATCAAAATAGTTTCTCAGGCTTTTTACCTTATGGAAAACTCAACTTTTTGGGCTTTGTCTTGCGAAGGTATTAGGCCAAATTTTTTATTTTATGTTTTTATCGTCCATCTGATATTGAAAGTCCAAATGGACAAACAGATGGCATGAAGCCTACAAAATCAACACATATTAGGATTGATACAACTTAGCCATGCTACTAAATACGTGTTGACAGATTAGAAAAAAACTGGACCACTTGGCGCAATGTGAGTGGAGCACATGAGTCGTCAACGCAAGATTGGCTCTGGTTTGTTCTTCACCTCGAGCTTCACGAAGTCTCCATTTCCGGCGAATAACGTCACGTACAGTAAACTCTGTTTTCTCCACCGTTAGCGACCCGTCCGGTGAGTATAACTCCATCCCCGACTCCATCGCCTACAGCGAAGCTTCAATTTTAACCATCACAATCGCCTTCCGCAAATCTCGCTGGATTCAATTAGATGACTATCTTCTTGTCACCGGAATAGAAGAAGCGAAGGATCTTCAAAAGATTAAAGAACATATATTTGTCGAATAATTTTGTATAAAACCCCAACTATATTGAAACTTTTTCATAATCAATCAAAGATGAACTTCAAACACCACCCTTCTATTGCAAATAGAGAGATTCACTCCGCAAAATCTGTTGAACAGATTCTTATAAGGATAAGCGCATGAGCAAAGAGAAGGACTGATAAGCAGTTTCTTGTGGTACTTAACAATTACTCAAGCCACCACTCATGTCATTGTAATACTTGAGGATCAATCCATATGAATATAGTTAAGACACTTGGAATTCATACAATTTCTTAATCTAAGCTAGAAATAAAGGTTTGAAGATTAACTAACAACCTAAACGATCAAGCAAACAAAATCAAGCTAATTACTACTAATCAAGATTATCAAAATACTAAAACGAATCCAAGGATGGGGTTATCAACCTAAGGTGTTCCAAGAATCAATCTTTGATGCTAAACATTCACAATATAAGCTATTCTCTAGGCTTAGAACTCAATAGCTAGACTAATCCACTTTCATGGCACTAATCCCTTCATTAATCATGCTAATCAAGAACTAACTTTCATTAGTGAAAAGGAAGCTAACAAGCATTACAAAACAGTTCTAAATTACCAATAAACACCCTAGACAATCACTTCCATGAGCTAGGAATGTATATCCCTTGTTTAGTTGGTTGGAGAATTTCATCAAACACCTTGTGGGTGTGAAATTCCCTAAGGATTAGTTTTAGCATGATCAAGGCTAAACTAGCATTTAGAACACTAAACAAGGAGGGAAATGGACGAATCTAATCCTAGGCAACAAGATTAATCCTTAAAACACCTTAGATCTAACCCACCCTTAGATCCTAATGAAACTACTCACTAACCATAGTTAATCCCTTAAATTCTATGAAAGAGATAGAGATAAACATGATTAGAGAGATAGAAGATGAAAGATTTAAATATATAAATACTATATTTGCATAAACTTAAAGAAAATGTCTTACAAAATCACTTAGAAACCAAAATGGAAAGTTTTCTCAGCAAGAACAAGAGATTAAAAGATACTTAGGAAAAATTAGGTTATTTCCTATTTATAGTGAACAGTGGACGAACCGGGTCAATACCCGCGAACCGGGTCAACCCGGAACCAACCGGGTATTGACCCAGTTTAAGTCTGAAAATCGGGCAGCGTATCGAGCTTGCTAGGTCGATACGCAGCTCGATACGCTGCTAAAGCTTTCCTCAAGGAGTGTATCGAGCTTGGTAGCTCGACACTGATGCCCGATACGCCTTTCTTCAATCTTCGGATGAGATGTGTATCGATCTTATCAGTCCGATACAAATGCCCGATATGCCGTCTTCAAAACTCCGGGTGGCCTGTGTATCGAGCTTAGCAGCTCGATACAATCGTCCGATACGCGCACTCCGTCTCTCCTGCTGGTCTGTATCGACCTTGGTAGGTCGACACCAAGGTCGATACACTTCTAAAATTCGTCTGCTCCATGTTGGCTTCCTTCTCTTCTTCCTCCTTGTCACCCAACTCTCCAAAGAGGTCCTCCAAGCCTCCAAAGTACCTAATTAGGACTCAATATGCACAATATGCAACAACCTAAGCTAAAACTTGCTAAACTCTAATATGGATGCAATTTGGGCTAAAAATAACTAAATGAATGCAAAAGTGAATGAAAAGCTATCTAAAAATGGGAGCTAAAACATGTTAATTTATGAGTATATCAACTCCCCCAAACTTGCCTTTTGCTTGCCCTCAAGCAAACAAATATGACAAATCCAAGAGAGAGGTTTGAAGGTGGGAACTCAAATCCAAAGGTGTCAAGCAATCGAATCAATTCAATGGTCCTAGTTCTTAATTCTAGGATGCTCTTTGTGCAAACTCTACTCCAAAAGGTCTAGCCATACCCATACTCATTCAAGTGAACCCAAGCCTCAATCTACACAAGCATTCATTTTCACCAACTCTTTAACATTCATTAAGTAGTAAACCATGGATCATGAATCATGCAATGCTAGCAAACTTGCTTGGTTTTGGATAATGTTTTGAGATAAAAATGATCTCAACTTCATGGGGTTCCAATGCTATGGGATCTCTCAATGAACAAGTGAAGTTTGGCAAAATGCTAAGAGTAAAAAGCAACCTATGCATACAAGGACAAACTTCCATCTACCCTTTGTAACACAAATGTCTTCACTCTCATTTTCTTTTAAGCTCACTCACCAAGTCCAACATAGGCTACCCATTACAAGGCAATTCGCCAAACCCATAAGTCCAAACCCCTATCCTTTTCCTTCTTTAAACACTTAGGGAAAACTTCTTCTACAACCACAAGTGTTGGCACACTTTCACTTCAAGCTATTTTTCCTTTTCTCTTTTACATTTTGCTATCCTCTTTCTTTATTACTTAACCATAATTTTTCTTGGCTTTCTTACTTTTCAATTCTAGAGGATTTTCTTTTGAACACTTAGAGCATAATACACATTGCCAACACTTGTCTCAAAATTTTCGTTTTCCCTTTTTCACCACCTCAACTTCGCCAACCTCATTTCTTTCATATTGAATGTAAAGCTAAAACCACCGCCCAAGAATCCTAACCTATCATCTAGCTCATTGTTTTTGAGCTAGCTACGTGGAAGCCTATCCTTGTCGTTTTAAACTCAACACTTTTTGCTAAGTTCACAAGAAGAATAAGGCCTAATGCACTTAATAAGGTAGAGGTCTCAAGGGAAGCTTGGCTAGGGTGCTTGATCTTAACCGCTCTAAAGATGAGAGTCGGCTATTTGGGTTAACAAGAGTGGCAAAAAGAAAGAAGATAACCCAAATATGTATGGTATCCACAAGTTCTCCAACAATGCATGACCATGATAATTGTTCATTCAAATTAAGTTCAAGTTCAAGAGAGTTGGTTTCTATTCAAAGCTTGCTTCAATTTAGACTTGAGTTTCAAATGGTGAGGTCCAAGTAGTGTTCAACTTTTACTTTCAAAATTTGCACATCAAGCATCAAAGAACTACTAACTAGGGCCTTGAACTAATTCATGAGCCAAACACCTTACAAGGAAAGTCTATCATTGTCCCCTATGCAAGAATGCAACCCTATATGAAAGCTAGACTCAATCCTACTTATGTGACAAATGCAAATGCAACTACATGCATTTTTTTTGAAAGTTTTCGAAATTTTTCATTTTTTTTGCTTTTTTCTATGCCATAGATGAATGCATGCGACTCAAGAATGCATGAAAGAGGAAAATAAGATCACAAAACAAAAAATCAAATACACCATACTCCCCCAAACTTAAATTACACAGTCCCTTGTGTAATCCAAGCTTGGAGAAGATTTCAAGATGCAAACAAAAATAAAAACTAAATGGTATTTACAGTAGTTTTTAGAGTGGTACCTCAATCCTCGGAGTAGTCGGAGGAGGAGGAGGATTCGGAGGAGTCGTCTATGGAGATGGGGATTGCGGGTGTGCTTCCTAAGGTCTGGTAGCACTCTTCTTCGGTTGGGAGAAACTCCATGCTCTCGAGGCTGCCCATTAGCTCCAAATCCGGGTTTGGGAAGATGCAGTCCCTCTTCCTATTTTCCCTATCCTTGAAGTGATGGGCGTATGTGTTAGGGGTGAGAGGAGGTCCACAAAAACCCATGATTCCCATGGCATTGTGATCCATGTAAGCTCGCTCCAAGCACGTCTCGAACGTGGACAAGCCGAGCCCGACCTTGACGAAGATTGGGGTGAGAAAGCCCCCTATGTATACCGAGCATGGTCGAGACATCAACGCCCAAGTCTTGTACTTCATTAGGGAAGATTCTAGGACACAACCGTAGTTCACGTCTTCCCCAAAGTCGTCATCAACCGGGCCCTCTAAGTCTCCCGTCATCCACCCCTCATCCCATAAGGTCTCCTTTACTCCTTGAAAAAGGAAGCAAAGCTCGTTCTCGGACACGGTGGAAGATGTTGTCCTTCCCGTGAATGTGTTGGCAAGAAGTTGGAGGGAGTATCTAAACAATGGATTCCTCACCCTCACGGTCTTGACTTTGTTGTTCCTGAAGTTCCCTTCGCCAATTAAGTTCCAGAGAGAACGAGCCGACTCGAATTGGGGAAAGTTTACGAGGTGTGCCTCTTCATTTAAGTTGTAGACTTGGCACAGCTCTTGCATGGATAGGGAGAAGGTGGCATCCCGAATCTTGAACGTTATCTGACCCGTTGATACAAGAGTTTTTACTCTTGTAAGCAATTTCTCAATTGCTCATATCATTGCAATACTTGAGATATCAATCCATCTTGGGAGATGATTCACTAAGAATACAAAGTTTTGTTTAAGATAAGCTAAATTGGCAAATTCAAGTAACAAGTGACAATTAAAAGCAAAGCACAAACTTAAAGAGATACTACTAAAGCAATAACTATGAAATTAAGCCTTAATTTAAACTAATCAAGATACTAAGCAAGGAACACTACTAAGCAAGATTATCAAATGACTAAATCGAAACCTAGGGATGGAATCATTGATTTGGGAAACTAAAGGAGCAACCTTGCAATCATTTAAGCTACTAATCAAGCAAACTCTATACCTAGAACACTTAATCAAGATAAGACCATGATGTGTGGCTCAAATTCCTTTGTTAATTACCCTAATGAACTAATGATGTTTTAGCATTAAGATAATTAACAAGCATTAATAACAAGTCTAAATGGTATGATAAACACTCTAAACATCTAATGTCTTAGGCTAGAAATGTAAATCTCTTATTAAGTTGGTTCAAGCATTTCATCAAACACTTGGTGGGTGGATGAAATGCCTATAATCCAAAATAGCAAAGGTTAGCTATTTGGCATGAAGAATTACTTAATAAGAAGAGATTAGGAAGAATATATCCTAGATTGCAAGTTTGAACCAATAGAAATCCCTAAATCTAACCCATCCCTAAGTTCCTAAGGAAACTACTCACTAATCATGTTTAAGCCCATCAAATCAAAGATTAGAGAAAGGTTAAACATAATTAGAGAAAGATAAACAAGTAATCTAAGAAAGATATTGCATTAAACTCAAATCCAAAGCATAAACAAAGTATTTGCCCAAAGTGGCTAAAAGTTTAAGCTAAGAACAAGAGAATAAAAGTTGTCTAGAAAAATTAGGTCTAAAGAGTATTTATAGGGGGACCCATGAAAATGAAGAAAAAGAATTCGTCAGGGGTCGGATCGACGAGTTCATCGATCCAAGTCGTCGATCCGACTCTTTTTAAAAACGGATCGACGACTCATCGATCCTCTTCGTCGATCCTTGCTCATAGTCTTGGCTTCTGGTCCGGCATGGTACGTCGATCTGGTACGTCGATCTGACTCCCTGGAATTTTAGATCGACGAGACCACGTCGATCCATCTCATCGATCCGTGCCCCTGGAAATCTGGATCGGCGTGGCTCGTCGATCCGTTTCGTCGATACGTGTCCATGGAAATCTGGATCGGTGAGCTTCGTCGATCTGGTACGTCGATCTGTTGCGAGAAATCCTCTTCTTCATCCTTTTTGCTTCTTCTTGCCCCTCCAAGTGGTGTGCATCATTCTCCAGCTCCATCCTCATCTCCATAGCGTCATTTTCACCTGATTAAGGTTCCAAATGCAACAAACTATGCAAAGAACCATGCAAAACACTCTAAGACTCTAAATGGTACAATGTAACACTATGATGCTATTTTAGACTCCTAAATGATGAGGAACTTGCAATAAATGGATGCTAAAATGATGCAAAATATAGACATATCA
>JAHZTW010000001.1:360986080-361029520 GCA_020283515.1 Alliaria petiolata
GATTTATAAGTTTTTTAGAAGACTTCCTTGAGATGAACTTGCTTCACAAGTCTGCGGTGTATTTTCAGAAGTCTGCTGAGTGATTAAAACCAAAATGGTTTTAACTTCTCCTCCTTTCTGAGTGATCATCTGATTGAGTAATCCTCAAATTCCTTCTTTAAGTCTCTTAAGCCTTGCACGAGTCATAGGTCCGTATGGCATCACCAAATCTTCAACGACTTCTAGTTCAGGTTCAAGTTCAGCTACAAGCTCATTCTCATTTGTGCTTTCCATGTCGCATCACAAACAAGGTCCGTTTGACCTAAAATTTTGCAGAGACTTTCAGGACTCATATGTATAACTCTCAGTAAAGGAGAACCGAATTGAGCCTCAAGAGCATATGGAAACGTGATTTCTAAGTCAAGACAACAAATATGTCTAAAGGAAAAGTCTTTTTTCATCATAATCAAGTATTAATAAAATATAAAGAACAAAAAAACCGTGCATACATTAGCCTAATATCTTTAAAAATAAAAACTATAGTTTTTTATATTTTTAATATCATCGAACGCCCACCACAGTTAGAGTAATTTTATTGACTGCACTAGATTCAATAGACACGTTAGATTTAATCTCTCGAGTCACATAAGACGATGAAGATTTTTGAAGCCTTCTTCTTATACTCTCATTGATATGCATTTCTTTAAATCCCCGATTGTGATTTGTTTAATTATCTTCCGTCAATCGCACGTTTCCATTGTCAAGCTTAAGTTATCTTTATCTTTAGTTAGTAGCTTTTAATACTTTGTGGGCTTATTATTTACGTTTGGGCTTTGTGACGTTATCTTTACGCTAGGGTTTTGGGTTTTTCTTACCATTTAAATCTACGTATGATGTAAGGTTTCAACAACTTTTGAATATTAATAAACAGAGAGATTTCTCGTTAATCTTGTTCTTGATTCGATTAAATTCATCAAAACAAGAAGCTTGGTTCTATAGAGATTCATGAAATTCCTAAATTGAGCTGATTATCCAGTTCGTATGATGTGCTAATTAGGGATTAGTACTTTTAGAAGTTCTTTATTCTTTGCTTGTTCTTACTGCATGTTGCTAGATTCATGGTGTAGCTACTGATCTTAGGCTTAATAGAACCACAAAAAGTTGAATCAATTAACCTGAACTAGCTTAGACGAGCAATTACGCTATAACATGTGATAGTTGAGTTATAGAGTTTTGTGAATGCTAACCGAACCTGGCCTTATTGCATATCTTATTGCGTGATTGCCTGCAAGAGTTGAGTAATTATAAGCAAACTGATACGATCCTCCCACGGACTCGACACTCTTTAGTTCGTAGATGGATAAGCCTTATATTCAACGGACTGTGAAGCCACGAAGAACAAGGTAATGGAAGGAATGGTCGCACAGAAGTTGCGGAAGACTTCTGATATTCCACCTGACCCCTTGGACATGACACACCAAGACGGATCAAGTTGTGAAAGTTTGGATATTACACACCAAACAATCGGTTTGTTCAAAGAGAACAAGTGAGGATCAATTTTAAAAGGTTTATAAAAAGATGATTCTGATTATTTTGATTGTCTTACATGAGTATTTATAGGAAATACTTTGTAGAAAACCAGACTAAAATATATTTTAAACAATGCAACATTAACTAAGGAAGACTAAGACCGAAAATAAATGAGTTGAATGACTCTTGGCTAGATTCAGTGAATGTCTCTTGCCCTCCTTGGTCGAACTTGACTCTTCAGCTGAATTCCCTTCCTTTGGTCGAAATCCCCTTGCTTATTAATGGGCCTTATAAAGTTTGTGAATCAATTGCCTCATTAAAACCTTTCCTGAAAAACCCAATGGGAAAAACCAAGGACAAGGAAAAAGAGTACAAATGATCACATCCCTTTATAAGCTTTTATAAGACTTCAGATTTATAAGTTTTTTAGAAGACTTCCTTGAGATGAACTTGCTTCACAAGTCTGCGGTGTATTTTCAGAAGTCTGCTGAGTGATTAAAACCAAAATGGTTTTAACTTCTCCTCCTTTCTGAGTGATCATCTGATTGAGTAATCCTCAAATTCCTTCTTTAAGTCTCTTAAGCCTTGCACGAGTCATAGGTCCGTATGGCATCACCAAATCTTCAACGACTTCTAGTTCAGGTTCAAGTTCAGCTACAAGCTCATTCTCATTTGTGCTTTCCATGTCGCATCACAAACAAGGTCCGTTTGACCTAAAATTTTGCAGAGACTTTCAGGACTCATATGTATAACTCTCAGTAAAGGAGAACCGAATTGAGCCTCAAGAGCATATGGAAACGTGATTTCTAAGTCAAGACAACAAATATGTCTAAAGGAAAAGTCTTTTTTCATCATAATCAAGTATTAATAAAATATAAAGAACAAAAAAACCGTGCATACATTAGCCTAATATCTTTAAAAATAAAAACTATAGTTTTTTATATTTTTAATATCATCGAACGCCCACCACAGTTAGAGTAATTTTATTGACTGCACTAGATTCAATAGACACGTTAGATTTAATATCTCGAGTCACATAAGACGATGAAGATTTTTGAAGCCTTCTTCTTATACTCTCATTGATATGCATTTCTTTAAATCCCTGATTGTGATTTGTTTAATTATCTTCCGTCAATCGCACGTTTCCATTGTCAAGCTTAAGTTATCTTTATCTTTAGTTAGTATCTTTTAATACTTTGTGGGCTTATTATTTACGTTTGGGCTTTGTGACGTTATCTTTACGCTAGGGTTTTGGGTTTTTTCTTACCATTTAAGTTTATGTATGATGTAAGGTTTCAGCAGCTTTTGATAATTAATAAACAGAGAGATTTCTCGTTAACCTTGTTCTTGATTCGATTAAATTCATCAAACAGGATGCTTGGTTCTCTAGAGATCCATCAAATCCCTAAATTGAGCTGATAATCCAGTTCGTATGCTGCGCTAATTAGGGATTAATACTTTTAGAAGTTCTTCATTCTTTGCTTGTTCTTACTTCATGTTGCTAGATTCATGGTCTAGCTACTGATCTTAGTTTTATTTTATCTTTAAAAAGTTGAATCAATTAACCTGAACTAGCTTAGACGAGCAATTACGCTATAACCTGCGATAGTTGAGTTATAGAGTTTTGTGAATGCTAACCGAATCTGGCTTTATTGCATATCTTATTGCGTGATTACCTGCAAGAGTTGAGTAATTATAAGCAAATAAGGTCCTTTTTACCTAAAATTTTGCAGAGACTTTCAGGACTCATATGTATAACTCTCAGTAAAGGAGAACCGATTTGAGCCTCAAGAGCATATGGAAACGTGATTTCTAAGTCAAGACAACAAATATGTCTAAAGGAAAAGTCATTTTTTCATCATAATCAAGTATTAATAAAATATAAAGAACAAAAAACCGTGCATACATTAGCCTAATATCTTTAAAAATAAAAACTATAGTTTTTAATATTTTTAATATCATCGAACGCCCATCACAGTTAGAGTAATTTTATTGACTGCACTAGATTCAATAGACGCATTAAATTCAATCTCTCGAGCCACAGAAGACGATGAAGCCGCTTCGCCACTGAGAAATCTCGCGTAATAAAAGTTGGATTGTCTTGATTTAAAAATTTTGAGTGTCCACTTTTGTAGTATTACCACCAACAAGTCTGTGTTTGGTTTATTCTCAAGTTCATCTTGTACACAACAAATACCTATTTGGATATATCATAATACTTCTTCTTCCACGAGTGAATCGTCTTTTCCAGTATGTGGCTTGATCTGTTGTAGAGATGATGATTATATAATGCCTTGATTGGTAATCCTAACACGGTCAATATTTACTTCATATAAAGTTTTTTTTTTTCGTCCACTTGATATTGAAAGCCCAAATGGGCAAACAAATGGTATGAAGCCCATAACGAGGTACACGGTCCAAAAACTAAAAAATTAACACATACATTAAGATTGATACAACTTAGCCACGTTACTAAATACATGTTTACAAATTAGAAGAAACTGGACCACGTAGCGCAATGTGAGTGGAGCACATGAGTCATCACCGCCAGTTTGCCTCTGGTTTGTTCTTCACCGCCAGCTTCACGAAATCTCAATTTCCGGCAAGGAACGTCACTCTATTTTCTCCACCGTTAGCGACCCGTCCGATAAGTATAACCGGATGAGAAAATTTATGAGGATAAGAAAACGGTCGAATCTAAAAACATCAATGCAACCAGTCGCGAATCAAGACATGCTAATGAGAACTAAAAACGAAAACTTGGGGTTTGATATATCATGGTTTTTACCCATTTTTAAGCCATGATATAAGTGTTTTTATTGAGTCTTTTGCTAGTTTTGGAGTCTTTTTAGAGTCTTTACAGGATGGAGAGCATTTGGAGCTAAATGGGAGAATCTGGAACATTTTGGAGCACTTTGGAGAAGCAGCCGAAGTGATGAAGTCAAGAGGCTGGAATTCACGAGCTGAGTGTCGATCGACACCATCAGTGTCGATCGACACCAAGGATAGACGGCGAAGCTTGACGGTTTCCAATCAGGAAAAGGAAAGAAGAGCAAGTTCTGAAGAATTACAAGTCTACCCCTGGACGAAAAATCCCCTTCTATAAATAGTTTTCAGGCATTGTTTAGCCAAATACCTTATCATTATTTTCTGTTTTTGAGACTTAGAGAGAGATTGATCCTGAGCTTTTGGGGAGACAATTCTAACTCATCTGAGCCAGATTTCGAACCCCTGTATCATTCTCTATTCTTTTATGCAATATTATTCAGCCATGTTTTGTGTTTGCATTATTATGTCTGAGTAGTTTGCTTGTTAGGTTAGGGTAATTTAGGGTTTGATGAAGAGTTTATAGAATCACTAGAATTATTAGGGAAATCAATTGGATCTTCACCTAGATTTGTGCTTAACTTGATTCTCTGAATTGATCACTTAGAAATCAAACCTTAGGTTGTTTAATAGATGCGAGAGCATTATTAATAACTTGAACTAATCTTAGGTGAGCAAATTATCTATTCGCAAAGAGATTTGGTCTAGGTAATTTGTGAACAAATCGAACCTGTTCTTATTGCTTGCCTTGATTGTTTAAATTCGCAAAGAGATTTGGAATTTAGGGATTTAGGCATAGATAACTTCTGCAACGAGAGTTGATTGGTTTTACCTTAGAGTTTCGAGTTCTAGACGGTTCTTAATAAATCCCTAATAAACTTAGATTCTGCATTCTTGGATTCAAACCTGATAATTATCCTTGCCTAGCGCCTCGTCTCCTGAACTTTAATCCATCTAATTCCGATTTATTACTTGCTTTAATTGCTTAGTTTTCAATTTCATTATTCGACCTAGCATAATCTAAACCTAGAAACCATAAGTGTAGCTTTAACTTCCCTGAGGATTCGATACCCCTTATACTTCAACTGCATTGCTGTGCACTTGCAGTAGTTGATTATTTGGGTAAAACTAGAGCCCTATCAAGTTTTTGGCGCCGTTGCCGGGGAAGCTAATAGCTACCTAACGGGATCTAGTATTAGGATTCTGTCTAGGTTTTTGTTTTATTTTTGTTACTGATTTAGTTCTCTATCTTTTGTTTCAGGTGCATGCCCAGTACCAGGAGCAACAAGGAAGAAGAACTAGTCACTTTGAACCAGGAAATCAACCGTCTCGAACGTACGAACCGCAAGTCTGCACGAGCATCGATCGACACACCAGGCGTCGATCGACACCGTTCTGCACCAGCATCGATCGACACACCTAGTATCGATCGACACCTTGCGCAGATAGAGATGGCTGAACCTGTAATCATGATACGCAACGAGGATGGCGACTTTGTTGACCTGCAGGGCAACAGAAGGAACGCCCAAGGACAGAGACTTGATGAGGCTGGCGCCATCATCGTCGAAGTTGCAGAAGCTGGACGTGGAAGAACACTAGGCGAGTACAACCGCCCAGACCAGTTCTATGCCAATAGAGCTGCGATCCGTCCTCCTGCATTCCAGAGGAATGACTTTGAGCTGAAGCCCGCTTATTACACTTTAGTGGCTCAGCATCTCTTTCATGGTCTTCCCAGTGAGCACCCTATGGACCATATTGAAAGATTCGAGGACCTCGCATCAAGCATCAAGGCCAATGGAGTGTCCTACGACTACATTTTCTGCAAGCTCTTTCCTTACTCGCTTGCAGGCGATACGTCTTACTGGCTGAAGCAGCTTGATCCAGGATCCTTAAACACTTGGGAAGAAACAAAGAATGTATTCTTATGCAATTTCTTTGATGATGCAAGATCCGAGGAGCTGCGGATGAAGATCACTACATTCTCCCAAGGACCTGCTGAAGCATTCAAGGCTTCATGGGTGCGATTCAAGGCTTACCAGAGGGACTGCCCACATCACGGTTTTAGCAAACCACAGCTTATCGGTATCTTTTAGCGAGGGATAGATTGGAGGTACCAGATGGCCTTGGACGCTGCAAGCAATGGCAACTTCAACACAAGGATTCCAGAAGATGCGATAGAGCTTATTGACAATTTGGCTTCTAGTAACAACACCAAAAACGCAGACTTCGAGAGAAGACAAAGCGCAGGAAGAGCTGGACGAAACCAAATCGCTGAAGTCAACAGGAAGCTGGACAACATACACAATCTCTTGGTGGGGAAGAAGCAAGTCCATTTTTCCAATGAGGTGGAGTCAATCGAAACAGAGCCAGACTGCGAAGAAGAAGACGTGAATTACATCAACGGAGGAGGATTTCAGGGCCAGCGCTATGGGAACCAGCAGGGAAACAAGAACTTCACTGGGAATTATCAGAAGAGTTCCTTCACAGGAAATCAAAAGTCTTCTGGTTACACGCCGAAACCCCCATTTCAGAGCAGCAACTACACTAGGAGCTATGGAAATTCTTCATACCAGAAGCCACCTCCGCAAGACAACAAAATGGAGGCCATGCTTGAGCAGATATTGGAAGGACAGCAGAAGATGACAGTGAGCTTCAATGGCAAGATTGATGCACTGTATGAGGACCTGAATGGGAAGATTAACAACATACATTCTCACATGAAGAAGCTGGATATTCAGGTTGCTCAAACCGCAGAAACTGTTAACAGGCAAGAGGGATTCCTTCCAGGGAAGACGGATACCAATCCCAAACGCCAAGTGAATGCCATTGAGCTGAGGAGTGGCAAGACCCTTCAAACCGTGCAGAAAAGAGGGCTCAGCACTGCAGAATTCGAGGAGCTTGAAGACACAGAAGATGCTACGGAGCATAGTGTCGATCGACACCACCTGTGTCGATCGACACCCGAGGAGATGAACGACAAATCAGAGAAACGCGACGCGAAGGATTCGACTCCAGAGACCATTGTCGATCGACACCAGGAGGGTATCGATCGACACCCACCACGGACTGAACCAGATCGAGCTAAAACCAAGACTGTTGCTGAAGAAAAAGTTTACAAGCCGAAGATCCCTTTCCCACTGATCACAAAGAAGTCTAAGAAGGAACTGCTGGAAGCTAGATGCAAGGTTATCATGGATAGACTACTGGGAGAAATCCCCTTGATGGATGCCATTAGAACTACTCCAATGATAAAAAGATACCTGAAGTGGATGATGACCAACAAAATTGACATGGAGGAAGGAGTAATGATGATATCAGAGCAAGTCAGTGCTGTCATTCAGAACAGGCTACCAGAAAAGCTCTCCGATTCAGGGAGCTTTGTTCTTGATTGCTCCATTTTCTCAGACAAGTTTGGGAGATCTCTATGCGATTTAGGCTCAAGCGTCAACTTGATGCCTCTTTCGGTTGCTCTTAGAATGGACATGACAAACTTCAAGGCCACCAGAATCTCTTTAGTCCTTGCTGACCGATCTATCAGGATCCCTGAAGGTGTTTTAGAAGATGTTCCTATCAGAGTTGGAGATTGCCTAATACCCACAGACTTTGTGGTATTAGCCTATGATGAGGAACCCAAAGACCCCCTCATACTTGGTAGACCATTCTTGGCTACAGCTGGAGCCATCATTGACGTGAGGAAGGGAAGGATTGCGCTGAACATTGGTGATCTGGTGATGAATTTCGACATGGAGAAGCTGATGAAGAGACCCACGATTGATGGACAAACCTTCTATGTTGATTCACTCACCAACCTTGCTGAAAAAATCTTCAAAGAGGACCATCCTACAGACCCTTTGCAGCGAGCTCTGACCACTTCTACAAAGGATATTGAAGATCTCGACGACGCTGCTGCTGGTTACACCAAGATGCTCGATGCAAGTGAGCAAGTAATGCGACTTATCGCACAGGAAGACCTGTGTCGATCGACACCACCTGGTGTCGATCGACACCATGCGACATCGAGCAGGGATGCATCATTTGGCGATTGGAGCGAGATCAAAGCACCTAAAGTTGAGCTTAAACAGCTCCCTGCCGGGCTAAGGTACGCATTTCTTGGTCCTAATTCGACCTATCCTGTTATAGTAAATGCTTCCTTGAACAACGCAGAGCTCACCTTACTGCTAAGCAAGCTGCGCAAATATCGCAAAGCTCTTGGCTATTCTCTTGATGACATTTCAGGTATCTCACCAGACTTATGCATGCATCGGATTCACCTTGAGGATGAGACCAAGTCGTCAATTGAACACCAAAGGAGGCTAAATCCGAACCTGAAAGAAGTTGTCAAGAAGGAGATCATGAAGCTCTTGGAAGCAGGAATCATCTATCCCATTTCGGATAGCACTTGGGTCAGTCCGGTTCACGTGGTTCCTAAGAAAGGAGGAGTTACAGTGGTGAAGAATGAGAGGAACGAGCTGATTCCAACAAGGACTGTGACTGGACACAGGATGTGCATAGACTACAGGAAGCTGAATGCCGCGACTAGAAAAGACCACTTCCCCTTACCATTCATCGACCAGATGCTTGAGAGATTGGCAAATCATCCATACTACTGTTTCTTGGATGGCTATTCAGGATTCTTCCAGATTCCGATCCATCCAGATGATCAGGAGAAGACCACCTTTACATGTCCTTATGGTACATTTGCATATCGCAGGATGCCATTTGGACTTTGTAATGCTCCTGCGACTTTTCAGAGGTGTATGATGGCGATCTTCACGGACATGATTGAGAGGTTCATGGAGGTCTTTATGGATGACTTTTCTGTTTATGGGTCATCCTTCAAAGACTGTCTGGACAACCTATGCGCAGTGTTGCAGCGATGTGAAGAGAAGCACTTGGTTCTGAACTGGGAAAAGTGTCACTTCATGGTCACAGATGGGATTGTACTTGGACACAAGGTTTCAGCAGAAGGCATTGCAGTGGATCGCGCCAAGATAGAGGTCATGACAACACTACAGGCACCAGATTCTGTGAAGTCAGTAAGGAGTTTTCTAGGACATGCTGGATTCTACAGAAGATTCATCAAAGATTTCAGCAAGATTGCAAGGCCACTCACTGCTCTTCTGTGCAAAGATGTGAAATTCGAGTTCACTGCAGAATGTCTTTCAGCCTTTGAACAGATAAAGCAAGCATTAGTGAGTGCTCCAATTATGCAACCTCCGGACTGGGATTTACCTTTCGAGGTGATGTGTGACGCCAGTGATTTCGCAGTGGGCGCGGTATTAGGACAGAAGAAGGACCAGAAACTTCATGCCATCTATTATGCCAGCAGGACTTTGGATGATGCTCAGAAGAACTATGCAACTACAGAGAAGGAATTGTTAGCTGTGGTATTTGCCTTTGAGAAATTTCGGCAGTACCTTGTTGGCTCGAAGGTGATTGTTCACACTGACCATTCTGCATTGAAGTACTTGATGCAGAAGAAGGATGCAAAGCCAAGGTTGCTAAGATGGATTCTACTTCTTCAAGAGTTCGACATAGAGGTCAAAGACAAGAAAGGAGTTGAAAACGGAGTAGCTGATCATCTTTCAAGGATCAGAATTGAAGATGATGTGCCCATTGATGACTTTCTACCTGAGGAGAACATATATCTTATTGAGAGTCGCTTGAAAGGCATGATCTCGGACCAGATACGCTTAGTGTCGATCGACACTAGGGGAGTGTCGATCGACACCCCGTCCGAATCGAAGAACGACAACTCCTGTGCCCGAGTGTCGATCGACACCACCTGTGTCGATCGACACCCTACGCGTGCTTCAGTTCGCAAGCTCTTAGATGATGTGTTTCTGCAACCAATCTTTGCTGTTCAAGATACAACTCGACCATGGTATGCTGATATTGTGAACTACCTTGCTGCAGACATTGAGCCTAACCATCTCAAAGGATATGAGAAGAAGAAGTTCATGAGGGAACTTAGAAGGTACTATTGGGATGAGCCACACTTATATAAGCATTGTTCAGACAATGTTTACAGAAGATGCATTGCAGAGAATGAGGTTCGTGATGTCCTGTTCCATTGTCATGGTTCAGAGTATGCTGGACACTTTGCTACATTCAAGACGGTGTCCAAGGTTCTTCAAGCAGGCTTTTGGTGGCCTACTATGTTCAAGGATGCGCAGCTGTTCATCACGCAATGTGATGTTTGTCAGAGGAGAGGAAAGATCAGTAAGAGGAATGAGATGCCACAAAACTTCATCCTTGAAGTTGAAGTTTTTGATTGCTGGGGTATTGACTTCATGGGTCCTTTTCCTCCATCCTACGGAATGCAGTACATCTTGGTGGCTGTGGACTATGTCTCTAAGTGGGTGGAAGCAATTGCTTCTAAGACTAATGATGCTGCAGTGGTTCTCAAGATGTTTCAGACCATCATCTTCCCAAGATTTGGAGTGCCTCAGATTGTCATTAGTGATGGTGGATCTCACTTTATCAACAAGGTATTCGACAAGCTGCTAAAGAAACATGGTGTTCAGCATCGTGTCGCGACCTCTTATCATCCCCAAACAAGTGGACAAGTGGAAGTCTCCAACAGGCAAATCAAGCAAATTCTGGAGAAGACAGTGGGCAAGACAAGGAAGGATTGGGCCGCGAAACTTGATGATGCTCTTTGGGCATACATGACAGCCTACAAAACGCCACTTGGGACTACACCGTTTCAGCTGCTCTATGGCAAGGCCTGCCATCTTCCAGTGGAACTCGAACACAAGGCGCATTGGGCTATCAAGAAGATGAATTTTGACTTGAAGACAGCTGCAGAAAGGCGCCGGATACAGCTCAACGAGCTAGATGAATTGCGCCATCACGCTTATGAGAACTCAAAGCTCTACAAGGAGAGGACAAAGGCATATCATGACAAAAAGATTGTCACTAGACAATTTGAACCAAATGACCAGGTACTTCTATACAACTCTCGTTTACAATTGTTTCCTGGCAAATTGCGTTCACGTTGGTCAGGTCCCTTCACAATCAAAGAAGTCAGACCATATGGAGCAATTGTCTTGACAAACTCCAAAGGAGAGGAGTTCACTGTGAATGGGCAAAGGGTGAAACACTATTGGGCGCAAGCCAAGATTCCAGAAGGACACATTGTGTCTCTGGATGATGCACCGTTCGCTTAAACGCATGACCAGTCAAGCTATTGACGTTAAACGAGCGCTAAGTGGGAGGCAACCCACTGTTAGATACGTTTTTCTTTACATTTTGTTTTGAATTTACTAATTATTTTGGCTTTTACATAAAAAAAAAGAGAAGGAGGATCGATCACAAGCAGTGTCGATCGACACCCAGCGTGGATACGGGTAAGTTCTTCAAAACCCGAAAATTCTTCTTTCTTTCTTATAATTTCAAAACCGTGATTTTTGAGAGAATTTCCCCCAAATCCCAACTTTTTCGTTTCTTAACCAAATTGAGTGATTCAAAGCTCTAATCCGTGCGGATTTCATCACTCTTTCATAATCTATCATCCATTCATTCGATCTACAAAGCTATGTTCTTCAAATCTCCCAATTTCATTTTCGGACCTAAGGTGGAAATTTTCAAATTCAACTTTTCTAGCTTGATTTCCTTGTTGAATCATGTTTATTTAGGTTGTCTAACATTGTCTACATCATTACCCAACCGTTTTTCATCCTCTAAATTGCACAATTTGAAATTTTCGGATTTTTGGAAATTGATGATGTATGTTGTGAATTTGAATTGTTCTTTGGGTTTTATGGTATAGACTAGGTCTATTATTGCTATTGGGACTGATTGTATTGATGTTTGATGATTGAATGAAGTTGCAAATGTGATCTTTGAGTCGGAATTGATTTTCCCGCAGGGTGTCGATCGACACCACCTGTGTCGATCGACACCCGACCCGAACTGACATTTTGTTCTTCATTTCTTAGATTGTGGATTTGATTTTGGGTTAATTTTCTTTTGCAGATGGCTCCTGCGAGTAAGAGACAACGCCACACTGAAGCTTCCGCCTCCGGAACCGCTAATGATGAGGCAATACCGTGTCTTGCTCGATGGCCAAAGCGTGAAAACGCAAAGATCCGGAGTACACGACGTTGGGAGGATCCACCTGCTACGGAGATTGCTAAGCAGGATTGTACTCTTCGAGGCATTGACGAGGCATGGGATGACTATGACACGCTCTTCTACAATGCGTGGATTGGCGTGAAGATTTCTCCGACTCGCTTTGCTTGTGAGAAGACGATGACTGCATTGGGCATCAAAGAGGACGTTCTGCAGTTGATGCGCAGAGTTGGTATTGGCACTATTGCGACGCGGCAGTTCGACTTGTACCCTGATCTAGTCGTCAGTTCATCGCCACTGCCAGAGTCTACTACAGGAACGAGATAGTCCGCAACGCTCTGGAAGGGACACTCACATTTCTCATCCGCGGGATCCGTTACCGCATTTCACTTCCAGAGCTTTGCCAGCTCTATGGGTTCGAAGATGAGCATGAGACAGGAGTTGCTCTTCAGTCATAGCTTCCAGACAACCAGGATTTCTGGTCTCACTTCGAAAATGGGAGATATGATTCCAAGACCTCTACTCATACATACATTCGCCATCCGACCCTGCGCTACTTGGTACGCCTCTTCTCTACTACACTTCTGTGTAAGCATGAGCCAGGGAAGATGCGCATGGCAGAGTTGGTCTTGCTTTACCAAGTTTTTTGGTCTGAGATCTATGAGGAGCAGGACGCACCATTGAGCGAGAACCTAGGCGCAGTCTTTGCACATCACTTGACTTCTTTGAAGACCAAGCCTTTCTCTGGTACGCAGGGGAAACTCGAGACTATTGGCAGTCTCATTACTCCTATCTTCCTGCACTTCGGGATTGACACTTCCAGCTGTACCATTGATACTTCACGATCTTTGGTTGATATGGAGTACCTGAAGAGGACACATTGGGTGAAGCCAGAGAAGCTTTGGGTTTTCNTGATATGCATTTCTTTAAATCCCTGATTGTGATTTGTTTAATTATCTTCCGTCAATCGCACGTTTCCATTGTCAAGCTTAAGTTATCTTTATCTTTAGTTAGTATCTTTTAATACTTTGTGGGCTTATTATTTACGTTTGGGCTTTGTGACGTTATCTTTACGCTAGGGTTTTGGGATTTTTCTTACCATTTATGTTTATGTATGATGTAAGGTTTCAGCAGCTTTTGATAATTAATAAACAGAGAGATTTCTCGTTAACCTTGTTCTTGATTCGATTAAATTCATCAAACAGGAAGCTTGGTTCTCTAGAGATCCATCAAATCCCTAAATTGAGCTGATAATCCAGTTCGTATGCTGCGCTAATTAGGGATTAATACTTTTAGAAGTTCTTCATTCTTTGCTTGTTCTTACTACATGTTGCTAGATTCATGGTCTAGCTACTGATCTTAGGCTTAATAGAACCACAAAAAGTTGAATCAATTAACCTGAACTAGCTTAGACGAGCAATTACGCTATAACCTGCGATAGTTGAGTTATAGAGTTTTGTGAATGCTAACCGAATCTGGCTTTATTGCATATCTTATTGCGTGATTACCTGCAAGAGTTGAGTAATTATAAGCAAACAAGGTCCGTTTGACCTAAAATTTTGCAGAGACTTTCAGGACTCATATGTATAACTCTCAGTAAAGGAGAACCGATTTGAGCCTCAAGAGCATATGGAAACGTGATTTCTAAGTCAAGACAACAAATATGTCTAAAGGAAAAGTCATTTTTTCATCATAATCAAGTATTAATAAAATATAAAGAACAAAAAACCGTGCATACATTAGCCTAATATCTTTAAAAATAAAAACTATAGTTTTTAATATTTTTAATATCATCGAACGCCCATCACAGTTAGAGTAATTTTATTGACTGCACTAGATTCAATAGACGCATTAAATTCAATCTCTCGAGCCACAGAAGACGATGAAGCCGCTTCGCCACTGAGAAATCTCGCGTAATAAAAGTTGGATTGTCTTGATTTAAAAATTTTGAGTGTCCACTTTTGTAGTATTACCACCAACAAGTCTGTGTTTGGTTTATTCTCAAGTTCATCTTGTACACAACAAAGACCTATTTGGATATATCATAATACTTCTTCTTCCACGAGTGAATCGTCTTTTCCAGTATGTGGCTTGATCTGTTGTAGAGATGATGATTATATAATGCCTTGATTGGTAATCCTAACACGGTCAATATTTACTTCATATAAAGTTTTTTTTTTTCGTCCACTTGATATTGAAAGCCCAAATGGGCAAACAAATGGTATGAAGCCCATAACGAGGTACACGGTCCAAAAACTAAAAAATTAACACATACATTAAGATTGATACAACTTAGCCACGTTACTAAATACATGTTTACAAATTAGAAGAAACTGGACCACGTAGCGCAATGTGAGTGGAGCACATGAGTCATCACCGCCAGTTTGCCTCTGGTTTGTTCTTCACCGCCAGCTTCACGAAATCTCAATTTCCGGCAAGGAACGTCACTCTATTTTCTCCACCGTTAGCGACCCGTCCGATAAGTATAACCGGATGAGAAAATTTATGAGGATAAGAAAACGGTCGAATCTAAAAACATCAATGCAACCAGTCGCGAATCAAGACATGCTAATGAGAACTAAAAACGAAAACTTGGGGTTTGATATATCATGGTTTTTACCCATTTTTAAGCCATGATATAAGTGTTTTTATTGAGTCTTTTGCTAGTTTTGGAGTCTTTTTAGAGTCTTTACAGGATGGAGAGCATTTGGAGCTAAATGGGAGAATCTGGAACATTTTGGAGCACTTTAGAGAAGCAGCCGAAGTGATGAAGTCATGAGGCTGGATTTGACGAGCTGAGTGTCGATCGACACCATCAGTGTCGATCGACACAAGAGAAGGACGGCCAAAGTTTCCCAATTCCATCAGAAAAAGGAAATCACTCAAGTTCTGAAGAATTACAAGTCTACCCCTGGACGAAAAATCCCCTTTTATAAATAGTTTTCAGGCATTGTTTAGCCAATTACCTTATCATTATTTTCTGTTTTTGAGACTTAGAGAGAGATTGATCCTGAGCTTTTGGGGAGACAATTCTAACTCATCTGAGCCAGATTTCGAACCCCTGTATCATTCTCTATTCTTTTATGCAATATTATTCAGCCATGTTTTGTGTTTGCATTATTATGTCTGAGTAGTTTGCTAGTTAGGTTAGGGTGATTTTGGGTTTGATGAAGAGTTTGTAGAATCACTAGAATTATTAGGGAAATCAATTGGATCTTCACCTTGATTTGTGCATAACTTGATTCTCTGAATTGATCACTTAGAAATCAAACCTTAGGTTGTTTAATAGATGTGATAGCATTATTAATAAGTTGATCTAATCATAGGTGAGCAAATTATCTATTCGCAAAGAGATTTGGTCTAGGTAATTTGTGAACAAATCGAACATGTTCTTATTGCTTGCCTTGATTGTTTAAATTCGCAAAGAGATTTGGAATTTAGGGATTTATGCATAGATAACTTCTGCAACGAGAGTTGATTGGTTTTACCTTAGAGTTTCGAGTTCTAGACGGTTCTTAATAAATCCCTAATAAACTTAGATTCTGCATTCTTGGATTCAAACATGATAATTATCCTTGCCTAACGCCTCGTCTCCTGAACTTACATCGTTTTCCAACTCGTTTACTTGCTTAATTTCTGCTCTTAGTTTACTTAACATAAATCGCCTAGCATAATCTAAACCTAGAAACCATTAGTTTAGCATCTACTTCCCTGATGATTCGATACCCCTTATACTTCAACTGCATTGCTGTGCACTTGCAGTAGTTGATTATTTGGGTAAAACTAGACCCGTATCATTTACAAGAGAGATGAGGAAACAAAAGAAGGGACAACTGTAATCCAACAAAACTACACTAAACACTGTCACTAACCTACAGTAAACACTGTCAACAAACTCATTATCTCCTACTTTCTACTCTTATTTACTTACCACGACTTGGAATACTGTACTCATCAGCTATTGTATTTCACTTCAAATTCAATACAATTTCTCACGCATTTTTTTATTTCTTTCATAATTTATTTGCTTTACAACGCCATTTAATTCTTTGTTCCCAAAGGCGAATATGATCATCTACATTTTACATATTTACAAATTTATGATTGTTGAACTTTTCGCAACATCAGTTTGGCGTTAGAAGAAGTGGACATGCTAGTTTAAACTCTATTTCAAAAGATTGAGATGGTAGAAGAAGCAATTATTCAAGAGACCATCCAGAAGATCCTTGACCGACATGACCATGCATCCATTGATTTGTCCAAAAAAATTGATGGGACCATGGCCACGATTGTAACACCCCCGATTCGGAATAGGACCAATTCTGATCGGAAACGCTACAAAATGTCGAGTTTCACTCGATAGGTCAGCCCGTCTTAGATCACGTCTAAGATTAAGGCCGTTCCGGTAAATTAGCTCGACCCTCCTGACTAAGCCTAAGGCTTGCCGACCCGTACTCCAGCCGAGAGTTGTGTGGACCCGCACTAAGTCATTCTACTAGCGGAAGACACAAGGGTTTTATAGATATAAAATCCGCTTTTATTTCATCAAACATACATATTACAAAGCGTTTATTTATATTACATAGCGGATCCGTCCGAGATTTCAAATATTATAAAAACCCTTGTACTAACATACTACATTTTACAAAAGACACCTGAATCTACTCCGGTGGTCCTAACGTACACAACACCCTCTAATCCCAACGGCTTACTAAGGTTTCCTGTGAGAGAGAAGAAAAAGGGGGATGAGTAATCTATGATTACTCAGTGAGTCCAGGACCTACAAAAGAAAGAAAACCCCAAGAAAATCCCCAAAACCCCAAGCAACAAGCAATAGCCGAAGCAACATAAAATTAATAGCCGAAGCATGCAATCCTAGATTTATATGCAAGCACTAATATAACTTTCACACCAAACACACTCGCGTGGACGCAAAGATCTCTAAGTGGGTCGGCCAGTCCCCTCGCGAACACCCTGCACTTGACTATCAGAAAGACAAGCCAAGCCGGAACATCACTCTCACGAACACCCTGCACTTGACTATCACACAGACAAGCAAAGCCGGAACTTCGTTACGCGGGAGCTCCTCGGTCGGTTCACATCTCGGTGGAGTTTCCATCCGAGAGCCGCCAAGTGAGTTCACATCCCTGGCGGGACAACGACTCCTCATTGCTGGATTCCCACTATCCCGTCGGATAGTACTCGGCCAGGCTAGCAAGGCCCGTTACTCCTCCGAGTCTTCCCATCTAGCAGTCCATTCGCTAACCATGGGGATGGGGAACTCCGACCACACCGTCACTAAGTCATGAAGGACATCGCGCCAACAACATGACTCTGTAGTATAATGGAGTCACACACATTATACTTCACACCACGTTGATCCACACTTGATCAAACACCAACATACCTCCACACCATCTCCGAGAAGTTAGCGCCCTAGAGTGACGGCAAAGCCATAACTTCTCTAGTCCCAACTCTTGTTTTCGGTTACAAGCCTCACGCTTGAACCTCACTCATGCACGTTCCTTACAACACCGCATACATGACCTTCCAGCCATGCAACGAGTTTTACAAGAAACCGTACACTCGCTCATTCGGTGAAGGAACTTGCAAGTGGATCTGAGATCCAGCAGTCCTTACACCCTTCTCACCACTCGGTAAGGATGATAACACGTCCCTCGGACATGCATCAAACCGTTACCTCACCCAACGGGTTTCGCAGCGCACATATCTAACAGATCTGAGGCTAAACCTGCACTAAAACGTTAGTATACCCTCGTATCTACACAGATCCGAGCTTCCCTGCAACACACGTTAGTCACACACACATATACAAGCATATAACCTATTCTACCGAGGCTAGTGTTGCACTACAATGCAGATCTGAGATCTACACTGCATTACAAACATCAACCGCTATAGTCCACCTCTACCGGGACTCACCTCGAACTGGACACGGAACAGGACTACATTACCAAACGGCCTACCGAAGCTTAGCTCTCTACTATACACGCCTCACACACTCACTATACGGTTTCAAAAGGGTTTAGGAGTGGGAATGAAGAATGAGGGGAAATGGGGTGGTATTTATAGTTGAAAAGTTACCCATGGTAACAAGTTAATGTGGGTAAAATCTAGTCTCTTCCTCTCTTCCTCTTCAAGCCACGTTTTACTCTATGTTTTAGGCTCCTTCTCATAGCTCATAGACTAGCCAACTCATCCTTATCCACAAGCTTAAGGTGGGAGCTTCTTATTGGCACGAAACTATTCATTTCACCCTCCCTTTGTGTGTTTTACTGTCTAATGCCCAAGTGATTGATTAGCTGATAGAAAATACCTATTTTGCCTTCCAACGTTGCATAAAACTCGGACTCCTCTCTTGGTTGACAAAGAATCACTCACTGAACTTTGGTTTTGACGGAAATGGACATAACGGATAATATATTCGGATCCATGAGTTTTCTCTTGTTTTCTCCGAGATCTTGGCCATATTCTTTGATGGATGGACTCATTTTAGGCTTAGTCAATGTTGCTTAGACTCCTGAGTTGTTTGGTTTTTGGCCGAAATAATTTCTCCTCCATCTGACCCATCCCGCATCTCTTGAACGTCTACTGGATTGCGTGAATTTTGTAGGTCTCGAAAGAATTTTTCTTGAGCTAATTATTTTTTCGTGGTCTTCCTTAGTGTCTTGGATACCTCCATTCTGAATCCCATAATTTTTAAAATTGCGCTGAGGGGTTTCCACAATTGAAAGCTCTGCTCGAGTCGTTTAGCTCTTAGACAGGGTTATTACATTCTCCCCTCCTTAAATAGGAGCCGTCCCCGAATCCTTTTATTCCAAATACCTCCAGTTGGTTTTCTGGCCATTCTCCTTCTTGGTGTCGTCACTTAATATCGACCTCTGGCGACGTAGCCTCGAGTCCTTATTTACCACCATTCCGTCGTTTGCTTCGTCTCATACCGTTACTTTCCTGGATGTCATCATTTCCTTTTCTTCCTCTAAGGTTGGCTTTTTGTTTCATTTTTCTTGCTTTGGCTTCATCCGGTTGTTTGCATAACTTATCTTGACTTCCTCCCAGATCTACACATCTACCATACCCCCATTCTGATCTCATCTCTTATATTACCCTAGATCTCCTCGGTCTACTTCCTAGAGGTTCGGACTAAATGAGAAATGGGTTTTCCTATCTATACTTTCAAGGATCTAACTCTCACTCACTAGGAAATCCCAAGGTAAAGTCGTTCTCTTCCAAGACCCACTTACCGAGAAATCCTTACTAAGCTCACGCACCCGGACACGATCGGACTCTACCTAACGTCTTAGATCTACGAGACTTTCTCACACCACACACAAGAGATCTGAGTTAGCAACCATACTTACCTTGGTTTAGGTTCGGACTCGGACCTAAACTTGATACCGACTTCCCTAACTCTTCTGGGAGCTTGATCTTCTTCCTGCTGGCGTGACACGGAACGGGTGACAGGGCGGTGAGCGGGATTCGGTGGTTGGGGCTTCCGGCGCATCGAGCGATTATTTTGTGCGCTCCTTTGTACCCGCACTCGGTACATGTCTTGTGTTTAGGGCTGGACGACTTTGAAGTCAGAGCATTGGGACACGTGTGGGGGAAATGTCCACATTCTCCAACTTGCTAGATCGCATACTCATCATTACCCTTTCGAGTGGCAGAACGCATATACGAGGAGTTCTTTTTAGGCGTCTTCCTCTCCGGCTTGATTCACCTTGCTCGTATATCGGAGTCGGTTCCTTCTGATTCAGGCTCTCATCGGTGTGGAACTTAATTCCTTTGTCCGTCTTGTTTGGGGTTAACATGTAGTCGGGTTCGCGGAGATTTNATCGAGCGATTATTTTGTGCGCTCCTTTGTACCCGCACTCGGTACATGTCTTGTGTTTAGGGCTGGACGACTTTGAAGTCAGAGCATTGGGACACGTGTGGGGGAAATGTCCACATTCTCCAACTTGCTAGATCGCATACTCATCATTACCCTTTCGAGTGGCAGAACGCATATACGAGGAGTTCTTTTTAGGCGTCTTCCTCTCCGGCTTGATTCACCTTGCTCGTATATCGGAGTCGGTTCCTTCTGATTCAGGCTCTCATCGGTGTGGAACTTAATTCCTTTGTCCGTCTTGTTTGGGGTTAACATGTAGTCGGGTTCGCGGAGATTTGCTTCCGGTGTAGACGATTGTCTGAACAGCTGGCTTATGCCGTAGGAAACTCTCGGGTAGTTCTCCGGGTTTATGTTCGTCTCGCTGTGTTCGTCGGTCGGATGTTTCATGGTCTCTTATGTGTCTGTCGGGATGCGTGTGAGTTCCTCCGTCCAACGTGTTGGTGAATACATTGGATCCACAAATCTTTCTTCCCCGTAGACTCGCTCACTTGGATCTGCGTTCTCAACTCGGCCTTCTCCTCTTGCGAGATTCTCTTGGACAGTTGCAGTCATGTCCTCGGTGCCGTTCTCAGTGACGATGAAGGTGTACACATAATCTATTGGGTTGGACTCCGTTGGCATGTACGGGTATAAACCATATCCCGGTACAAAGACATGTGGCATCGGGATGCGAGGTAATGGACTTGTTGCGCTGTCCTGATCCCATGAGTTTGGTGTAGCCGTCACTCTAGGGCGCTAACTTCTCGGAGATGGTGTAGAGGTGGTGGCGTTTGATAAAGTGTGGATCAACGAGGTGTGAAGTATAATGTGTGTGACTCCATTATACTACGGAGTCATGTTGTTGGCGTGATGTCCTTCATGACTTAGTGACGGTGTGGTCGGAGTTCACCGTCCCCATGGTTAGCAAATGAACTGCTAGATGGGAAGACTCGAAGGAGTAACGGGGCTTGCTAGCCTGGCCGAGTACTATCCGACGGGATAGTGGGAATCCAGCAATGAGGCGTGGTTGTCTCGTCCGGGATGTGAACTCACTTGGAGGCTCTCGGATGGAAACCCCACAGAGATGTGAACCGACCGAGGAGCTCCCGGGTAACGATGTTCCGTCTTGGCTTGTCTGTGTGATAGTCAAGTGCAGGGTGTTCGTGAGAGTGATTTTCCGGCTTGGCTTGTCTTTGTGATAGTCAAGTGCAGGGTGTTCGCGAGGGGACTGGCCGACCCACTTAGAGATCTCTGTGTCCACGCGAGTGTGTTTGATGTGAAAGTTAGATTAGTGCTTGCATATAGAACTAGGATTGCATGCTTCGGCTATTTATTTTATGTTGCTTCGGCTATTGCTTGTTGCTTGGGGTTTTGGGGATTTTCTTGGGGTTTTCTTTCTTTTAGTGGGTCCTGGACTTACTGAGTAACCTTAGATTACTCATCCCCTATTTCCTTGTCTCTCGCAGGAAACCTTAGTAAGCCGTTGAGATTAGAGGGCGATGTGGACGTTAGGACCACCGTAGTAGATTCGGGTGCCTTTTGTAAAATGTAATAAGTATGTTCGTACAAGGGTTTTTATAATATTTGAAATCTCGGACGGATCCGCTATGTAATATAAAAAACGCTTTGTAATATGTATGTTTGATGAAATAAAAGCGGATTTTTTATTTATAAAACCCTTGTGTCTTCCGCTGGTAGAATGACTTAGTCCGAGTCCACACAACTCTCGGGTGGAGTACGGGTTGGCAAGCCTTAGGCTTCAGTCGGGAGGGTCGAGCTAACTTACCGGGACGGCCTTAAGCTTAGACGTGATCTAAGACGGGCTGACCTATCGAGTGAAACTCGGCATTTTGTAGCCTTTCCGATCGGAACTGGTCCTATTTCGAATCGGGGGTGTTACAAATGGTGGTATCAGAGCATGGTTTCCGTATCATGCTTTCGGAAGCAAGGAATTTTCAAAAACGTTTTCAAAAATGTTTTATCGAGTCAAAAATGAGTCGTAAAAGCACAATTAGGAATCCGGTCTCGTCCACAGAGTAGGTCTAGGTAGGGTATTGGGGAAAACCTTTTCCATTAGGATAAACCTAACCGTGCAGATTTTTATCGATGGACAGAGATGGCGCCAAGGAACCGACAGGGTGAGAGATATCAAGGGAATTCGTGGTTTGGTGGATATGAATCAGATGGATCAGATTCAGCAGGGAACTCAAATTGTAATGAAGAACATTACTTTGAGATTACTGACTACGACGCATACGCGGTACAAAGCACCGTAGACGGAGAATATCTAGCAGATCAGTTCACATATATTTTCGGCCAACAATCATATGAATGAACGGTCGAAGAAGAATACTACAACCCAGATGCACCAATACCAAACTCAGGGCCGAAAATCATTGTACCATCTACGGAGATTATTGAAATCTCATCCGGAGAAACTACGCCAAACTCACGGGATCAGGACAGCCCAACGAGTCAATTACCTCGCATCCCGATGCCACATGTCTTTGTACCGGGATACGGCTTATACCCGTACATGCCAACGGAGTCCAACCCAATAGATTATGTGTACCCCTTCATCGTCACTGAGAACGGCACCGATGACATGACTGCAATGATCCAAGAGAATCTCGCAAGAGGAGAAGGCCGAGTTAGGAACGCAGATCCAAGTGAGAGAGTCTACGGGGAAGAAGTATTTGTGGATCCAAGGTATTCACCAACCCGTTGGACGGAGGAACTCACACGGATCCCAACAGGCACATAAGAGACCATGAAACATCCAACCGATGAACACAGCGAGACAAACATAAACCCGGAGAACTACCCGAGAGTTTTCTACGACATAAGCCATCTGCTCGGACAATCGTCTACACTAAGAGCAAATCTTCACGAACCCCAAACAAGACGGACAAAGGAATTAAGTTCACACCGATGAGAGCCTGAATCAGAAGGAACCTACTCTGATATACGAGCAAGGTGAATCATGCCAGAGAGGAAGACGCCCAAAAAGAACTCCTCGTATGAGCGTTCTGCAACCCGAAAGGGTAATGATGGGTTTACGATGCAGCAAGTGTGGGGAACGTGGACATTTCCCTCATGCCTGTCCTAATGCTCTGACTTCGAAGTCGTCCAGCCCTAAACACAAGACATGTACCCAGTGCGGGCACAAAGGAGCGCACAAAAAGAATTGCTCGATACGCCGGAAGCCACAACCACCGAATCCCGCTCACCGCCCTGTCACCCGTTCCGTGTCACGCCAGCAGGAAAAAGATCAAGCTCCCATAAGAGTTAGGAAAGTCGGTATCAAGTTTAGGTCCGAGTCCGAGCCTAAACCAAGGTAAGTATGAGTGCTAACTCAAATCTCTTGCGTGTGGTGTGAGAAAGTCTCGTAGATCTAGGACGTTAGGTAGAGTCCGCTCGTGTCCTGATGCGTGAGCTTAGTAAGGATTTCTCGGTAAGTCGGTCTTGGAAGAGAACGACTTTACCTTGGAATTTCCTAGTGAGTGAGAGTTAGATCCCTGAAAGTAGAGATAGGAAAACCCATTTCCCGTTTAGTCCGAACCTCTAGGATGTAGACCGAGGAGATCTAGGGGAATATGAGAGATGAGATCGGAATGGGATGAATTCAAGACAAGTTATGCAAACAAACGGATGAAGCCAAAGCAAGAAAACAGGAAACAGAAAGCCAACCTTAGAAAAAGAAAAAAAAAATGACGACATTCACGAAAGCAAAGGTATGAGACGAAGCAAACGACGGAATGGTGGTAAATAAGGACCCGAGGCTACGGCGCCAGAGGTCGATATTAAGTGACAACACCAAGAAGGAGAATGGCCAGAAAACCAATTGGAGGTGTTTGGAAGAAAAGGATTCGGGGACGAATCCTATTTAAGGAGGGTAGAATGTAATAACCCTGTCTAAGAGGTAAACGACCCGGTCAGAGCTTTCAATTAAGGAAACCCCTCAGCGCAATTTTAAAAACAATGGGATTCAGAATGGAGGTAGCTAGTACCCTAAGGTAGACCATACAAAAAGAATTAGCTCAAAAACAATTCTTTCGAGACCTACAAAATTCACGCAATCCGGTAGACGTTCAAGAGCTGCAGAATGGGTCAGATGGAGGAGAAATCATTTTGGCAAAGAGCCAAACAACTCAGGAGTCTAAGCAACATTGACTAAGCCTAAGAGGAGTCCATCCATCAATGAATATGGTCAAGATCTCGGAGAAAACAAGAGAAAACTCATGGATCCGAATTTATGATCCGTTATGTACATTTTCGTCAAAACCACAGTTCAGTGAGTGATTTTTTGTCAACCAAGAGAGGAGTCCGAGTTTTATGCAACATTGGAGGGCAAAAGAGGTGTTTTCTATCAGCTAATCAATCACTTGGTCATTAGACAGTAAAACACACAAAGGAAGGGTGAAATGAATAGTTTCGGGCCAGTAAGAAGCTCCCACTTTAACCTTGTGGATAAGGATGAGTCGGCTAGTCTAGGAGCTATGAGAAGGAGCCTAAAATATAGAGTAAAACGTGACTTGAAGAGGAAGAGAGAAAGAGACTAGATTTTACCCACATTAATTTGTTACCATGGGTAACTTTTCAACTATAAATACCACCCCATTTCCCCTCGTTCTTCATTCTCACTCCTAAACCCTTTTGAAACCTTAGAGTGAGTGTGTGAGGCGTGTAGAGTAGAGAGCTAAGCTTCGGTAGGTCGTTTGGTAGTGTAGTCCAGTTTCGTGTCCAGTTCGAGGTGAGTCCCGGTAGAGGTAGACTATCGCGGTTGCTGTTTGTAATGCAGTGTAGATCTCAGATCTGCATTGTAGTGCAACACTAGCCTCAGTAGAATAGGTTGAATGCTTGTATATGTGTGTCTGACTAACATGTGTTGCAGGGAAGCTCGGATCTGTGTAGATCCGAGGGTATACTAACGTTTTAGTGCAGGATTAGCCTCAGATCTGTTAGATCTGTGCGCTGCGAAACCCGTTGGGTGAGGTAACGGTTTGATGCATGTACGAGGGACGTGTTATCATCCTTACCGAGTGGTGAGAAGGGTGTAAGGACTGCCGGATCTCAGATCCACTTGCATGTTCCTTCACCGAATGAGCGAGTGTACGGTTTCTGGTAAAACCCGTTGCATGGCTGGAAGGTCATGTATGCGGTGTTGTAATGAACGTGCATGAGCGAGGTTCAAGCGTGAGGCTTGTAACCGAAAACGAGAGTTGGGACTAGAGAAGTTATGGCTTTGCCGTCACTCTAGGGCGCTAACTTCTCGGAGATGGTGTGGAGGTGTATTGGCGTTTGATCAAGTATGGATCAATGCGGTGTGAAGTATAATGTGTGTGACTCCATTATACTGCGGAGTCATGCTGTTGGCGCGATGTCCTTCATGACTTAGTGATGGTGTGGTCGGAGTTCCCCGTCCCCGTGGTTAGCGAATGGACTGCTAGATGGGAAGACTCGGAGGAGTAACGGGCCTTGCTAGCCTGGCCGAGTACTATCCGATGGGATAGTGGAAATCCAGAAATGAGGCGTGGTTGTCCCACCCGGGATGTGAACTCACTTGGCGGCCTCGAATGGAAACCCCACCGAGATGTGAACCGCCGAGGACTCACATTAACTTGTTACCATGTGTAACTTTTCAACTATAAATACCAGCCCATTTCACCTCATTCTTCATTCCCACTCGTAAACCCTTTTGAAACCTTAGAGTGAGTGTGTGAGGCGTGTAAAGTAGAGAGCCAAGCTTCAGTAGGCCGTTTGGTAGTGTAGTCCAGTTCCGTGTCCAATTCGAGGTGAGTCCCGGTAGAGGTGGACTATTGCGGTTGCTGGTTGTAATGCAGTGTAGATCTCAAATCTGCTTTGTAGTGCAACACTAGCCCCCGTAGAATAGGTTGTATGCTTGTATATGTGTTCGTGAATTTTGTAGGTCTCGAAAGAATTTTTCTTGAGCTAATTCTTTTTGCATGATCTTCCTTAGGGTCTTGGCTACCTCAATGCTGAATCCCATAATTTTTAAAATTGTGCTGAGGGGTTTCCATAATAGAAAGCTCTGCCCGGGTCGTTTAGCTCTTAGACAGGGTTATTACATTCTCCCCTCCTTAAATAGGATTCGTCCCCGAATCTTTTTCTTTCAAACACCTCCAGTTGTTTTTTGGCCATTCTCCTTCTTGGTGTCGTCACTTAATATCGACATCTGGCGCCGTAGCCTCGGGTCCTTATTTACCACAATTATGTCGTTTACTTTGTCTCATACCGTTGCTTTCCTGGATGTCGTCATTTCCTTTTCTTTTTCTAAGGTTGGCTTTCTGTTTCCTTTTTTTTGCTTTGGCTTCATCTTTTTGTTTGCATAACTTGTCTTGACTTCATCCCAGATCTACACATCTACCATACCCCCATTCTAATCTCATCTCTTATATTCTCTAGATCTCCTCGGTCTACATCCTAGAGGTTCGGACTAAACGGGAAATGGGTTTTCCTATCTCTACTTTCAGGGATTTAACTCTCACTCGCTAGGAAATCGCAAGGTAAAGTCGTTCTCTTCCAAGACCGACTTACCGAGAAATCCTTACTAAGCTAACGTACCAGGACACGAGCGGACTCTACCTAACGTCCTAGATCTACGAGACTTTCTCACACCACACGCAAGAGATCTGCATTAGCACCCATACTTACCGTGGTTTAGGCTCGGACTCGGACCTAAACTTGATACCGACTTCCCTAACTCTTCTGGGAGCTTGATCTTTTTGTTGCTGGCGTGACACAGAACGGGTTACAGGGAGGTGAGCGGGATTCAGGGGTTGTGGCTTCCGGCGCATCGAGCAATTCTTTTTGTCGCTCTTTTGTACCCGCACTCGGTACATGTCTTGTGTTTAGGGCTGGATGACTTCAAAGTCAGAGCATTGGGACATGCGTGGGGGAAATGTCCACGTTCCCCACACTTTCTACATCGCATACTCATCATTACCCTTTCGGGTGGCAGAACGCTCATACGAGGAGTTCTTTTTAGGCGTCTTCCTCTCCGCCTTGATTCACCTTACTCGTATATCGGAGTCGGTTCCTTCTGATTCAGGCTCTCATCGGTGTGGAACTTAATTCCTTTGTCCGTCTTGTTTGGGGTTAACATGTAGTCGGGTTCGTGGAGATTTGCTCCCGGTGTAGACGATTGTCCAAACAGCTGGCTTTTGCCGTTGGAAACTCTCGGGTAGTTCTCCGGGTTTATGTTCGTCTCGCTGTGTTCGTCGGTTGGATGTTTCATGGTCTCTTATGTGCCTGTCGGGATGCGTGTGAGTTCCTCCGACTACATGTTAACCCTAAAAAAGATGGACAAAGGAATTAAGTTCCACACCGATGACAGCCTGAATCAAAAGGAACCAACTCCGATATACGAGCAAGGTGAATCAAGCCGGAGAGGAAGACGCCCAAAAAGAACTCCTCATATGAGCGTTCTGCCATCCGAAAGGGTATTGATGGGTTTACGATGCAGCAAGTGTGCGGAACGTGGACATTTCCCCCGCGCCGGTCCCAATGCTTTAACTTCGAAGTCGTCCAGCCCTAAACACAGGACATGTACCGAGTGCGGGTACAAAGGAGCACAAAAAAGAATTGCTCGATGCGCCGGAAGTCACAACCACCGAATCTCGCTCACTGCCCTGTCACCGGTTTCGTGTCACGCCAGCAGGAAGACGATCAAGCTCCCAGAAGAATTAGGGAAGTCGGTATCAAGTTTAGTTCCGAGTCCGAGCCTAAACCAAGGTAAGTATGGGTGCTAACTCAGATCTCTTGCGTGTGGTGTGAGAAAGTCTCGTAGATCTATGACGTTAGGTAGAGTCCGCTGGTGTCCTGGTGCGTGAGGTTAGTAAGGATTTCTCGGTAAGTCGGTCTTGGAAGAGAACGACTTTACCTTGGGATTTCCTAGCGAGTGAGAGTTAGATCCCTGAAAGTAGAGATAGGAAAACCCATTTCCCGTTTAGTCTGAACCTCTAGGATGTAGACCGAGGAGATCTAGGGGAATATAAGAGATGAGATCGGAATGGGGTATGGTAGATGTGTAGATCTGGGATGAAGTCAAGGAAAGTTATGCAAACAAACGGATGAAGCCAAAGCAAGAATACAGGAAACAGAAATCCAACCTTAGAAAAAGAAAAAGAAATGACGACATTCAGGAAAGGAACGGTATGAGACGAAGCAAACGAAAGAATGGTGATAAATAAGGACCCGAGGCTACGACGCCAGAGGTCGATATTAAGTGACGACACCAAGAAGGAGAATGGCCAGAAAACCAACTGGAGGTGTTTGGAAGAAAAGGATTCGGGGAAGAATTCTATTTAAGGAGGGGAGAATGTAATAACCCTGTCTAAGAGCTAAACAACCCGGGCAGAGCTTTCAATTAAGGAAACCCCTCATAAAGACCATGAAAAAATAATTAACTCAAGAAAAATGCTTTCGAGACCTACAAAATTCACGCAATCCAGTAGACGTTCAAGAACTGCGGAATGGGTCAGATGGAGGAGAAATCATTTCGGCCAAGAATCAAACAACTCAGGAGTCTAAGCAACATTGACTAAGCCTAAGAGGAGTCCATCCGTCAAAGAATATGGCCATGATCTCGGAGAAAACAAGAGAAAACTCATGGATCCGAATTTATGATCCGTTATGTCCATTTCCGTCAAAACAACAGTTCAGTGAGTGATTCTTTGTCAACCAAGAGAGGAGTCCGAGTTTTATGCAACATTGGAGGGCAAAACAGGTGCTTTCAATCAGATAATCAATCACTTGGGCATTAGACAGTAAAACACACAAAGGAATGGTGAAATGAATAGTTCAGGTCCAATAAGAAGCTCCCACCTTAAGCTTGTGGATAAGAATGAGTTGGCTAGTCTAGGAGCTATGAGAAGGAACCTAAAATATAGAGTAAAGCGTGTCTTGAAAAGGAAGAGAGGAAGATACTAGATTTTACCCACATTAACTTGTTACCATAGGTAACTTTTCAACTATAAATACCACCCTATTTCCCCTCATTCTTCATTCCCTCTCCTAAACCCTTTTGAAACCTTAGAGTGGGTGTGTGAGGCATGTATAGTAAAGAGCTAAGCTTCGGTAGGCCGATTGGTAGTGTAGTCCAGTTCGAGGTGAGTCCCGGTAGAGGTGGACTATCGCGGTTGCTGTTTGTAATGCAGTGTAGATCTCAGATCTGCAGTGCAACACTAGCCTCGGTAGAATAGGTTGTATGCTTGTGTATGTGTGTGTGACTAACGTGTGTTGCAGGGAAGCTCGGATCTGTGTAGATCTGAGGGTATACTAACGTTTTAGTGCAGGTTTAGCCTCAGATATGTTAGATCTGTGCGCTGCGAAACCCGTTGGGTGAGGTAACGGTTTGATGCATGTTCGAGGGACGTGTTATCATCCTTACCGAGTGGTGAGAAGGGTGTAAGGACTGCCGGATCTCAGATCCACTTGCAAGTTCCTTCACCGAATAAGCGAGTGTACGTTTTTGGTAAAACTCGTTGCATGGCTGGAAGGTCATGTATGCGGTGTTGTAATGAACGTGCATGAGCGAGGTTCAAGCGTGAGGCTTGTAACCGAAAACGAGAGTTGGGACTAGAGAAGTTCNTGCATGGCTGGAAGGTCATGTATGCGGTGTTGTAATGAACGTGCATGAGCGAGGTTCAAGCGTGAGGCTTGTAACCGAAAACGAGAGTTGGGACTAGAGAAGTTCTGGCTTTGCCGTCACTCTAGGGGGCTCACTTCTCGGAGATGGTGTGGAGGTGTGTTGGCGTTTGATTAAGTGTGGATTAACGCGGTGTGAAGTATAATGTCTGTGACTTCATTATACTGCAGAGTCATGTTGTTGGCGCGATGCCCTTCATGACTTAGTGATGGTGTGGTCGGAGTTCCCTGTCCACATGGTTAACGAATGGACTGCTAGATGGGAAGACTCGGAGGAGTAACGGGCCTTGCTAGCCTGGCCGAGTACTATCCGACGGGATAGTGGAAATCCAGCAATGAGGCGTGGTTGTCCCGCCCGGGATGTGAACTCACTTGGCAGCTCTCGGATGGAAACCTCACCGAGATGTGAATCGACCGAGGAGCTCCCGGGTAACGATGTTCCGGCTTGCCTTGTCTGTGTGATAGTCAAGTGCAGGGATTTCGTGAGAGTGATGTTCTGGCTTGCCTTGTCTTTGTGATAGTCAAGTGCAGGGTGTTCGCGAGGGGACTGGCAGACCCACTTAGAGATCTATGTGTCCACGCGAGTGTGTTTGGTGTGAAAGTTAGATTAGTGCTTGCATATAGATCTAGGATTGCATGCTCCGGCTATTTATTTTATGTTGCTTCGGCTATTGCTTGTTGCTTGGGGGTTTGAGGATTTTCTTGGGGTTTTCTTTCTTTTAGTGGATCCTGAACTCACTGAGTAATCTTAGATTACTCATCCCCTTTTTCCCTCTCTCTCGCAGGAAACCTTAGTAAGTCATTGGGATTAGAGGGTGTTGTGGACGTTAGGACCACCGGAGTAGATTCGGGTGCCTTTTGTAAAATGTAGTAAGTATGTTAGTACAAGGGTTTTTATAATATTTGAAATCTCGGACAAATCCGCTATGTAATATAAATAAACGCTTTGTAATATGTATGTTTGCGGCCACTCTTGAAACTCGGCATTTTGTAGCGTTTCCTATCGGAACTGATTCTATTCCGAATTGGGGGTGTTACAACGATAATTGAAAAAGTCAACCAAATGGCTGCAGATCATGCGGATTTTGCCCACATATTACCGAACGTTGCTCAATTGTAAAAGGAGGGTATAAGCACACCGTTTTGAATATTACACCATCACCTCCTGAGATTCAAACCTCAGGTGGCGGTAGATGCGAATGCTACAACGTCTAGGGGGGTAACCTCGAACAGGGGCGGATCCAAAAAATAAATTAAGTGGGGGCATAATTTTTTTTATATATATACTATCCAAAAAATAAACACAGATATAGGGGGCGGTGGAGATCGATCCATGGTCTAGTGGGGGCATAATGAGAGCGTGAGCCAACTAGGCTACTTAATTTATAACGTTTACAAGGAAAACAAATTTATTTGTAGTTTTCACTGGGGGCAGCTGCCCCCATCCTGTACTACCTAGATCCGCCCCTGGCTGAAATAGATTCGACAGAAACCGAAGAGCCATTCATAGCTCAGCGACAAAAGGAAACTCTATTGCTGTTTCAAATCACATAGACTTAAATCAGTCAATCAGCACTTGAACTTTCCCTTCGTCTAGGTTCATTGTTTTAACATCTCCAAGTGCTTTCCTAATACTCCAAAAAGTCATATCAGACTAGTTTAGAATTTACCCTAAGGTTATTGTTTTAAGTAAAAAATATAACATCGTCTACGTTCATTGTTTTAACATTTTTACATGCAATTTACTCTCTCTCTCTCTCTAACTTTTCTTCCCTAATTAATGAATTAAAAGAATAAAAACTAGCTTGATTAACCAAATAATTTCAAATAGTTGCAGGATCATTGTTTTAAAACTCAAACCTAAAACATAATTCAATAAGGATAATTTTTTGTCGACCACTGATTCCCAACGAACCAATGAAAACATCTAATAGTCAAAATGGAAAGGTAACATTTTCATAACCTCTGTAATGTCCTCCTCTTGATCAAAATATAACTGAACCCGCCATAGACCCAAGTCCGCCCCTACCAGCCTTACTTTCACTTTCCAGATTTTTTTTTACAAAATGAACAACAGTGTTCATGTCTTGCTTGGATGGATTCATACACCGTCCTATCATCGTCTTTGAGTAGCCTTCAATTAGGCTTAATTCACCAAAGTGTGGGACTGTAATCTTCAAACTTTTTAGAGACTCTTCCATCTTTTAACCACAATTTACAACGACCAACGAATAACCAACCTTTTGGAAGTGTGATGTTGTTGTGGTGTTTATAATCTGGGCTATTCACACTCTTCTTATACATCTTGGCATGAGATCATTTCTTCCCTTCTAAGATTCAGAAATTAGATAATAAGATTTCACTAGATATTATCCTTCTCATCACCATAATCTCATATATCATCAATCTTTGCTAATATCATGTTGCTTGATAATCATTTCAAAAAACTAAATTATTAGTTTTTGATCATTTTCCGTCAAGAATCATTTTTCGTAAAATCTAAATCCTTATACCTGCATCAGCATAATCCGACCATAAAGATCAACAAAAATTATGTCGATCATGAAAATTCGGTACAAGATTGCTTTCAAATCCTAAAAACCTTGTGAAAGATCTTAGGAAAAGACTACATCACACATCAGTATTGAGTCCCGCTGTATCCATTGAAAATCATACTGGATTTGATTTGATTTGGTCTTTTCTGAATTTGCAGATCTTTTTTTTCTCAGTAATCTTCCAAATCTTACATCATGAGATCCTAATTTGTATTAGAAAACGCAAAAAATTACTGAGCATTAAGGATTTTTGATAAATCTTTTTTTTACGAATTGCAACCGTAATAAACCCTAAAAGTGATACACCCATATCTCTGCCCTATTTGATTTGATGATATCCTCTGATCCAAAAAAAATCATTCGCTGGTGAAAACAAACGCAAATCTATCTCTCGCGACGAAAACTAAATTTAAACCAATCATTTTCGTATTCCCTATCGCAGGCAAGCTTGTGTTTCTTTATTATTTATTCCAACAATGTTATTGATTGAAAAAACCACTATGTAAATATTTAAAATATTTGACTTGTATCAATTACTTATTTTTATTATTTATCAAAACAAAAAAATTTATAGGTTTTTCAAAAATTTAAAAATACCAATTATATGATACCACTTTTCAAAAATACTTACATATTGTAGTTCATTTTTATAAACATTTATCAAAAGTTTTAATATTAAAATGCACATTTATAAGGGTTCATAACATATGTTAATAAAAGTTATATTTTTGCAAAAAAATTCACATATAGTGGTATTTTTGAAAAATAGTATCCAAAAGTGGTATTTTATAAATTATCCTATTAAAAATTAAGTACCACTACTGTAAATTTTTTTTTTTTGTATTAATCATGGATATTCGGATCCTCGGGTCGGGTAGGGTCGGGTCATTCGGGTTCGGGTAGGGGAGGTTAGGACCCATTTGAAAATCAGGTCGGTTCAGTTCGGGTCTTTGTCTGGTCTTGAAATATTGTAAAGAATCGAATAAGACCTTAAATTTTTTTGATTTGGATTCAAAAATCTGATTTGGATTCGAACTACTCGACTAACCCAAAATTTTCCGCCTTTAACGGCTGATAGCAAACGAATTGGGTTCTTCAACAAATCTCTAAGGCCCAACACGTTAGACTTAGCCCATTATCAACAAATCTGTAAGGCCCAACACATTAGACTTAGCATAATTAATTTCATAATTTTCCGTTTAAAATCTAATTTCATGATTTTTATACAAAAAAGTATTCCACAATTTCTTGCAAAAATGACAATTTCTCATATAAAGTACTCACTCTGTTTTTATTTAATTGTCGTTTTCACAGATTAAGAAAACAACCACTTTTCTGTTTTACCCCTTAATTAATACATTATTTTGTTTGATATTAGTAATTAATAAGTTAAAAAAGTAGGGATAAAACTGGAAAATCTATCATAAATTTGCATTGAAAACTGAAAACGACAATTATTTTAAAACAAGAAAATAAGTTTAGAAAGACAATTAAATCAAAACGGAGAGAGTAGAATTTTATAATTTGTAGCAAAACGGTGATTCAACTGTTTCTCGCCGAAAATATAATTTTATTGTTTCTCGTCAAATGGAGGTAGTTATAGCTTATCAAAGTTGTGTGGCAGCCATCAAAGATCTTGATCAGTATTGCCAAATATGTGTTCAAGAATTTATTGATTAACTTATGCAAACAAAACCGAGATTGCTCAAGGTTTTTCCTCGAGTCTTTGCAGGTTTTGTAGTTTCAGGGCGACCATGTAGAGAAGATTTATTATTTTCTTATTTTATTTAATTGTTTACTAGATTCATCATCATATTATAATCAACATACCATCATCATCAACATATCATTATGATAAAAATTAATAATTATTGTTTGTATAAATATATGGATTAGACCCAACATAAACGCTGTAAAAAAAAGACCCAACATAGACAAAGCTCGAATAAATGTGTAGCAAAACTCGAATTAGAAATTTAAATCTAAGCATAAATCAACTAAGTCATAACAAAAAAATATTTGCATTGTAAAATGTTGATTAGTCAATTGAATTCGGTTGTTATAAAATGTTGACTGGTCAGCTGAATTGGGTTGTTATGGGTTAACATATTATCCATTTGGCTTGTCATTTTTTTATACTAAATTTATTTATTTGTTACTATATTTATCATTATTATAATATATTCACTATATATCATCAACATACCATCAATATCATGAATTCATCATAACATCATACTAACATTATCATATTTATCATAGCATAAATATCACGTTATTTTGACATTATTATACACCATCATAAATCATCATCATGACATCACATGCCAATATATATTTTATAACTTCATATGTCTAAATCATTTTTTAATAGGATATCCAACCCTCACACAAAATAGTATTTTTTATTTTATATATTTTTCTTACATTGTAAAAAATATAAATTTTGAAAAAGACGAACATATACCCATGAATGTGTAACAAAGCTTAAATAAAAAATAAAATCTGATTATAAGCATACAAAAATTAAGTCATAATACAAATAATAGAATATATGAGCACATTGATTTGTGATTCCACATGTCTATATCTTTATTTTGCATACTTGAGTGTATAGCAAAGCTTGAATAAAAAAAAATATATAATTCAAAATAATTGATTGATAATGTTGATCAGTGTCATAAAATTAGAGTTTATCACATAGATCTTAAGGCAATACAAGAAATAAGGGTTAATTTACAAAAATATCACTTTTCAAAAATACCAACATATGCATATCCATGAAAGATTTCTTTGAATCTGTTCAACAGATTTTGTAGAGTGAATCTCTTTATTTTCAATATATGCATATCACTTTTCTTCTTTTTGCTCTTCCGCTTATCCTTATATGAATCTGTTCAACAGATTTTGCAGAGTGAATCTCTTTAATAGAAGGGTGGTATTGAAATCTTTGATTGATTATGAAACAGTTTCAGTAGAGTTAGGGTTTCATACAAAACTTTTCGACAAATATCTGTTCTCTAATCTTTTGAAGATCATTTGCTTCTTCTATTTCGGTGACAAGAAGATAATCATCTAATTGAATCCAGCGAAATTTGCGGAAGTCGATTGTGATTGTTAAAATTAAAACTTCGGTGTAGGCGATGGAGTCGGGGATAGAGTTATACTCACCGGACCGGTCACTAATGGTAGAGAAAAGAGAGTTACTTTACGTGACGTTCCTCACCGGAAATGGAGACTTCGTGAAGCTGGCGTTGAAAAACAAACCAGAGGCAAACTGGCGGTGATGACTCATGTGCTCCACTCACATTGCGCCACGTGGTCTAGTTTCTTCTAATCTGTCAACACGTATTTAGTAGCGTGGGTAAGTTGTATCAATCCTAATATGTGTTGGTTTTTTAGGCTTCATGCCATCTGTTTGTGACATTTGGGCTTTCAATATCAAATGGACGACAAAAAAATAAAAAAATTTGGCCACATACCTTCACAAGGGCAAGCCCAAAAATTCGAGTTTCTCATAGACTACAAAATCCGAGAAACTATTTTGCTATGAATAATTATGCAAAATAGAAAACAATAATGATTGTAATGTTTATTTGGATAGGCTAAAGAGAAAGGAAAACGAAAATGCGTGAACAATGAAGAATCAAAGGAAAAGGTAAGAACAAACTCGGTTTTTTTCTAATTGCAAGTAGATTAATATATATTATGAATATTGTATAAATTATATAAATATAGCTTCCTGTTACTTGGGACCGGAGAGATGTGTCAAGAGTTCTCGGTCCAATACTTAACCAAAAGAATATGGGTAAGTCTTCTACCACGAGTTTATTTTCTTTGCATTAAAATTTTTCCTTTTTAATAGTTAAAAATATAAAGCATTTCTCATGACATCACATGCCAATATATATTTTATAACTTCATATGTCTAAATCATTTTTTAATAGGATATCCAACCCTCACACAAAATAGTATTTTTTATTTTATATATTTTTCTTACATTGTAAAAAATATAAATTTTGAAAAAGACGAACATATACCCATGAATGTGTAACAAAGCTTAAATAAAAAATAAAATCTGATTATAAGCATACAAAAATTAAGTCATAATACAAATAATAGAATATATGAGCACATTGATTTGTGATTCCACATGTCTATATCTTTATTTTGCATACTTGAGTGTATAGCAAAGCTTGAATAAAAAAAAATATATAATTCAAAATAATTGATTGATAATGTTGATCAGTGTCATAAAATTAGAGTTTATCACATAGATCTTAAGGCAATACAAGAAATAAGGGTTAATTTACAAAAATATCACTTTTCAAAAATACCAACATATGCATATCCATGAAAGATTTCTTTGAATCTGTTCAACAGATTTTGTAGAGTGAATCTCTTTATTTTCAATATATGCATATCACTTTTCTTCTTTTTGCTCTTCCGCTTATCCTTATATGAATCTGTTCAACAGATTTTGCAGAGTGAATCTCTTTAATAGAAGGGTGGTATTGAAATCTTTGATTGATTATGAAACAGTTTCAGTAGAGTTAGGGTTTCATACAAAACTTTTCGACAAATATCTGTTCTCTAATCTTTTGAAGATCATTTGCTTCTTCTATTTCGGTGACAAGAAGATAATCATCTAATTGAATCCAGCGAAATTTGCGGAAGTCGATTGTGATTGTTAAAATTAAAACTTCGGTGTAGGCGATGGAGTCGGGGATAGAGTTATACTCACCGGACCGGTCACTAATGGTAGAGAAAAGAGAGTTACTTTACGTGACGTTCCTCACCGGAAATGGAGACTTCGTGAAGCTGGCGTTGAAAAACAAACCAGAGGCAAACTGGCGGTGATGACTCATGTGCTCCACTCACATTGCGCCACGTGGTCTAGTTTCTTCTAATCTGTCAACACGTATTTAGTAGCGTGGGTAAGTTGTATCAATCCTAATATGTGTTGGTTTTTTAGGCTTCATGCCATCTGTTTGTGACATTTGGGCTTTCAATATCAAATGGACGACAAAAAAATAAAAAAATTTGGCCACATACCTTCACAAGGGCAAGCCCAAAAATTCGAGTTTCTCATAGACTACAAAATCCGAGAAACTATTTTGCTATGAATAATTATGCAAAATAGAAAACAATAATGATTGTAATGTTTATTTGGATAGGCTAAAGAGAAAGGAAAACGAAAATGCGTGAACAATGAAGAATCAAAGGAAAAGGTAAGAACAAACTCGGTTTTTTTCTAATTGCAAGTAGATTAATATATATTATGAATATTGTATAAATTATATAAATATAGCTTCCTGTTACTTGGGACCGGAGAGATGTGTCAAGAGTTCTCGGTCCAATACTTAACCAAAAGAATATGGGTAAGTCTTCTACCACGAGTTTATTTTCTTTGCATTAAAATTTTTCCTTTTTAATAGTTAAAAATATAAAGCATTTCAGCAAATGAAAGTCAAAAACATTTATCATGTTTATTACTATTAGCAGTTGAACGTCGTTAATTTTTGAAAAATTATTTAAAGAAACATCAAATTTGATTAGTTATTTCTAGAATCATTAGTCGGGGATTCGGGATACATCCATATTCACATGCATTTTCTTATTTTCATCCTTAGAAAATCTTTAGAACAACGATTATTTTATGAAAAAATGTATATACGCACCTTTAGTTTTAGAGAAACCATATAACTCTTAGGATTATTTGGTCCAATACCATCGAGCCTCTCTCTCTTCTCTCACTCTAAATCCTTGAAAGAGAGAGAGAGAGAGAGAGAGAGAGAGAGAGAGAGAGATGGGGAGAGATGGGGTCTAAATAGTCGTCCGAGTGCAAGTGCACAGCGTGCGTTGTAGTACTTAGGGTATCGATCCACAGGAAGGAGGTCAACTGCAAAACAGAAGAATCAGGGCAACCAAAGACGCAGAGAATTGGGGTTTGGGGGTAAGTGTCACGGTTTTTGCAGAAAATAAAGAAAGCAGTATCACGTCTTATATAGAGGAGGTTGTCAATCTCTTCTATGACCAACGGGAAAAGGAAATCAAACTTAAGAACTTGTAAAAAGGAAATCAAGCAAGCAGTGCAGGAAAAGTAAATATTGAAGTGCGTAAATCTCGATGTAAAAGCAGATGGGGCGAACACGTTGGGAATCTTCTCGGGAAATCTATGGGGTTCTAACTAGAAATCAAACACACAAAAGTTAAGCAAGCGAGACTAGGCGATTTTCCCCAAACTGATTCACTGGTTTTAACAACCTAACTTTATCAAACTAGGTCGATCTGCGAACTTCCATTCCACAGGTATACTTTCATATCCTGCGTCCTAGACGAACACGCAATAGGATCGGGACAATAAACATTCAGACATCTTTTAAAGGATGCTCTCTACCCTATTTTGGTCTAGATCTGAGATTCAGGACATTCGTCGTTCTCAAGACCCTGCGATCAGAATATAGTTCATGACGCTAGACTCATGCAATAAGAACGAATAAGGTGAGACAGAAAATCCTAATCTTCGGCCTAAACAATCGGTTTAACAACAGTTAATGAAATTCCCCATAGATCCCCTTAAAGAACACCCAACGAAAGTAAACTACTCAGACATAAACGAGCAAGTAGAAAACGTGATTGATGAATGCATAACTTGTATAAATCGATTGAAATAAAAGAGGGTTCAAGAACAAATCAATCTCCCTCAAAGAACAAAGTTGAAACCACGAATCAAAGATTTGCGGCCGCCAAAAGAAAGTTGTAACAAGAGAATTTCGTGATGCTAAGTGGTGATGCCCTAAAAACCGTAAAGGTCGAGTATATATAGGTCTTCAAGTGCCCTAGGTCGTGGATTAGGTCTTAGCTTGCATAAGACGGCTGCAATTTTAAGTTGGGCTTCAAATGGGCTCGGGAATCCGCGAGTGGCCTGGCCGCACGAGTGACTGGCCGTGGCGCGGCCACTGGTCGTCTGGTTTGGTCGTGGCGCGGCCAGCTCATCCTTCCGGATGCCTGACGGACCTTCTTGCTTCCTTCATAACTTGAGATCCAACCGTGGGATTGCTCTAAAACCACTTCGAGGTGAAAGACAGCTGATAAGGCTACCTTGTCTCCAAATGTGATATTGATCTCGTGGTGGGAAGGCCTTCATTTGGTGTTGAACTTCTGTCCTCGGGCACTTTTTCCGGAATTGTCCACTTTGCTCCAAAATATGCGTCTTTTGCTAAGATTTCCTGAAAAGAGTCTTGAACAACCAAATACTCGAAATCTAGTGTTTATGCATCAAAACCTTAGTGAAATGCTTATTGAAGCACTCACTTATGATAGTAAAAACGGGTAATATATGCATGTTATCAACTCCCCCAGACTTAAACCTTTGTTTGTCCTCAAACAAAACAGAAATTTAAGTAAGGAAAAGAGGTTTGAAAACGTGGAAACTCACCAATACTTGGGAACTCGTCAAGTCTAGCAATCGACCTGTTGAGCCACATAACTCGGAATTCAGCTTCAAGGAGTTTGGGTCTAGTTACCTTGAGCTTTTCACCCTTCCCGGATACGCTTCATGGTCCCTTTGAGTATTTCTAGCTCCCTCTTGTTGACTCCTTTATTCATTTAGGCGTGCGATCTCTATCGAGGGAGTATTGGTCGACGAGACATTATACTTTCTCTTCCAAACATCTAGACAAAGACATTTCAGACGCAACTCTCCTTTTTTCTCTTCCCTTAGTCGATTTCTCCCTACTTTTCTAGGGTATCATTTTATTTTTTCTATCGACTTTCTTATTCCATTTTTTTTCTTTCTTTCTTCTTAGCTTGAGAATGATCACTTCTTTGAAGTTTACATGATTGCTGCGAACCGTCATTGTCCTTTAAGGAACTCTGGTTGCCATTCCCAAACTAAAACCTTTCTTTCTATTTTTTTTTCTTTTCTATAACAAGGGAAGATCAAGGAGAGGTTGCATTGCATCTACTTAGTCATGCTAGAGTTTAAAAAGGAGCAAAGTTCGAAGTACCTCAAGCCCCTTGACGAGAAGATTTGATTCATTAGGTGCGGAGTCAACGCAAGATCCTTCGAGTACTCTAGAGATTATAATTTTTTCCGCTGGAATGATCCACTCGCCGTGTTCAACTTAGTAAACCTTGCTTCTAAATCTGTGAGAATGGTCATAAAGGTTCCTTGTTCAAAGTGACTTGTACCTAGAAAAGTTCATAGTTTCCGACTAAAAGAAAAAAGTTTTGACTCTATAAAACGACTCGATAAATGATGCATGTATGCATAAGACTCATCAAATAAAATCATAATTAGTAATATAAGAAACCCCCCCAGACTTAAATCAAACTGTCCCCAGTTTGTTTAAATCGAGTGAGGTGAAAAAGATAGGTAAATTCAAGTACAAGCTTGTGAAGACTTACTTGAAAGTGGCGTTGGGTTTGGTATGGGTGGATGGGCGTGTGGTATGATTTAGCTGAGGACTTGATCATTATCCTTATGTCTCTGTTTAGAATCGATTTGATTGAACAAAAGAAATCGAAAACATAGCTCGAAAGGAAATGTGTTGCGCGGTTGAGCTTCCTTGCTTCGGATGGTGGTGGTGGGCGTGCGTGTGTGATTGTGGCGGCTGATGATGATGATGATGATTGGGGCACGCCTATGTTGAGAAGAACAGGTACTCTGGTTGTTGAGTACTCGTCTTGGTTCCTTGACCTTTGATAACACCGTGAATGAGATATGGAAAATCTTCCGTCCTTGCGTCTTTAAGATTGCGTCACCTCATAAACTTGACTTGAAGTTTGGGTCTATGCTGGCCTATCCAGTGATCTGTTCGGGATCCCGGAAGACAGGTGTTGCTAGTATGAACTTCAATGCCATATGAAATTCTTACTTGGCTTCGGTAAAGGTCTTCGTTGCGGAAGAGAGAAGCTAGTCTTCGGGAACTTCCCTCTTCGCGGATTGGTGAAGGAAGTTGCATCTTCTTCCTTCTGGAGCTTGCACAACGGTTTTCATCCTCTAGAACCGTTGTATTCTTCTTCGTCTTTATGGATACAGGTCCGTTGAACGTACAGGAAGAAGTTGAATGAGATGGATCATTGACTTAACATGACTTGGATGGAGTCTTGTCTTGTCTTGCCATCTTTGATGCAACAGCAATGTGCCGCGGTTGTAGAATTGATCTTTGCGGACTTTAGGTCGTGTTCAGGCCATTGAATCAAGGAGGATACTTGAAAGGCTTGAAACAGGTTGAAGGAGATCCGGTTTGGTGAAGTTCGGATGGAAGCGTCTTCAGACGAGGGTCGGCCACGCAACGGGTCATCGCGGCCGCGGCCAGGCATCTCGCCTCCGCGCCATCATGGCTCGTGGCGCGGCCAGGCTCCTTCTGGCTGGCCCATGGGCGGTTCGTCGCCCGGTGAGTATTCTTCGAAACTCCTTCTTCATATTTTTGGTCTTTTTGGGTTTTCTGATTTTTTTTGTGCTTTTGGGGTTTATGAAAATGCTGTAAACTAAAAAGAAATCAAAACTAAAGATTAACATGGTTAAAGAGATGAGAAAGAGAATACCTAAAATGGGTTGTCTCCCATTGAGCCGCTCTTGTTTAGAGTCTTTTAGCTAGACTTTGGTGGTTTGGGAGCTTAGTTGGAGGTGGAGTTCGACTTTAGGCAAGGTCTTTTTGCCTTCTGCGCGCCCTCTTCTGCTAAAGGCTCCTCGAGTCTCTCCATGATGGCATCTTCATCCTTCTCAAGAAGGTGTTTCTCCATGGTGAAAGGTACCGCGGGATAGAACTTCTTCCCGTCGATATTGGCAAATGAGACTCGCCTGTTTGGCCAATCCATGATGGCTCCTACCGTGGCTAAGAACGGCCATCCCAAGATGAGAGGTGCAACTTCTTCTTGCCGTGTCTTGACTATGTAGAAGTCTACTGGGATTCTACAATCGCCAACGATGACCGGGAGGTCATAAATGACTCCTTTCAGGGCAGTGAAGGATTGATCCGCCAGTCCGATCCTGATATCAGTGGGGAAAACGCATTTCACGCCGAGTTTCCGTGCTACACCGGCTGGCATAATGTTTATGCATGACCCCGAATCGCATATGGCGTTCTTGAAAATGTCACCTCGGATGCTGCAAGTTATGAGGTATTGCTCGTGGACTTTGATCTTGTGGAGGTTTCTAATAGGCTTTCCGGTTCTTGCGAGGTTGAAAAGGCCTTGAATGTCTGACACTGTCTCCCTGCTTTCGTGGAAGAAATGTCCGATAAGCTTGATGGGGTCTAAATAGTCGTCCGAGTTTGGAGGATTTCTTTGGGGACTCGTCAGGCTTTGAATTTGTAGGACCCTAAGCTGAAAGTGCACAGCGTGCGTTGTAGTACTTAGGGTATCGATCCACAGGGAGGAGGTCAACTGCAAAACAGAAGAATCAGGGCAACCAAAGACGCAGAGAATTGGGGTTTGGGGGTAAGTGTCACGATTCTTGCAGAAAATAAATAAAGATGTACCACGCCTAGAGAAGGTTGTCAGCCTTTTCTATAAGGAACGGGAAAAGGAAAATAAACTTAAAGACTTGTAAAAAGGAAATCAGGTAAGCAGTGCAGAAAAAGTAAAGTATGGAAGTGCGCAAATCTCGATTTAAAAGCAGATGGGGCGAACACGTTGGGAATCTTCTCGGAAAATCTATGGGGTTCTAACTAGAAATCAAACACACGAAAGTTAAGCAAGCGAGACTAGACGATTTTCCCCAAACTGATTCACTGGTTTTAACAACCTAACTTCATCAAACTAGGTCGATCTGCGAACTTCCATTCCACAGGTATACTTTCATATCATGCGTACTAGACGAACACGCAATAGGATCGGGACAATAAACATTCAGACATCTTTTAAAGGATGCTCTCTACCCTATTTTGGTCTAGATCTGAGATTCAG
>JAHZTW010000001.1:361030599-361083807 GCA_020283515.1 Alliaria petiolata
AGAGAGAGAGAGAGAGAGAGAGAGAGAGAGAGCTTATCTTTGGTTTCCAATTCAATTCGGATTTCTATCCGACTATGATCAGATTATAGTTTGTATTATAAACTTTTCGTTTATCGGATTTCTCTTCTGTTTATCGGATTTCGTTTCCGTTTACCGGATCTACTGTTTCGTTTTGTTTGTAGCCTTTCCGTGCATTTTTAGAAGGTTATAAATTCTAGATTTTGTAGGGTGATTTCTCTGTCATTGGATTATGTTATGTCCTTGATATACTCATAAATTAGCATGTTTTAGCTCCTATTTTAGATAGCTTTTTATTCACTTATGCATTCATTTAGTTATTTTTACCCCAAATTGCATCCATATTAGAGTTTAGCAAGTTTTAGCTTAGGTTGTAGCATATTGTGCATATTGAGTCCTAATTAGGTACTTTGGAGGCTTGGAGGACCTCTTTGGAGAGTTGGGTGACAAGGAGGAAGAAGAGAAGGAAGCCAACATGGAGCAGACGAATTTTAGAAGTGTCGACCGTGGTGTCGACCTACCAAGGTCGATACAGACCAGCATGAGAGACGGAGTGCGCGTATCGGACGATTGTATCGAGCTGCTAAGCTTGATACACAGGCCACCCAGAGTTTTTAAGACGGCGTATCGGGCATTCGTATCGGACTGCTAAGGTCGATACACATCTCATCCGAAGATTGAAAAAGGCGTATCGGGCATCTGTGTCGAGCTACCAAGCTCGACACACTCCTTGAGGAAAGCTTTAGCAGCGTATCGAGCTGCGTATCGACCTAGAATGCTCGATACGCTGCCTGATTTTCAGACTTAAACCGGGTCAATACTCGGTTTGTTCTGGGTTAACCCGGTTTGTTCCGAGTTGACCCGGTTCGTCCACTGTTCACTATAAATAGAAAATAACCTAATTTTTCCTAAGTATCTTTTAATCTCTTGTTCTTGATTAGAAAACTTTCCCTTTTGTTTTCTAAGTGATTTTGTAAGATATTTCTTTAAGTTTATGCAAATCTAGTATTTATATCTTTAAATCTTTCATCTTATATCTCTCTAATCATGTTTATCTCTATCTCTTTCATAGGATTTAAGGGATTAACTATGGTTAGTGAGTAGTTTTATTAGGATCTAAGGGTGGGTTAGATCTAGGGTGTTTTAAGGATTAATCTTGTTGCCTAGGATTAGATTCTTCCATTTTCCTCCTTGTTTAGTGTTCTAAATGTTAGTTTAGCCTTGATCATGCTAAAACTAGTCTTTAGGGAATTTCACACCCACAAGTGTTTGATGAAATTCCCCAACCAAATAAACAAGGGATATACATTCCTAGCTCATGGAAGTGATTGTCTAGGGTGTTTATTGGTAATTTAGAACTGTTTTGTAATGCTTGTTAGCTTCTTTTTCACTAATGAAAGTTAGTTCTTGATTAGGATGATTAATGAAGGGATTAGTGCCATGAAAGTGGATTAGTCTAGCTATTGAGTTCTAAGCCTAGTGAATAGCTTATATTGTGAATGTTTGACATCAAAGATTGATTTTTTGGAACACCTTAGGTTGATAACTCCATCCTTGGATTCGTTTTAGTATTTTGATAATCTTGATTAGTAGTAATTAGCTTGATTTTGTTTGCTTAATCGTTTAGGTTGTTAGTTAATCTTCAAACCCTTATTTCTAGCTTAGATTAAGAAGTTGTATGAATTCCTAGTGTCTTAACTATATCCATATGGATTGATCCTCAAGTATTACAATGACATGAGTAGTGGCTTGAGTAATTGTTAAGTACCACAAGAAACCGCTTATCAATTTGGCGTCGTTGCCATTTGGATATATGGTTTAAGCATTAGGATTTTACTTCTTTTTGAGACTAAGTCTTACTTTTCTTTGAATACTAATCTCTTTTGCGTGTACTACTCTCTCTCTTATTAGGTACAAACACCACTACAATACATTGCTTTGAGAGATTAGGTATGGATCATGCACAAGATTTAGGGGGTAATGGACAACCACCAAGGAGACCTACACACATTGGTTTTGCTTACTCTCCTCAAACTCATACATCTCGACATGGTATTACTCCTCCCCCGGTTCAACAAAACAGTTTTGAAATCAAAAGTGGGTTGATTTCAATGGTGCAACAAAATAAGTTTCATGGATTGGATATGGAGGATCCTCTAGACCACTTGGATGAGTTTGAGAGGATATGTACCTTGACCAACATAAATGGAATCTCTGAAGATGGATTCAAGTTGCGATTGTTTCCATTCTCCTTAGGGGATAGAGCGCACATTTGGAAAAAGAATCTACCTCAAGGTTCAATCACTACTTGGGATCAATGCAAGAAGGCATTCTTGGCCAAGTTTTTCTCCAACACAAGGACAGCAAGATTGAGGAATGCTATCTCTAGTTTCAACCAAATGGTTAAGGAAAGCTTTTGTGAAGCATGGGAAAGTTTCAAGGGTTATACTACTCAATGCCCCCGCCATGGTTTTTCCAATGAGTCTCTACTTAGCAGCTTATACAGAGGAGTCCTCCCTAAGTATAGAATGCTCCTAGACACAGCTAGCAATGAAAACGTTTTGGGCAATGAGGTTGAAGAAGGCCTTGAGTTAATCGAAAACTTAGCTCAAGGCAATGGGCATTATGGTGACTATGATGATGGCTCTTCAACTACTGGGAAGGAAAATGAGGAACAAAGGCAAAGGGAGATGAAATCACTTAATGCAAAGATGGATAAGCTACTGCATGCTTCATCAAAGCCAGTTCACAATGTTGGTGAATATTTAGACAGTTTTGATCATAGTCAAGGGATGCATGCCGCAACACAAGAGGAACTCCACTATGTTGGTAGGCAAAGCTCTTCAATGCGTTTCAACAAACAGTATTGGAACCCAACATACCAAGGGCAAGGAAACAACCAACCCTTTGCACCAACAACCTACTACCAACGAGGTTTTGTACCACAAGGAGAACCAAGCAATCCTTTCCAACAAGAACTTGACATGAGAAGCTTGTTACAACAAATCCTTCAAGGACAATCCAATGGGACAAGTGAGTTGAACAAGAAAATGGAGGACATGAGCAACAAGGTAGATAGCTCTTACAATGATCTCAATTCAAAGTTTGCAATGTTGAGTTCCAAAATCCAACATTTGGAGAACAATGGAACTTCTCCAATATATGGATCTCAACAATGTGTCAATGCAATCACCTTGAGAAGTGGTAAGGCATTACCTCCTAGACAAGCTCCCAACACGATCAATGAGGACATTGAAGACCAAGAGGGGGGGGGGCGACTTTTCAAGATAATGAGAAAGTTGTTGTTGATGGCGAGGTACTTCAAAGATCGGATAAAGAGAAGATCGTGTCTAAGAAAAAGGAAGCACCTACAACTTACAAGGCATATCCTTTTGTTTCACCACCCTACAATCCTAAGTTACCATTCCCGGGTCGCTTCAAGAAGCAACTTGTGGAGAAATATAGGGCCATGTTCGACAAAGAAATGAGTGAAATTCAAGTCACAATGCCCTTGATGGATGCTTTCATGCTAGTCTCTCAATATGCCAAGTTCCTCAATGATGCTATTATGGAAAGAACCAAGGAGTTGCAAGGAATGGTGGTCCTCACTCATGAATGTAGTGCCATCATTCAAAGGACAATTGTTTCCAAAAAGCTAAGTGACCCCGGAAGTTTCACTCTCCCATGTGCCTTGAGACCATTGGCATTCAATCATTGCTTGTGTGACCTTGGTGCTAGTGTGAGTCTAATGCCTCTCTCGGTTTCTAGAAGACTCGGCTTCAGTCGCTACAAGGAGTGTAGGATCTCCTTGATGTTAGCGGATAGGTCCATTAGACTTCCAATTGGCTTGCTTGAGGATCTACCGGTCATGATTGGAAATATTGAGGTCCCAACTGATTTTGTGGTCCTAGAGATGGATGAAGAACCAAGTGATCCATTGATATTTGGGAGACCTTTCTTAGCCACCGCGGGAGCCATAATTGATGTTAGGAAAGGAAAGATTGATTTGCACTTGGAAAAAGACTGTGTGCTCAAATATGACATCAAGGATGCTTTCAAAAAGCTAACCATTGAAGGCCAAACCTTTTGGGTGGATACAATGGATAGATTGGCGGATGAGTATCTCGAGGAGTTGGCTATGGAAGACCATCTCCAAGTGGCCTTGACAAAGGAGCATGGCGAGAATGGGTACCTACATGGAGCAAGCTTGGGATACTTGAAGTTTCTTGACTCGCACAAGCCTATAGAGGAGGAGACTTCTTTGATAGAGCTTGAGCAAGGGATCAAGGGCGGATGTGCGAGTGAGAAGATAAACTCTTTGGGTATCGAGCATGAGGACAAGTCCAAGTTTGGGGGTGATTGGTGTGAGCTCAAGGCGCCAAAGGTGGAGCTCAAACCTCTTCCACAAGGGATAAGGTACGCTTTCTTAGGTCCTAACTCGTCTTACCCGGTCATTGTCAATGAAAACTTAAGTAAAGATGAATTATCCTCCCTTTTATGTGAATTGAGAAAGTTTAAAAGAGCCATTGGTTATTCTTTGGATGGCATCAAGAATCTCCTTCTCTTTGCACACATAGGATACATCTAGAAGATGAATCTAGAAGATGAATCCATGACTTCTATAGAACATCAAAGAATGTTAAACCCAAATTTGAAAGAAGTTGTAAAGAAAAAGATTCTTAAACTTCTAGATGCAGGTGTTATCTATCCAATTTCGGATAGCACTTAGGTTTCACCTGTCCATTGTGTGCCAAAAAAGGGAGGAATAACTGTGGTTAAGAATGAAAAGGATGAACTAATACCCACAAAAATCATAATCGGCCATATAATGTGTATTGATTATAGGAAATTGAAGTTGGCCACAAGAAAAGATCATTTTCCTCTCCCTTTTATTGACCAAATGCTTGAGAGGCTTGCTAATCATCCCTTCTATTGTTTCATTGATGGGTATAGTGGGTTCTTTCAAATACCCATTCACCCTAATGACCAAGAAAAGACAACATTCACATGCCCTTATGGTACCTTTGCATATCGAAGGATGCCATTTGGGCTATTGATATATCATGGTTTTTACCCATTTTTGGACCATGATATAAGTATTTTTATAGAGTCTTTTGGTGTTTTTAGAGTCCTATTGGAGTCTTTACAGGTTCAGCTAAGTTTTGAGCATAATTGGAGATTTTAGAGCATTTTGGAGCATTGTGGAAGAAGCTGCTGAAAAGATGAAGTTGAATTGAAGAATTGGATGAACAGTGTCGATCGACACTGTTGGTGTCGATCGACACCAAGTTTTCCAGTTTCTAAAGGCGTGAAGTTTCCATATTTTGAAGAAAAGGAAATCTCCAAGACTTTTCCTATTCTTCCAAGGAATTGAAGATGCGAACCTAGGCCTATAAATATAGTTTTTCAGCCATTGTTTAGNCCTCAACTCCCAAGCGTCCTTTTCACCTAATAAGGTCCCAAAACATGCAAAGAACATGCAAAACATGCAAGAACCATGCAAGAACACTCTAGGACTCTAAATGATCAAATGCAACACTATAATGCTATATTAGACTCTAAAATGATGATAAGTCTACACTATATGAATGCTAAAATGATGCAAAATATACACTTATCAGCTCCCAGGCTTCACCGAAGGTCTCATTGGATTTCTGAGTGAATCCGCTTATCTCGTTCCTCAATCGGGCTGTCCTCGATGTAGAAAAGAACTTCATCAGAAAAGTTTTTTTGCAGTCTGCCCACGAGGTAATGGTTCTGTGGGGCGGTGTTTTCTCCCAGGCGTGTGCTTTGTCACCCAATGAGAAGGGAAACAATCGCAGCTTGAAACCGTCTTCGCTTACACCGTTGATCTTGGTCATGGCGCATACTCGGTCGAATTGGTCGAGATGATCAAGTGGGTCTTCCAAGGGCAGACCGAAGAATCGGTTGTTCTGCACCATGGAGATGAGACCGCTCTTGATCTCGAAATTATTATTTTGGACCGGTGGTGGCTGAATACCATGTCGGCTTGCTGTCGAAATCGGTGCGTCTCCTGCACCGATTTGCCTAATAGGTCTTGGAGCAGCTGCAACGCCAGGCTGTCCTTGGACTCCTTGTACACCCTGTGGACCTTGGGGTCCTTGGAGACCTTGTTCTCCTTGTGCACCAGCTGCGCCCGCAGCTCCTTGAGCACCTTGTTGATTATCCATTGTCACACGGTCTTGTGTTTCGGCTTGTTCCCGATTTCTTCTGGCTGATCTTTCGAGCAGGTGGATATCGTCTATTCGGGGGACAGGATTTGTTGTTCCGTGTGAACGTAGGTTCATATACCTGTCAAAACAATGATATGCGAGTAGAAGTGTTAAATGACTGGAAAAATAAAAACTTGTCCTTATAATGACCTAGGACCGAAATGACTAAACTTTCTCCAAAATCGGCAACGGCGAATTGATATCCAGGTTTTTAGGTCTGCTTCAATGACCCAATATTGTTAACCGAATGCAGTATATTGTATGGGGTATCAATCCAATTTGGGAATGTTAGTGAACAGATCGGTCATATCGGGTTATAAGTCAAGCTGGAAATGGGTAAAGATTGAGACTTTACTACTGAAAACTACTAAAGGATAGATCTTGTGTCACTCAAGACCATAAATGAAATGAATGTAAAGGTATTAAGCAAAAACTAGAGAATTAAACGGGAAAAAGTTGAGCTTTCAAGATAAAAGAATGATCAAGATGGGTTTTATGAACTAGGTGACTCTCAGTTTGTTTTGTCAAGCTAAAGCTTTTGGATCATATCAAGACTTTGTGTTTTGATGGTGATTCTTAGGTAAAGGGATCCACAAATCGTTTAGCCCATGGTGTTTGGGTCTAAACTCTTTGAATCTCTATCACCATGGACTAGCTTCGCGCATAGCGGTACAATAGAATAAACAAGCATCTACAACGTCCCTATTGAACCGTAAGACCCTTAGACAGATGGTTAGTCTTAGCCTAAGGAATCAAACTCTTGTTTATGGATCCGGCTAAGAAAGCACGTGGCGTTCGTGTCAAGCCGCCTCTGGAATTTAAGCTAGATGGCCAAACTAGACTAAGCTTTGGGAATGATAAACAAGAAATAATCTAACTTTATGTTTTAGCTAAGCAAGAAATGTAAACCTGAGAGTTCCTTGGTCCTTTCAACCCCTCAAAATTCTAAAAAGACTACTCTGTCGCCATTTGAGAAACCTCAAGATCCAAAAGGATAAAAAGGTGACTCATGGCTTGTAAGATAGTCGAAAATAAGAAAAGGAAGAAACTTTCTTGAAATACACTAAGCAATAATACTTAAAACTTCAAGATTGCATAAAAATCAAAGCTTTGAAACAAGCTTCAATGGTGAAAATACAAAATAGCTCTCGGTTTGAAAGAGAAGACAGAAAAGCAAAACTAGAAAGCGTGATGATAAGGATAAGAGTGGAGGAGAGAGTATTTATACATAAAAGAGGAAAACCTAAAATGTTGGGACCACTTTCCCGAAATGGTACTATTTTGGTTTTTAGCGTTTCGGGCTTACGTCGTGATGAACAAGCCGAAACCGCTAACTCTTCTGATTCTTCGGGCAGACTCCATATCGGGCAAGTGTTTCGGGATCATGTCGTGAAGGCTTGCCTTCTTTGGTACTTGAATCAGGTACTCCCCATTGCCTTGCTCCGATATCCGTCTTCATGGAACCCTTTTGCTGGATCTTCCTTCCGGGGTGCTTCTTCCGGGACTAAGTCGCTGCTACTCGTCGAGGTTCATCTTGCGCTTGTCCATATCTGCTACGAGGTCGTGATCCATGCTCGATATTGCCCACTTGTCCTCCATTCGAGATCTCCTTCCTTGGTTTCTTCTTCGGTCCATCCTAAGCACCTGAAAAAACACTCCAAACATGCAAGACTATGCAAAAACCTAACCTAATGCATCTATCCTAACATGAGTGAAAACGTGATCAAAACTAAGACTAAAGTGCAAGAATGAAGTCCTAACTATCATGAAACATGTACTAAAAACATGCAATTTACAAAGATATCAACCCCCTTAATCATCCTAACCCCAAACCTTGGTGGTTTACTCACAAATCATGTTCTTACCTCTCTTAAACATAAGTAAATACTTGAATCAAATAAAAAATACAAGAGTTTTCACACAAAAAATAAACAAGAACTAGCAAGAACAAAGTAAGAACACTCAAGGACAAGCAAGAACACTTCAATTTTTTCTCTCTCACGCTAGAGTAGTATGAAAACTGATGATGTGATAAGTTATGATAAGTCATAGGGAAAATAATTTGAAATTGTCCACCCTTTCCCTAAATCAATGATCCATGTCTTGTAGAAGACTTTCATGCCAAGGTGGTCCCCTCACTAGAAGACAATCACACAAGTTGAGAAGAGGTTGTGCGCCTGGCTTGGAGGATCGAATCATATTGGTCGATCGTGGACTCGATCGGCGCTTCGTTCGGGTTGAACGGTCGATCGTCCAGTCGATCACTTCTTGATCGACTCATGCTGCTCGATCTACCTCTCGATCTTGACCGAATCGACTTGGCTTAGTCGATCTTGGACTCGTTCTGGGGGTGAAACGGGCTGGGAGGTCGATCTTGGAGTCGATCTCCACTCCTTCTCTTTTGTCCAAGTTTCCCCCTTGATTCCCGCAAACTCCTATGCTCCTCTTTCATCTTCTTATCAATGCTCAGCATCCATCACAGCTCCAAGTACTCTAAACAACCTGAAAAAGATGCAAATATGCAAGAAACCATGCAAATGCCAATGCAAAGTTTTTTAGGACATAGAATGAGATAAATGATCCAAACTAGCCTATTATGAATGATGAATGCATGAAAACCTATTCTAAATGCATGCTAAATATGCGAAATATATGAGTATATCACTCAAGCCTTGTAACAAGAAGGAAACTTGCAAGACTTGACAGGGGTTGAAGGAGGTCCGGTTCGGTGAAGTTCGGGATGGACAGCAGTGCAGAGGAAGGCTGGCCGCGCGACGGGTTTTCGCGGCCGCGGCCAGACTTGTCTCCTCTGGGCCATCGTGGTTTGTGGCCCGGCCAGGCTCCTTCTGGCCGGCCCATGGGTGGTTCGTCGCCCGGTGAGTGTACTCCGAATCTTCTTCTTCATATTTTTTGTCTTTTCCGAGTTTTCTTAATTTTTTTTTTTTGTGGTTTATATAAAACCTGTAACTAAGAGAAAACCAAAACTAAAAATTAGAATGGTTAGAAAGATGAGAAAAAGAAAGAAAATACCTAAATGGGTTGCCTCCCATTGAGCCGCTCTTGTTTAAAGTCTTTTAGCTAGACTTTGGGAAAGTTTTCAGATGTGAACAACTTCAACTAAAGGATTCATGGCTCCTTTAGATTCTCGGCACTCCGCACTTGTTGGCTTTCGACATCTTCTATTCAGCGTTTGATAATGCTCATCGTTGTCTTGAAGAATAAATGCATCGTTCAGCTTCCTTCTCTTAAGTTGCTTGCCTTTCTCTTCCAAGTTTGAATGGGTGATGACGCTGAGCCTTGGAAAGGTTTTTGAGGATCCTTTGAGCTTCATTTTGGCTTCAATAGGGTCACCATCAAGTAGCATATGAGACAAAGTCAAACTTGAATCACATGGGGTCTCTTTACACCATGAACTTCTCGGTTTGGTGCCTCCATTAAACGTGTCGAGCGGATCTTCTTCTAGGATGTTTTTGACATCTTTTGTACTTCTTCCAGGATCTAGGATGGCTCCATCTCCACTGCCTATGGTCATGAAATGATATATCTTTGGAGGTGTTGCTTGATAGAAGGTTCTCTTGTTATGTTATGAAAAGCTCGCATGTTGGTCCGCATGGTAGATCAAGACCTTAAAAGATGCAAGGGGTGAAGAGCCAATGATAGGCAACTGAATTTTATCCTTCTTTGTTTCCACAATATGAAAATCAGTAGGATCGACATCATCTTCAACTTGAGGTAGCAAGTTTGGCTTGAAACAGAACAAATTTGGTGAAGGAGAGTCTTCATGGTGAATGGACGTCCTTAGGGGATGGAAGTTCGGAAATCCTATACCTTCTGCAATGGTCTTAGTTGTGAGACTACCTCCCGATCTTGTATCACTAAGATGGTCACGAAATTATACTCTTTTGATTGAGCTTGGAACCATAAATATTTCGGGAACCTTTATCCTTGAAGGCGTCTCGAAGAGTTGTTCTTGTATTGCCATTAGTGTCTTCTCCTCCATAAGATTTGTTTCATTCAAACAGTTAAGGTAAGGTACCTTAGGTGTGTACACATGTGTCATAAGTACACATGTACCTTGTATTGCCATTAGTGTGTTCTCCTCCATAAGATTTGTTTCATTCAAACAGTTAAGGTAAGGTACCTTAGGTGGTGCTGTTTCATCCTTTTTTAGTTTATCCCCCGTCATTGTTTTCTCATCGAGGTTTCCATCTCTAGCATCGGTTGTTTCTTCAGCTTCTTTCTCATTTGAGCTCATCGGCAGTCCTGGATCTTTTTAAGCTTGCATACTCATGAAAATCATGGCTTTCACGTCATTACAGTGATATGACTCTACATGTTGGATAAGAGATGGTTCCACCGGTTTGTCCCTAATCCGAATTGCCTTCTCGGTTTGCTCCTCGATTCTTTTGATTTAAGAGGAAAGAAACTTAATCTCTTTCACATCACGATCCTCTCTCTCTTTAGGACCAGCAAGTTCTTCCTTCATTCTTTGCATCTATGTTGCCTGGCTTTCTCATCTCTTGCGCGATGTTACGATTGCATTTATCAGTTTTGTTATTGTAATCGCTAGTTGCCAAGTTACTCACCAAGATCCGAGCCTTCTTTGCTGATCTTGTAGAAAAGTCGCCTTTGTTCGTTGTGTCGAGTTGGAGTTTAATTTGGTGAACGTTCTATTGATTTTAAAGCAAGGATTCGCAAGAAACAAATTAAAGTCCCCGGCAACGGCGCCAAAAACTTGATGCAACAGGATTTAGAGTCTGTTTTCAAGTTTTAATTTTGTATTGTAGTATTTAGGGTATCGATCCACAGAGACTAAGTTGCTCCTAACAAGTACACTAGACCGAAAATCAATAAGAACGAACGATTAAATATGGGGGTTGTTTGGGTGCTGTGAGTGGTGACGAAGATAGTGAATAGGAAGGTAAATCGATACGAGAAAGAGTTGGGTGTTAGGGAATTTGCAAGGTATCACAGATCAATCAACGAGATATTTAAACAGAAAGAATCAATGGATGTTCTAGACTAACCTACTTCCGTAGTATTAATCACGAAATCGAATCTAGACAAATCTTGAAATCTATCAACTTAGATGGCTAAACTCCCGTTATATCTAAGCATCTAGACAACCTAATTTGCCAAATCCGCAACCAGCCCTAGACTAACTTTCACAACCAGAAATCTTCTCAGTATCGAAGCACAAAGTCGAGATCTTCTCCCTTAGAAACGAAAAGAACCTAGAAAAACGAGATAAAGATGATCTCATTCAAGTGTGTACTCAAAGCAATGGTTTTTCTCAAGAAGGAATGAACTCATGCATAATGCTAAAGGTAAAAGGCAATTGATGCATACATGACTAGACTCTCATCTACCCTTTATGCTATCAATGATCCTAATTCCCCTCTCATTCATTTTATTTTCAGCTCACTCACCCTCTAGAGATGCCCAAAATAAAGCAAACCAACAAGCCATGTACAAACCCACAAGAACTTCAACAAATTCGTCCTAGGGAACCTTCTTCACCCTTTCTTATAGCTAGTGGTATGGCCATATATTTATTAGCTCTTCCCTTTTCTTTGGATAACTCTCTTCTTATCTTTTATGCATTTGGCCTCTTGGCTCTTTTCTTTTCATTTTATAAGAGAGCTATCACCTTTTTTCTTTTTAACTTGAGCTTTTACACATAACAATTCAAGACCAACCACCATAACTATGTATCCCTTTTAATTCATTTCTCTAACACCTTCTCATTCTCAAACCCACTAAACCCCTGCGCAAATCATGCCTACAACTAGCTTCAAAATACAAATCTAGCATCATATGAGAGCCTAAACATGTCGCCCTAAACCTAACACTTTATGCCAAGTTCAATCAAAAAGTTTTAAGGCCTCACATACTCATACGAATTTTGGCTTGAAAGGAGGTCAGGGTTAAGGTTTGTAAATATATTTAGGCTCACAAGAGAGTGGTGAAAGGAAGAAGAAAGCCCAAATATGTATATGTATCCATGTATCCTTTTTCAAATGCACAAGTATGATAATTTAAAGGCCATGTTAAGGTTTCACTTGTTAGGTAAGGATTCAATTCATGCTTGTTTCAACTTAAGCCAAGAAAATCAAGACAAATGGTCCAAAGATGGTTATAACTTAATTTTCAAATTTGCACAAATCGTAAAAGGACTACTAAGCATCATCTGTCTCTTATACACATCTAGATGTGTATAAGAGACAGCTTTTAAAGGATCTTGAAATGATAGGTTTTGGGAGTAAAGTATGAGTGTTATTGATATGTCTATATTTTGCATCATATTTCTCTCCACTTAGTATAAGTTTGTTATCATTTGAGGTCTTTATTGAGCATCATTGTATTGCATTTCTATCATTTAGAGTCTAGGATGCTTTTGCATAGTCTTTGCATGGTTTGGTGTATTTGGAGTCTCAAACAGGTATTAAGGATGCTATGGAGGCATACTTGAAGATGGAGAAGGATGGCATTGCAAAGAGAGTTTGGGCATAAGCTGTTTGGAGGTGAATGCAAGAAAACTTGCCTCAAGGTACTATCACCTCTTGGGATGAATGCAAGAAAGCTTTCCTATCTAAGTTCTTCTCCAACTCAAGGACAGCCAAGTTGAGGAATGTGATCTCTAGCTTCACTCAAAAGAACAATGAGTCTTTCAATGAAGCATGGGAAAGATTCAAGGGCTACACTATGCAATGCCCTCATCATGGCTTTTCACAAGAGTCTCTCCTAAGCACCATCTATAGAGGTGTCCTTCCAAATATTAGAATGCTTCTTGATACCGCAAGTAATGGGAACTTCTTAGGCAAAGAAGTAGAAGATGGTTTGGAGCTTGTTGAGAATCTTGCCTTGAGTGATGGTAATTACAATGAAGACTATGATAGAGCTCCAAGGGGAAGCGAGTATGAGTCTACAAAGAAAGAGATGAAATCTCTACATGACAATATGGACAAGCTTATGTCTTCAAATCAAAGGCATGTACATTTTGTTGAAGAGAATCAACAGAATCAACAGAAGTTGAGTATCAAGAGGGTCAAGAGGTGGTAAATTTCGTGGGTGACCAAGGGGGCTACAACAACTACTCAAACAACAAGTATAAGGGGAATAACAACCTCTCTTATAGAAGTACTAATGTAGCCAACCCCGGAGATCAAGTCTATCCTCCACAAGCTACTCAAAACAAACCTTTTGTGCCTTACAACAATCAACAAAAGGGTTATGCACCAAGGCCTAACTACCAAGGAGGAAACCAAGGCAGCTTTGGTGGGCAGAAGTTAACGAGGGCAATGCTCCACCGGGTTTTAATCAAACTTCACAAGGTCCTCCACAAGACAATGTTCAGCTTATGCTTCAACAAATACTTCAAGGTCAAGCCAATAGTGATGCTAACATGGGAAAGAAGATTGCTGAAATTAACACAAGGATGGATTCTTCACTTAATGAACTTGCTACTCAAATTGGGGGTCTTCAACAAAAGTTCAAGCATCTTGAGAAAGGCAAGGCTTCTAGCTCAAACTCTCAAGGCACTCTACCGGGAAAGTGTGAGGCAAACCCCAAGGAATACATCAATGTTATTACTTTGAGAAGTGGAAAGGAGTTGCCTCCAAGGACAAGTCCTTTGATCAATGAGGACATTGAAATACAAGATGGGGAGGATAGCTTTGAAAAAGCTCAAGATGCTATAACATTTGATGATGTGTATATTGTAAAGAGAAGCAAGGAAGTGGTAAAGGAGAAGCCAAAAGAAGATGTGCAACAAAAGGAGTTCACCTTTGTTCCTCCACCTTACAAGCCTAAGCTTCCTTTTCCCGGGAGGTTTAAGAAACAATTGGTGGAGAAATACAAGGCTATGTTTGACAAGCAAATCAAAGACATTGAGCTCAAGATGCCTTTGGTGGATGCTTTTATGATGATTCCACAATATGCTAAGTTCTTCAAGGATACCGTGGCACAAAGAGCAAGGGACATCCAAGGAGTTTTGTTGCTTTCTCAAGAGTGTAGTGCAATTATTCAAAGCAATGTGATACCAAAGAAGCTTGGAGACCCCGGTTCTTTCACTATACCATGCGCCCTAGGGCCTCTTGGGTTTGAAAATTACTTGTGTGATCTTGGAGCTAGCATCAACCTCATGCCCTATTCAATAGCTAAGAAGCTCGGTTTCACCAAGTACAAGGAGTGTGAAATCTCTCTAATACTTGCAGATAGGAGTGTGAGGATGCCTATTGGAGTTCTTGAGGATTTGCCTCTCAAGGTTAGCAACTTCATCATTCCCACGGATTTTATGGTGCTCAAGATGGATGAGGATCCAAAGGATCCTTTGATTTTGGGAAGACCTTTCCTAGCTACAGCTGGTGCTATCATTGATGTGAAGCATGGGAAGATTAGTTTGCATCTTGGAAAAGGGGTTGAGTTGAAGTTTGACATAAAGGAGACCTTGAGGAAGCCAACCTTGAGGAAGCCAACCATTGATGGTCAAGCATTCTACATTGAGACCATGGATGAGTTGGCCGATGAGTTACTAGAGGAAATAGCTCAAAAAGACCATCTTAGTGTAGCCCTCACCAAACCACATGGAGAGGATGGGTATTTGCATGAGGAAACACTAGCATACATGCAAATGCTTGATGCACGCAACTTGAGGAGTTAGCTTTTTAAACCTTGGTCGTGAGGTCCTTGAGTTGCCTCTTCACCTCCTTGATAGTCCTCACAAGCTTCCTAATGGTCTTATCTTGCCATCTGTTCCATCTTTGGAGAAGCTTGATGTGTTGGTGAGATTGTCTAGATGGTTCTCCTTGGTTAGCTCCTTCATAAGGCTCAAAGTTGTACCTATCACTACCATAGACTAGAGGAGCTTGATAAGGCTCATGATCAGTGTCCCATGGAGCTACCGGGAAGGTCTCTATGTCGCCTAGATGCTCGTCGGATGGAGTGAAAGAGGCGTTAGACCTTTTCCTAAGGCTTGTGAGGTGAATGCAAGGGAGTCGGATAGTAGCCTCCTTGAGCATTTTCACGTTGAACTTGTACTTGTATCCTTTCCCTTCCTTGACTAGAAACTGTGCCTTAAGGAGGTATGTGGCGTCTAAATACTGCCTTTCAGCTGTGGGCTCTCCCAAGCTAAACCCAACTGCCTCAAGAATTGGAGTGATCATGCCCCTAATTGCGAGCTGAGGTGTGCGGTCTCTCTTGCTGGCTGCCCAGCCCTTGAAACTCTCAGCATGAGCTACCCACAGCTGCACCATCCCGTTCCCAGCTGCACCATCACGTTCCCAGTCGCATCACCTTTCATCCGATTGTTGTCATCAAAGAAATCGATGATGTCTGTGAACACAACATCAAGCATCTCCCATTCTTCTTCAGATACATTTCCAGTTTCTTTCTTGGAGAAGAAGGTGTGAGCTAAGACCTTGTGGGCATACCGGATTGCAGGATGTCGGATCATGGAGCTCTTAACCCTCCCGGGCTTGTAATAACCGCAGCCAACCGGATGATTGTATTGCATTTCCACTTTCTTTCTATATTTTTGCATTATATTTCTCTCCACTTAGTATAAGTTTGTTATCATTTGAGGTCTTTATTGAGCATCATTGTATTGCATTTCTATCATTTAGAGTCTAGGATGCTTTTGCATAGTCTTTGCATGGTTTGGTGCATTTGGAGTCTCAAACAGGTATTAAGGATGCTATGGAGGCATACTTGAAGATGGAGAAGGATGGCATTGCAAAGAGAGTTTGGGCAGAAGNTGCTTGAACCAACTTAATAAGAGATTTACATACCTAGCCTAAAACATCATTAGTTGTCTATGGTGTTTATCATGCTATTAGACTTGTTATTCATGCTTGCTAATCATTTTAATGCTAAAACATCATTAGTTCATTAGGGTGATTAGTGAAGGGATTAGTGCCACACATCATGGATTAGTCTTTAATTAGTGTTCTAGGCATTGAGTTGGCTTGAGTAGTTGCTTAATTGATTGCAAGGTTGGCTATTTAGATACCCAAATCAATGATTCCATCCCTAGGTTTCGTTTTTAGTAATTTGATAATCCTAATTAGTAGTTAATTGCGTCATTAGTATTTAATTAGTAGTAATTAAGGCTTAGTTTCATATTATTGAACTTGTAGTGTTTCTGTTAGGTTGTGCTTCTTATTTTAATCATTGCTTGTCACCTTAAAACTTTTAACTTAGCTTAGCTTGAACAAACTTTGCATTCTTATTGAATCATCTCCCAAGATGGATTGATACCTCAAATATTGCAATGATATGAGCAATTGAGGAATTTCTCCAAGACTAAAAAGTCTTGTTTCACTAGACTCAATCCTACAATATTTGACAATGCAAATGAAATCTAGATGATTTTTTTTTTCTCGAAATTTTTCAAGTTTTTCTAATTTTTTTTTGTGATTTTCTATGCAATATATGTATGCATGAAGACTCAAATATGCTAAAGGAAAAATAAAAGCACAAAACACAAATTTAAATCTCTCAACCTCTCCCCCAAACTTAAATTACACAGTCTCTTGTGTAATCCAAGTTCAAGAGAGACCATCAACAAAAATAAAAATAAAAATCCAAAAATGCATGATATTTACAAGGTTTTGGAATGGTGTACCTTGGAGTTTGTTGTGCTTAGGCCTTGTAGGCTCGATTCTTGGTTCTACATTTCCCTTTTTCCTGCTCAAACATACTTAAAAACATAATTTAGAACATAAATAAAAAACATATACACAAGGATAGGCATGGGATTGCCTCCCAAGTGCGCTTTGTTTAAAGTCTCTTAGCTTGACTTTCCTTACTCTTCTTTTTAGGCTGGCTTGAGGGTGAAGTGAGTGGCTGGAGATGTGAATGAGTGTGAACTTTGTGGTATGTCCATGTTATAGATAGTTGACAGCATCTCTTGCACCCTTGCTTCATCCTTCTCTAAACCCTGTGGAAGAATGAACCTTGCATTTGAGAATGGTTTTGAGCCTCCTTTTCTCTTGACTTTGTACTCAATGGAGCCATCCTTGAGTTCCAATGGATTTAAACTCAAAGAGGTCCTTGGCCCAGCACGTCCATTTCTTGACCCATCTTTAGCTTTTCCTGGTAAACTCATCAAAGGGTCCATTTTCTTCCCTTTCCCTTTTGGTGGCTTCTTCTTGAGGGCATCAGGCTCTTCTTCAGCAGTGGATCTAAGCCTAGGCTCGGCCTTATCCTTGCTTGTACCCGAGACGCAACCAATCTTAGCCTTTCCCGTGGGCTTGTCTTGCAAGCACTTAGCTAGTTGCTTGCTTCTAAAGGCTTTGGCTTCCAAAAGCTTTTTCAAGTCAGCTGCCTCCTTAATCTGTGTACAGACACGTTCTTCCTCATCAAAAGTGTCTTTCTCAGCTTCTATCATTCCACAAAACTTTGCTAAAGGAGGTGTGATCTTGTATGAAACCAAGTGACTCACATTCTTTAGTATGACCTCTTCTTTAACACAATCAATTGCTGCACCCACAGTGCTGAGGAATGGCGTGCCTAGGAGCATAGGAAGGTTTTTGAACTTGTCTATATCCATGACCACAAAATCAGTTGCTACCAAGCAATTTCCAACCTTCACCGGATAATTTTTGATCAAACCAAGAGGTTTCTTTGTAGACCCATCTCCAAATGTGATCTTGGTAGGATGGCAATCCATACTCCTTATTCCAAGTCTCTTGACCATGTCAAGTGCCATAACACTCACTGTGGAACCCGGATCACACATAGCATCTTGAACTTCTTCATTGCTTAGCTTGCACACAATTGAGAATTTTCCCGGATTGTTGTGCTTTGTCAAGGTCTTGAGCTCATCAATTGCTGCAATGTTCTCTCTTGTAGGCTCCTGGATCTGCTCTTGCTCCTCAGCACACGGTTCTTGCATCATCAAAACCTCCTCAACCGGTTTTTTCAAGATGTTTTTAGCTTCAACATGGTTGATCTTTGTGAAAATCTCCTCCCCACTTAGTCTCTTAATGACCTCATTGAGAATAAAATCATCATCTGAGTAGATGTAAGCGTCATATTCAGGTTCATACCATGATGGATCAATGTCATAAAGAGTGGTGGTCATCTCCTCAAGATCTTGGATAGCTTGACAATACTCTTTAGGATTGGCGTCACTTTGCCCCGGTGTACTTCCTTGGCTACTTGAGCTAGCTTCTCCTTCCTCAAGCTGGTTAATCTTGTCATTCACTTGAGAGATCTGTGTAGCTACCTCAGTGAAAGAGGATTCCATCCTAGTATTCATTTCAACAAACTTCTGATTTGTAGTCGCTTGGCGTTGAAGAAGTTGTTGTAACATTGCTTGAATAGGATCTTGAGGTGGAGCTTGGACTTGTTGGTGCTGTGGTACGAAACCAGGAGCTCCATATGGCTCATTCCACTGTGGTTGGCTTTGAATGTTGCTTTGATAATGGTTGAATCCCATGTAATAGCCTCCTTGGTTGGCTAGATAGTTAGCATCCGGATTTTGACTAACAAAATGCATCTTGTCAAGGGTTCAAGCGAGTTGTTCAAGCAAGTTGTAGTCTCTTCTTGTCTCTATGTTCATGTACCTGAGAATACAAGTAGTGAAATAGAGAGAGTAGTAACCAAAATAAAAATAAAAACTTAGTCTTTACTAAGCTCCAAATCCTAACACTTTCAACGAAACCCAAGTCGGCAACCGCGCCATTTGATAAGAGATTTATTTTGTGTTTCTAATCAAAACCTAAAGCCTCTTTATGTCATTGTAGTACTTTAAATGTCAATCCAATTCAGGTGTTGAAAGTTACAAGGAACGCAAGAGCTCAAAGTAAATCTAAGTGATTTTCGGTTTTAAATGGTGGAAAAAAATTGTAAAAACTACTTCCAGCTATCAAACGACTATGAAAACAATTTTAACAATTCTAGTGATGAGTTAAACTACTGCTAGACTATTGCTAAGAATTTTAATGACCGTGCTACTAGTTTCAAATATCCAAATGGTAAAGACAGACCAAATGGGCAATTTCTAGCAATCTAAGATGAATTATAAAAACTAGTTATGAAAATATAACAACTGCTTAATGATTACTAGGCTAATGAGTGATACTCTAAGCTATTTTAAAAACTATAAAACATTCAAGAACACAAGTTTTCTAATTAAGATACCCTAAACAAACTATTAAGCTAATTAGATGATTTTAACAAGCTAAGTGAAAAGATTAAACTTTAAAACTAAGAGATGATGGCTTTGATGATTCAAATACTAGAAATAGATTCAAGGATTTGGTTCATGCTTAGAGAGGTTAAGATTCGAACTTGGGTTTTATAAAAACAGAGCTACACATTTCTAATGAGATATCTCTAAGCCTTAAGAAACAAGAGCTAGATTTTTCCATGGTTTGTGGTAAAAACCCTTTCTTCAACCTTTCATCCTAACCCATGGTGTATGGTGGAAAGATAGGCTGAAGAACATAAAGCACAGATCCTAAACATGGCCTAATTAGCTCCCTAAACATCCATGGTGTGTGGGAAAGGATGAGCTAATCTCTTGGATTTGGGTTTATGGGATTTCCTAAGTCTTTTTGAGATAAGGAAATCCCTAAGATCAAAGAGATCTTTCTCAAGCATCTCTAGGCTTTTAGCCCTCCAAATCCAAGAAGAGAATGAGATGAAGAACAAGAAAAACCCCAAGTTAAACTTCTTAAACCTCCTTAATCACCAAAACCTTAAACCATGATGATTACTCACTAACCATGTTCGAATCTCTCTTAAACTCTGTATTTGAGATGATGAACATGCTTAACCAAGAACAAGAAAAGAGATTAAGGATAAGTACTTGATATAAACCAAAGCTTAAAGTTTACAATACATGAAAAGCATAAAAACCTTCAAAGAGTGGTGGCTAGACCTAAACAACAAGGTGAGAACTCTAAAATTTCGTGTCTCTCTAAGAAAAATAGGGTAGGATGTCTTACATAGGCTTAGGAATGATGGCACCATCACTCAAGACAAGATAGAGGTTGGTGAGAAAAAAGCATGAAAAGCAGATGAAGGGATCGATCGATCTACTACGGATCGATCGATCCGTGTCTAGCCGTTGGACTTCAGTTCGACCGGCCGCTCTATCTGTGGATCGATCCGATGATCGATCTGTATGCTGGCCGAATGCGCAGAGATGTAGATCGATCGATCTGTGGTGGAACGATCGATCCGTCTTTGCCGTTGGTTTTGAGATCGATCGATCCATGTGCTGGTTGTTCGTTCTTGGCCTGGATCGACCTGCTGGTCGATCTGATGGTCGATCTGCTGATTGATCTGGTCTTCAGCCCTTTTGTCCAAGTTTCTTCTTGACTCCAATCAATTCATTAGCTCTTCTTGTCCATGCCTACTATCCAAACTAGTTCCATGCACACCAAATGACCTGAAAATGATGCATATATGCAAGAACTTATGCATATGCTAATGCAATAATGTCTTAGAACCTAAAATGAGACAAAAGCTATGATCATTCCAAGTATAAATGTAATATGAATGCAAATATGTCCTAAATGCATGGTGAATGCATGAAATATCTAAGTATATCAAGCTCAATATCCAAGATTGCTATCAATAATAATCAACTCAATATCCTAGTTCTTAATTCTAGAATGCATGTGAATCCATCCTATTCCAAAAGAGTTAGCCATGCCCATCTCAACATTCAAGTGCGCTAAGAATTCAATCAAAACAAGCCTCCCTATCAAACCAACTCTTTAAGAATCATTAAGTATGAACCCGTGAATCATGACTTTGCAAGGCAAGTAAATTCATTTGGCTAAGGGACTGGGTTTTGAGATAAAAGTGATCTCAATTCATCCGGTTTGCTTTTAAGTAAGGGCAACACTCAAAAAGATTGAACTATATGCATAATGCTAAAGGTAAGAAACAAATGATGCATACAAGAATAGAATTTCATATACCCGAAATGTAATCAATGATCCTAAACCCCTCTCATTTATTTTTTTAGCTCACTCAACCCTCTAGAATCTACCCTTTTCCCCAAGGCTCTTTATGCCTTGCTAAACCCCTTGAATTTCAATCACATTTCTTCTTTTTAAAGCTCTAAGGGGAGCTTCTTCAACCTATTATTCTCGGCGAATGGAGTAGTCTTAACTTATTAACTTAACTCTTCTTCTTATCTCTAGGTAGCCTTCTTATATACCTTTTTTCTTGAATTTGGCCCTTTTTGGCTCTTTTCTTTTTCTTAAGATCACCTAGCATTTTTTTTGTTTTTTATTACTTTGAGCTATTCCTTTTTAACCACAAGACTCTCCATTTCAAACCATGTTTCCCCTTATTTTCACCAAGCCCCTTATTCATCATCTCTTTCTTTCCAAACTTTTCCGCCAAACATCAAATGGTACCACGGCCAACAAACCCCCAAATCCTAAGTCTAAAGCTAGCCCCAAAATAAAGTTTATACTTGTCGTCCCAAACCTAACACATGAATTTACTTTCAATGCAAGCATGCTAATTAAATGTCAAAATTCGGTTTAAGTCAGTAGAGTTGGCTATCAATTTCAAGACCCATTTTTAACCAAAAACTAGTGACAAATGAGGTGGTCCAAGCATGGTTCTTCCGTACTTTCAAATTTATTCTCAAGCATCAAAGAACTACTAACTAGGGTATTGAATTGATCACAAAAGTTAACAATCTACAAGGATAGGCTTATCATTGCTCCCGATGCTTATGAATGCAATCTTAAATGATAAAAATTCTTGACTCAATCCTAAAATATTATAAAATGTAAATGCAAGCTACATGAATTTTTTTTTGAAATTTTAAAAAATTTTATGATTTTTTTTGTATTTTTCTATGCACTAAGATGGATGCATGAAGACTCAAGGATGCAAACACAAAATAAGATCCAAATAAAACATGTCAAAGCACACATTCTCTCCCAAACTTGAATGACACCGTCTCGGTGTCAAACAAATCCAAGAGGAGACCAAAATCCAAAGCAAAAATAAAAAGATGCAGGATATGTACAAGGGTTGTTGTTTGGTACCTCGGAGCTAGGCATGACCAGAACTTGAGGTTGCTCCGGTCCTCCTGCTTTTCCTTGGAGTGTCTTGGAGGATCCCTTTGTCTCTGTTCCCGGTTGGACGCCCTTGGAGAGAAAGCCGTCCAGCTTGATCACCATCTTGAGGCTCAGGGATTCTTATGCCTCCGGTCGAGTGTCTTCCCATTGTCTCTCCCACCTGATCAGCTTCATCACTCAAGGTCATCTCTGAAATGCTTCTCCCTTGGAGGACCTTGACCTTCTTTACTAGCTTCTTGATCATCTTCCCTTGCCATTTGTACACCTTGCGTTGAATCTCTACAACCGAGCCAAGGAACCTTTCAGCCTTGGTGCGCGACTCATAGTCTAACTTGGGGAGCTCGAAGCTTGGGGGCATCTCAGCAACCGTAGGAGGAGACTCTGATGGTGAACGAGTGAGCTGAGGTGGGGGTGCCGTGTCTCCAAGAGGTGCAAAGCACTCTTCATCGTTTGGCAAGAACTCTATGATGCCGATGCTTTGTAGATGTGTTTCTTTCGTATTGGGTAGAATGCAAACCTTCTTCTCATAATTATGGTTGTAGAACAAGTAAGCATAAGACCCTGGAGCTGGAGTATGACCCAAGGAATCGGTGTGGCTCATGTAGGTCTGATCCATGTACGCGCGTTCCACACAAGGCTCTAATTCTGCTAATGGTACTCCCCGCTTGTGTGAATAATGGCGTGACGAATCCTCCAATGAGTGCAGAGCTCGCCTTGCATCTCATTGCTCACGCCTTGTACTTGACCAAGGAGGAATCCAAGATGCAGCCGTAGTTAACGTCTTCCCCAAGCTCATCCTCCGTTGGATTCTCACTCCTCACTATCGCACAAAATCTTCTTAACCCCTTGGAAGAGGAAACACAGCTCATTTTTGGTCACTGTTGGGGATGTGGATCTCCCACTGAATGTGTTGACCAGCAGCTTGAAGGTGTACCTTAGCACGGGATTCCGCACCATCTTGATCTTGGCCGTGTTGTGCTTGTAGTCCCCATCGCTAACCAAGTCCCATAGGGAATTCGCCGACTTGAGCCGTGGGAAATCCACGAGTGTGGCTGCAGCATTCAGACCATAGGCTTGACAAAGTTCAGGGATAGATAGGTGGTAAGCTTGCCTCCTTATCTTGAACGTGATATACCCCTCGGATGGAGTTTGGATACTCGGATACTCATATGTGAAATCCAAGGTTGAAAGGAAGTGGAGCGTGGCTTCGGGGTAAGTTGGGCAATCCATCCTTGATAGGCAAGCAAGACCCATGTCCTTGAGAAGCTGATCAAACTCTTCCAACAAACCCATCCTTTGCAAGAGATCCCTACTTGCAAACTTTTTAGGCTCAAACCGCAACCTTTATAACCGTTTCCTTGTGTTCTTCTCCTCCTTACTCCACTTAACCCTTTCTTCCTCCACTTGCTGTGTTTCCTCTTCAGTTGCCAAATCTCTTCCTCTCTTCCTTGGTGCCATGGTGCCTGAAATTCAAATCCTCAAAGAGAGAGTGAGTATATGCGGCGGTGGAGAGAAAAATTTGGTATAAGAGGCAAAATCTCTAAGTTTAAGCCCTATATTTTTGGGGATATTCTAAAATACATCAATAAATAGAAGAGAAAAATCTATCGAGATATGACTAAATCAAGAAAATTTCTATAATTTCTAAATAGTTCTAAAAATTATTCCCAATCCCTAGCAAATAATATCCAATCTACACAATTTTGAGGGAATTTTTGAAAATCCTAACATACAATCCAAAAGAAATTTGAAATACCTTTAAAATATGATGGAAATTAGATGCTTTCTTCTCTTGAAAACAAAAACTCGAACTCTCTCTCTTTATCTTTCTAAAAATCAGTTTTCACGAAAATGGGAAGAGTGTGCAAGCAAGCTTTTATAAGGGAAGAAAAATTTTGGAGTTATGCATGCAAGTGGGTTCTTGAAAAATGTGGTCAGGGCACGTTTTTCATGGTCAAAGATGCTTACCTTGACCAAAATTCAAATTCAAAATGAGAGGGAAGGAGAAAGAAGGGGGGACATTGAAAACCAACCTTGGCATGAGATCGAGTCAAACCGGTCGATCTTGACCTCGATCTCATGCCCGTTTTGTCCGCGATCGAGTGTCTTGCTCGATTGGAGGCTCGATCCGGATTGAATCGAGCCTTAGATCGCGTCTCTCCCTCGATTCGGGATTCCTCGTGGTTGTGGTAATGCTCCTTAGATCGAGCTCCTTGGTCGATCTTGAGGTCGTTGTGGCAGAGATCGAGTGACTTGATCGATCTTGCTACCGATCTAAGTTTGAAAATCGTGTGAGATCGGTCGATCCACACCCCGTTTGTATTTCAAGTTAAACGCATGGGTGGGTCAACATCTGGCAATCAACTGATTCACTCGATCGTCTTACTCGATCTCGCCTAGATCGAGTGTCTTCACTCGATTTACTAGCGCGATCCAGTAAAGATCAAGCCAGGATAGGTCGATCTGTCACTCGATCTGTTGCTTATGTTCTCCTTTCCTTGGCTTTGCTAAATCCATGATCATGATTTGTGGTTTCCAACTCCTTGTTCGTGCACACTTAAACTAAAAAGCATAAAATTAAAACAGAAATAAATCAAAAAAAATATGTACAATGATAGTCATGGGATTGCCTCCCAAGTGGGCTTGTTTAATGTCGTTTAGCTCGACTTTACTTGGTTAGGCTAAAGGGGGATCTTGGAGAAGCAATGTGGTGCTCTCCTTGCTGCAATCCCTCGCCCTGTAGGGCTTGACCCTATGCCCATTCACTGTGAAGCTTTCTCCACCCGTGCCAATCAAAGTGAAAGCCCCATACGGTAGCACCTCTTTAATCTCAAACGGTCCACACCATCTAGACTTGAGCTTCCCGGGAAACAACTTCAAACGCGACTTGTAGAGCAGAACCAGACTTCCCTCCTTGAGCTCTTTAAGCACCAACTTCTTGTCATGAAAGGCCTTGGTCCTCTCTTTGTAGATTTTGGCACTTTCATAAGCATCCAACCTCAACTCATCAAGCTCATGAAGTTGCACTAGCCGCCTCTCTTGTGCCGTCTTGAGAGTGTAATTCACTTGCTTCACAGCTGAAAGAGCCTTGTGCTCTAACTCCACAGTGAGGTGACATGATTTTCCATAGAGGAGGTTGAAAGGAGTGGTACCAATGGGAGTCTTATAATCCGTCCTATAAGCCCAATGATCGTCATCAAGCTTACTTGCCCAATCCTTCCTAGTCACACCCACAGTTCTCTCTAGGATGGTCTTGATTTGCCGATTTGAAACCTCCACTTGGCCACTGGTTTGAGGGTGATAAGGCGTGGCCACCTTGTGTTTAACTCCATGCTTTCTCAAAAGACCCTCAAAAACTTTGTTGATGAAGTGGCTGCCTCCATCACTAATCACCACTTTAGGAACTCCAAACCGTGGAAAAATGATTGACTTGAAAAGCTTGATTACCACCCTTGAATCATTAGTTGGTGATGCTATGGCCTCCACCCACTTAGACACATAGTCTACACACACAAGAATGTACTTGTTGCCATATGATGATGGAAATGGACCCATAAAATCAATGCCCCAAGCGTCAAAGTCTTCCACCTTAAAGATAGGCACTTGTGGCATCTCATTTCTCTTGGTTATGTTTCCGGCTCTTTGGCAAGCTTCACACGTCTTTATGAACTCATGTGCATCCTTGAAGAGTGTAAGACACCAAAATCCAGCTTGGAGAACCTTTGTGGCTGTTTTGAAAGACGCGAAATGGCCACCATAAGTCATATTGTGGCAATGAAAAGGAATGTCTATTGCTTCTTCTCTTGTGACACATCTTCGGTATAGGCTGTCCACACACCTATTGTATATATAAGGATCATCCCAAAAGTAGTGAGACATGTACCTCATGAAATTCTTCATATGGTTATGGTCCAAATGTGTAGGCTCTTCCCCACATTCCAAATAATTGACAATATCCGCATACCAAGGGAGGTTATCTTCCATGAGGTTCAAGATTTCTTCAAGCTTCTCCTCCAACCTTGCACATACCACGGTGTTAACCATTAACAGCTACTCTTCAGGGAGTGAATCATCCATAGACAAGACATCATCCACCCTCATCCTTGAAAGATGATCCGCTACACCGTTCTCTATACCTTTCTTATCATTGATCTCCATGTCAAACCCTTGCAAGAGAAGGATCCATCTTAAGAGTCTCGGCTTGGTGTCTTTCTTGGAGTAGATGTACGTCAAGGCATCATGGTCCGTGTAAACAATGACCTTAGAACCCACCAAATAAGACCTAAACTTCTCAAAAGCAAAGACCACGGCTAGGAGCTCTTTCTCGATGGTTGCATACTTCACTTGCGCGTCATCCAAGGTACGACTTGCATGGTAAATCACATGCAGCTTCTTGTCCTTCCTCTAACCTAAGACAGCACCCACAGCATAGTCACTTGCATCGCACATGATCTCAAAGGGCAGCTCCCAATCCGGAGCTTGCATTATACGGTGACTAAGGCTTCCTTGATGGTCTTAAAGGCTTGTAGGCATTCTCCATTAAAGATGAATTCGGTTTCCTTGCACAGTAGCCTTGTAAGAGGACGTGCTATCTTGGAGAAATCCTTGATAAACCTCCTATAGAAGCCAGCATGCCCCAAGAGTCTTTTAATCCCTTTCACGTTCACCGGAGGCTCTAGACTCATCATCACCTCAACTTTGGCTCTATCAACCTCAATACCCTTTTCTGAGATCTTGTGACTGAGGATGATACCTTCTCTCACCATGAAATGGCATTTTTCCCAATTCAGCACCAAGTTGGTCTCTTCACATCTCCTTAGCACCTTGCACAAATTTGACAAACAAACACCAAAAGAGCAACCATACACGGAAAAGTCATCCATGAAAACTTCTACCATTTCATTTATAAGGTCAGAGAAAATAGACATCATACACCTTTGGAAAGTTGCTGGTGCATTACACAACCCAAATGGTATCCTTCGATATGCAAAGGTACCATAAGGGCATGTAAATTTGGTTTTCTCTTGGTCATTAAGGTGAATTGGGATTTGAAAGAAACCACTATAGCCATCTAGAAAACAGTAGTATGGGTGATTAGCTAGTCTTTCTAACATTTGGTCAATGAAAGGTATAGGTAAGTGATCTTTTCTAGTGGCCAAGTTGAGTTTTCTATAGTCAATACACATTCTATGACCGGTTATGGTCCTAGAAGGTATTAACTCATCTTTTTCATTTCTTATGACCGTGATACACCCTTTCTTTGGCACAACATGGACTGGAGAGACCCATGCGCTGTCATGCCAGCCTCTAAGAGTTTTAAAATTTCTTTCTTAACCACCTCTTTTAAGTTTGGGTTTAAACGCCTTTGGTGTTCAATGGAGGAAGTCTTTTCATTATCTAAATGAATCCTATGAGTATAAAGAATAGGAAAAATGCCTTTGATATCCCCTAAGGAGTACCCAATGGCTCTCCTATACTTTCTCAACTCCTTAAGGAGTGAGTTCAACTCATCATCATTTAGGTTCTCATTTACAAGTACCAGGTAGGTTTCATTAGGCCCTAAGAAAGCGTACCTTATCCCAATTGGAAGCTGCTTGAGGTCCACCTTTGGGGCTAGCAGGTCGCTCTAGTCCTCATCTAGACTCTTGTTGAGGTTGTTGTCCTCAATTGCCTCCCTTGAACCCGAGTCATGCACTTTCAAGCTACCTTCTTCAACCGTTCCCACCACAGAGATCGAGTCACACAATCGATCTCCCTGACGATCTAGCCCGGATCGAGTGCTCTCACTCGATTGACTTGGTCGATCTGATATGGATCGAGTAGGGGATCGATTCACTAAGTCGTTCTCTGAACAGATCGAGTTGTCTCGATCGATCGTCTCATCGATCTCATGCTTAGATCAAGAAATCTGATTGATCTCTAGGCTCTGCCCTTCATCTTCTTTCACAATCTTGTGAGTATCACGCATACGAACATACTCTTGAGTCTGTTCACTTAGATAACCGTACTCTCCGCACTCCTTTGTCAATGCCATCTGTAGGTGATCCTCTTGTCCCAACTCCTAAAGCAACTCATCGGCCAATGCATCGAAAGCTTCTATGTAGAATACTTGCCCACCAATTGTTGGCTTATTCAAGACCTCGTTGATGTCAAAGTTTAGCTTGATGTCCTTGCCCAGGTGCAGAGAAATCTTGCCATTCTTCACGTCTATGATGGCACCAGCAGTTTCTAGAAAGGGTCTACCAAGGATTAGAGGGTCTCTCGGTTCCTTATCCATTTCTTGCAATACAAAATCTGTTGGTACATTCATGTTGCTAATCCTCACGGCTAGGTCTTCAAGCATGCCTACCGGGAGCCTTATACTTCAATCAACAAGAATGAGTGAGATTCTGCATTCCTTAAACTTGGTAAAGTCTTCACAAAAACAGTTTTCAAACTTCAAGGGGCTTAGAGCGTAAGGGATATTGAATGACCCCGGATCTCCAAGCTTCATTGGAGCTACCTCCTTGTGGATGATTGCACTACATTCTTGACTTAATATCAAGACCTCTTCACTTTCTTTAACCCTCTTAGCTAGAGTATCCTTCACGAACTTGGCGTATTTCGGCACCATAGCTAAACAATATGGTAACGGCAGTTTTAGCTCAACGTTCCTCAAATGCTTCTCGAACAAGGCTCTATGCTTCTCAGCTAACTGCTTCTTGAAGCGTCCAGGGAAGGGGAGCTTGTGTTTGTAAGGTGGAGGCACTAAAACTTCTTTCTCTTTGCTAACCTTCTCCACTTTTTTCTCCAAAACCGCTTCACCCCCTTTCTTTGGCCTTGCAATGTAGACATTGTCAAATTTGATCTCTTGATAATTTGAGAGATTACTTTCCCCCTCTTGAACCACAATGTCCTCATTGTCTTCAAGTATAGACCGTAGGTGGAGCTATTTCCCACTCCTCAAAGTGATAGCGTTTGCATACTCCTTAGGGTTTGTCTCACACTTGCCGGATAAGCTACCTTGACCGCTTGAAATGGCCTTTCCTTTCTCTAGCTGGAGAATCTTGTTGTTCATGTTGGTGATCTGTGTAGATACCTCAGTAAGAGAAGATTCCAGCCTATTATTCATATCCACAAATTTTTGATTTGTAGATGCTTGCCCTTGAAGTAATTGTTGGAACATAGGTTGTGCCAGATCTTGTTGTGGAGGTTGCACTTGTTGCTGCTGTGGCACGAAACCAGGAGGGTAACTCTTGTTCCCTTGCTGTTGTTGTCCTTGGTAGTTGCCTTGTCTCTGCCCTTGATACCAACTGTTTTGTGCAAACCCACCTTTGTTATAAGGAACAAAAGGTTTTCTTTGTTGTGGAGGGTATACTTGATCGTTAGGGTTTTTCACATTGGTGCTTCGGGATGATAGATTGTTGTTGCCTTGGTACTTCTGAACATAGCCATGTGGCTTAGGGTAGTCTTGTCTTCCTACCCAATTCGCTTCCTCTTGGCTCTGCTCCAACTCATCTAGCACATCTGAAGCCTCTCCCACAAAGTGTACTTGCCTTTGATTTGCAAGTACCAATTTGTCAATCTTTTCATGAAGGGATTTCATCTCCTTCTTGTGCGCTTCAAGGTCAGACCCTCTAGGTGCTCTATCATAGTCCTCAGAATAATTACCATCACTCAAAGCCATGTTCTCTATCAACTCCATACCCGCTTGAACTTCTTGGCCAAGAAAATTCCCTTTGCTTGCCGTGTCAAGTAACATGCGAATCTTTGGCAAGGCTCCACGGTATATTGTGCTAAAGAGTGTCTCCTCAGTGAAGCCATGATGAGGACATGCAATGGTGTAGTCCTTGAATCTCTCCATTGCTTCAATAAAGGTCTCATTCTGTCTTTGAATAAAACCGCTAATTTCACCACTTAGGCGAGCTGTCCTTGTACTTGAGAAGAATTTTGACAAGAAGGCTTTCTTGCAGTCAGCCCATGATGTGATGGTTCCCTGAGGGAGTGTCTTCTCCCAATGCCTAGACTTGTCCCCTAGAGAAATGGGAACAACCTTAGCTTGAAGCGGTCTTCGGAGATACCATTGATCTCTAATGGGTCCTCCATTAAAGCCTGGTTTGATCTCAACGTTGTTATTCTGCACCGGTGGAGGGGTGATGCCAAAACGGTTGTGATGAGTGTTTGGGGCATCACCGGCTCCGATGATTCGGGGCAGCCGTGGAGCATGGTAAGGGTTTCCATTACCCCTACCAGCTGGAGCTTGTGGAGCAGCAGCTTCATCTTGTTCAGCCATAACCGGTTGAACTACTTTTTCAAACCCTTGTGCTTGTTCTCTTCTATGTCGTGCACTGCTGAGTTGATGAATGTTGTCTAGACGTGGTAATAAGTTGTTGTCGCCTCTAGAACGCAAGTTCATATACCTGAGAATGCAAATAGCAAAGTAGAGAAATCAGTAACCAAGGTAAAAATAAAAGGATCTTAGTCTCAACTAAGCTCCAAATCTTAATGCTTTCAACTAGACCCGATTTGGCAACGGCGCCATTTGATAACTATCTTTTTTACTGTGTTTATCAAAGCCTTAGTCTCGTTTGTCGGTGTAGTACTTAAGGCAATCAATCCAACTCAGGTTGTTGAAAGACACAAAGAGTGCAAGAGCTCAAAGCTAAGCTAAGTCATTTTCGGGTTAAATGGGGATAATTCCTAATAAACTACTTGTGACAACCTAATGAACTTGAAAACTATTTTAAAATCCCTACTGGGATGTTAACTAGATAGGAGACAACTTGTAGGAATTTAAATTGCTCAGTTACTAATTTTGTAAAATAAAAATATAAAGACAGAATAACTAGGCGATTTCTAGCTAATGAAATGATTTTTAAAAACTAGAAATAAAATTCTACTGACTTCTAACTAATTACCCGGGTGCGAAATCAGATACTAGGGAATTATTAAAATACTAGCAAGATCAAGAACACAATTTTATGAATTTTAAGAAGACTTAATGCAAAATACTAAGCAACTAGGTGATTTAAGCTTAAAGATTCAAACTTTCAACTAAAGGAAGATTATTTCAGGTTTTCAAATACTAAAAGATAGATTCAAGGTTGGGGATCAGCGTAAGGAGGTTCAAGATTTAAACTTTGGGTTTTGAAATCATAGATCTACACGTTTTGTGCTTTTTTCTAAGCCTTGAGAAGGTAAAGCTAGATTCATCCATGGTGTTTGGGATGAATCCTTTCCTCACCCTTTCCTCCTAACCCGTGGTTCGTGGTGGAAAGAAACGATGAAGACATGAAGCATAGATCTCAAAAAGTGGCTTAACTAGCTCCCTAAGCATCCATGGCGTTTGGGAAAGGATGAGCTAGTCTTTTGGATTTGGATTTAAGGGATCTCCTAAATCTTTCAAGGACAAGGAAATCCCTGAGATCAAAGAGGTCTTTCTCAAGATTCTCTAGGCTTTAAACGCCCAAATCCAAGAAAACATTAAGTTAAGGGCAAGAAAAAAACCAAAGCCTTAAACCTTTAAATACTCCATAATCACCCCGGCCTTAAACCTTTGGGGGATTACACACTATGTATGATTAAAACGCTTGAAAACGTAAAGGCAGAAAAGCTAAACATGATTAAGCGACTAAGAAAAAGAGATTAAGAGAAATGCTTAAGATTAAGAAAAGATTAAGGTTTACAAAATATCAAAAGCTTAAAAGACTAACAATGGCGATTTTTTTTGTGCCTAAAGAAGCAGAGACATATCGTAAGTATCAGGATATGTGACCAAAAATAGGTCATTTCCCTTTTATACAAAATGGGAAATGGTCCCCTCACTAAAATCTAAAATGTGAGCTGTCCGGATAAGGTTAGAGATCGAGCTCGGTCGTCGATCTCTAGCTCGTTTGTGCGCACAGAACGTCCTCTTTTGCTCGATCGTCGGGTCGATCCGGTCAGATGGATCAAGTGCTTCTATCGATCGTCTGGTCGATCCTTAGATGATCGAGTCGTGACCTCGATCTGGTTTTCGTTCTTCCCGGGCTCACTTTCCGTGTCCGTACTCACGTTCGATCATCTTGGTCGATCTTGACCTCGATCGTGTTTCTTGAATCGACCTGAGTGTCTCAATCTTCTGGTTAATTTAGTCTAGATCGACCTGCCTAGCTCGATATCCACCACGATCACAGCTCCTTTGCTGCATGGCCGAGTTCTCCTAAGTATCCATAAGCTCCTTTTCGCTCCTTACCATATCCATGCATCCTCCATAGCTCCAGTGTATCCAAAACAACCTGAATATGATGCAAGAATGCAAGAAATATGCAAATGCTAATGCAAAGTGCTCTAGGACCTAAAATGAGATAAATGATGCAAACAAGACTATTATCAATGATGTATGTATGAAAATCTATTCTAAATGTAAGCTAAATATGCGAAATATATGAGTATATCACCTACACACTTAAACTAAAAAGCATAAAATTGAAACAGAAATCAATCAAAAATATCTACAATGATATTCATGGGAATGCCTCGCAAGTGCGCTTTTTAACGTCGTTTATCTGGACTTTACTTGGTTAGGCTAGAGGGGGATCTTGGAGAAGCAATGTGGTGCTCTGCTTGCAGCAATCACTTGCCATGTAGGGATTGACTCTATGCCCATTCACTGTGAAACTCTCTCCACCCGTGCCAATCAAAGTTACTGCCCCATACAGTAGCACCTCTTTAATCTCAAACGGTCCACACCATCTAGACTTGAGCTTCCCGGGAAACAACTTCAAACGTGAGTTGTAGAGCAGAACCAGACTTCCCTCCTTGAGCTCCTTAAGCACCAGCTTCTTGTCGTGAAAGGCATTGGTCCTCTCTTTGTAGATCTTGGCACTTTCATAAGCATCCAACCTCAACTAATCAAGCTCATTAAGCTGCACTAGTCTTCTTGCATGTGCCGTCTTGAGAGTGTAATTCACTTGCTTCACAGCCCAAAGAGCTTTGTGCTCTAACTCCACAGAGAGGTGACAAGATTTTCCATAGAGGAGGTTGAAAGGCGTGGTACCGATGGGAGCCTTGTAAGCCATCCTATAAGTCCAAAGAGCTTCATCAAGCTTGCTTGCCCAATCCTTCCTAGTCACACCCGCGGTTCTCTCTAGGATGGTCTTGATTTGCTGATTTGAAACCTCCACTTGGCCACTGGTTTGGGGGTGATAAGGCATGGCCACCTTGTGTTTAACTCAATGCTTTCTCAAAAGACCCTCAAAAACCTTGTTGATGAAGTGGCTGCCTCCATAACTAATCACCACCTTAGGAACTCCAAACCGTGGAAAAATGACTTGACTTGAAAAGTTTGATTACCACCCTTGAATCATTATTTGGTGATGTTATGGCTTCCACCCACTTAGACACAAAGTCTACTGTCACAAGAATGTACTTGTTGCCATATGATGATGGAAATGGACCCATAAAATCAATTCCCCAAGCGTCAAAGACTTCCACTTCAAAGATAAGCACTTGTGGCATCTCGTTTCTCTTGGTTATGTTTCCGGCTCTTTGGCAATCTTCACAAGACTTAATGAACTCATATGCATCCTTGAAGAATGTAGGCCACAGAAACACAGCTTGGAGAACCTTTGTAGGTGTTTTGAATGATGCGAAATGGCCACCATAAGTCATATCGTGGCAATGAAAAAGAATGTCTCTTGCTTCTTCCCTTGTGACACATCTTCGGTATAAGCTGTCCACACACCTCTTGTATAGGTAAGGATCATCCCAAAAGTAGTGAGAGATGTCCCTCATGACCTTCTTCCTATGGTAATGGTCCAAGTGTGTAGGCTCCTCTCCACAAGCCAAATAATTCACAATATTCGCTTACCAAGGGAGATTATCTTCCTTGAGGCTCAAGACTTCTTCAAGCTTCTCCTCTAGCCTTGCACATACCACGGTGTTAACCATCAACAACTGCTCTTCAGGGAGTGAGTCATCCATAGGCAAGACATCATCCACCCTCATCCTTGAAAGATGATTCGCTACACCGTTCTCTATACCTTTCTTATCCTTGATCTCCATGTCAAACTCTTGTAAGAGAAGGATACACCTTAAGAGTCGCGGCTTGGTGTCTTTCTTGGAGTATATGTACCTCAAGGCAGCATGGTCAGTGTACATGATCTGCTCAAATAATCCCTGAGCTATTCTCTCAAATTAAGAGATCAATGTAGTACTTAGGGGTCGAATTCCACAGAGAATCGAAGTAACTAGACAAATTCAGTTTTTAAGCTAAGAGTAAAATAGGAAAGCAATAAAAAGCAATGAAATAAACAAGGCAAGTTCGAATTTAGGTTCTAAAAATTAGGAAGACAAAACGCTAGGCAGTGAGGTATCGCAAGAAGATTCAAGATTGCAGATTAGATTATTATCAGGATTAATTGTTCTATAACTAGAAACACAAAACACAAACAAATCAACTTTCGTTGCAGATGTTATTAATGACTAAACCTAGAAAGCCAACTTTCTCTGTGAATTCAAAGATAGAAACATGCATTAATTTCAGGTTTGATATTGTTCACAAAGACCTAAACCAACTGTCGCTGCGAATAGTTTCAAAGCTCATCTAATGATTCAATCGCTAAGTGATTAACAACACTTTCGCATCTGTTAAACAACCTAGGGTTTCGAAATCTAGGTGATCAATCCTAAATTTCAGAGTTAAAACAATCAAAGATGAAGAACATGCAAATAATCCCAATAGCAAATCAATTCAAACAACCTATCATCAATCCCTTGAATTCCCCACAACCTAACAATGAAACTACTCAGACATAGATTCAGCAAACATCATAGAATAAGTAATTTGCATAAAAAGAAAAGAAGAAAAGATACTAGGGTTCCAAATTTCTCAAGAACAGAGTGCGGATTTTTCTCCCTAAAAGCTCTCAAAACCTAAACTCTCTCTTTGTCTCTCTAAAATAATAAGTGATGCCTAAACAATGGCATAAAAAACTCTATTTATAGGCCTAGGTATGAATCTTCAATTCCCTGGAAGATTAGGAAAAGTCTTGAGAATTTCCTTTTCTGCAAGATTCTGGAAACTTCACGCCTTAGGATTCTGGAAAACCTGGTGTCGATCGACACCAATGGTCTGTGTCGATCGACACCCATCGTTCAACTTCAATCCAACTTCAACACTTCGTGACTTCATTCCATTAAGCTCCATAATGTATCCAAATCTCCAGTTTAGCTCTGATTGTACTTGAACCTGCATAGACTCTATATAGACTCGAAAATAATACTAAGACTCAATAAAAATACTTATATCATGGTCCATAAATGGGTAAAAACCATGATATATCAACTCTCCCAGACTTGGTTTTTGCTTGCCCTCAAGGAAAACAGAAACTTAAAATGAAATCGAGGTTTGAAAACAGAGACCACCATCTAACTTTCAGAACCGCCACGTCGAACCAACACTCTTGAATCCACATACCATAGAACCAACATCATATAGTACTTTGGCATAATCACCACAAGTCTAGCAATCTCCCAAATCAAGTCCAGATTCCTTTCTTCTTAGAGTTTCGAAATTAAGCAAAGGGTATGGATCAAAGGACTTACAGATTCTTTCCCTTCCTTGTAGCGCCTGAACAAGATATTATTTGCACAACTATCCTATTTTCTCTTCTCTTTGTCAACTGCTACCCATTTTCAGGGTTGTCTACAGATCTTTTCATTGACTTTTTCTTATTCTTTTGAAATCTTAGAACATTGCTGCTCTTTATTTGTGTTTCTTGTGAGGAGACAGGTTCTAGAGCGCTCACTAATATTATTTCTTGTGAGAAGACAAGCTCATGAGGATCTTTGCACTATTCCTTGACTTAGAGTTTTTTTTTCTCAAGGGAAAATCAAGGAGAGAGTGCAGTGTTCTTATCTTGTCAGTGCTGAAAGAGGAATCAAGTCCAATGCATAGCAAGCTCTATTAGGAATCTGAACTCTCCTTGTTAGACTGATCCACTCACAGCTTTCATCCTAGTAAAACCCGAAACCAATTTCTATGGTAATGGTTCTTCAAGTGTCAATCCTTTGCGGTTGTTTCTTCTGGAAAACTGGTTGTCTCAAACTGATTTTGACTCAATAAAACATTTTGACTCTCTTAAAACCCAAAATAAAGCAAAATACATCAGTATTTTCCTCCCCCAAACTTGAACAACACAGTCCCCAATGTTTTTAAGCTCGAAGTTGGAAGAATAAATGAAAAGGAACCAAGAAAGGCGCAAGGAGAAAGAACTTACATGTGTTCGCGGGTGGTGTCGATCGACACAGACGTTGAGTGTCTATCGACACCACGTCTGCAGTCGATTTACGACTTCCCAAAATCATAAATTTGGCTTGTCAAAGTGTAAATCCGAGTCCTCGAGAGCTTGCATTGTCAGAGTACTCACATAACACGGTTAAAAGCACCAATAACTAGTCCAAACTCATAACTCAACCAAGGTTCCAAATCAAACTGAAAACTGACTCAAAAATTAAAGAAAAACTGACTCAAAACTTACTTACCAGTAGGTTGCCTCCCACTACGCACTTTTTTACAGTGATTAGCTCGACTTTGGCAGGTGATCAGGCGATGGGTGCATCAACCAGAGGCACTGAATGTGCTTCTGGGATTTCGGCTTGTGTCCAGTAATGTTCACCATTTGTCCATTGACTGTAAACTCTTTTCCTTTTGGATCAATCAGGACAATGGCTCCATATGGTTTGACAGCTTTGATGGTGAAAGGACCTGACCAACGAGAGCGCAATTTACCAGGAAACAATTGTAAACGAGAGTTATATAGGAGTACCTGGTCATTTTGTTCGAATTGCCTGGTATGATCTTCTTGTCATGATAGGCCTTTGTTCTCTCTTTGTACAAGTTTGAATTCTCATAGGCATGATGTCTGAGTTCATCCAATTCATTCAGTTGAAATAGGAGCCTTTCAGCAGCAGACTTGATGTCGAAATTCAGCAACTTGACTGCCCTTGCTGCCTTGTATTCTAGCTCCACTAAAAGATGGCAAGCTTTCCCATAAAGCACATGGAACGGTGTAGTTCCAAGTGGCGTTTTGAAACCTGTTATGTAAGCCCAAAGTGCATCATCCAGTTTCACAGCCCAATCCTTCCTTGTAGCGCCAACCGTCTTCTCCAGATTCTCCTTAATCTGTTTGTTTGAAACTTCAACTTGCCCACTTGTCTGAGGATGATAAGGAGTAGCCACTCTACGTTGAACACCATGCTTCTTCAGCAGCTACTCAAAAACCTTGTTAATAAAGTGGTTGCCACCATCACTTATAACAATCCGAGGCACTCCAAATCTGGGGAAAATAATGGTTTTAAACAGCTTAAGAACCACGGCAGAATCATTGGTTGGGCTGGCTATTGCTTCAACCCATTTAGACACATAATCCACAGCAACTAAGATGAACTTATTCCCATAAGAAGAGAGAAAAGGACCCATGAAATCAATGCCCCAGCAATCAAAGACTGCAATCTCAAGAATGAAGTTTTGTGGCATTTCATGTCTCCTGCTGATCTTCTCTTTCCTTTGACAAGCATCACATCCAGAGATGAAAGCATGAGCATCTTTGAACATTGTTGGCCACCAGAGTCCAGCTTGAAGAACTTTTGAGACTGTCTTGAATGTTGCAAAGTGACCTGCATAATCTGAGCCATGGCAATGAAACAATACGTCATGCACCTCAGCTTCTACAATACATCTTCTGTAGACTCCATCTGAGCAATGTCTGTAAAGATAAGGCTCATCCCAATAATACCTCCTAAGTTCCCTATAGAACTTCTTCTTCTCTTAGCAGCAAGGTAGTTGGCAATATCAGCATACCACGGTCTCTGGCAAGTGGAAACAGCTATCATAGGTGCATTAAACACGTCATTCATGGTCTTCAAAATCTGAGTTGAGATCTGCAGGTGGTGTCAATCGACACTAGTTAGATTATCGATCGACACTCGGGGTCTCGTGTCGGGGCAAAATTCCTCGTTTCGGGATGTCGATCGACACTTATAATCTGTGTCGATTGACACTGATCCCGCTTATGTAGAGAGTTGCAGGTTTCCTATTTCTCTTGTTTGCAAACTTGTCTCAATCGAATTGACAGCAATTGTTTGGCAAAAAATCATCAATTGGCACGTCATCTTCTACCTTGATTCGGGATATATGATCAGAAACTCCGTTCTCAGTTCCTTCTTATCCTTCACCTCAATATCAAACTCTTGAAGAAGCAGAATCCATCTCAAAAGTCTGGGTTTTGCATCCTTCTTCTGCATCAAGTATTTGAGTGCAGAATGATAAGTATGAACCACTACCTTGGACCCAACAAGGTATGGTCGAAATTTCTCAAAAGCAAACACCACAGCTAACAATTCCGTTGTGCTTCATCAAGTGTTCTGTTTGCATAATAGATAACATGAAGCTTCTTGTCCTTTCTCTGCCCAAGTACAGCGCCCACTGCGAAATCACTAGCATCACACATCACCTCAAAAGGCAAATCCTAGTCTGGTGGTTGTACAATCGAGGCGCTTACCAAGGCTTTCTTAATCTGCTCAAAAGCTGAATGACATTCTGCAGAAAACTCAAACTTCACATCTTTGCAAAGCAGAGCAGTAAGAGGTCTTGCAATCTTGCTGAAGTCTTTGATGAATCTTCTGTAAAACCAGCATGGCCTAGAAAACTTCTCACCGCCTTCACTGAATTTGGCACTTGCAGAGATGTCATCACTTCGATTTTGGCGCGATCCACCTCAATTCCAGCAGCTGGAACTCTATGTCCAAGTACAATGTCATATTGCACCATGAAGTGACACTTCTCCCAATTCAGAACCAAGTGCTTCTCCTCACATCTAGCTAGCACTTTGCAGAGATTGTCTAGACAGACTTTGAAAGAAGACCCATAGACAGAGAAATCATCCATAAAGACTTCCATACAATCCTCAATCATGTCTGTGAAGATAGACATCATGCAGCGCTGGAATGTCGTATGAGCATTACACAGTCCAAATGGCATTCTGCGATATGCAAATGTACCATAAGGACATGTAAAGGTGGTCTTCTCCTGGTCATCAGGATGGATGGAAATCTGAAAGAAACCAAAATACCCATCCAGGAAACAGTAGTAAGGGTGATTCGCCAGTCTTTACAGCATATGATCGATGAAGGGCAAATAAAAGTGGTCCTTCCTTGTGGCAGCGTTCAGCTTTCTGTAATCGATGCACATCATGTGTCCAGTCACAGCTCTTGTAGAAATCAGTTCTTCCTTCTCATTCTTCACTACTGTGACGCCTCCTTTCTTAGGAAGCACATGAACTGGGCTGATCCAGACGCTGTCTGAGATAGGATAGATGATCCCTGCCGCCAATAGCTTCAGAATCTCCTTCTTCACAACCTCCTTCTAATATGCTCTCAAATTTATCCTAGAGCTACTCTCTCAAATTAAGAGATCAGTTCTAGTACTTAGGGATCGAATCCACAGAGAAGGGATAGTCCCACAACAGTTTTCTAAATTCGAATTAAACTAAGTAGAAATAATTAAAAGTAAAGACAGCATGTAATTAAAACGGTGTAAGTTCAGGAAACAAGACGCTAGGTTCAGGGAAATTCTCAGGTGATCTAAATTGCAGGTCTAGACAGGATGTTAGGAAATATTAAGAACTGTTCTAGAACTTGAAACACTAATGTAAAATCAACCAACTCTCGCTACGAAGATTATCTATGTCTAAACCCTAGAATTCCAAATCTCTTTGCAAATTTAAACAATTCAGACAAGCATTAATTTCAGGTTCAATTGTTCACAAAATCATAAACCAAATCTTTTTGCGAATAGGTATTTTGCTCATCTAACATTAATTCAGGCAATTAATAATACTCTCGCATCTATTAATTAACCTAAGATCAGATTCTAGGTCATGAAGCTAAAATCAGCATTAAACACAAATCCAGATGAAGAACTCTAATGATTTTATCCTAACAATTTAATTTGACCTAACAATTCATTAATCACCTTTGAAAAACCCTAAACCTAACAAGCAAACTACTCAGACATGATTAATGAAACAAACATCATAAATTAAGAAGAATGCATAAAAGAAATCAATAGAATCAAAGGAGTTCCAAATTTGCTCTGAAAGAGACAAATTCTTCTCTCCAAAATCTCTCTAAAAATCTCTCTCTCAATAATGTGTGTGTTATGCCTAAAGGCCTAGGTTCGCATCTTCAATTCCTTAGAGGATTAGCAAAAGTCTTGGAGATTTCCTTTTTTTCAAAATATGGAAACTTTTCGATTCTGCAAATTGGAAAACCTGGTGTCGATCGACACCAATGGTGTCGATTGACACTCATCGTGTTACAATTTGTGACTTCATTCCATTAAGCTCCAAAATGTATCCAAATCTCCAATTTATCTCCAATTGTACCTGAACCTGTAAAGACTCTATATAGACTCGAAAATAGCCAAAATGACTCTATAAAAACACTTGTATCATGGTCTAAAAATGGGTAAAAACCATGATATATCAACTCCCCCAGACTTAGCCTTTGCTTGCCCTCAAGTAAAACAGAAACTAAATATAGAGTCGAGGTTTGAAAACAGAAATATTCAGCTAACCTTCAGAACGCCACAACTCGTTAACACTCTTAAATCCACATGCTATAGAGCCAACCTTAGGTAATGTTCAGTGTACTTACCACAAGCTTAGCAATCTGCCAGTTTGAATCTAGATCCTTTCCTTGGTAAAATTTTGAACTCTAACAGTGGTATTGCCACATAACTTTTCTGATTCTTTCCCTTCCTTAGTGCCTGAACAAGATTCTCTTTGTACAACTCTCCTATTTTCTCTTCCCTTAGTCAACTGCTACCCATTTTCAGGGTGTTCTAAGATCTTTTCATTGACTCTTCTTCTTCTTTTGAAGTCTCGGGAAATAGTGTTACTCTCTACTTGTGTTCCTTGTGAGGAGACAGGTTCAAGAGCACTCACTAATATTGTTCCTTTTTAGGAGACAGGCTCATGAGGTTCTTTGCACTATTCCCAGACTTAGACTCTTAAAGGAGAGACTTCAATTTTTCTATTTGTTCAGACTGAAAGAGGAATCAAGTTCTGCGCATACCTAGTTCTTATAAGGGGATCTGAACACTCTCTGTTAGATTGATCCACTTGCAGTTTTCTACTTAGTAAGACCTGTAATCAACAACTAAAGCAATGGTCCTTCAAGTGTCAACATTATGTGGTTAGTTCTTCTGAAAACTGAAAATTTTACTGATTTTGACTCAATAAAACAAAAGTTTTTGACTCTCAAAACAAAGCACAAAGTCAGTAATCACCTCCCCCAGACTTAAACAACATTGTCCCCAGTGTTATCAAGCCCGAAGTTGGCTAAAAGAAATATTAGAAACAACATAAAAGACCAGATAGTAGACTTACCTTCGTTTGCGCGTGGTGTCGGTCGACACAAGTGTTGTCGATCGACACTGATCTATATCGAGCCTAATGTTGCCTTTTTTCAACTGACTAAAACTAGGACTTAGTCAAACCAAAACAAAATAAAAAATAAAAACGTACCTAACAGTGGGTTGCCTCCCACTCAGTGCTCATTTTCAGTCATTAGCTTGACTGTGTCGGGGTTCAGACGTTTGGTGGATCAGAGGGTGGCATTGAATGCTTCCCAGACGAATGTCTTCTCATCCAAGGTGGTGTATAAGCATTAGGTGCATGAGAGCGACCAAGGAAATGAGGAACAGCAGCAGGGAGGGACTTGAGTTCAGGTGGGATACTCCTTTTTCCTGCAGCATCATCAAAAGGAATACCAAGCCTTCTACGAGAATCTCGTGGCTTGCATAAGTGTGCAGCATCTTTTGAACCTTTGATATTCTTATTGAGAGGATCATGAGGTTTGGAATTGATTCCAGGAAATGCATACCTTTGCTTTCTTCAAGGTTTAAGGCATGTAGGATGTGGAAGCATCTGTTTGTCCACTGGTGATGGATTTGAAACATTGGAAGCGACTTCTGGTGTGATCCGCGAAGTGTGTCGATTCGACAGCTCGAATCTCTGCACTTTTTCTCCAATTCAGCTCTACCATCCTTGCTTCCATGATGAAAACGTCTTCCTCCATTGGTTTGACATTGATTAGACCCTCATCTTTGCCCATAGTCCGGAAGATATGATTGTTTCCATTCCAATCTTCAAGTTCCACAACTTTCTTAGAATTTCCATCCAATGCCTCTTGAACAACTAGTTTGTTCACTTGCTCTTTAGAATCCAGCTCTTCTCCAGCGATCACAGCAATGCAAGAGATGTGTTTGAATGTTCCAGTAGTAGGAATAGCTTTGTAGAAGACTCCTTTGTCAACATTAGAGAAAGATATTCTCTTATTCGGCATGTCTACAATAGCTCCTACTGTGGACATGAAAGGTCTTCCAAGAATAAAAGGCATGACAGAATTCTTGCTCACTTCGACCACCTGAAAATCAGTAGGTACTAGACAATTTCCCACTTTGACAAGCAAGTCTGGAATTGTACCATATGGGACTGTGGTGGAAGAGTTGGCAAACTCGAGGGTCATGTTTGGAGGTTGAATGTCACCATTTCCTAACTTCTCTGCAATGTCTTTTGACATGAGGTTAACACTAGCACCAGAATCGCAGATAGATTGTTGAAACTCTATTCCTCCTATGGAGCATGGAACCACAAACATCCCAGGATCTTCAACCTTAAGCAGTTGCTTCATTGGTGGTGGTGTTTCCCTTGCTTTGTGAAAGAGTTCTTCCATCTCTTCAAAGCTTTCTCTGTTATTCTGGAAGAAGGCACACAAGGGATATCTCTCATAAGCTTCATCAAAGGAGATCTCCTTTGGAATCATCTCCACCTTTTTGTTGAAAGCAACCAGCTTCTCTGTGCTAATGGGTGGCCTTAGATGTTTGGGTAGAGGAGGATTTGGAACCTTGGCCTCGTAGACCCTTCCCAATGCAACTTGTGAAGCTTTAGGCGTGCCTGTCCAAGTTCGGGAAGGGTGTCGATCGACACCCAGCTGGGGTCGATCGACACCCAGCTGGTGTCGATCGACACTAGACGTTTGTGTCGAGGATGCACTGTCGATCGAGCTTGATTCGTCCGGTTTCTCCTTGAGTGTTGTTCGACACACAGTAGTGTTGATCGACATTGACTCCGCAGCATTTTATACATCTTCAAGCTCCTCGAATTCTTCAGTACTTAGCCCTCTTTTCTGCACAGGCTGAAAGTTCCCTCCATTCTGGATCTTGATGGCATTCACATGGTGTCTGGGATTTGTATCAGTCTTTCCAGAAAGAAATCCTTCTTGTCTCTTCAAAGCTCCTGCAGTTTGAGCTACTTGGACATCCAATTGCTTCATATGAGTACCTAGAGACTCAATTTTCCCATTCAGATCAGTGTACAAGGCATCGATCTTCCCATTGAAGTCCACAGTCATCTTCTGTTGTCCCTCCAAGATTTGTTGAATCATGGACTCCATCATATTGTCTCGAGAAGGAGGATTCTGGTAAGAAGAAGAACCATAAGTTCTATTGAAGCTGCTGCTCTGAAAAGGCTTATGGTAAGAAAAACCATAGCTTTGCTGATTGTTGAACCTCTGTCCTTGAAAACCATCTCCATTGATGTAATTCACATCTTCTTGCTCTAGCTCAAAGGTCTCCACTTCTGCAAAGTGGACTTGCTTCTTGTTTACCAATAGGTCCAGCTTCCTGTTGACCTCAGCAATTTGGCTTCCTCTAGTTACACCAGCGTGTTGTCTCCTCTCTAAATCTGCATTCTGGGTGCTGTTGCAAGAGGCTAAATTCTCTATAAGCACCATCGCGTCCTCTGGGTATCTGGTGTTGAAATTGCCATTGCTTGCAGCATCTAAGGCCATCTGGTATCTCCAGTCGATTCCTCTGTAAAATATACCGAGAAGCTGCGGCTCGCTGAAACCGTGGTGTGGACAGTCCCTCTGGTACGCCTTGAATCTCACCCAAGAAGCTTTTAATGCTTCAGTGGGTCCTTGGAAGAATGTGGTGATCTTCGTCCTCAGATCCTCAGATCTTTCATCATCGAAGAAATTGCATAAGAATGCATTCTTAGTGTCCGCCAAAGTGGTCAAGGATCCTGGATCCAACTGCTTTAGCCAGTATGATGCATCTCCAGCAAGCGAGTAGGGGAAAAGCTTGCAGAAGAGATAATCATATGTGACTCCATTGGCCTTGATGCTTGATGCCAAATCTTCAAACCTCTCTATGTGATCCATTGGATGCTCATTAGAGAGACCATGGAATGGATGCTGAGAAACCAATGTGTAGTAAGCAGGTTTCAGCTCGAAATCATTCCTCTGGAATGAAGGAGGACGGATCGCAGCTCTATTAGCATAGAACTGGTCTGGTCGGTTGTATTCACCAAGTGTTCTTTCACGTCCAGTGTCTGCATGTGCTCGGTGTCGATCGACACCAAGGTTGTGTCGATCGACTCCATCGAGCAACTCTTGTTCGACGATGATGGCGCCAGCCTCATCAAGTCTCTGTCCTTGGGCGTTCCTTCTGCGCCCTTCTGTATCAACCAAGTTGCCTTCAGCGTCTCGGATCAGAACCATAAGAGCAGCCATCGTATCCTGCGCAGGGTGTCGATCGATGCTATTGGTGTCGATCGACACTCGTGTAGATGCTCGGTTCTTGCGTTCGAGACGACCTAGTCCCTGATTGAGTGCGATTAGTTCTTTGACCTTGTTGCTTCTGGTAATGCGATTAAGCATGCACCTGAAAACAAGAATAAGAAACTAAAATTAGTAACCAAAAATAAAAATAAAAAATAAAACCTAGACAAAATTCTAATATTAGAACTCTGTAGGTAACTAATCTCCTTCCCCGGCAACGGCGCCAAAATCTGATATGCTCTCAAATTTACCCTAGAGCTACTCTCTCAAATTAAGAGATCAGTTGTAGTACTTAGGGATCGAATTCACAGAGAAGGGATAGTCACACAGCAGTTTTCTAAATTCGAATTAAGCTATGTAGAAATAATTAAAAGTAAAGACAGCAGGTAATTAAAACGGTGTAAGTTCAGGAAACAAGACGCTAGGTTCAGGGAAATTCTCAGGTGATCTAAACTCCAGGTCTAGACAGGATGTTAGGAAATATTAAGAACTGTTCTAGAACTTGAAACACTAATGTAAAATCAACCAACTCTCGCTGCGAAGATTATCTATGTCTAAACCCTAGAATTCCAAATCTCTTTGCAAATTCAAACAATTCAGACAAGCATTAATTTCTGGTTTAATTTTTCACAAAATCCTAAACCAAATCTCTTTGCGAATAGGTATTTTGCTCATCTAACATTAATTCAGGCAATTAATAATATTATCGCATCTATTAATTAACCTAAGATCAGATTCTAGGTCATGAAGCTAAAATCAGCATTAAACACAAATCCAGATGAAGAACTCTAATGATTTTATCCTAACAATTTAATTTGACCTAACAATTCATTAATCACCTTTGAAAAACCCTAAACCTAACAAGCAAACTACTCAGACATGATTAATGAAACAGAAATCATTATTTGAATAGAAAGCATAAAAGAAATCAATAGAATCAAAGGAGTTCCAAATTTGCTCTGAAGGAGACAAATTCTTCTCTCTAAAATCTCTCTAAAAATCTCTCTCTAAATAATGTGTGTTGTATGCCTAAACAATGGCTGAAAAACTATATTTATAGGCCTAGGTTCGCATCTTCAATTCCTTGGAGGATTAGGAAAAGTCTTGGAGATTTCCTTTTCTTCAAAATATGGAAACTTCTCGATTCTGGAAATTGGAAAACCTGGTGTCGATCGACACTCATCGTGTTGCAATTCGTGACTTCATTCCATTAAGCTCCAAAATGTATCCAAATCTCCAATTTATCTCCAATTGTACCTGAACCTGTAAAGACTCTATATAGACTCGAAAATAGCCAAAAAGACTCTATAAAAACACTTATATCATGGTCTAAAAATGGGTAAAAACCATGATATATCACCTTCATGTTCAGATTCAGCCTCCTTTGATGCTCTACTGATGTCTTGGTCTCATCCTCAAGATGAATTTGATGCATACACAAGTCTGGAGATATGCCTGAATTGTCATCAAGAGAATAGCCAAGAGCTTTGCGAAATTTGCGCAGCTTGCTTAGCAGTAATGTGAGCTCTGCATTGTTCAAAGTAGCATTGACAATAACAGGATANCTGAAATGTCATCAAGAGAATAGCCAAGAGCTTTGCGAAATTTGCGCAGCTTGCTTAGCAGTAATGTGAGCTCTGCATTGTTCAAAGTAGCATTGACAATAACAGGATAAGTGGAATTGGGACCAAGTAAAGCGTACCTTAGCCCTGCTGGAAGGTGTTTAAATTCGATTTTGGGTGCTTTTTCTTCGCTCCATTCGCCCAGCTTTACAGCTTTTGCAGAAGTTCCAGTCAACTCCTCGGAAGTGACTAATTGCACTACTTGCTGGCTTGTGTTCAGCATTTTGTTGAACCCCTCAGAAGCCTCGTCGAGATGTTGTCTCTTCAGTGCAATGCTGCCTTTCTTGACATCAATGATAGCTCTTGGTGTAGCTAGGAAAGGTATACCCAAGATAAGAAGATCTTTGAGTTCTTCTCCATACTTCAGCACCACAAAATCAGTTGGAATTATGCAATCACAAACTTTGATTGGAACATCCTCCAAGACACCTTCTGGAATTCTAGTTGTCCTGTCTGCAAGGATTAAAGAGATCTTTGTTGGTTGAAAATCAGTCATCCCAAGACATTTAGCAACTGAGAGTGGCATGAGATTGACACTAGCTCCCAAATCACAAAGAGATCTCTCAAATCTTTTGGCATAGATAGAACAATCCAGCACAAAACTTCCAGGATCCTTTAGCTTCTCCGGTAATTTGTTCTTAATCACAGCACTGACTTGCTCTGAAATCATAGCAACTCCTTCTTCAAGCCCGAGGTTCTTGGTCACCATTTTCTTCACATATCTCCTAAGAACAGGAGTAATCTTCAAAGCATCAATCAATGGGATCTCAACAACAAGTTTATCCACGGTTGCTTTGCATCTAGCGTCTTCTAGCTCCTACTTGGTCTTCTTCTGGTTCTGGGATAGGGGATTTTGGGTTTATAAACTCGTTCCACTGAAATTGCTGCAGGTTTAGATGATCCTGCAGGCGTCTGGGCTTGGTGTCGATCGACGCTCGCTTTGTGTCGATCGACGCTCGCTTTGTGTCGATCGACACTCAGGTTTGAGCTCTCGATGATTTCGCGATGTTCTTCGGGTGTCGATCGACACACGCTTTCGGTGTCGATCAACACCGGATCTGCAGCAGCATCTTCAGCTTGTTTTTCGAATTCCTGCAACTCCACAAGGTCTTCAACACTTAGATTCTTCTTCTGCTCTGGTTCCAGCTTGTTTTGGCTCCATGTCATGATGGCGTTGACATGGTGTCTTGGATTTGTATCAGTTTTTCCAATAAGAAAGCCATCTTGTCTTCTCATAGATTTTGCAGTTTGAGCCACTTGAGTATCCAATTTCTTGACATGGGAGTTCATAGATTCGAACTTTCCATTCAAGTCCTGGTACATGGCATCCATCTTTTCAGTTAAATCTTGATACAGGTTGTCAATTTTCCCATTAAAGCTCACCGTCATCTTCTGTTGTCCTTCTAAAAGCTGTTCCATCATTGCTTTCATGCCATTATCTGCAGAAGATTGAGCTGGTGGGTTTTGATAGGAAGAAGACCCATAGTTTCTGGTGTAGTTGGTGCTTTGGAAAGGTTTAGGAAAGTCAGTCTTTTGGAATTCAGAATAACCACCTGAATTCTGAATTCGAGAGAAAGAGCTTCTCTGGTTGTTTCCATTGTAGAACTTGCTCCCAAACTTCTGTCCCTGAAAACTACCTTCATTGATGAAATTGCAGTCTTCCTCTTGAACCTCATTATTTGGTTCGAAATGCTCCACCTCTGCAGCAAATTGGACTTGTTTCTTCCCAACTAGAAGGTTATGCATAGATCCAAGCATGGCCTTCATCTCTGTGATTTGTCCTCCATCATTGGTGCCAGCTGATGTTTTCCTTTGATGGTCTGCATTCTTGGTACTATTGCTAGATTCCAAGTTCTAAATCAGCTTCATTGCATCTGTTGGGGACCTAGTGTTGAAGTTCCCATTGCATGCAGCATCTACCGCCATCTGGTACAGCCAGTCTATCCCTCTGAAGAAAATTCCCAGCAGCTGAACATCAGTGAATCCATGATGGGGGCAGTTTCTCTGATATGCTTTGAATATGATCTAGGAACCCTTGAATGCTTCAGTCAGTCCTTGAAAAAAGGTAGAGATCTTCATTCTGAGTTCCTCAGACCTTGCATCATCAAAGAAATTGTTGAGAAAGGCATTTTTGGTCTCCTCCCAAGTGGTTAAAGAACCAGGTTCCAACCGCTTCAGCCAGTATGCAGCATCTCCACCAAGAGAATACGGAAAGAGCTTGCAGTAGAGGTAGTCTTTAGACACTCTATATGCCTTGATATTGGACGCTAGGTCTTCAAACTTCTCTAGATGGTCCATTGGGTGTTCATGAGGAAGACCATGAAAAGGGTGCTGAGCCACAAGAGTATAGAATGCAGGCTTCAGCTCAAAGTCATTCCTCTGGAAGGTAGGCAGGCGGATTACAGCTCTGTTGGCGTAGAACTGATTTGACCTGTTGTAGTCGCCAAGGGTGCGCTCACGCTCTGCTTCATTGACTGGTTCAGCAATCATAGCTCCAGCGTCATTCAGAAGCGCCCCATCATTATTGCGCATGTTTCCTTCTCGGTCACGCAGCAGACCCGCCGCATCTTGCATCAGCACTATAGCATTTGGCATCTCTGTTCGCGAAGGGTATCGATCGATGCTCTTGCAACTTTTCGGTTGGTGCGTTCGAGTTTGCAAGTGCCTAGTTGTCGAGTACAATTAGCTCTATTTCCTTTTTACTCCTGGTGTGGCGTTTAGGCATACATCTGAAACAAAAGAAAGTAAAGTAGTTAGTAAAATAGTTAGATAAAACTTAGACAAAAATTCTAAACAAAAAATTTGTCTAGAAACCTATCAATTCCCCGGCAACGGCGCCAGAATCTGTAAGTCGTTGTGGTATAGTGGTAAGTATTCCCGCCTGTCACGCGGGTGACCCGAGTTCGATCCCCGGCAACGGCGCCAAAATTTGATCTGCTCAAACTATCCCTGAGCTACTCTCTCAAATTAAGAGATCAGTGTAGTACTTAGGGGTCGAATTCCACAAAGAATCGAAATAACTAGACAAATTCTAATTCAGTTTTTAAGCTAAGAGTAATATAGGAAAGCAGTAAAAAACAATAAAATAAACAAGGCAAGTTCGAATTTAGGTTCTTAAAATCAGGAAGCCAAAGCGCTAGGCAGTGAGCTATCGCTAAAAGATTCAAGATTGCAGATTAGATTATTATCATGATTAATTGTTCTAGAACTCGAAACACAAAACACAAAAAATCAACTTTCGTGGCAGATGTTATCAATGTATAAACCTAGAAAGCCAAATTTCGCTGTGAATTCAAAGATACAAACTTGCATTAATTTCAGGTTCGATATTGTTCACAAAGACATAAACCAACTGTCGCTGCGGATAGATTCAAAGCTCATCTAATGATTCAGTCGCTAAGTGATTAATAACACTTTCACATCTGTTAAACAACCTAGGGTTTCGAAATCTAGGTGATTAATCCTAAATTTCAGAGTTAAAACAATCAAAGATGAAGAACAAGCAAATAATCCCAATAGCAAATTAGTTCTAACAACCTATCATCAATCCCTTGAATTCCCCAACCTATAATTGAAACTACTCAGACATAGATGCAGCAAACGTCATAGAATAAGTAATTTGCATAAAAAGAATAGAAGACAAGATATTAGGGTTCTAAATCTCTCAAGAACAGAGTGCAGATTTTTCTTCCTAAAAGCTCTCAAAACCTAAACTCTCTCTTTGTCTCTCTAAAATAATAAGTGATGCCTAAACAATGGCATACAAACTCTATTTATAGGTCTAGGTACGAATCTTCAATTCCCTGGAAGATTAGGAAAAGTCTTGGAAATTTCTTTTTTCTGCAAAATTCTGGAAACTTCACTCCTTAGGATTCTGGAAAACCTGGTGTCGATCGACACCAATGGTCTGTGTCGATCGACACCCATCGTTCAACTTCAATCCAACTTCAACACTCTGTGACTTCATTCCATTAAGCTCCAAAATGTATCCAAATCTCCAGTTTAGCTCCAATTGTACCTGAACCTGCATAGATGAAACAAGAGTTTTTATACTTGTTTGCAATTTCTCAATTATGTCATTGCAATATTTGAGATATCAATCCATCTTGGGAGTTTGATGCAATAAGAATACAAAGTTTGGTCTAAGTTAAGCCAATTTCGAAATAAGGGAGACAAGGAACTATTGAAAGCAATCTACTAGCTAAGAAAGATACTACAAGACTAATTATATGAGCTAATTATCACTAATCAAGCACTAATCAAAAGATTTACTACTAAACAAGATTAACAAATTACTAAAAACGAAACCTAGGGATGGAATCATTGATTTGGGCATCTAAATGGCCAACCTTTCAATCATTTAAGCAACTTAAACAAGCTTTCTCTATGCCTAGAACACTAATTAAGACTAATCCATGATGTGTGGTACTAATCCATATCCTAATCACCTTAATGAACTAATGATGTGTTAGCATTAAAATTATTAGCAGGCATTAAACATGAGTCTAAATGGCATGATAAACACCCTAGGCAACTAATGTCTTAGGCTAGGAATGTAAATCTCTTAAAAAAGTTGTTCAAGCATTTCATCAAACACTTGGTGGGTGTGTGAAATGCTTATGATCCAAAATAGCAAAAGATTAGCTATTTGGCATTAAGAACTCCTTAATAAGAAGAGAGATGAATGAATCTAACCTAGATTGCAAGATTGAACCATTAGAAAACCTTAAATCTAACCCATGCCCAAGTTTCTAAGAGACTACTCACTAAACATGGATAAACCAACAAATCTCCTGAATGAAATGTTAGTAAACATGATTAAATGATTAGAGAAAGAAAGATTAGAAGAAAGAAGAATCAAATTGCATTAAACATAAAAGAAATCTCAAAAATCTCCTCAAAACCCCAAAGGGGCGTTTTTTCCTGTTTAAGCACAAGAGAAGATGCATAAAAATTAGGTTTTTAAGTATTTATAGGGAAGGAGGTCAAACCGGGTCAACCCGGAACAAACCGGATTTTGACCCGGGGTAGAAGTCTTGCGGAAATCGCCATATCTCCCTAACCACAGCTCATAATGACATGAAACACCTCCAAATGAAAGATGATTCAATTACCTACAACTTTCATGAAGGCCCCGAAGGCTGAATCGGAACGGAAAGTCTTCGTCTGATCTGATTTGTACCCTGAAAAAATCGTCTGGGTTCAGTTCGACCAGTTGGTCGAACAAAGTGGTCGAACTGAACCCCTGGTGCAGTGGTTCAAGCAGCTGGTCGAACAAAGTCGTCGAACAGAACCCCTGGTGCAGTGGTTCGAGCAGCTGGTCGAACAAACACGTCGAACCCAATCAAAAATCGATGTAACTTTCTAACCACAGGTCCTAATGCGTTGATTCCAACGGTACTAGAAAGAACTCTGGATCCTCTACAACTCTTAAGAAGGCTTCAGAGTCCGAATCTCAGTGCAAGGCCTTCTTCCGGACATATACATTTCCCGCCTCCAAATGCTCGATATGCTTCTAAAAGACTTTTGCTTCTCATTTGGCTGCTTCTCTTCCTCCTCTTGATCATCCATGAGACTCCATATGGTCCTCCAAGCCTCCAAAACACCTAATGAGGACTCAGTATGTACAAATATGCAACAACCTAAGCTAACACTCACTAAACTCTAATATGTATGCAAATGGGACTAAAAGTGGCTAAATGAATGCAAAAGTACATGCAAAACTATGTAATATGGATGCTAAAATATGCTAAATTATGAGTCTATCAACTCCCCCAAACTTGCCTTTTGCTTGCCCTCAAGCAAACAAACATGACAAATCTAAGAGAGATGTGTGAAAGTGGGAGCTCAATATCCAAGAATGCCAACAAAAACAATCAACTCAATGTCCTAGTTCTTAATTCTGAGATGCATTTGAATTCATCCTACTCCAAAAGAGTTAGCCATGCTCATCACAACAATCAAATGCACAAGGATCTCAATCTAGATAAGCCTCCCTATCCAACCAACTCTTTAACATTCATTTATTGCAAACCGTGAATCAAGTCAATGCAGTGCAAGTGAATTCATTTGGCTAAGGGACTAGGTTTTGAGATAAGAATGATCTCAATTCATGTGGCTTCCATTGCAAACAAGGGTCTCACTCAAAGAGCATTGAACTTTATGCATAATGGTAAAGGTAAAAGACAAGTGATGCATATAAGACTAGACTCTCATCTACCCATAATGCTATCAATGGTCCTAAACCCCCCTCTTTATTTCTTTTTAAGGTCACTCAACCCTCTAAAGCTACCCTTTTCTCCCAAGGCTATTTGTGCCTTGAAAAACCCATGAATCTCTTCTTTTAAAGCTCTAAGGGTAATCTTCTTCAACCTTTATCTCATAGCGAATGGTGTGATCTTTTAACGACTTAGCTCTTCCTTTTATTCCTAGGTAGCCTTTTTCTTTTCTTTGGCCTTTTGGCTCTTTTGATTTTTCTATTTCTCTTCTTAAGGCTACGTATAAATTTTCAAATTTAGAGCTATACATTTAATTACACAAGATCCCCCATTTCAAACTATGCTTCGCTTATTTCCTTTCAAGCCTCTTATCACCCTTGTTCTTTCTACTCCTTTCCACAACTCAACA
>JAHZTW010000001.1:361093818-361105549 GCA_020283515.1 Alliaria petiolata
GCCTTGGTTATACTTTTGCCCACCAAAGTTGCCTTGGTTTCCTCCTTGGTAGTTAGACCTTGGTGCATAACCCTTTTGTTGATTGTTGTAAGGCAAAAAAGGTTTGTTTTGATCCTCTTGTCCCAACTCCTCAAGCAACTCATGGGCCAATTCATCCAAAGCTTCTATGTAGAACACTTGCCCACCAATCGTTGGCTTCTTCAAACTTTGTTGTTGTCAAAGTTCAGCTTGATGTCCTTGCCTAAGTGCAGAGAAATCTTGTCATTCTTCACATCTATGATGGCCCCAGCGGTTGCTATGATGGCCTCATTGTATTCAAATATAGTCTGTGGTGGTAGCTCTTTCCCACTCCTCAAAGTGATCGCGTTTGCATACTCCTTGGGTTTGTCTCACACTTGTCGGGTAAGCTACCTTGGCCGCCTGAACTTGTTTTGCCTTTCTCTAGCTGGCGAATCTTGTTATTCATGTTGGTGATCTGTGTAGATACCTCAGTAAGAGAAGAGTCCAGTCTATCGTTCATATCCACAAATTTTTGATTTGTAGATGCTTGCCCTTGAAGTATTTGTTGGAACATAGCTTGTACCGGATCTTGAGGTGGAGTTTGGACTTGTTGCTGTTGTGGCACAAAACCAGGAGGGTAACTCTTGTTCCCTTGCTGTTGCTGTCCTTGGTAGTTGCCTTGTCTCTGCCCTGGATACCCACTGTTTTGTGTAAACCCACTTTTGTAGTAAGGAACAAAAGGTTTTCCTTGTTGTGGAGGGTATACTTGATCCTTAGGGTTTTCCACATTGATGCTTCGGTATGATAGATTGTTGTTGCCTTGATACCTCTGGACATAGCCCTGTGGCTTAGTGTAGTCTTGTCCTCCTATCCAATTCGCCTCCTCTTGGCTCTGCTCCAACTCATCTAGCACATCCGAAGCCTCTCCCACAAAGTGTACTTGCCTTTGATTTGCAAGTACCAATTTTTCAATCTTTTCATGAAGGGATTTGATCTCCTTCTTGTGTGCCTCAAGGTCAGACCCTCTTGATGCTCTATCATAGTCTTCAGAATAATTACCATCGCTCAAACCCAGGTTCTCCATCAACTCCATACCCGCTTGAACTTCTTGTCCAAGAAAATTCATTTTGCTTGCCGTGTCAAGTAACATGCAAATTTTTGGCAAGGCTCCACGGTATATTGTGCTCAAGAGTGTCTCCTCAGTGAAGCCATGATGAGGACATGCAATGGTGTAGTCCTTGAACCTCTCCATTGCTTCACTAAAGGTCTCATTCTTTCTTCGAGTAAAACCGCTAATTTCACTCCTTAGGCGAGCTGTCCTTGTACTTGAGAAGAATTTTGACAAGAAGGCTTTATAGCAGTCAGCCCATGACGTGATGGTTCCCTGAGGGAGTGTCTTCTCCCAATGCCTAGCCTTGTCCCCTAGAGAAAATGGGAACAACCTTAGTTTGACGTGGTCTTCGGAGATACCATTGATTTTTATCATTCCACAAACTTGCTCAAAATTGTCAAGATGCTCTAATGGGTCCTCCATTGCCAGCCCATGGAATTTGCTATTCTGCACCATTGAGATGAAGTCTGGTTTGATCTCAAAGTTGTTATTCTGCACCGGTGGTGGAGTGATACCGAACCTATTGGTGTGGGTGTTAGGTGCATCACCCGACCAATGATTTGTGGTACCCTCGGAGCATGGTAGGGGTTTCCATTGCCGCTGCCAGTAGCAGCATGGTGAGGTGGTATCTCGGCTTGGTCGTGATCAGCCATGACCTCTTGCTCAACAATACCCGGTTGCACTAACTCCTCAAAGTCTTGTGCTTGTTCTCTTTGCCTTCTTAACCTTGCACTTCCAAGTTGATGAATGTAGTCTAGAGGTTGTATTAGGTTGTTGTCACCTCTAGAACGCAAGTTCATGTAGGAATTTCAAACTAAACCCAATTTGGCAACGGCGCCATTTGATAACTAGGTTTTTAGGGTGATTACCAAAGCCTAAAGCATAGTCGTGTCATTGCAATACTTCAGGAATCAATCCAACTTGGGTTGTTTGAAAAGTACTAAGAATACAATAGCTTTTGTAAATCTAAGTGAAATCTGGTTAATTGGGGAGAAAATCTTTAAAAACTGATTGCAGCTACTAATTGATCATGAAAACTATTTTAAAACCCCTACTAGGATGTTAACTAACTAGAAGACAACTTTTAGGAATTTAAATGGCTCAGTTACGAATTTTATAAAATCGAAATCTAAAGACAGAATAACTAGGCGATTTCTAGCTAATGAAATGATTTTTAAAAACTAGAAATAAAATTCTACTGACTTCTAACTAATTTCCAGGGTACGAAATAAGATACTAGGGAATTATTAAAATACTAGCAAGACCAAGAACTCAACTTTATGAATTTAAGGATCCTAATTAAAGCATTAAGCTAAAAAGATGACTTTTAAGAAGTTAAGACAAAAGATGCAAACTTTAGAACTAGAGAATGATGCTTTTAAGTTTTCAAAGGCTAATAATGGATTCAAGGTTGGGGATCACGCTTAAGGAGGTTCAAGATTTAAACTTTGGGTTTTGAAAACATAGATCTACATGTTTTGTGCTATCTCTAAGTCTTGAGAAGTTAAAGCTAGATTCATCCATGGTGTTTGGAATGAATCCTTTCCTCACCTTTTCCTCCTAACCCATGGTTCGTGGTGGAAAGAAAGGATGAAGAACATGAAGCATAAATCTCAAAAAGTGGCCTAACTAGCTCCCTAAGCATCCATGGCGTTTGGGAAAGGATGAGCTAGCCTCTTGGATTTGGATTTAAGGGATCCCCTAAATCTTTCTAGGACAAGGAAATCCCTGAGATCAAAGGGATCTTTCTTGGCTTCAGCTGGTGCCATCATTGATGTGAGAAAAGAGAAAATAGAGCTTGACTTGGGTGATGTTGTCATGAATTTTGGCATGGACAAGTTAAGGGGACCTTCCACCATCAATGGTCAATCTTTTTCAGTATAAGTTTCTATGAATAACGATCCAGTCCTGGAATGTTCGGATGACACTACTGCTGGGAATGTCAAGGAGCTGGATTCTAAAGAGCAAGTGAACAAGGTGGCTGTTCAAGAGGCATTAGCTGAAAATTCTGAGAAAGTTGTTGAGCTAGAAGATTGGACTGGAAACAATCATCTCTTCAGGACTTTGGGGGAAGATGAAGGTCTAATCAATGCCAAGTTGATGGAGGAAGACGTTTTCATCATGGAAACAAGGATTGCGGAGCATAATTGCAGAAAAAGTGCCGAGATTCGAGCTACAGGTTTGGTGTCGATCGTCCTAGTGTCGATCGACACACTCCGCAGAACAATCCACGAGCTATCTCCAATGCTGCAAGTCCATCATATGTTGTTAAACAGATGTCTCCACATCCTACAGCTCAGAAACCTCGAAGAAAGCAAAGGTACGCACTCCCTGTAATCAATTCGAAACCTCCTGATCTTGTCAATAAGAATATCAAAGGTTCAAAAGATGCTTCACACTTATGCAAGCAACAAGATTCTTGTAGAGGGCTTGGTGTTTCTTTTGATGATTCTGCAAGAAAAAGAAGTGTCTCACCCGAACTCAAGTCCCACCCTGCTGCTGTTTCTCAATTCCTTGGGCGATCTCATGCATCTACTGCCTATACACCACCATGGATGAGGAGACATTCGTCTGGGAAGCATTCGATGCCACCCTCTGATCCACCAGACATCTGAACCCCGACACAATCAAGCTAACGACTGAAAACGAGCGCTGACTGGGAGGCAAGCCACTGTTAGGTACGTTTTTCTTTTTACTTTCTTTTGGTTTTACTAAGTCCTAGTTTCAGTCAGTTGAAAATAAGAGACATTGAGCTCGACACAGACTAGTGTCAATCGACACCGCTATAGCGTCGATCAACACCACGCGCAGACGAAGGTAAGTCTTCTAACTGGTCTTTTATGTTGTTTCTAATCTTTCTTTTAGCCAACTTCGGGCTTGATAACACTGGGACAGTGTTGTTTAAGTCTGGGGGAGGTGATTACTGACTTTGTGTTTTGTTTTGAGAGTCATTTGAGTCAGTCAAAAACATGGTTTTATTGCCATAGCAGTTGATTTGAGGTTTTACTAAGTACAAAGCTGCGAGTGGATCAGTCTAACAGAGAGAGTTCAGATTCCTGCTTAGAGCTTGGTATTCATTGGACTTGATTCCTCTTTTAGCACTGACAAGATAAGAACACTACAGTCTTTCCTTGATCTTCCCTTTAGAAAAGAAAAAGAAAATAAAGGAGTCTAAGTTAAAGGAATAGTGCAAAGATCCTCATGAGCATGTCTCCTCACAAGGAACAATATTAGTGAGAGTTCATGAACCTGTCTCCTCACAAGGAACACAAGTAAGAGCAGCACTATTCCAAGACTTCAAAAGAATGAGAAAAGTCAATGAAAAGATCTGTAGAACACCCTGAAAATGGGCAGCAGTTGACTAAGGAAAGAGAAATAGGGGAGCTGTAGAAGGACTATCTTGTTCAGGCGCTAAGGAAGGGAACGAATCTGTAAGTCCTTTGGTCAATGTTGTTGTTAGAGTTCGAAATTTTATGAGCAAAAAGGGATCTGGACTTGAACTGGGAGATTGATAAGCTTGTGGTAAGTATACTGAAATACTACATGAGGTTGGCTCTATGGTATGTGGATTCAAGAAGTGTTGGTTCAATGTGGCGTTCAGAAGTTTAGCTGAAGGTTTCTGTTTTCAAACCTCGACTCTGTACTTGGTTTCTGTTTTGCTTGAGGGCAAGCAAAAGCTAAGTCTGGGGGAGTTGATATATCATGGTTTTTTTTAGAGTCTTTTGGTATTTTTGAACCATGATATAAGTGTTTTTATAGAGTCTTTTGGTATTTTTAGAGTCCTATTAGAGTATTTGCAGGTTCAGGTACAATTGAAGCTAAATTGGAGATTTGGATGCATTTTGGAGCTTAATGGAATAAATTCACGAAGTGTTGAAGTCGGATTGAAGATGCAAAATGAGTGTCGAACGACACCGCCTGCTGGTGTCCATCGACACCAGGTTTTCCCATACCAAAGACGTGAAGTTTCTAGATTTTGAAGAAAAGGAAATTCTCAAGACTTTTCCTAGTCTTCCAGGGAATTGAAGATTCGTACCTAGGCCTATAAATAGAGTTTTTATGCCATTGTTTAGGCAACACACACACATTATTTTAGAGAGAGATTTGTAGAGAGTTTTGAGAGAGAAGAATTTGACTCCTTCAGAGCAGATTTGGAACTCATGTGATTCTATTGATTTCTTTTATGCTTTCTATTCAAGTTATGATTTGTGTTTCATTAATCATGTCTGAGTAGTTTGCTTGTTAGGTTTAGGGTTTTTCAAAGGTGATTGATGAATTGCTAGGTTGAATAAATTTGTTAGGGAAAAATCATTAGAGTTCTTCATCTGGATTTGTGTTTTTATGCTTATTCTAGCTTCATAACCTAGAATCTGATCTTAGGTTGATTAATAGATGCGAGAGTATTATTAATTGCCTGAACTAATGTTAGATGAGAAAAATACCTATTCGCAAAGAGATTTGGTTTAGGGATTTTGTGAACAATCGAACCTGAACTTTAATGCTTGTCTGAATTGTTAGAATTTGCAAAGAGATTTGGGATTCTAGGGTTTAGACATAGATAATCTTCGCAGCAAGAGTTGGTTGATTTTATTGTTGTGTTTCGAGTTCAAGAACAGTTCTTCATATTTCCTAACGTTCTTTCTAGACCTGCAATTTGGATTCACCTGAGAATTTCCCCGAACCAAGCGTTTCGTCTCCTGAACTTTAATCACTTTTATATTCGTTTGCTGATTTGCTTAGTAGTTTAATTTACTTTTATTGATTTGATCTAGCATAATTTGAACCTAGAAACCATAGTGCGGCATCTACGTCCTTTGAGATTCGATAGCCCCTTATACTTCAACTGCATTGTTGTGCACTTGCAGTGTTGATTTATTTGGGTAAAACTTTGACCCTATCAGAATGTAAGGATCCTCCCATAGGATCAAGGGGTGTTCATTTCCCCCTCACTAGCTAAAAAGAAACAGGAGAAGTGAAGATAAGTAACTCAAAATAAAGCGCTCTTGGGAGACACCCCAAGCTTATCTGTGTGTATATTAATGCTTTTTCTACTCTAATATATTTTTTTTCAGATTACCAAGATAGAATGAGATGGATCACTTGTGCAAAAGGAAGTGTGAAAACCAATGTTAAAGATTGTTTAGCACAACATCGAGTGGTATAACGGGTTCAATTCATGGTAAACACCCTAGGACATTCCATGTCGGGTAACCACAACATTTTGTAGCTGATATGGAACGAAGTCCGAGCCAAAATAGTCTTTATCGTGATCTACAATCGGGCAAGTAAGCCGATATGCTCATTTCGGTCAGCCACAACGGTGCTAAGCCGTTGTGGTCAAAAAAGGTAAAAAGGGGTTTCACTTAACCAATCCGAGAAAAGCGTTTTTCCCATGGCCCATTTTTCATGGTAAGGTCGTATTTGCTTGGCTGGGGGGGTTAGCCAGCACTTCTTGCCATTTCGAGAAAACCCTACTTGACCCCCCTCTCATTCTTATTTATTTAAAAAGCCATCACTTTCATGCCTCTCTCTCACTCTCTCCGTCGCTTTCAAAACCTGAAAAAAATTTCGTTTAAAGTCTTTGAATCCGGTTCTTTGGGCAAGTTTAGCATTCTTCTTCATCGGATTTATCTCGATATCGGTGTTAGGTAAATTCTCTTCTTTTGATCGGTGTTCTTCATTTAATATCATGAGTAGTGAATTTTTTCGATTTGAGATAACACAATTAGATCTAATTTAGTTTTGTGGTTTTGAAATGAGATGAGAGAGGTTTTGGTTGGTATTGTTTGAAGAGTTACTTAGAATTTTTTGTGGAAATTTTTTAGATTTTTAGCAACCTTTTTGCGAGATAACTTCACGGTTATTCTCTTTTAGTTTGCAAAAATTATAGAAATTTCCCTTGGTCATCCTTGTTAATTGTGTAATGTTCTTGGAAAAATTGAAATTGTGAAAAAAAATTATTCATTGAAGAGCCACAAGAGGAGGATCTAAACGAGGAGATCTCAGAAGAAGCCAACAGCCAAATGCCCTAAGAAATGCATTCTTTCTCATTCCTGCCACGGGAGCACGTACCACGCGAACTGGGGAGATTCTCTTTCCATGAGGACGATGCATCGAGAAAGAGAAGGGAAAGTCACTCACCGATCAGGGATTCAGACAATCCACCTCTCTCACCAAGTGAGGACTCCACGTATTCATTCTACATCGATACTTAAGGTAACACTCGAAACCGTTGTATATAAACATTTTATTATTTCTTTGCAATTTGTTTTCTATTTTGCATATTGTTATATATGTACTCTCTCGCTCTCTCTCTCTTATCACATAGGGACTGTGTGATTTATGTTTGGGGGAGTATATATACATGCATACATATAAATAAATGCATTCATCTAAGTGCATTGAAAAATCAAAAACAAAAATTGAAATTTTTTAAAAAATTTGTTCTAGCAAAAAGAAAGCATATAGTCGCATTTTTAATATAAAGATTGAGTCTAAATCCAATCATATATGATTCACATCATTTGCATAGGGTCTAAATTGTAGATTATCCTTGTTAATGGCCATTTTTAAGTCATGAAGTCAATGCCTTAGTTCTTGTTTGTTTGAAACATTTTGATTTAAACTGAATTAAAGGCATCACACCATTTGGAATTCACGTTGCAGAACTCTGTCTTGGCTAATGCATTGTGATTTGAATCTTTTCTCTAATGAACTGAAACCAAAAATTGTAAACATTAATTACCATGATTGTGCTCGGATTTCAACTCATGGATCTTCACTTGTACTTTTTCGCTTTTTACCATTCTTTGCTATTACAAGTAACTCTACCACATCCAAGCCGAACTTTTATTTAAAATCATTAAAGACTTTTGTGAGCGATATGTGAGGTCTCTTGCATAGTTTTCGAATTTTCTTAGGCAAAAAGTGTTGGGTTTACGCTGACAAGGTTAGGTTCTCATATAGACGTTATCTCACATCTCGAGTTAACATAGGCTAGGTGATCCACGGGACAACAACGGCATAATACCGTTGTGCTTAAATGTTATCTACTGGTATATTAGGAAAGAGTTTGTGCTAAAATGTTTATCTCGGGAAAAGGGGAAGAAATAAACAAAAGCGTGGTTCATTAAGACAAGAGTGGATCTAGCAAGATCATGTAATCCAATTAATTATATGCGCTACTTTGAGCAACCAAAGCTCTGTGATCTCCTCCAACGGTGGTTTCGAGCTCGATGTTTATGTTAATAATGTTTTGATGACTGATCTATTTTGTCCATGTCTTCTAGTTGTGTGTCTTTTTTTTGTATGTACACACAACCATTCATTAAGCTCATTGATAACTTGCATATTTTACCTGTTTTTGCTATCATGAGTGAGTGCTTTAATAAGCATTTCACTAATGTTTTAATGCATAAATACTAGATTTCGAGTATTGGTTGTTCAAAACTCTTTTCAGGTAAACTTAGCAAAAGACGCATATTTTGGAGCAAAATGGACATTTCTGGAAACAGTGCTCGAGGACAAAAGTTCAACACCAAACGAAGGCCTTCCCACCACAAGATCAAGCTCATATTTGAAGACAAGGTAGCCTTATCAGCCATCTTTCACATGGAAATTGTTTGAGAACAATCCCACGGTTGGATCTAACCTTATGAAAGAAGCAAGAAGGTCTGTCAAGCACCTGGAAGACCAAGATGGCCGCGCCACGGCCTATCCAGAAGACCAGTGGCCGCCCCACGGCCGGTCGCTCACGCGGCCTGGTCACTTGACGATTCATGAGCCCATTTGAAGCCAATCTTAATCCCGCAGCCATCTTATGCAAGCCAAGACCTAATCCACGACCAAGGGGGCTTGAAGACCTATATATACTCGTTGTTTAGGTTTTTTTAGGGCATCAAGATATCACAAAACACTCTTAGTTACATAATTCTTTTGGTGGTCGCGAATCTCGTATTCGCGGTTTTCACTTTGTTCTTTGAGGGAGATTGATTTCTTCTTGAACCCTCTTTGTTTCTTATCGATTTATATAAGTTATGCATTCATCAATCACGATTTCTACTTCCTCTTTCAGAGTAGTTTACTTTCGTTGGGTGTTTTTTTAAGGGGATCTTTGGGGAATTTCATTAACTGTTTTTAAACCAATTGTTTAGGCCGTAGACTAGGGTTTTCGTTCTTACCACACTTGTTCTTATTGCATGAATATAGCGTCATGAACTAGAGTCCGATCACAGGGTTTTGAGAACCGCTAACGCGCTAAATCTCATATCCGGACCTAGTGGGGTGGAGCGAATCATTCCTGAAACGCTTGTGCGTGGTCAGGAAGGTGTCGTGAATGTTTATTGTCCTGATCTTATTGAGTGATTGTTTAGGTCGCAGGATAGGATAATATACCTACGAAATTTTCATTCATTGGTCGATCTAGCTTTGTCAGAGTTAGGTCGTTAATACCAGTGAAGCAGTTTAGGGAAAATCACCTAGCCTCTTTTGCTTAACTTTTGTGAATTTGAATTCTAGTTAGAACCCCATAGATTTTCCAAGAAGATCCCCAATGTGTTACACCCATCTGCTTTTCAATCTAGATTTACGCACTTCAATATTTACTTTTTCTGCACAGCTCACCTGATTTCCTTTTTACAAGCTTTTAAATTGATTTTCCTTTTTACGTTGGCTATAGAAGAGATTGACAACCTCTTCTATATAAGGCATGATTACTGCTTTCTTTCTTTCTGCAAAAACTGTGACACAATCCTACAAACCCCAAATCCTTTGCGTCTTTGCTTGCCTTGATTCTTTTGTTTTGCAGTTGACCTCCTCCATGTGGATCGATACCCTAAGTACTACAATTCATGATGTTCACTTGCAGCTTAGGGTCCTACAAATTCAAAGCTCGACGAGACCTTAAAGAAGGTTGACTATTTAGACCCCATCAAGCCTTTGGCGCCGTTGCCAGGGAGGTTGCGTTTCGCTGTCCAAAGCAAAGGTCAGGATCACAACTCAAAGACATTCTTTTCTCTAACTTCTAGATTTCCTTCATGGAGTGTAATGACCCAGTCGAGAGATAAGAGCGTTCGCGCTGGGGACAGCCGAGAGAAAATTTTGGCCAAGGGAAGGTCCAAAAATCAAAACTCAAGAATCGACTCGAGGGTACTTTGATCGCCATGATTGGCCAAGATAGGCACTTTGGTCGTTGAGTTTAAGAGAATAGTAGAATGAATCTGAAGTTAGCCAAGGACCATCATTTCAGCCAAGGTGGATAGCCGAGATGGCCGACTAAACTGAAAAGGACGAGCTGGGACAAGTAAGCACGAGGTGTCCAGCAGTGTTTCGTCATTATTGATCATTGGATAAGCACGGATATAGATAGGCACGAGGTGTCTATGGCTATTCCGTCCTTATACATCCGATGGAATGCTATTCCATCTTTATACATCAGATGGAATGCTATTCCGTCTTTATACATCCGGTGAAATGCTATTCCGTCTATATACATCAGGTGGAATGCTATTTCGTCATTATACATCAGAAAGAATGCTATTTCGTCTTTATACATCAGATATAATGCTATTTCGTCTTTATACATCAGATGGAATGCTATTCCGTCTTTATACATCAGATGGAATGCTATTCCGTCTTTATACATCCGGTGGAATGCTATTCCGTCTTTATACATCAGGTGGAATGCTATTCCGTCTTTATACATCCGATGGAATGCTATTTCTTCTTGTATACATCCGGTAGAACTAGGTTGTCTTTATACATGAAATAAGTATTTTTAGTCTTGTTTGCAATTTCTCAATTGCTCATATCATTGCAATACGTGAGATATCAATCCATCTTGCGAGTTTGATGCAAAAGGAATACAAAGTTTTGTTTAAGCTAAGCCAAGTTCGAAATTCAAGTGATAAGAAACTATTAAAAACAAACTACAAGCTAGAAGAGATACTACAAGACTAATTATATGAATTAAAACCTTAATTATCACTAATTAAGCACTAATTGAGCGATTAACTACTAATCAAGATTACTAATTTACTAAAAGCGAAACCTAGGGATGGAATCATTGATTTGGGCATTCAAATGGCCAACCTTGCAATCATTTAAGCAACTAAACAAGTTATCTCTATGTCTAGATCACTAATTAAGACTAATCCATGATGTGTGGTAATAATCCCTTTCTTAATAACCTTAATGAACTAATGATGTGTTAGCATTGAAATGTTTAGCAAGCATTAATCATAATTATAAATGGCATGATAAACACCCTAGGCAACTAATGTCTTAGGCTAGGAATGTAAATCTCTTAAAAAGGTGGTTCAAGCATTTCATCAAACCGCATTTCATCAAACACTTGGTAAGAAGAGAGATGAAAGAATCTAACCTAGATTGCAAGATTGAACCATTAGAAAACCCTAAATCTAACCCATCCCCAAGTTCCTAAGAAACTACTCACTAATCATGGTGAAACCCACAAATCCTATGAAAGAAATACTAGTAAGCATGATTAAAGAAGAGATAGATGAAATATTAGAAGGAACAAGAATCAAATAGCATTAAACTTAAAATAAATCTCTCAAATCTCCTCAAAACCCCAAAGGGCCGTTTTTCTGTGTAAGCCCA
>JAHZTW010000001.1:361107361-361161178 GCA_020283515.1 Alliaria petiolata
TCCCAAACCTAACACTTTATGCTAAGTTCAATCGAAATAAAGGCCTCACAAGTGATCACACAAGAACAATTGGCTTCAAAGGAGGTTGGTTTATGGTAGGGGTGCTACTTGAGCTAGCAAAAGGGTGGCAAAGTGGATAAGAAAGCTCAAGTATTTTAGATCCATGAATTTACTTTCAATGCAAGCATGATAATTAGATGTCAAAATTCGGTTTAAGTGAGTAGAGTTGGCTATCAATTTCAAGACTATATTTCAACCAAAAACTAGTGACAAATGAGGTGGTCCAAGCATGGTTCTTCTTTACTTTCAAATTTATTCACAAGCATCAAAGAACTACTAACTAGGATGTTGAATTGATCACAAAAGTTAACAATCTACAAGGATAGGCTCATCATTGCTCCCAATGCATATGAATGCAATCCTAAATGATAAAAATTCTAGACTCAATCCTACTTGTGTGGCAAATGCAAATGCAACTACATGTTATTTTTTTTTGAAATTTTTGAGATTTTCTCATTTTTTTTTTGTTTTTCTATGCCATAGATGAATGCATGAGACTCTACTATTCATGAAAAAAGGAAAAATAAGATCACAAAACACAAAGTCAAATACTCCATACTCCCCCAAACTTAAATTACACAGTCCCTTGTGTAATCTAAGCTTAAAGAAGATTTCAAAATGCAAAAATAAAAAAAACTAGATGGTATTTACAATGGTTTGGAGTGTTACCTCTGTCAAAAGCGTATGGAGGAGGAGGCGACATAAATTTGCCTGAATTTGGACTTGTATCGGCCAGCCACGTCGAGACGGCACGTCGATACGAACCTCGGGATGGTTTGTATCGACGTAGCTCGTCGAGATGCTACACCGAGACGAACCTCCGGAAGGTCTGTCTCGGCTTGGCTGGTCGATACGGCATGCCGAGACAAGTCAGTAGGACTTCTGGTCGTGCGAAGCGTTTGGCGCGTATCGACTTGCCTCCTCGAGACGCTAGCCCGAGACGAACCTTGGGACGCCGTATGGACTTGCTTGGTCGAGACGCACACCGAGACGAACATAGGGAGAGCTCGTATCGGCTTCCCTCGTCGATACACCACGCCGGTACTATTTTTAAAGTTTCTCCCTCACCTTTCTTGAAGTTAAAGTCGTCCATACTTAACCTAAAACTTTTCAAAAACTCAAAGAAACATGATCATAGAACAAAAAGAAGAATATATACAAGGATAACATGGGAATGCCTCCCAAGAGCGCTTGTTTAACGTCTTTGGCTTGACGGTTCAAACCTTTTTAGGCATTGGGAAGGTCATGGAGTGGATATGAAGTTCCTCCTCCCTTCTCGATGAACATGGTGTTTGCTCCAATGTCTAACACCTTCTTCTTCTTCTTAGACCTCCTTCTTGCCCTCCTTGGTGGCTTAGCTATTGATATCTTTGTAAATTGCATGTTTTTAGTCTTAGTTTCCATCACGTTTTCACTCATGTTAGGATAGATGCATTAGGTTAGGTTTTTGCATAGTCTTGCATGTTTGGAGTGCTTTCTCAGGTATTTAGGATGGTCCGAAGAAGAAACCAAGGAAAGAGATCTCGGATGGAGGACAAGTGAGCAGTATCGAGCTTGGATCACGACCTCGTAGCCGATGCGGACAAGGGCAAGATGAACCTCGACGAGTAGCAGCGGCTTGATCCCGAAAGAGCCACCTCGGAGCGAAGATCCAGCAAGAGGATTGAATGAAGACGGATATCGGAGCAAGGAAACGGGAAGCACCCGATTCAAGTTACAAGGAAGGCAAGCCTTCACGACATGATCCCGAAACACTTGCCTAATATGGAGCCTACCCGAAGAGTCAGAAGAGTTAGCGTTTCGGCTTGTTCACCCGAAACGCTAAAAGCCAAAATAGTACCATTTCGGGAAAGTGGTCCCAGCGTTTTAGGTTTTTCCTCTTTTATGTATAAATACTCTCTCCACTCTTATCCTTAGGACCACGCTTGCTTATTTTACTTTTCTGTCTTCTCTTTCAAACCGAGAACTATTTTGTATTTTGCCATTGAAGCTATTTCAAAATCTTTGATTTTTATGCAATCCTTAAGTTTTTAAGTATTGCTGCTTAGTAGATTTTAAGAAAGTTTTCTTCCTTTTTGTTATTTTCGGCTATCTTGCAAGCCATGAGAAGCCTTTTTATCCCTATGGATCATGAGGTTTCTCTAATGGTGAGTGAGTAGTCTAAATCGGTTTTGGGGCAATGATAGGGAAAATAAGTTAAAGTTCAAGTCTTTGATGCAGATCTATGCTTAACCTACCTTAATACTTTCTTATTTGATACTATTAATGCTTAGTCATCTTCGCTATTTGACCTCTGCCAACGAGCTTCTTCAAACAAACGCCATGTTTGAATGTTTGCAAGGACCAATCTCATAAGAGATTCGCTCATCCTAGCCTAATGTATTAGATGCCTAGGGAGCGTTTTGGCATAGTAGAGTTGTTTATTCAAGCTTGCTGTTTTCATGGATCACTACGTGATAGCGAGGTTAGGTCGTGAGACAGCAAATAGACTTATACCGCGAAAGTGGATTTGTCTATTCTAGAACTCTGCGCTAAAGGATTAGCCCTATAGGGAGTATCTCTAGCATCAAAGGAAGGATCTTTAACATATTAGACCCGAAACAAATTCTTTGCCCTTTTGACCGATTCTTATTTTTCCCTTTGCAAATTCGTTTCTTTAGCTACTTTATCTTCAAATTCCTAAGAAATATTTAGTTTCAATATTTATCTTCCCGTATCGTTATAACCTTAGTGATAAATCCCTGCCATTTCAACCATTTAAGCTCTCTTTGCTTGTAAAAGAATATCATGAATGCGGCACATTGAATTCTCCCATCGGATTGATAAGATCCATAACCTATACTACATTCGGTTATAAGTAGTGGGTCATTGATTGAGTAAAACCCAGAGATAGAAAATCTACTTATCAATTGGCGCCGTTGCCGATTTGGGAAAATTTTTGATTATTGCATTTCCGATTCTTAGCAAGACTAAGACTTTACTTTCTTTTTCGACTCTAACTACGTTCTTTGAGACTTTTTCGCAGGTACCTATTAGAACACGTTCCGATGGATGACATACACCATCCCCAAGAAGGAATGAACGACGCACAACGGGAACAAGCCGATATACCGCGACACCAACGTTTCATCGGCGAATGTGACTCCCCTACCAACTACAGAACTCGAATCGGTATTACCCCACCCTTAAGTGATGCTGGATACGAGATAAAGAGTAGTATGCTTGCCATTGTCCGGAACAACAAATATCAGGGTGAAGCCGTTGAAGACCCTCTAGATCACCTAGACGATTTTGAGAAGATCTGCTCTTTGACAAAACAAAAAGGAATCTTGGAAGACGGATTCAAGCTCCGTCTTTTCCCATTTTCCCTGGGAGGCAGAGCTCACCAATGGGAAAATACACTCAAACCGGGATCTATTACAACATGGGACGAATGCAAAAGAGCCTTCCTCAAGAAATTCTTTTCGCCGTCAAGAACAGCATAGTTGGACATCTCCACGTTTACCCAAGCAAAAGATGAGCGATTCAGTGAAGCTTGGGAACGTCTAAAAGGGTACACACTAAAATGTCCCCATCATGGCTACTCAAGCTCCTCACTACTCAGTATCCTCTATAGAGGCGTGTCGAAGAAATATAAAGATCAACTGGATACTGCGAGCAATGGCATCTTCCTCGGCCAAGACGTAGATGATGGAATGAACCTTGTCGAGAATATGGCTACAAGCGATAGTAACTACGAGGATGACATTGACAATGTTACAACTGAGCTGAATAACCAGAGGGAAAATGAGGTAATGCAACTACAAGCTCGTCTGAATGCTTTACTAAAAGGACAACACGTTCAAACTGCTAAAGTAGCGAGTATCGGAATAGTCTCGACGGACAGCGACCGATATGGGGAAGCAGACACTACGAACGACCGTAAACAATACGGCGACACAACAACTACAACTACATAACCTCAGCTAGCTACTCAGTACAATGCCAATGGATATACACAGCAGGCTTTCACTGTTTCCCAATATCACCCTCAACAACAACAATATCAAACTACATACCCACCGCCACCGTATGGACATTATGGGTTCTACCCACAGCAACCAGGATATCAAATCAATCAATTCATGATTGGACAGGCAGGAAGAACATATCCGGTTAATACAACAACCAATGCACTATGAAACCGCTCCACAACCAGCCTGGGTCAACGCCATCACTCTACGAAGTGGAAAGATCCTAGTACCAAAGGATAAACCTGAGCAAATCAGCGAGGACGCTAATGACATAGTGGGGGGGGGGATAGCTTTGAAAAACCGGAAGTTAACAACGAGGTAGAAGAAGTTCAAGAAAGTGTTGAAGATCAGCTCTTCACCAAACTCAGGGAACAGAATATCGGGATTAAGCCGACACCCACAGCCCAATTGGCAGACCGTTCTGTAAGGTTGCCCAAGGGACTACTCGAAGACGTTCCCATCCGGATTGGCGATATCGAGGTGCCAACCGATTTTGTGTTGCTCGAAATGGACGAAGAACCGCGAGATCCTCTTATTCTTGGGAGACCTTTCCTAGCCATGGCAGGGGCAGTAATTGATGTGAAGAAAGGCAAGATTAAACTCAATCTTGGAAAGGATATCGTCCTCAAGTTCAACATAAAAGAGGTGATGAAGAAACCTACTATAGGAGGGAAAGTCTTTTCGGTGGATGCAATGGATAAGCTAAACGATGAACTTTTTGAGGAACTTTCCTTGAAAGACCCTTTGCTAGTTGCCTTGACAAAGGAGAAGAAGCAGCACGGGCATATGGAACATGAGAACGAGGTCTATGTTATGCATCTGGATGCAAGGAAGGCCATTGAAGATGATGGATATCCAGAGGACCTGGAGCATGGAAGGCATAAAATCGCCTGGAAAACAAAAGAAGGGACATATCGAGGTCAAGCCGATATGGGTACAACGAGCTCGGATGGTCAAGGCATAAGAGGAGATTGGAGCGAACTTGACGCTCCAAAACTTGAGCTCAAGCCACTACCTAATGGGCTAAGGTACGCTTTCTTGGGACTAAACTCCACATATCCAGTTATTGTTAATGAAGATCTAAGTGATGATGAGTTAAATTCTCTCCTAAAGGAGTTGAGAAAGTATAGGAGAGCTCTCGGGTACTCACTAAGTGACATCAAGGGTCTCTCTCCTACGCTTTGCACTCACATGATTCACTTAGTAGATGAAAACACTTCCTCTATTGAACACCAAAGGCGTTTAAACCCAAATTTAAAGGAAGTGGTCAAGAAAGAAATTTTAAAACTTTTAGAAGCTGGCGTGATATACCCCATCAGTGATAGTACTTGGGTATCTCCTGTTCATGTGGTACCTAAGAAAGGGGGTATCACTGTCGTAAAAAATGAAAAGGAGGAATTGATCCCTACTAGGACCATAACCGGTCATAGGATGTGTATTGATTATAGAAAACTTAATTCAGCCACTAGAAAAGACCATTTTCCCCTCCTTTTTATCGACCAAATGCTGGAACGGCTAGCTAACCATCCATACTACTGTTTTTTTGATGGGTATAGCGGCTTCTTCCAGATACCGATTCACCCAAACGACCAAGAGAAAACCACATTCACATGCCCGTATGGTACCTTTGCATATCGAAGGATGCCATTTGGGTTATGTAATGCACCAACAACCTTTCAAAGATGTATGATGTCTATTTTCTCTGATCTTATAGAAGAAATGGTAGAAGTATTTATGGACGACTTCTCTGTGTATGGTTGCTCTTTTGCTGCCTGTTTGTCGAATTTGTGCAGGGTCCTTAAGCGATGTGAAGAGACAAACTTGGTATTGAATTGGGAGAAATGCCATTTCATGGTCAGAGAAGGGATAGTACTCGGTCACAGAATATCGGGGAGAGGTATCGAGGTTGATAAGGCGAAAATAGAGGTCATGGTGCATTTGAAGCCACCCACCACAGTGAAAGAAATCTGTAGCTTCCTTGGGCATGCAGTCTTCTATAGGAGGTTCATCCGTGACTTCTCCAAGATCGCTAGGCCACTCACCAGGCTCTTATGCAAGGAAGCCGAGTTTACCTTCGATGAAGATTGCCTCCAAGCGTTCAACACAATCAAGGACGCACTCGTGAGTGCTCCCATAGTCCAAGCTCCTGATTGGGACCTTCCATTCGAGATTATGTGTGATGCGAGCGATTACGCCGTGGGAGCTGTTCTCGGACAAAGGAAAGACAAAAGGTTACACGTGATCTACTACGCAAGCCGTACGCTAGACGATGCCCAAGTACGATATGTCACAACCGAAAAGGAGTTATTGGCAGTTGTGTTTGCCTTCGAGAAATTCAGAAGCTACTTGGTGGGGTCAAAAGTGATTGTTTACACAGATCATGCTGCCCTAAGGTACATCTATGCAAAAAAGGACACCAAGCCGAGACTATTAAGGTGATCCTCTTGCTACAAGAGTTCGATATGGAGATCCTAAACAAAAAGGGAGTAGAGAACGGTGTATCCGATCATCTGTCCCGGATGAAGATAGATGATTTGGTTCCTATCAACGATGCCTTACCGGAGGAACAACTCATGATAGTGGATGTCCTTGGGGGGATGTACCGAGTGAATCAAAGGCTAGAGACGGTAGCCAACATGGAAGAGAACACCATTCCTTGGTACGCGGATTATATCAATTACTTGGTAAGCGGAGATGTGCAAAACGACCTTGATCCTTACCGAAGGAAGAAATTTTTCAAGGGGATTAACTACTTCTTCTATGACGAGCCATATCTTTTCAAAAGAGGAATAGATGGGGTCTACAAAAGGTGTGTATCAAAGGGAGAAGCGAAAGGAATCATGTTCCATTGCCACGGTTCAGCCTATGGTGGGCACTTTGCCACGTTCAAAACCGCAACAAAGATCCTACACGCAGGATTCTGGTGGCCAAGTTTATTCAGAGACACTCACGAATATGTCTCCTCTTGCGAAGCGTGCCAAAGAAAGGGGAACATTAGCAAGCGAGACGAAATGCCGCAGAACCCGATATTGGAAGTCGATATCTTTGACGTTTGGGGGTTAGACTTCATGGGACCATTTCCATCCTCTTACTGAAATAAGTATATACTGGTCGCGGTTGATTACGTCTCAAAATGGGTGGAAGCCGTCGCCAGCCCTACCAATGATGCAAAGGTGGTACTAAAGCTATTCAAGTCAACCATCTTCCCAAGGTACGAGATTCCAAGAGTAGTGATAAGTGACGGTGGTAGTCATTTTATCAACAAGCTGTTCGAAAACCTCCTGAAGAAGCACGGGGTAAAGCATAAGATAGCTACCCCATACCATCCGCAAACGAACGGGCAAGTCGAGGTATCCAATCGCAAGATCAAGGCGATATTGGAAAAAACGGTTGGAGCAACAAGAAAAGATTGGTCAGCAAAATTGGATGACGCTCTGTGGGCATACCGAACTGCCTTCAAAACGCCAATAGGAAGATCTCCATACGCACTTCTATATGGCAAGGCATGTCACTTGCCCGTGGAACTCGAATACAAGGCTCTATGGGCCATCAAACTTTTGAATTTTGACATCGAGACAGCTCAAGAGAAGAGGCTAGTAAACCTACATGAGGTAGAAGAAATCCGTTTGGAGGCATTCGAGATCTCGCGGATCTACAAGGAGAAAACAAAAGTCCTCCATGACAAGAAAATCAGACCGAAAGAGTTCGAACCAGGAAATCAAGTGCTGCTGTACAACTCACGGCTAAGATTGTTTCCTGGGAAGTTGAAATCGCGATGGTCCGGACCATACACGATCAAGGAAGTATTGCCGTATGGAGCTGTGACACTGGTAGGAAAGGATGGAGCGGATCACACGGTAAACAGGTGAAACCATATTTGGGGAATGAAGAATACCAAGTTTTAGAAGCAACTGTGGTCCGTCTCGAAGACCCCAACAAGGCCTAAACGACTTGGAAAAGTCAAGCTATGAGACTTTAAACAAGCGCTCTTGGGAGGCACCCCATGCTTATCCTTTTACCTTGTTTTACTGTTTTTCTCTTTACTTTGCAATTCTCGAAAATAATTACTAGTAGAATTGGTGGTTTAGATATAAGGACATGAGATATCGGGGAACCATAACGGGAAGAAGACTGGGGAAACTGGTCATTTCGGGCATGAACCTGTGTACCAGCTAATGTGGATGACGAATCCTCAGATACCGGGTTGAAGCCACGGTCTAAAGCCGATATGGAAATACGACCTGACAAGGACAAACGGGTTCACCCCGTAACGAACCAAGCGCCATAACCAGAGGTACCACTCCAAACCATTGTACATAAGCATTTCCATTTCTTTATTTTTTCTGCTTTTTGTTTGAAAATTTTCGCATCATCTTAGTGCCATATTCTTCCTCTCTTCTATCACACAGGGAATGTGTGATTTAAGTTTGGGGGAGTACGTAGTTATGCATCATTTAGAATAACCATTTGCATTCGTAAAACTTGCAATAAAAAAAAATATTTTCCATAAAAATATTCATGTAGTTGCATCTCCATTTTAGGATCGAGTCTAGATGCATTCATTTAGGATTTATAAGCATTTTCATAAGGTGTTAAGTATAGTGAATCCTTGTAAATAGCCATTTTTAAGTCATGAATTCAATGCCTTAGTTCTTGTTTGTTTGATGCATTTTGAATTAGACTGAGCTTAAGGCAGCACCACATTTGGAATTTGTCTTGTGAAATTCGATTTTGACTTGATGCATTGCGACTTGAACCATTTCCCTAATGAACTTGAACCGCTAATTTGGAAATTTTAATTATCTCGTTCATATTTGTCGAATAGCTCATGGATTTCACTTGGACTTTCTTTCCCTTTTTTCCACCCTCTTGCTAGTCCAAGTACCAGACCACACCCCAAACCAAGACCTTTGTTTTTAAACCATAAACACTTTTGTGAGAGCATGTGAGCCCTTTGCACCATTTTCGAATCTTCTTAGGCAAAAAGTGTTGGGTTTAAACCGACAGGGTTGGATTTCCATGTAGACGTTGGCTCACATCTCGGGTCAACACTAGGTTAGGTGGTGTAGAATCTGAAATCGGCTACATACCGAAATAGGAAGCCGATATTACTGGGTAGTTTAGGAAAAAGGGGGGGGGGTGTATTTCGATTGATCACATATTGACAGAAGGGAAAAGGAAAGATACCGAGGAGTCATATGGGGACACATATTAAGGAGATGGCGGCACCAAAAAGGCTTGGAAACAAAAGAAGAAAAAGGCGATTCCAAAAGAAAGCAAAAGAAGGCCAATCAACAAAGTCTAAATCCGGCCAACAACACCAAAGGTGAAACGCAAGGAACGCAACAAAGAAGAAGTCCCCAGATATGAACAGAAAAGGTAAAATCGAGGAGCAATAACGGGATTAAGGTGAAATGCCAAGGAGAAGGGTAGCTTAGGAGGGAGCAATTTAGACTAGGGTAGGAAAACAAAATAGATGTTCTGGGTAGATGGTAGTCTAGCCTTGTATGCATCCATTGGTTTTTACCCTTAGCATTTTGCATTAAGAAGGTTCATTTCAAGAGTGATCCCATTAAACACTTTTTAATTTCATAATGAATGTGAAAGGGAATTGAGAACTTGAATGTGCATCTAAGTTGGGATTGATTTTGCTTGATTATTATGATGAATGTGGCTAAGGCTTTCTGGATAGGTAGAATTCGACTTGCATCCTAGAAACCTGAACTTAAACATTGAGTTGATTTCCTTTAAATGGCGTTTTGGATTCAAACTTACACCTTTTATTTTAAAACCTCACCCCTTTGGTTGGCTTTTGCTTGAGGACAAGCAAAAAGGCAAGTTTGGGAGTGTTGATATCTCTGTAAATTGCATGTTTTTAGTACATGTTTCATGATAGTTAGGACTTCATTCTTGCACTTTAGTCTTAGTTTCCATCACGTTTTCACTCATGTTAGGATAGATGCATTAGGTTAGGTTTTTGCATAGTCTTGCATGTTTGGAGTGCTTTCTCAGGTGTTTAGGATGGTCCGAAGAAGAAACCAAGGAAAGAGATCTCGGATGGAGGACAAGTGAGCAGTATCGAGCTTGGATCACGACCTCGTAACCGATGCGGACAAGGGCAAGATGAACCTCGACGAGTAGCAGCGGCTTGATCCCGAAAGAGCCACCTCGGAGCGAAGATCCAGCAAGAGGATTGAATGAAGACGGATATCGGAGCAAGGAAACGGGAAGCACCCGATTCAAGTTACAAGGAAGGCAAGCCTTCACGACATGATCCCGAAACACTTGCCCGATATGGAGCCTGCCCGAAGATTCAGAAGAGTTAGCGTTTCGGCTTGTTCACCACGACTTAAGCCCGAAACGCTAAAAGCCAAAATAGTACCATTTCGGGAAAGTGGTCCCAACGTTTTAGGTTTTTCCTCTTTTATGTATAAATACTCTCTCCACTCTTATCCTTATCATAACGCTTGCTTATTTTACTTTTTTTCTTCTCTTTCAAACCGAGAAGCTTTGTATTTCGCCATTGAAGCTTATTTCAAAGCTTTGATTTTTATGCAATCTTGAAGTTTTAAGTATTATTGCTTAGTAGATTTCAAGAAAGTTTCTTCCTTTTCTCATTTTCGGCTATCTTGCAAGCCATGAGTAGCCTTTTTATCCCTATGGATCGTGAGGTTTCTCTAATGGTGAGTGAGTAGTCTAAATCGGTTTTGGGGCAAGGATAGGGAAAATAAGTTAAAGTTCAAGTCTTTGATGCAGATCTATGCTTAATCTACCTTAATCCTTTCTTATTTGATACTATTAATGCTTAGTCATCTTTGCTATTTGACCTCTGCCAACGAGCTTCTTTAAACAAACGCCATGTTTGAATGTTTGCAAGGACCAATCTCATAAGAGATTCGCTCATCCTAGCCTACGGTATTAGATGCCTAGGGAGCGTTTTGGCATAGTAGAGTTGTTTATTCAAGCTTGCTGTTTTCATGGATCACTACGTGATAGCGAGGTTAGGTCGTGAGACAGCAAAGAGACTTATACCGCGAAAGTGGATTTGTCTAAGTCCAGAACTCTGCGCTAAAGGATTAGCCCTATAGGGAGTGTCTCTAGCATCAAAGGAAGGATCTTTAACATATTAGACCCGAAACAAATTCTTTGCTCCTTTGACCGATTCTTATTTTTTCCTTTGCAAATTCGTTTCTTTAGCTACTTTATCTTCAAATTCCTCAGCAATATTGAGTTTCAATACTTATCTTCCCGTATCGTTATAACAAGTGAATCCCATCAGCTGCTCCTTTGTATATGGTGGTTTTTCATCAATTTCCATAGTAGCACATGTGATTGTGCCACAAAAACCAGAGGTAGAAGGCTTCATAAGATAGAAGACCTTATCATTCACACTCTTGAGAATCACCCTCTTATTGGTGAAATCAATGCTCGCGCCAACTGTATTGAGGAAGGGAGTTCCTAGGAGAAGAGGTAGCCTTGCTGCTTGAACCATGTCCATGACTATGAAGTCAGTTGGGACTAGACACTCACCAATCTTCAATGGATAATCTTCAACAAGGCCTATAGGTTGTCTTGAGGAAGCATCAACAGGTGATGGATACTTCTTTAGGTTTGTAATCCCAAGGCTCTTAAACATTTCAAGGGACATCTGACACTTGATCCCGAATCACACAAAGCTTCATCAATATTTAAATTCCCAAGAGAGCAAGAAATCAAAACTTTTCCGGGATTACCAAGCTTTGGAATAGTTTTAGGCTTATCCCTTGTTGTGCTTGGTGGATCAAGGCTTTCAATCAGCGCTTCTGCCTTCTCCCTATTAGCTAGCAAGTCTTTGATGAACCTTATTTAACCCTTGACTTGAGACAAACTCTCCCCCTTGGGCAAAGGTGCACCAACTTTCTCCATACTTCCTCTAAAGCCTGAGAGCATTTTCTTTTGTGACTAAGTTAAAACTAGCTTAGGATATGGGAGTGGTGGCTTATAGATAAGGAGATCACAAGCTCCTCCTTCACTCTTCTTAGCCACTTCTCTTACATCCTCTTTAACTCTTGCCTTTGTAGAAGTCTTGGGTTCATCAAACACTTCTTTACCCATTTCTGTAGCAACAACCATGGAGTAATTTTCAATGACCACCTCCCCATCTTGAACTTCAATGTCCTCATTGAATGTAGATGTATCAGAAGGAGCTTCGAATAGTTGTTCAAACTCTAGCACAACAAGCTCATACTCATCCTCATCAATAGTGGAGATAGTATTGCAATACTCTTTTGGGTTAGCTTCGGGTTTACCGGGTAAAGTGCCTTGAGAATTGGAGCTAGAAGCCTTGCCTTTGTTCTCAAGTTGCCAGAACTTGTGTTGAAGACCTCCTATTTGAATGGCAAGCTCAGTAAGTGTAGAATCTATCCTTGTGTTAATCTCAGCAATCTTCTTTCCCACATTAGCATTACTATTGGCTTGACCTTGAAGTATTTGTTGAAGTATTAGTAGAATGTTGTCTTGTGGAGGACCTTGTGAAACTTGAGTAAAACCTAGTGGAGCATTGTACTTAGGACCACCATAGTTGCCTTGGTTTCCTCCTTGGTAGTTAGTCCTTGGTGCAAAACCCTTTTGTTGATTATTGTAAGGTACTAAATGTGTGCTTTGAGTAGCTTGTGGAGGGTAGACTTGGTCTCCGGGGTTGGCTACATTAGTACTTCTATAAGAGAGGTTGTTATTCCCCTTATAGTTGTTGTTGTAGTTGTTGTTGTAGCCTCCTTGGCCACCCACGAAATTGACCACTTCTACACACTCTTTAGACTGAACTTGATCATCACAATCTTCTTGATACTCACTAACAAAATGTACATGCCTTTAATTGGAGGACATGAGCTTGTCCATATTGTCATGTAGAGACTGCATTGCTTTCTTGTGAGATTCATATTAACTTCCCCTTGGAGCTCTATCATTGTCTTCATTGTAATTACCATCAGTCAAGGCAAGATTCTCGACAAGCTCCAAACCATCTTCTACTTCTTTTCCTACGAAGTTTCCATTACTTGTTGTATCAAGAAGCATTCTAATCTTTGGAAGGACCCCTCTATATATGGTGCTTAGAGACTCTTGTGTGAAGCCATGATGAGGGCATTGCATTGTGTAGCCCTTGAACCTGTCCCATGCTTCATTAAAAGACTCATTTCTTTTGAGTGAAACTTGAGATGTCATTCCTTAACTTGGCAGTCCTTGAGTTGGAGAAGAATTTAGATAGGAATACCTTCTTGCATTCATCCCAAGAGGTGATGGTTCCTTGAGGCAAGTTTTTCTCCCATTGCCTTGCTCTATCCCCAAGAGAGAAGGGAAATAGTCTTAGTTTCAAAGCATCCTCACTCACACCATTCATCTTGAATACTCCACAAACTCTATCAAAGTTATCCAAGTGATCAAGTGGATCCTCCATTGGCAAACCATGGAACTTGTCTTGTTTAACCATGGAAATGAAGGCTGGCTTCACTTCAAAGGTGTTGTTGTGAACTGGTGGAGGTTGAATCGATATCTATTTTGATGAATATTTGGAGCATCACCAGCCCCAATTGTTCTCCGTTGTGTGGCGCATGCAAGGGGTTTCCATTTCCCATTTGTGCTTGCTCCATGGGTGGTGGTACAGCAGCTTGAGGATGTTGTTCCCTTGGATGCTCTTCCATTCTCAGCCTATCTAACCTTTCAGCTTCCCTTCTTGCAATCCTAGCAACCCTTTCCAACTGATCAATCTCTTGAAAACCTTGAAAGTTGTTGTCTCCTCCGGATCTTAAATGCATTCAAGGTGAACTGAAATCTAGAAAAGTAGATGTTCAATAAACAAAAAAGAAGAACTTAGTCTCAAACTAAACTTAAATCCTAGTGATCAAACAATCCCAATATGGCAACGGCGCCAAATTGAAACAAATATTTTTAGTCTTGTTTGCAATTTCTCAATTGCTCATATCATTTCAATACTTGAGATATCAATCCATCTTTGGAGTTTGATGCAAAAGGAATACAAAGTTTTTTTTAAGCTAAGCCAAATTCGAAATTCAAGTGACAAGGAACTATTAAAAACAAACTACAAGCTAGAAGAGATACTACAAGACTATTTATATGAACTAAAACCTTAATTATCACTAATTAAGCACTAGTCGAGCGATTAACTACTAATCAAGATTACTAATTTACTAAAAACGAAATCTAGGGATGGAATCATTGATTTGGGCATTCAAATTGCCAACTTTGCAATCATTTAAGCAACTAAACAAGTTATCTCTATGCCTAGATCTCTAATTAAGACTAATCCATGATGTGAGGTATTAATCCCTTTCCTAATCATCTTAATGAACTAATGATGTGTTAGCATTAAAATGTTTAGCAAGCATTGATCATAAGTCTAAATGGCATGATAAACACCCTAGGCAACTAATGTCTTAGGCTAGGAATGTAAATCTCTTAAAAAGGTGGTTCAAGCATTTCATCAAACACTTGGTGGGTGTATGAAATGCTTATGATCCTAAATAGCAAAGATTGGCTATTTGGCATTAAGAACACCTTAATAGGAAGAGAGATAAACGAATCTAACCTAGATTGCAAGATTGAACCATTAGAAAACCCTAAATCTAACCCATCCCCAAGTTCCTAAGAAACTACTCACTAATCATCTTTCAGCCCATCAAACCCATGATAAGAGATAAGCAAAACATGATTAGAGAAGAGATAATAAGAAATCCAAGAGAGTTTTTATATTAAACTTAAAGAATCCAAACAAATACAATTTTTCTTTCAAAGAGGCTAAAGTTTAAGTTAAGAACAATAGAGAATAAAAGTTAAGTATAAAATTAGGTTTTTTGAGTATTTATAGGTGGACCCAGAAAAAGTGAACACTAAAACTCGTCTGTGTTCGTCTCGACCTAGCTGGTCGATACACTAGGTCGAGATGAACCCCTGGATTTTCGTCTCGGCGTAGCTACCCTGATACGCTTGATCGATACGAACCCCTGGATTCTTGCTTCTTCTCGGCTTGGTCGTCTCGACGTGCTCTGGTCGATACGGATTTAAAATCGATGTAACTTTGTAACCAGAGGTACGTATGACTTGTGTCCAAGGGCACTAGAAAGCACTCTGGATCCGCTACAAATCTTAAGAAGGCTTCGGAGTCTGAATCAAAGTGCAAGGCCTTCGTACAGACACATACATTTCGTGCCTCTAAATGCTCGATATGCTTCTAAAAGACTTTTGCCTATCATTTGGCTGCTTCTCTTCCCCCTCTTGATCATGCCATCCTTCTCCAACTTTAAGCATGCCTCCATAGCATCCATATTACCTGATAAAGACTCCAAAAGTGCCAAAATATGCAAAGACTATGCAAGGACATCCTAGACAACTAGATGAATGAAATGTGATGCAAAGATGCCTAAATAAGTTCTTAAATGAGGTGAAACTTACACTAAATGGTGGGAAATATGATGAAAAATATAGACATATCAATACATCCGATGGAATGCTATTTCGTCTTTATACATCCGGTGGAATGCTATTTCGTCTTTATACATCCGGTGGAAAGCTGTTTCGTCGTTATACATCAGTTAGAATGCTATTTCTTCCTCATAGATCAGTGGATAAGCACGGAAAGGAGTGGAACGCTATTCCGTCCTTATTGATCTTTGGATAAGCATGGCCTTGGAATCACGAGGTCTCTTCAGCGTGTTTTGGCATTAATAATGAGAGGATAGACATGCATCTGGAGTGTGACTAGTGGCACGCTGCTATTGGACCATGGTCACACGCACTTATCCATCCATCCCCTAAAATTACCCCGTCACCCTTTGCCATTTAGATCCACACCAAAATCATTCCACTTAGAGAGAGAAATAGAAAGGCGTAGAGAGAGAAGGTGAGAGCATTCGGGTAGAGCTTTAGAGCAAACCAGAGTTGTTGTGGTGAAGCGAGGAACCATCTGTGGTAGTGAGATCTAGTCTGAAAACGTTCAACCGAGAGCACTGTGAGTTGTGGTGATGTGTGATTGTTTGTTATGATTTATTTGTTAGATTGCATGGTTATTTAAGTGCTTGAGTTTTGTTAATGCTTGATTTCTTGCTAGGATTATTTGCTAGATTGCGAGATGTTGGAGCTATTTGTGTTTTTGATTGATGTTGCATGAATTATTATAGTTTTGTTGAATTATTCTTTTGCATGTGAGGTTCTATTACTACTTAACCAAGTTTTATGGTGAGTGTGATGTGATGTGATGGCTGTTCGATCCTACCTTGTTTCCCCATTGTTAGTGAAAGGACCGGCTAAGTGGGAAGACTCGGAGAGACGGGATTGCAGCCTATGGTCGGGTACTGTCCGACGGGATAGTTGGGGCAGTCGAGTAAAGCGGATCATGCTGAGTCTGTTGCTGTTTGTAGGCGGGACTCGGGTTGGTGATGTTTTATCTCATGTGCCTTTGTGGCTCTGAGATGGGTGTTCACGAGAGGAATAGGATCGAATACGGAAGGCCTTTAGTGATGGTGTGGTGATGAAATAGTGGCGACGACGTGATTGTTTTTGCTAACACTGACTTTGTGTAAATTGTGTGTTGTGTGTCATTTCGGGTTTTGGGGTGGGGAATTATTATATATGTTAGGGAAGCCATAACTCACTGAGCGATTAGCGCTCATCCCTCACTTTATTTTGCAGGAAACCAATTGTCGGAAAACCAGTAGTGGGAAGCAAGGAGCGTTAGGCCGCCAGTGTAGGTTTTTGTTGTCTTTGTAAAATAAACGTTTGATGGTTGTTGTATAATCCTTTTGGGCGTTAGGCACTTAATATATGAATAAATAAAGTTTTTTTTTTTATATTAACCGGTTTCTTCTGATATTAGTCTTGTCCAGGCTAACACAACTCTCGGCTTGGGTACGGGTTGAAAAGCCTTAGGCCTTGGTCGAGAGGGTCGGATATCATAGATGGACGGCCGCGGCTTTGGATTTGTTCTAAGGCCATAGCTGGACCGTTTGTGATGTTCGGCATTGTGGCATCTTCGCTCTGGTTTGGGTTGGAGTGTTGGTCGTGCATGTTCTTGTTTGATTGTTGTGCGGCCGATCGATTCAAATCTGACCTAGATCGCATCGGGGGTGTTACAAATGGTGGTATCAGAGCATGGATCATGATCATGCTACATTGGGACTTGGTTTTCAAACGTTTTATCGAGTCAAAATGAGTCGCAAAGACAACTAGGAAAACTGGTATGTTCCTTGCATTTTAGGTAGATGCGTTAGGACTTACCTTTGGCGGGTTGATGCAGATGTCAACGCGACGTGTTTCAGTAAGGAGACAATCACAGAGATCACAGTTACCCCGTAGAGCAGTGAACCATTATCATTCTCTGACCCCGTCTAGCTCAGCGACGCATTCTGATTGGGGATCATCGGAGGATATTGAAACGGAGGTGGATAGTGAAAGTGTAACGCATTCCATGGAAGGTAGTGAAGAACAAGACACTAGCAATGATCATGCAGAGTCGAGACATACGAGATCACCGCGGTACAGATACTTGGAGCAACCGCAGGTGTACCCGAATCAACATGTGTTGAGGGGAAACCATCAAATGTCGACTTAAACCCGAGAACGACCAAGAGAATCCGAGAATCAAGGGAGGAATTCAATGAGAACTATAATGCATGATATGCATGACTATTTGGTGCGGCAGCAACCACTGATGGCCGATGTTGCACCCCGGAGCTCAACACCATCAGATTTCCTTCAAACCGTGAGATTGATGAAGGATCTTGGAACAACCCATTTTGGAAGAGGGACAAATCCATTTGATGCTGACAACTGGTTGCAAAATATGGAAAAGAACTTTGCGGCCACACGATGTTCCGAGGAGAATAAGAAGGATATTGCGGTATACTATTTAGAAAAAGATGCAGTGGGTTAGTGGTCGAGTATCGAACACCGCTACAACTATATGGAACCAACATGGCGGGATTTTTGTACGGAGTTTACAAGGTAGTACTTCCCACCTGTAGCTAGAGACAGATTAGAAGCTCAATTCATGAGGTTGGAACAAGGGGAAAGACATGTCCGAGAATATGAAGCAGAATTCACAATACTTTGAAGGTACGTTCACTTTGGCTATGAAGACGTAGATGCGGTAGTAAGAAGGTTCATGCAAGGGTTAAGGTCCGAACTTCAAAACCGACTTCAAGCAGCGGAGTACTAATCTTTTCTTGGGTTAGTCGAAAGAGCCGTGAATGTAGAAGACGCCTATACTGCAGAAGAAGAAGTTAGGTCCCAGCGTTATAAAAGAAAGTATGATGGAGTTACGCAAGGAAAGTCGAGTAACAAAGGAAGAAAGAAAGGAAACAAAGATAGTTATGCAAGTGCCCCCTCGAATTCAAGGATATTATGTTACACTTGTGGAGAAGCTGGGCATATTTCGCGAGTATGTCCAAAGAAAGAACAAAATCAACGACCTGCACCATCGACCACCTGTTTCGGTTGTGGAGAAAAGGGCCATTATGTCCAAAAATACATCCGCGTGTTCGAGTCAACGAGCTTCTAGCGCTTGAACAACCCCCATTCCGTCCAGCAATTGAAGCCCTGCCACTCAAGCATCAAGAGAATGTAGGACGTGTGTATTCCTTAGGTATAGATAAACCCGAACCTTCACGACCTTTCTAAGGTCCCCGTACAGGTAAGTATGTGTTCTAACTTTCTTAAATGATTGATTATGTGGTTGCTTGCATGGTTTTGTGTTGAGTGTGAATTTGGTTAGGAAATCCCTAGACCTTTCTTCAGAAACCATAAGAACTTAGCCTTAGAGTTTAGGAAACCCTTCGACCTAACCTAAAGAATTCGAGACGAATTCTTTTAAGGGGGGAAGAATGTAATGACCCGGTCGAGAGCTAAGAGCGTCCGCGCTGAGGACAGCCGAGCGAAAATTTTGGCCAAGGGAAGGTCCAAAAATCAAAAGTCAAGAAGCGATTCGAGGGTACTTTGATCGACATGTTTGGCCAAGATAAGCACTTTGGTCGTAGAGTTTAAGAGAATAGTACAATGAATCTGAAGTTAGCCAAGGACCATCATCTTGGCCAAGGTGGATAGCCGAGATAGCTGGCTAAACTGAAAAAGACGAGCTGGGACAAGCAATCACGAGGTGTCCAGCAGTTTTTACTCATTATTGATCATTGGATAAGCACATATATAGATAGGCACGAAGTGTCTATGGCTATTCCGTCCTTATACATCATATGGAATGCTATTTCTTCTTTATACATCAGATGGAATGCTATTCCGTCTTTATATATCCGGTGAAATGCTATTCCGTCTTTATACATCAGGTGGAATGCTATTTCGTCCTTATACATCAGGTGGAAGGCTATTCCATCTTTATACATCATATGGAATGCTATTCTGTCTTTATACATCCGGTGGAATGCTATTCCGTCTTTATACATCAGGTGGAATGCTATTCCGTCTTTATACATCCGGTGGAATGCTAGTTCGTCTTTATACATCCGATGGAATGCTATTTTGTCTTTATACATCCAGTGGAATTCTATTTCGTCTTTATACATCCGGTGGGAAGCTGTTTCGTCTTTACACATCCGGTGGAAAGCTGTTTCGTTATTATAAATCAGTTAGAATGCTATTTCGTCTTTATACATCAGTTAGAATGCTATTTCGTCCTCATAGATCAGTGGATAAGCACAGAAAGGAGTGGAACGCTATTCCGTCCTTATTGATCGTTGGATATGCATGGCCTTGGAAGAACGAGGTGTCTTTAGCGTGTTTTGGCGTTAATGATGAGAGGATAGACATGCGTCTGGAGTGTGACTAGTGGCACACTGCTATTGGACCATGGTCACACGCCCTTATCCATCCATCCCCAATAAATACCCCCTAACCCTTTGCCATTTAGAACCACACCAAAATCATTCCACTTTTAGAGAGAAATAGAAAGAGGTAGAGAGAGAAAGTGAGAGCATTCAGGTATAGCTTTAGAGCAAACCGGAGTTGTTGTGGTGAAGCGAGGAACCATCCGTGGTAGTGAGATCTAGTCAAAAAACCGTTCTGCCGAGAGCACTGTGAATTGTGGTGATGTGGGATTGATTGTTCAGTTTCATTTGTTAGATTGCGTGGTTATTTAAATGCTTAAGTTTTGTTAATGCTTGATTGCTTGCTAGGATTTATTTGCTAGATTGGGAGATGTTGGAGCTATTTGTGTCCTTGATTGATGTTGCATGAAGTATTATAGTTTTGTTGAGTTATACTTTTGCATGTGAGGTTCTATTACCACTTAACCGAGTTTTTTGGTGAGTGTGATGTGATGTGATGGCGGTTCGATCCTACCTCGTTTCTCCATTGTTAGCGAAAAGACCGGCTAAGTGGGAAGACTCGGAGAGACGGGATTGTAGCTTATGGCTGGGTACTGTCTGACGGGATAGTTGGGGCAGCCGAGTAAAGCGGACCCTGCCGAGTTTGTTGCGGTTTGTAGGCGGGACTCGTGTTGGTGATGTTCTATCTCATGTGCCTTTGTGTCTGTGATATGGATGTTCACGAGAGGGATATGATCGAATACGCAAGGCCTTTAGTGATGGTGTGGTGATGAAAAATTGGCGACGACGTGATTGTTTTTGCTAACGATAGAGACACCCGATCGCCCCGATTGGAACGACTAGACGATCGAACAAGGGAAGTCGTTCTGCGTGCATGATCGAGTCGGAGATCGACGACCAAGCTCGATCTCCAACCTTATCCGACAGCTCATGCGATTTTAGACTTTTGTGATGGGACCATTCCCTCTTTGGTATAAAAGGATTATGACCTATTCTTGGTCATAAGATCCCTTGTACACGATTTGTCTTGTCTCCTTTGAGCTAAAAACTCCATTGTTAGTCTTTTCAAGCTTTCCATGTTTTAAACACCTTAACCTTTCATTTTAATCTAAGTACTTCTCTTAATCTTTTTGCTTAATCGTTCTTTCATGCTTAGCTTTCTATCTTTTACGTTTTTAAACAGTTTAATCATGTATAGTGAGTAGTAATCTTTTGGGTTTTCGGTTTGGGGTGATTAAGGGGTTAAAGGTTTAAACTTTAGTATTTTCTTGTTCTTAAAAACCATTCTCTTCTTGGATTTGGGCGTTTAAGGCTTAGAGGATCTCGAGAGAGACATCTTTGATCTCAGGGATTTCCTTATCTTAGCAGATTTAGGAGATCCCTTAAACCCAAATCCAAAAGACTAATCTTCCCTTTCCCAAACGCCATGGTTGCTTAGGGGATTATTTAAGCCATGATTTGAGATCTATGCATTATGCTCTTCATCCTTTCTTTCCACCACGATCAATGGGTTAGGAGGAAGGGATGAGGAAAGGCTCCATACCACACGCCATGGATGAAGCTAGCCTTAAGTGTCTCAAGGCTTAGAGAAAGCACAAAAAGTGTAGATCTATAGTTTTAAAATCTAAAGTTTAAATCTTGAACCCCCTTAAGCTGATCCACAAACCGTGAATCCATTCCTTATCATCTGAAAACATAAAAATCATCTTCCTTTAGTTAAAGTTTCAATCTTGTAGCTTAAATCCTTCAAACTGCTCATTTCTTGCATTAAAGCTTTGTAATTTTTTAAGTTCGTGTTATTGGTCTTGTTAGTATTTTAGAAATTCCCTAATAACCTATCTCGCACCCTTCTAGAAGTTAAGAGTCAGTAGATTTTTATTCCTGGTTCTTAAAATTCGTCTTAAGTCATTAGTAATTTCCCGTTTTATCTGTTTTTAGTTTTAAATTTTCTTAAATTAGTAGTCAAGCTTTTTAAATCTTTAGAAGTAGCTTTTTAGTTGTTTAATCCCTTGGTCGGGATTTTAAAATAGTTTTCAAGTTTAGTAGATCATCACAAGTAGTTTATTTCTAATTATTCACCCATTTAATCTGAATCTGCTTAGCTTTACCAAAAGTTCTTGTATTCTTTGTATCTATTAAACCTCCCAAGTTGGATTGACCCTTAAGTATTGCAATGACATGAGCATGCTAAAGGCTTTGTATAACACTCCAAAAATCGGTTATCAAATGGTGCCGTTGCCAAATTGGGATTGAGTTTGAGAGTATTAAGATTTGGAACCTAGTGAAGACTAGGTTTTAATTTTTTTAAAAATATTTGATTACTAATCTATCTACCTTACACCTTGTCTTCTCAGGTACATGAATCTGCGATCTAGAGGTGACAACAATCTAATACCACCTCTAGACAACATTCATCAACTCGGAAGTACACGGTTAAGAAGGCAACAAGGTCAAGCACAAAACTTTGAAGAGATTTTGCAACCGGTTATTGTGGATATTGAGGGTATGGCTGAGCAAGGCCAAGCTGAGGCAGTACCTCACCAAGCTGCTGGAAGGGGGAATAGTAACCCCAACCACGCACAAAGACCACCAAGGATCATAGGTGCGGGCGATGCACCGAATACTCACCACAATAGGTTCGGCATCACCCCTCCTCCGGTGCAGAACAATAACTTCGAGATAAAGCCAGGCTTTATCTCCATGGTTTAGAACAGCAAGTTCCACGGTCTTGCATTGGAGGATCCCCTAGAGCACTTGGATAACTTAGAACAAGTATGTGCGATGACAAAGATCAATGGCATCTCCGAAGACAGCTTTAAGCTTCGGTTGTTCCCATTCTCACTTGGGGACAAAGCAAGGCATTGGGAAAAGACTCTACCTCAGGGTACTATCACCTCATGGGATGATTGCAAGAAGGCTTTTCTCTCCAAGTTCTTCTCTTCTATAAGAACAGCTCGCCTAAGAAGTGAGATTAGCGGTTTCACACAAAGGCAGAATGAGACCTTTAGTGAAGCCATGGAGAGGTTCAAAGACTACACCATTGCTTGTCCTCATCATGGTTTCACTGGGGAGACACTTCTTAGCACTATCTACAGAGGACCTCTGCCAAAGATCCGTCTACTACTTGATACCGCAAGCAAGGGCAACTTCCTTGGACAAGAAGTGACCGCGGGTATGGAGCTAATAGAGAACTTGGCGTTGAGTGACGGCAACTACTCTGAGGATTATGACCGAGCACCAAGAGGTATCAAGATGGAGTCCCACAGGAAGGAGTTGAAATCCCTTCATGAAAAAATTGACAAGATGATGCTTGCAAGGCAAAAGCAAGTGCATTTTGTGGGTGAAACATCGGACGTGTTTGAATAGGGATGTTAAGAGGACCTTGAGGAAGCTAATTGGGTAGACTACATCAAGCCACAAGGGTATAACCAGAGGTTTCAAAACAACAACAACCTCTCATACCGAAGCACCAATGTAGAAAACCCTAAGGATTAAGTATACCCACCACAACAAGGAAAACCCTTTGTTCCTTTCAACAAAGGAGGGTTTCCACAAAGCAATGGGTATCAAGGGCAGAAACAAGGCAACTATCAAGGGCAGCAACAGCAAGGAAACAAGGGTTATCCACCTGGATTCGTGCCACAGTAGCAACAACTTCAAGCTCCACTTCAAGATCCGGTACAAGCTATGTTCCAAAAATTGCTTCAAGGGCAAGCATCTACAAATTAGAAATTTGTGGATATCAACAATAGGTTGGACTCTTCCCTCACTGAGGTATCTACACAGGTCTCTCAAATGAACAACAAGATTAGGCAGCTTGAGAAAGGGAAAGCAAGTACAAGCAGACAAGGAAGCTTACCCGGCACGTGTGAGCAAAATCCGAAGGAGTATGCCAAGGCAATCACTTTGAGAAGTGGGAAACAGCTACCACCACGTCCTATGCTTAAAGACAATGAGGACATTGTGGTTTAAGAGGGGGAGAATGAGCAAGAGATCACCTTTGACAATGTCTACATTGCAAGGCCAAAGAAAGGGGGTGAAGCGGTGTTAGAGAAGAAGGTGGAGAAAGTTAGCAAGGAGAAAGAAGCTTTCATTCCTCCACCATACAAACCAAAACTTCCTTTCCCTGGCCGTTTCAAGAAGCAGCTAATTGAGAAGCAAAGAGCCTTTTTTGTCAAGTCCTAAAACCAGCATCACTGCCAGCTGCTCAAGCGATTCAAACTACGAGGTTGAAGAGACATATTCGACCGAGTCATCGAGTTATGCATCCCAAGAACTTCCCAAGGAAGAGACCTCTGTCCGTTCGATTGGAAGGAGCAAAGTCAGCCACGCAAGACCCATCACAATGCACATTCACAGGGAAAAGCTTATGAAGTTTAACACCCAAGTTAAGAAACTCCCGACGGAAATGTCATTCAAGGACGTCTGGAAAGATCAGGGTATAGCCGACTTCTTTCAAGATAGCATGGAAAACAAGGTCGATGATAACTCAATTGTTCTATTGGTCAAACAATGTCCCAACACTGTTAACCGTATGCAGTATAGTGTATGGGGTATCAAACCATTTTGGGAGCGTTAGTGAACAGATCGGTCATATCGGTATCATAAGTCAAGTTCGAAATGGGTAAAGATCGAGACTTTACTACTAAAAACGACTAAAGGATAGATCTTGTGTCACTCAAGACCATAAATAAAATAACTTTAAAGGTATTAAGCAGAAACTGGAGATTTAAACGGTAAAAAGATAAGCTTTCAAGATAAAAGAAGGATCAAGATGGGTTTTATGAACTAGGTGACTCTCGGTTTTGTTTTATCAAGCTAAAGCTTTTGGATCACATCAAGACTTGGTCTTTTGATGGTGATTCTTAGGTAAAGGGATCCTCAAATCGTTTAGCCCATGGCGTTTGGGTCTAAACTCTTTGAATCTCTATCACCATAGACTAGCTCTCGCATAGCGGTACAATAGAAGAAACAAGCATCTACAACGTCCCTATTGAACCGTAAGACCCTTAGACAGATGGTTAGTCTTAGTCCAAGGAATCAAACTCTTGTTCATGGATCCGGCTAAGTAAGCACGTGGCGTTCGTGTCAAGCCGCCTATGGACTTTAGGCTAGATGGCCAGACTAGACTAAGCTTTGGGAATGATAAACAAGAAAGAATCTAACTTTATGTTTTAGCTAAGCAAGAAATAATAACCCGAGAGTTCCTTGGTCCTTTCAACCCATCAAAATCCTAAAGAGACTACTCACGCGCCATTTGAGAAACCTCAAGATCCATAAGGATAAGAAGGCTACTCATGGCTTGCAAGATAGTCGAAAATAAGAAAAGGAAGAAGCTTTTTTAAAATACACTAAGCGATAATACTTAAAACTTCAAGATAGCATAAAAATCAAAGCTTTGAAACAAGCTTCAATGGTGAAAATACAAAGATAGTTCTCGGTTTTGAAAAGAGACAAAAAATAAAACTAGAAAGCGTGATGATAAGGATAAGAGTCGAGGAGAGCGTATTTATACATAAAAGAGGAAAAACCTAAAATGTTGGGACCACTTTCCCGAAATGGTACTATTTTGGACTTTAGCGTTTCGGGCTCAAGTCGTGGTGAGCACGCCGATATGCTAACTCTTCTGATTCTTCGGGCAGTCTCCATGTCGGAAAAGTGTCTCGGGATCATGTCGTGAAGGCTTGCCTTCCTTGTTACTTGAATCGGGTATGCATCATATTCCATATCGGCTACAGGGTCGTGATACATGCTCGATATCATCTTCTCATCTTCCAATTGAGATCTCCCTTCTTGGTTTCTTCTTCGGACCATCCTAAACACCTGAGAAAACACTCCAAACATGCAAGACTATGCAAAAACCTAACCTAATGCATCTAATCCTATCATGAGTGAAGATGTGATGAAAACTAAGAATAAAGTGCAAGAATGAGGTCCTAACTAACATGAAATATGTGTTAAAAACATGCAATTTACAGAGATATCAACACCCCCAAACTTGCCTTTTTGCTTGTCCTCAAGCAAAAGCCAACCGGAGGGGTGTGGTTTTAAAAGAAAAGGTGTAAGTTTGAATCCAAAATTCCATTTAAAAGAATTCAACTCAATGTCTAAGTTCAGGTTTCTAGGATGCAAGTCGAATTCTTCCTATCCAGAAAGCTTTAGCTACATTCATCACAATAATTAAGTAAAATCAATCCCAACTTAGATGTACATTCAAATTCCCAATTCCCTTTCACATTCATTAATAATTTTAAAATGTGGATCTCATTCATGCCTGTCAATTAACTCACTTGGTTTAGGATAAGGTCACAAGCTAAGTATGAACTCGTAGTGCGAACGGGTTAAGTGTTTAGTGGGATCACTCTTGAAAGGAACCTTCTTAATGCAAAATGCTAAGGGTAAAAACCAATGGATGCATACAAGGCTAGATTCCCATCTACTCAGAACATCTATTTCGTTTCCTACCCTAGTTCAAACTGCTCCCTCCTAAGCTACCCTTTCTTCTGGTGTCTCTCCTTATTCCCGTTATAACTCCTCGATATTACCTTCCCTGGTCATTTCAGGGGACTTCTTCTTTGTTGGAGATCGGTTTCGGCTTTTTGGCTTCTTTGTTGCGTTCCTTGCGTTTCACCTTTGGTGTTGTTGGCCGGATTTAGACTTCGTTGATTGGCCTTCTTTTGCTTTCTTTTGGAATCGAGAAGGAAGGGTTGTCCGATTCTGGTATCGGGGACTGGCTCGCATGCCTTTTCCTCGATATGTTTTCTTCTTGGCAGGAATACCTTCCTGGTACACTATGCTCGCGTTCTCTTGGCAGGAACGAGAAGGAATGCCTCTCCTGGGGTGTTTGGCTGTTCGCTTCGTCAGATTCCTCCTCTTCATTTCCTTCTGGTTCCTCCTAAGATATATCGGCTTCAAGCCTTGGTGATGACGCCGAGCCCTTCAGCTTCGAGGTGAGAGACTTGATTTGGCCCTTCAGGCCTTTCACATGCCCTTTGATTCCTTTCACCGTGGTGACTAGCTTCTTGATCGAACGATCCTGCCACTTGCAGTACCGCTGGAGCACGTTGATCCTATCGTGAGCTGTCTTGAGAGTTTGGTGTGTTGCACTAGTGATTGGATCGAAATGATAACGATCCGCCCCATATAGAGGGAAACTAAACTTGTCGGTAGGGTCATTATAGCTGCCTTCATCCTCTTCTTCTTCTTCAGCAACCATATCGGTTTCTTCCCGATATTCCTCCTCGTAGTCCCCATTGAAATCAGCTCCATAAGGGAAAAGATGCTCGTTCTGCGTCTCGAAATCTAGATGTTTAGTCTCCCTTATCGTGGTCAAATATGGGTTCGGTAGGAACATCACGTCTGCCTGTCCTGATGGGAGGGTGAACTGATATCGATGTCCATGCCGATATTGCTTCCCGAGGAACTGGCACTTCTTCAAGTACGCGATGTCTATCCAATGGATTCCATGAGTTGGCTCTTCAAGATCGATACCAGCCCCTCTCATGATGGCAGATACAATTCCTCCACAGCCCACTTGAGGTCTATCGCTCGGTGTGGAGATCATCCACGACTTGTAATGGAAGAGCTCCTTGAGCAATATCGTGATCAACCCGGTGCTCCTTCTGCTTCCCTTTAGTTCGAACACGTTCCGGGTCTCTTGAATGATTTCTACCAGACCGTCATCCATTATCTCTAGCTCCTTAGTCAGGACAGCTCCACATTCCTTCCTTGCAAAGAAAGTATGTGCAATGGCTCTTTGCACATACCTCAAGGTTGGGTGCCTTATCCTGGTGCTCTTGTTCACTCCGGGCTTGTAAGTTCCTACCCCAATGTGCATCCACAGTTCCTCTAGCTCCTCCCTTTCTATATTCAGGGTCATCTCGCGCATATCGCCTTGGCTGAATCCGAATATCGACTCCAGTTCCCGAAATGACATTCGGTGAGTATCGCTTCCATTCTTGAAATGGATGTTGCCATCACCGTCTTCCTCTGGAGTCTCTTCTCCAAAAGCGTAGAAGGTCACCATGGGATGCATAAGCATTTTCCATGAATCGCTTCAGGCCCATTGCGTTGAAAAGGATATGGCAGTCCTCGTAGATACCCAATTCGATCATTGTTTCCTCGTGGGGGTAACGTGTGGCTTTGAACTCCATTCGCCTGAATGATGTACACATTTTGGCTAGGGTGTGTCGGGAACTCGTACTTCTCCTTCCCGATGCACGTGTGGGTGAGCGCACTACAGCCGCTCGGCTGGAACTTCCAACTGGCCTCTTTCCTTCTCTCTTTTCTGTTTGGTATTTCTTCGATCTCCCAAGAACAGCTTCGCTTCTCGTTGCTCCTACCATTGTACCTAACATTCAAAAACACTCGAAAGTGTGTAAGCACAAGGAAAAACACTAAGTGCAAAGATTATCTTGCATGTATGTTTAAACCTAAGGCAACTCTATTCATGACTAAAGAGACCCAAGCAAACATATTCGAATTACTACTAGATCGGGATAAATCCTAAATTGTGAAGGATAAAGAATTTTCCTTATAAGTTGTTCTTCACATATTAAAGTTTTAGACAAGCATGCATTATCAAAAGGTGAGGAAGGGGATTTCTGGAATCTCAACATTTCAAAAGAGTTTAGTCGTGAAGCTATCCTCACAAATAGATATGCCGAAATTCAGAAAATCCTACAAAAAACCCTAAGTTTTTATGCAAAATCGTCTACCAAACGTTTCTCTATCCACTCTCAAACCCCTAATGCGACGAATCTAAACAATCCTAAGCAATACTTAATCATATCGGTCTAGAGCAAGTATTTACCTTAGCACGATGTTTGCAAAAAATTCTTGGAAGAAAGCACAGATTCGGGTTGCGAAATTTAAAGGCTAAAGACAATTTCCTGGGTTTGAGAGCGATGGGAGATGAAAGCGAGAGAGGCGATAGCTTTTTATAAAGATGAGATAAGGGGAGAGAAAGGGTTTGACTAGGGTTTCTCGGTTTGGGGAATAGCTGTCGGCTAACCCCAATCAAGTATTCTGGCCTTATCCGGAAAAGTGGGCCATGAATTTGAGCGCTTTTCTCGGATTGGCTAAGTCTAAATACCCTATTACCTGGACGGCCATATCGGGTTGAATCCGATATGGGTTGATTGATGTTTTGGATATCGGCTGGTTCCGGATATGTGACCACAGTGAAGGTTGTCTAGCTTGGGCTTCGTTCTATATCGGCTACACACCGTTGTGCCTGCTCGACAGAGAATGCCCAGGGGCGATATCATGGTGTTAACCCGATATTACATCCCGTTGCGGTGCTAGACAACTTCTCATAGGTTTTAGCTCCTCTTATATGTATGTGACCCCACCCTATATTTAATGGGATCCTGAAAATATTAAACTAGACTAGAAAAGGCATTAATATGTACATGGATAAGCTTGGGGTGCCTACCAAGAGCGCTTTGTTTTGAGTCACTTAACTTGACTTTTCTTGATTATTTTTCAGTATGAAAGGGGGAAGCGAACACCCCTCGATCCTGTGGGAGGATCTTTACTTTCCTTAATCACAGAGATGAAATCAGCTAGAGATACGTTGGATGTCCCCTCTTTGCTTACCTTAGATCCCTCTTGAATGGTCAAATCAGTGTCTTTTATCACCTTAAGGTAAGCAAAGGGTCTGGTCTTTCCCTTGCATTTCAGCTTGTATCTCATCTCACCATCGACAGAGAGAATAGGTTTAAGAGTCATACCTTCCAGATGATCACCGAGGGTTGGTCCTTTCACATAGGACTTCTTGCAAGTGATCACCTCTTTCGGTGCTTCTTGGACTACTTTTGGTTGTTCCTCGAACATGGCGTTGAGCAAAACTCCATCAAAGCTGGCTCCATCGTAGCATATTTCCAATGATGGGTCTTTTGTTTTCTCAATCGCCTTCTTGAGCATAAGGGAGTAGGCATGCTCCTTTTCGTCGATCCTCTTCGCTTTTGTGTCAAAATGCATCACCAAGCTCCCAGTTAGCCTTAGCTCTACCTTGCCGCTTCTACAATCAAACATACAACCGGCAGAGGCTAGGAAAGGTCTTCCCAACAGGAGGGTCTCCTTGACATCTTGGTCCATTTCTATCACTTGAAAGTCACTTGGCAATAGCACATTTCCAATCATGAGAGGTAGGTCTAGTAGCTTCCCAACCGTCTTCCTCTCACTTCCATCGGCCAGTGATATCGGCTTCTTGCAGTCTGTATAAGTGTCATACCCGAGACGTTTAGCCGTGGCTAGACTCATAACGTTGATGCTTGCACCGAGATCACACAAACAATCTTCAAAGGTGATTCCTCCGAGTGTGCATGGAAGAGTGAATGATCCTGGATCTTTGAGCTTCTTCACTGCTAAGGTTTCTCATCACGAGCTGCTGCATTCCTTCCTATGGTTGCCATTGCATAAGCATAGAGCTTGTCCTTCAAAGCTACTAGGAAAGCTGGAATAGGTTTCGTTATATCGCCATTGTTGAAGAGATCTTCAACCTTCTTCAGGGTTTCAATCAATTCGGCTTCTTGTTCCTCTATTAGCCACTTCTTGTGCCTCTGGGGGTATGGCATTGGTGGTTTGTAGACACGCAGGAATGGTGCTTTTGGCGGATCCGTGGTTGCTTTCTCTTCAGAGGCTTCCAAATTTTTCGAACTCCCTCCCCTTCTTAAGATGTCGATGTCCTCATCGACTTGAGTCCGATTTGAGTTGCTGATATCGGCCGGATCCCGTTTTTCAATGTCGGTACTGGTGATCGTTTGGCAATACTCCTTTGGGTTCATGATGCCTTTTCCAGGAAGGTTGCTTGTTTGTCTTGTCGATGCTATTCCTTTGTTGTTCTCAAGGGCTTTAACGCAAGTTGTTAAGGCTTCAATCTTCCCAGATAGTTCCGTGTTAAGTCCATCTATCTTGTTATGCACTTCGGCAAAACGCTTGTGTATATCCGCTTGGATGTTTGTTTGACCGTGGAGTAGTTGCTTTAGAGTGCCTTCCAAGTCAAAATTAGCTTGAGCAGATGGATTTCCTTGTTGTTGTTGGAAGCCAGGAGGTGCAACGGCTTGTTGTCGTGGCGGATAGCCGTTTTGATTCTGGAACTGTGGTACAAAGCCTTGTTGGTTCGTGTATGTCACGAATTGTTTTGCTCCTCCTACTTGTTGCTGAGGGTATGTCTGGTCTTGTGGGTTAGCGACGTTTGTACTCCGGTAAGACAGGTTATTGTTTGGTCTCCAATTGTTGTAACCTCCTTGAGCGTTGATGTAGTTAATATCTTCGTACTGAACGTCCTCCCCTTCTTGGTTTGGAGTGATTTCTTCCACGAAATGTACTTCCTTTTGAGCTTGGACAAGTAGTAACTTGTCTAGTTCCTCATTGAGTTCTTTGATCACTCTCTGGCTTCCATCTACTTCTTCTTTGGAACCTCGGATGGATCTGTCATAGTCTTCATGGTAAGAATAGTCACTCTGAGCTAGATTTTCGACCAGCACAAGACCATCGTCAACGTCTTTGGCTAAGAAATTGCCATTGCTCGCCGTATCGAGCAGCATCCTAATCTTAGGAATGACACCACGGTAGAGAGTGCTGAGGAGTGATTCTTGACTGAATCCATGGTGGGGACACTGAGTAGTGTATCCCTTGAATCGCTCCCAGGCTTCACCGGAGGTCTCATTGGATTTCTGAGTGAATCCGCTTATCTCGTTCCTCAATCGGGCTGTCCTCGATGGGGAGAAGAACTTCGTCAGGAAAGCTTTTTTGCATTCTGCCCACGATGTAATGGATCCATGGGGCAGTGTCTTCTCCCAGGCGTGTACTTTGTCTCCCAACGAGAAGGGGAACAATCTTAACTTGAAACCGTCTTCGCTTACACCGTTGATCTTTGTCATAGCGCACACACGATCAAACTGGTCGAGATGGTTGAGTGGGTCTTCCAAAGGCAGACCGAGGAATCTGTTGTTCTGGACCATGGAAATGAGACCACTTTTGATCTCGAAGTTGTTATTCTGCACTGGTGGTGGTTGAATACCATGTCGGCTTGCAGTTGATATCGGGGCGGCTCCCGCACCGATTTGCCTAATCGGTCTTGGAACAGCTACAACGCCAGGCTGTCATTGAACTCCTTGTACACCTTGTGGACCTTGGGGTCCTTGGTGACCTTGTTCTCCTTGTGCACCAGCTGCGCCCGCAGCTCCTTGAGCACCTTTTTGTTTATTCATTGTCACACGGTCTTGTGTTTCGGCTTGTTCCCGATTTCGTCTGGCTGATCGTTTGAGCAGGTGGATATCGTCTATTCGGGGAACAAGATTTGTTGTACCGTGTGAGCGTAGGTTCATATACCTGTCAACACAGAGATATACGAGTAGAAGTGTTAAATGGCTTGAAAAATAAAAACTTGTCCTTATCACGACCTAAGACCGAAATGACTAAACTTTCTCCCAAAATGGCAACGGCGCCAATTGATAACTCAATTTTTCTATTAGTTAAACAATGTCCCAACACTGTTAACCGTATGCAGTATAGTGTATGGGGTATCAAACCATTTTGGGAGCGTTAGTGAACAGATCGGTCATATCGGTATCATAAGTCAAGTTCTAAATGGGTAAAGATTGAGACTTTACTACTAAAATCGACTAAATTATAGATCTTGTGTCACTCATGACCATAAATAAAATAACTTTAAAGGTATTAAGCTGAAACTGGAGATTTAAACGGTAAAAAGATAAGCTTTCAAGATAAAAGAAGGATCTAGATGGGTTTTATGAAACTAGGTGACTCTCGATTTTGTTTTATCAAGTTAAAGCTTTTGGATCACATCAAGACTTGGTCTTTTGTTGATGATTCTTAGGTAATTGGATCCTCAATTCGTTTAGCCCATGGCGTTTTGGTCTAAACTCTTTGAATCTCTATCACCATAGACTAGCTCTCGCATAGCGGTACAATAGAAGAAACAAGCATCTACAACGTCCCTATTGAACCGTAAGACCCTTAGACAGATGGTTAGTCTTAGCCCAAGGAATCAAACTCTTGTTCATGGATTCGGTTAACCAAGCACGTGGCTTTCGTGTCAAGCCGCCTATGGACTTTAGGCTAGATGGCAAGACTAGACTAAGCTTTGGGAATGATAAATAAGAAAGAATCTATCCTTATGTTTTAGCTAAGCAAGAAATAATAACCCGAGAGTTCATTGGTCCTTTTAACCCATCAAAATCTTAAAGAGACTACTCACGCGCCATTTGAGAAACCTCAAGATCCATAAGGATAAGAAGGCTACTCATGGCTTGCAAGATAGTCGAAAATAAGAAAAGGAAGAAGCTTTTTTAAAATACACTAAGCGATAATACTTAAAACTTCAAGATAGCATAAAAATCAAAGTTTTGAAACAAGCTTCAATGGTGAAAATACAAAGATAGTTCTCGGTTTTGAAAAGAGACAAAAAATAAAACTAGAAAGCGTGATGATAAGGATAAGAGTGGAGGAGAGAGTATTTATACATAAAAGAGGAAAAACCTAAAATGNAAGAAATAATAACCCGAGAGTTCCTTGGTCCTTTCAACCCATCAAAATCCTAAAGAGACTACTCACGCGCCATTTGAGAAACCTCAAGATCCATAAGGATAAGAAGGCTACTCATGGCTTGCAAGATAGTCGAAAATAAGAAAAGGAAGAAGCTTTTTTAAAATACACTAAGCGATAATACTTAAAACTTCAAGATAGCATAAAAATCAAAGCTTTGAAACAAGCTTCAATGGTGAAAATACAAAGATAGTTCTCGGTTTTGAAAAGAGACAAAAAATAAAACTAGAAAGCGTGATGATAAGGATAAGAGTGGAGGAGAGCGTATTTATACATAAAAGAGGAAAAACCTAAAATGTTGGGACCACTTTCCCGAAATGGTACTATTTTGGACTTTAGCGTTTCGAGCTCAAGTCGTGGTGAGCACGCCGATATGCTAACTCTTCTGATTCTTTGGGCAGTCTCCATGTCGGGCAAGTGTTTCGGGATCATGTCGTGAAGGCTTGCCTTCCTTGTTACTTGAATCGGGTATTTCTCGTTGCCTTGCTCCGATATCCGTCTTCATGGAATCCTCTTGCTGGATCTTCGCTCCAGGGTGTTCCTTCCGGGACTAAGTCACTGCTACTCGTCGAGGTTCATCATGCGCTTGTCCATATCGGCTACAGGGTCGTTATCCATGCTCGATATCATCTGCTCATCCTCCAATTGAGATCTCCCTTCTTGGTTTCTTCTTCGAACCATCCTAAACATCTGAGAAAACACTTCAAACATGCAAGACTATGAAAAAACCTAACCTAATGCATCTAATCCTATCATGAGTGAAGATGTGATGAAAACTAAGACTAAAGTGCAAGAATGAGGTCCTAACTAACATTAATATGTGTTAAAAACATGCAATTTACAGAGATATCAGTCGACATAGAAGTCTACTTTAATCAAGCAAGACATTCAGCCGCCAAGGACGCTATCAGAATGCCCCCAGCAAAAAAATACGAGTGGCACCAGAACAGGATCGAGGAGTTAGCACTGGAAGAATTCAACAAGGTAGTCTAAAACCTTCCTTCAGAAGTAGATTTTGTGGAAGATTGGAGAGATCACCTAATCGGGCATCTCTCCTGCGAGAGCAGGGAGACGGTATATGACATTTAAATCCTTTTCAACCTCGCTAGAGCCGGGAAGCAGATTAGAGACCTCCACAAGATCCAAGGCCACGAGCAGTACCTCACAACTTGCAGCATCCGAGGTGACATTTTCAATAATGCCATATGTGATTCGGGATCATGCATAAACATGATGCCCGCCAGTGTAGCACGAAGACTTGGTATAAAATGCGTCTTCCCGACTGAAGTCAAGATTGATTTGGCAGACCAATCACTCACGACCCCGAAAGGAGTCGTTTATGATCTCCCGGTCATCATTGGCGGTTGTAGAATCCCGGTAGACTTCTACATAGTCAAGAGCCGCCAAGAAGATGCTGCACCTCTCATCTTGGGATGACCATTCCTATCCACTGCGGGAGCCAGTGAGTCTCGTTCGCCAATATCGATGGGAAGAAGTTCTACCATGCGATACCTTACACCATGCAGAAACATTTTCTTGAAAGGGATGAAGATGCTATCATGGAGAGACTCGAGGAGCCCTTAACAGAAAAGGCCACGCAGAAGGCAAAAAGACATTGCCTAAGGTCGAGCCCAACCTCCAACTAAGCTCCCAAACTACCAAAGTCTAGCTAAAAGACTCTAAACAAGAGCGACTCAATGGGAGATAACCCATTTTAGGTATTCTCTTTCTCATCTCTTTAACCATACTAATCTTTAGTTTTGGTTTCTTCTTAGTTTACAGCATTTTCATAAACCCTACAAGCACAAAAAAAAAATCAGAAAACCAAGAAAAGAACAAAAATCAGAAAAACAGAAAAGACCAAAAATATGAAGAAGGAGTTTTGAAGAACACTCACGAGGTGACGAACCGCCCGTGGGCCGGCCAGAAGGAGTCTGGCCGCGCCACGAGCCACGATGGCGCAGAGCCAGGACGCTTGGTCGCGGCCGCGACAACCCGTCGCGCGACCGCCCGTCCTCTGAGACATTTTCCATTCGAACTTCACCAAACCGGATCTCCTTCAACCTGTGTTAAACCTTTCAAGCTTCCTCCTTGATTCAATGGCCTGAACACATCCTAAAGACCGCAAAGATCACTTCTACAGCCGCGGCACGTTGATGTTGCATCCAAGACGGTGAGGCAAGACAAGACTCCATCCAAGTCAAGTTAAGTCAATGATCCATCTCTCTCATTCTACTTCATCATGCACGATCAACGGACCTATATCCACGAAGACAAGGAAGAATACAACGGTTCTGGAGGATGAAAACCGTTGTGCAAGCTCCAGAAGGAAGAAGATGCAACTTCCTTCACCAAACCGCGAAGAGGAAAGTTCCCGAAGACTAGCTTCTCTATTCCGCGACCAAGACCTTTACCGAAGACTAGCTTCTCTATTCCGCGACCAAGACCTTTACCGAAGCCAAAGTAAGGATTTCATATGGCATTGAAGTTAGAACTAGCAACACCTGTCTTCCGCGATCCCGAACACATCACCGGATAGGCCAGTATAGACCCAAACTTCAAGTTTCTGAGGTGATGCAATCTTTAAGACGCAAGGACGCAAGATTTTCCATCTCTCATTCACGGTGTTCTACAATGGTCGAGGAACCAAGACGAGTACTCAACAAACGGAGTACCTGTTCTTCTCAACAAAGGCGTGCACCAATCATCATCATCATTTTCAGCGGCAACATCACCACCACACGCCCACCATCACCATCTCAAGCAAGGAAGCTTAACCGCGCAACACATTTCTTTCGAGCTAAGTTTTCGATTTCTTTTGTTCAATTAAATCAATTCTAAGCAAGGATATAAGGAGAATGATTAAGTCCTTAGCTCAATCAAACCACACGCCCATCGACCCACACCAAACCCAACGCCATTTTCAAGTAAGTCTTCACAAGCTTGTACTTGAATTTACCTATCTTTTTCACCTCAACACGATTTAAATAAATTGGGGACAGTTTGATTTAAGTCTGGGGGGTTTCTTATATTACTAACTATGCTTTGATTTGATGAGTCTTAAGCATACATGCATCATTTATCGAGTCCTTTTATAGAGTCAAAACTTTTTTCTTTTAGTCGGAAACTATGAACTTTGCTAGGTACAAGTCGCTTCGAACAAGGAACCTTAATGACCATTCTCACAGGTTTAGAAGCAAGGCTTACTAAGTTGAACACTGCGAGTGGATCATTCCAACGGAGAAAGTTCTAATCTCTAGAGTACTCGAAGGATCTTGCGTTGACTCCGCACCTAATGAAACAAAACTTCTCGTCAAGGGGCTTGAGGTACTTCGAACTTTGCTCCTCTTTAAGACTCTAGCATGACTAAGTAGATGCAATGCAAACTCTCCGTGACCTTCGTTTGTTATAGAAAAGAAAAAAATATAGAAAGAAAAGCTTTAGTTTGAGAATGGCAACCCGACTTCCTTAAAGGAGAATGACAGTTTGCAGACATCATGATAGCTTCGAAGAAGTGATCATTCTCAACCTAAAAAAAAAAAAAAGGTAAGTCGATAGAAAAAATAAAATGATACCCTAGAAAATTAGGGAGAAATCGACTAAGAGAAGAGAAAATAGGAGAGCTGTGTCTGAAATGTTTTTGTCTAGATGTTAGGAAGAGAAGAGTATAATGTCTCGTCGACCAATACTCCCTCGATAGAGACCGCACGCCTAAATGAATAAAGGGGTCAATAAGAGAAGGCTTGAAATACTCAAAGGGACCATCAAGAGTATCCGGGAAGGGTGAAATGCTCAAGGTAACTAGACCCAAACTCCTTGAAGCTAGATTCCGAGTTACGTGGCTCAAATAGGTCGATTGCTAGACTTGACGAGTTCCCAAGTATTGGTGAGTTTTCACAAGTTCAAACCTCTTTTCCTTAATTATATTTCTGTTTTGGTTGAGGACAAAGAAAAGTTAAAGTCTGGGGGAGTTGATCACATGCATATTTTACCCGTTTTGCTATCATAAGTGAGTGCTTTAATAAGCATTTCACTAAGGTTTTAATGCATAAACACTAGATTTCGATTATTTGGTTGTTCAAGACTCTTTTCAGGTAAATTTAGCAAAAGACACATATTTTGGAGCAAAATGGATATTTCCGGAAACAGTGCTCGAGGACAAAAGTCAACACCAAATGAAGGCCTTCCCACCACAAGATCAAGCTCATATTTGGAGAAAAGGTAGCCTTATCAGCCATCTTTCACTTGGAAGTGGTTTGAGAACAATCCCACGGTTGGATCTCAAGTTATGGAAGAAGCAAGAAGGTCGGTCAAGCACCCGAAAGACCAAGCTGGCCGCGCCACGGCCTATCCAGAAGAACAGTGGCCGCGCCACGGCCGGTCGCTCACCCGGCTTGGTCACTTGACGATTCCCGAGCCCATTTGAAGCCCAACTTAATCCCACAGCCGTCTTATGCAAGCCACGACCTAATCCACGACCAAGGGGACTTGAAGACCTATATATACTCGTTGTTTAGATTTTTTTTTAGGGCATCAAGATATCACGAAATACTCTAAGTTACATAATTCTTTTGGTGGCCGCGAATCTCGTATTCGCGGTTTTCACTTTGGTCTTTGAGGTAGATTGATTTCTTCTTGAACCCTCTTTGTTTCTTATCGATTTATATAAGTTATGCATTCATCAATCACGATTTCTACTTCCTCTTTCATGTCTGAGTATTTTACTTTCGTTGGGTGTTCTTTAAGGGGATCCATGGGGAATTTCATTAACTATTTTAAACAAATTGTTTAGGCCGTAGACTAGGGTTTTCTTTCTTACCACACTTTTTCTTATTGCATGAATATAGCGTCATGAACTAGGGTCTGATCACAGGGTTTTGAGAACTGCTAACGCGCTGAATCTCATATCCGGACCTAGTGGGGTGGAGCGCATCATTCCTGGATTGCTTGTGCGTGGTCAGGAAGGTGTCGTGAATGTTTATTGTCCTGATCTTATTGTGTGATTGTTTAGGTAGCAGGATACGATAGAATACCTACGAAATTTGCATTCATAGATCGATGTACCTTTGTCAGAGTTAGATCGTTAAAACCAGTGAAGCAGTTTAGGGAAAATCGCCTAGCCTCATTTGCTTAACTTTTGTGAGTTTGAATTCTATTTAGAACCCCATAGATTTCCCAAGAAGATCGCCAACGTGTTTCACCCATCTGCTTTTCAATCGAGATTTACGCACTTCAATATTTACTTTTTCTGCACTGCTCACCTGATTTCCTATTTACAAGCTTTTAAATTGATTTTCCTTTTTCTGTTGGCTGTAGAAGAGATTGACAACCTCTTCTATATAAGGCGTGATTATTGCTTTCTTTCTTTAGGGTCCTACAAATTCAAAGCTCGATGAGTCCCCAAAGAAATTCTCCAATCTCAGACGACTATTTAGACCCCATCACTCGTCTTGAGGTAACCCGAGTATTAGAGTCTTTGGCTTATACAATTGGCTAAGTATATAATACATTCACTCTAATTCATTAATCCCTAACCGATCAAAGATAAGATCAAAGTGTAAAGGTGTTCTTGAAGAGAGAGAGTGAGATTGTAACAGAGCTTGAGCTTGAGCTGATTCTAGTGAATTTGCCCGCCGGAGCTAATACCAGCCCCATAGACGTAGCCATCCTAGCAGAGGGGAACTCTGGGCGATCATGTGCTGGGTCGATTCATCTCTATTATTTCAATCCGAGCGATTCAAGGCAAGTAGATCTAAGGCGTAGATCATTCAAAGTGGTATCAGAGCCTCGGTTTGGGGTTTTGGAGGATCTATGGTAAAAAATTGAAGAAGATCAGCTAAAGATGTCATCGTCTATGGGAATCGAGAAGTTCAACGGTACCGGCGACTTCCCGTTGTGAAGACGGAGGATGTTTGCTCATCTGAACATATCGGGATTGAAGGATGTTCTCACCGAAGTCGCGGAGAGCTCCAGTTCGAGCGGATGCCTAGTTCAGATGTCAGTCACAAGCCCGATGACTGTTGCGATTCCAACAGAAGGAGCAGGATTCCAATAGAAGGAGCAGATCCGGCAGCAACATGAGTTTTTCCAGCCGCAGGTGTGGTCCAAGATCCGGTGAAGTCGAAAGTAAAAGCAGATCCGGTGAGGGCAGAAATAGGTGAAAAGGCTTTGCATATGATCTTTCTCAGTGTTACGGGTCAGGTACTAAGGAAGATCGAATGGTGCGAGACTTCAGCATAAGCCTGGATACTTCTAGAAAGGCTATACATGCCAATATTTCTTAGTGGACACAAGGTGTTTATTCCACATGTCACCAAGAAAGGAGTTCTTCTTCGAGCTTAAGGAAGCAACTTCAGGGAAGGCAGGATGGCAAACAATGCTCATGCATAGGTTAAGGGCATCAGTTCAGTGAGATTTCTGAATCCAGATGGTACAACTTTCATGCTAAGTGAAGTCAGATACATGCCCGAGATTGCAGGAAACCTTATTTCTCTTGGCACTTTGGAGAACAAAGGCTGTGTTTTCAAAGGTGCTAACGGGGTAATGAAAGTGATCAAGGGCTGCATTGTAGTAATGAAAGGTATTAAGAAAGGTACTGATACCTAGTACTTTCTTCAAGGCTCGGCTAAGGGATCAGAGGTATGTGTCAGTCAGAAGGAACCACCAACAACAGCAGATCAAACAAGATTGTGGCACAACAGGTTAGGCCACGTAGGTCAGAAAGGACATGAGGTATTGGTTAAGAAGGGTTGCTTGGGCGGTGACAAGGTGTCAGAGATAAAGTTTTGTGAAGATTGTGTTGTAGGAAAAACACATAAAGTGAGTTTTGGTCCTGCCAAGCACGTAACTAGAGAGAAGCTCGATTATATCCACTCAAACTTGTGGGCATCTCCAATTGTTCCCATGAGTCTAGGGAGATGTAAGTATTTTGTTTCATTCACAAATGATTGGTCTCGAAAGGTATGGATTTACCTTCTGAAGACGAAGGATGAGGCATTTGGAGAATTTGTTGAGTGGAAGAAAATGGTTGAGGTTCAGACAGAGAGGAAAGTCAAGAAGCTGAGAACAGACAACGGTTTAGTATTCTGCAATCAGAGGTTTGATCAATTCTGCAAAGATGAAGGCATAGTAAGACATAGGACGTGTACTTACACTCCAGAGCAGAATGGTGTTGCTGAGAGATTAAACAGGTCGATACTGAACAAAGTGAGAAGTATGCTCAATGAGAGTGGCCTTGGTCAGAGGTTTTGGGCAGAGGCTGCATCAAAAGTCGTGTATATGATCAACACGTCCCCATCATCTGTAGTTGAGTTTAATATACCCGACGAGTTGTGGAATTCAGTGGTTCCCAACCTATATGGACTAAGACATTTGGCTGTGTAGCCTATGTTCATTCGGATGAGGGAAAGCTCAATCCGAGAGCTAAGAAGGGGATATTTACTGGCTACCCAGAAGGAGTAAAAGGCTTCAGAGTGTTGCTGTTAGATGACAAGAGATGCATTATCAGCCGCAACGTAGTCTTCTGAGAAGATCTGGAGTTCAAAGACATCGGCTCAGAACAAGATTAGGTACTTTTAATGATCATTTGTTATCTAACACGTTTGTGAGACATGATCTTGCAGGTGACAGGTCAGTGGATACTACAACTCAAAGGTGGAGCTATTACAGAAGATGAAGCTCAAGAGAGTCCAACCCAAGTTGATCAGAACGAAGTAACTGAGGGTTCAGAGACAGAAAGTCAGAATCAAGACGATGAGAAGCCAGTGAATGCCAGACCTAAGAGGCAAACCAAGATGTCAGTAAGACTAAAGGATTACTACGTATATCCAGACGATGAAGACATAGCAGGATATGCTTATTTAATGGTGGAGGATGGTGATAACACCTAACCACAAAGCTTTGAAGAATCTATGAGTGATCCGGACAGTGACAAATGGACATAAGCTTCAGATGAAGAAATAATGTCACTGTTGAAGAACAAGACTTGGGTATTAGTGGACAGAGTGAAGGGTCATAGGCCAATAGGTCCTAGATATTAAGCTCGTCTGGTGGGAAAGGGCTATTTTCAGAAGGAGGGAATATATTATCAAGAGATATTATCTCATGTAGGTAAGCCATGTCTCCATTCGGCTGCTATTATCTGCAGTAGCTCATTTTGATATGGAGCTTCAGCAAATGGACGTCAAGACTGCTTTCTTACACGGGTTCTTGGATGAAGAGATATACATGGAGCAGCATGAGGGTTATGGAGATGAGAAGCATCCAGAGAAGGTGTGCCTGCTCAAGAGATCTCTGTATGGGCTGAAGCAGTCACCAAGATAGTGGAACAACAGGTTCGATGATTTCATGGTCACAAGGGGCTATGAGAGGAGTGACTATGATATTTGTGTTTACTACAAGAGACTAGAGGATGGGAACTTCGTATATCTACTATTAGACGTCGACGACATTCTCATTGCATCCAAAGAGAAGAAGAAAGTGTTTAAGCTGAAGGAGCTTCTAAGCTCAAAGTTTGAAATGAAAGATTTAGGAGACGCTAAGAAGATACTTGGAATGGAAATAACTCGGGACAGATTGAAAGGTACTCTTACTGTTTCACAGGAAGGTTATCTTCAAAGGTTTTCGGAAATTTTGGTATGGATCAAGCAAAGGAGGTGCTTTCACCGATGAGAGTGCATTTCAAGTTATGGTCAGCTACAGAGAAAGAGGTCAAGGAACAAGCAGACAAGATGCGAGTAGTTCCTTAACAGAGTGCAGTTGGAAGCTTAATGTACGTAATGATAGGAACTAGGCCTGATTTAGCTTATTCAGTTGGCCTAGTCTGCAGGTTTAGGAGAAAACCGTTAAAGGATCATTAGCAGACAGTGAAATTGATGTTGAGGTACATTCGGGGTACGTTGGGTGTGAAGCTGTGTTTTAGGAATGAGGGTGACTTCGTCATCAGAGGCTACTGTGACGCAGACTATGCTGCAGATTTGGATAAATGAAGATCGATTTCAGGATTGGTCTTCAGGACAGGAGGTAACACTATCAGCTGGAGGTCTAGTTTGACGAAGGTGGTAGCTTTGTCAACCACATAAACCGAATACATATCATTTTCTTATGCTGCAAAAGAAGTGGTGTGGCTGAAAGGATTCATGAATGAATTAGGTTGCAAGCAAGAAGGTGTGAGCACCTACTGCGATTTTCAGAGTGCAATAGTGCTAGCAAAGAACGTTGTGCATCATGAGAGGACAAAGCATGTGGACGTTAAGTATCACTTTATCACAGACTTGATAAGTGAGGGGTTTGTGCAGGTGTTGAAGATAGCAACGGAGCATAATCCTGCGGATATATTCACAAAGGTTCTACCAGTTGAGAAGCTTCAAGCAGCATTCGAGCTACTCAGAGTTACAAGGAACTGAGCCAAGAGGCTCAAAAGGATGAAGCCGAGTGGGTTTACTCGAAAGATTTGAAGCCGAGAGGGTTTTTTCAGGTGTGTGCAGGTCATGGCACAAGTGGGCACGAAGGTGCTTGATGAGCGGGATCTAGAAGGCTAGAATCAAGTTGAGAGTAGGAAGGAAAAAGTGGAGATTTTTAGAATAAGTGTCCTTAATACCAAGTGTGGCAAAGGGTTTAGCTCGTCTTGAGGTAACTCGAGTATTAGAGTCTTTAACTTATACAATTGGCTAAGTATATAAGCCATTCACTCTAATTCATTAATCCCTAATCGATCAAAGATAAGATCAACGTGTAAAGGGGTTCTTGAAGAGAGAGAGAGTGAGATTGTAACAGAGCTCGAGCTTGAGCTGATTCTAGTGAATTCGCCCACCGGAGTTAATACCGACCCCCGAAATGTAGCCATCCTCGTGGAGGTGAACTCTGGGTGATCAAGTGCTGTGTCAATTCATCTCTATTCTTTCTTTCGTGTTTCTTTCAATCCGAACGATTCAAGACAAGTAGATCTAAAGCGATCCATAAACTTAACCTTAAAAAAAATAAAGAGGGTAGAAGTTAGTTTCATTTGAGATATTTATGTTTGATTTTTATATGTTTTTAGATAAATAGATTTGGTTAGCATTTAAATATGTGTATATAAATTAATATATAACACCAGATTAGCTTGGCCCTTATCTGCAGCGAAGCGATAGGTGGTTTGGAAGAATTCCATGGGAAGTATTATTAATATAATAATATATATTGATGATGTAATGATTTGTTACATCATTTCACACGCCAATTGATAACTAGCTTTTTAGCAGGTTAAACAAAATCTAAAGCTTGTCTATGTCATTGTAATACTTCAGGTCATCAATCCAAATCAGGTGGTGAAAGGTGTTAAGAATGCAAGAGCTTGAAGTAAAACTAAGCAGAATTCAGGTTAATTGGTGAACAATTCTAAAACAATTACTTGCGGTTATTAAACAGGCACGAAAACGATTTTAAAATCCCTACATAAGGGTTATAGAAGTACTAGATGACTCCTAAACAATAAAACAACCGATCTACTAATTTAATAAAATTCAATTCTAAAACCGGATTAACTAGACAATTTGATGGTGAGTAGCAAGATTTTCAAAAACTATTTCTAAAAATCAAATAACTACCAAATCAACACCAGACAGTAAAATAAGACTCTAGGCAATTTCAAAAATACTAAAAATAGTAAAAACACAATTTTACAATTTTATAAAACTTTATTGCATAATTAAACTATTTATGAGAAATTTAATTAAGATAAATAAACACAAAACTAGAGGAAAATGGTTTTTGGTTTTAAAATATTAAAAACAGATCCAAGGTTGGGAATCATTCTTAGGGAGGTTGAAGAATCAAACTTGGGGTTTAAAAACATAATTTTTACTCATTTAGTAATTTCTTTAAACCTTAAGAAACCAATTTAGATTTAACCATGATGTGTGGTATAAACTCTTTTTTCATCTTTTCCTCCTAACCCATGATGTGTGGTGGAAAGATAAGGTGAAGAACATTAAGCTTGGATCTTAAAAACGGTTTAACTAGCTCCCTAAGCATCCATGATGTGTGGGTAAGGATGAGCTAGTCTCTTGGATTTGTTTTTAAGGGATTTCCTAAGTCTTGTTAGGATAAGGAAATCCCTAGATTAAAGAGATCTCCATGGAGAATCTCTATTCCTTAAAACTCCCAAATCCAAGAAGAGAATTTAAATGAAGAACAAGATAAAAATAAAACCAAGATTTTAAATCTCCAACCTCCTTAATCATCCCAACCTCAAACCTTAGCGGTTTACTCACAAATCATGTTCTTACCTCTTTTAAACATATAAGTTTAGAGTTAAGGAACATGATCGATGGGGTTAAGAAGAAAGACTTGAAATTAGAATTATTTAAATACTTGTTATCTATAATAAAAATACAAGAGTTTTCACAAAGATCTAAGTAAGAATTAAGAAGAAATATCTGACATTAGAATAATTTAAACACTTGATATATATAATAAAAATAAGAGTTTTCACAAGAAATTAAACAAGAAGCAGCTATAAAACGGTTGAATACTCAAGAACGCTCAAGAACAAGAGGAAGCTTACAAGAACACTAAGAAGACTTAAAAGAGAGAATAGAAAGACTTGATTAAAAACTTGATGATTTATTACAAGCACACACACACTCCTTATATAGAGTTTTAAATATGGCTCTTAACCTTAAAAGAGGGGTTAAGGGGCAAGGGACAAGGGACAAGAGACAAGGGACCTATCTAATCCCACTTACTAAAGCATAAAAACTTTTATGGGTCAACTTCCAAATGGTTCGAATGGCATGATCGATCGTCCAGTCGATCTATTCTGGATCGAGTCAGTTGGTCGATCTTTGACTCGATCAGTGTTTAGTTCGGGTGGTCAGGTCGACCGGTCAGTCGATCTGCCGCGGATCGACTAATCTTGGTCGATTGTCTAGTCGATCACTCCTTGATCGACTCATTTTGCTCGATCTACCTCTCGATCTTTGTTGAATCGACTGGCCTTTGTCGATCTTGAAGTCGATCTTTGCTCCTTCTCTTTTGTCCAAGTTTCCTTTTGATTCATACTAACTTTTATGCTCTTCTTTCATCTTCTTGTTAATGCTCAGCATCCATCACAGCTCCAAGTACTCTAAACAACCTGAAAAAGATGCAAAATATACAAGAAACCATGCAAATGCTAATGCAAAGTGTTCTAGGACTTAAAATGATACAAATGATGCAAACTAGTCTATTATGAATGATGTATGCATAAAAAACATATTCTAAATGCAAGCTAAATATGCGAAATATATGAGTATATCACCAATCTGATAAAATTTTGAGCCGTTTGATAAAAACGAGAAATCTATATAAGAAGAAGGTTTCCTTCATTATTTCTCACAACAAAACTTTTTTTAAAATCTTGATTAAACATATATTTGTATACTACAGATGGCTCCAAGTTTAAAGAGTGTTAAAAATGCTTCTGGTAAGAGTGTACATTGATAGTAGGATTTTTCCACTTCAATTTATCTCTACTACTCATGTCATTGTAGTATTTGAGATGTCAATCCATAAGGGTTAAGATTAACAACACTAGGAATACATGAAACTATTTAATCTAAGCCAAATTCGAAGTTTAGGAGTGACAAGGAACTATTAGAAGCAAGCTACTAGCTACGAGAGACACTAAAATACTAATTAGTTGAGCTAAGGCCTTAATTTTAACTAATTATGCACTAATCAAGAGATTAACTACTAATCAAGATTACTAATTGACTTAAAACGAAACCTAGGGATGGAATCATTGATTTGGGAAACTAAATGGACAATATTGCAATCATTTAATCAACTAAACAAGTTATCTCTATGCCTAGATCACTAATAAAGACTAATCCATGATGTGTAGTATTAATCCCTTTTCTAATCACCTTAATGAACTAATGATGTGTTAGCATTAAAATGATTAGCAAGCAATAAGAATAAGTCTAAATGGCATGATAAACACCTTAGGCAACTCATATCTTAGGCTAGGAATGTAAATCTCTTAGAAAAGTGGTTCAAGCATTTCATCAAACACTTGGCATTAAGAACACCTTAATAAGAAGAGAGATGAAAGAATCTGTCCTAGATTGCAAGATTGAACCATTAGAAAACCCTAAATCTAACCCATCCCCAAGTTCCTAAGAGACTACTCACTAATCATAGCTAATCTAACAAATCTCATGCAAGAAGTGTTAGTAAACATGATTAGATGAATAGAAAAAGAAAGATTAGAAGAAACAAGAATCTAATTGCATTAAACTTAAAAGAAATCTTCCAAATCTCCTCAAAACCACAAAGGGGCGTTTTTTAGGTTTTAGCCCAAGAGAAGATACATAAAAATTAGGTTTTTAAGTATTTATAGGGAAAGAGGTCAAACCGGGTCAACCTGGAACAAACCGGGTTTTGACCCGGGGTAGCAGTCTTGCGGAAATCGCCATATCTCCCTGACCTCAGCTCATAATGATATGAAACCACTTCCAGATGAAAGGTGATTCAATTACAAACAACTTTCATGAAGACCGCGAAGGCTGAATCGAAACGGAAAGTCTTCGTTTGATCCGATTTGTAAGCAAAAAGAAATCGTCTGGGTTCAGTTCGACGAGTTTGTCGAACAAAGTCGTCGAACTGAACCCCTGGTGCAGTGGTTCGATCATTTGGTCGAACAAAGTCGTCGAACAGAACCCCTGGTTGTTTGGTTCGACCATCTGGTCGAACAAAGTCGTCGAACAGAACCCCTGATTGTTTGGTTCGACCATCTGGTCGAACAAAGTCGTCGAACCCAACCAAAATCGATGTAACTTTCTAACCACGGGTCCGAATGACTTGATTCCAACGGCACTAGAAAGAACTCTGGATCCTCTCCAACTCTTAAGAAGGCTTCGGAGTCTGAATCTAAATGCAAGGCCTTCTTCCGGACCCATACATTTCGCACCTCCAAATGCTAGATATGCTTCTAAAGAGACTTCTGTTTCTCATTTGGCTGCTTCTCTTGCTCCTCTTGGCTATCCATGAAACTCCCATATGGTCCTCCAAGCCTCCAAAACACCTAATAAGGACTCAATATGTACAAATATGCAACAACCTAAGCTAACACTCACTAAACTCTAATATGTATGCAAATGGGACTAAAAGTGGCTAAATGAATGCAAACGTACATGAAAAACTAACTAATATGGATGCTAAAATATGCTAAATTATGATTTTATCATACATGGAGATATTGGTGGTAAGTCGTTCGATATTGACAATGCTAAGTCTCAAGAAATCGATATTTGTCTTACTACTGATGGGTACACGAAGATTAATATAAGAGGTCATGAAGATTATCATGGGTATATGCTGAACTATGACGTTCCCAATATCAATATTAATGATACTCTTGGCAAGGAGAATGGCGTTGATGATTTCTCGATCCATCTGGATTCTAATATAAATTTTTGTTTAAGCATATCCAAAGATGTAATGCATATAATTTGCGATGATGAATCTTTAGGGATATATCAGGCTGATGGAAGTATAAAATATTATGTATCTGTTACTGCAAAACATATGCCCCAAGGAGGTATTATAGTACACGGAGGTGAGACTGTAGAAGGAGGACGTACTGAAGGCACAGACGCATAGGACGGCCAAACACAAAGTACCAGCAAGACTACGTTTCCTTTTCCCTCTTATTTAAGCTTTAGGAAATAATACAGTGGATTTATGTTCCTATCTTTTAGTGCACATTGATAATAGGATTTTTCCACTTCAATTAATCTCTACTACTCATGTCATTGTAGTATTTGAGATGTCAATCCATATGGGGTTAAGATTAACAACACTAGGAATACATGAAACTATTTAATCTAAGTCAAATTCGATATTCAAGTGACAAAGGGCTATTAAAACCAAGCTACAACCTAAAAGAGACACTATAAGACTAATTAGATGATCTAAAACCTTAATTATCACTAATCAAGCACTAATCAAGCGATTAACTACTAATCAAGATTGATAATTAACTAAAAACGAAACCTAGGGATGAATCATTGATTTGGGAAACTAAATGGACAATCTTACAATCATTTAAGCAACTAATCAAGCCATATCTATGCCTAGAACTCTTAATAAAGACTAATCCATGATGTGTGGCAATAATCCCTTCACTAATCACCCTAATGAACTAATGATGTTTTAGCATTAAAATGATTAGCAAGCATTAAACACAAGTCTAATTAGCATGATAAACACCCTAGGCAACTAATGTCTTAGGCTAGGAATGTAAATCTCTTATTAATTTGGTTCAAGCATTTCATCAAACACTTGGTGGGTGTGTGAAATGCTTATGATCCAAAATAGCAAAATATTAGCTATTTGGCATTAAGAACATCTTAATAAGAAGAGAGATGAAAGAATCTATCCAAGATTGCAAGATTGAACCATTAGAAAACCCTAAATCTAACCCAACCCCAAGTTCCTAAGAAACTACTCACTAATCATGATTAAGCTCATCAAATCAAAGATAAGCTAAACATGATTAGAGAAATAAAAGTAAGAAATCTAAGAAAGATATTGCATTAAACTTAAGGATCCAAGACAAATACAAGGTTTTCTGCCAAAGAGGACAAAAGTTTAAGCTATGACAATAGAGAATAAAAGTTCTTATAAAAATTAAGTCTAAAGAGTATTTATAGGAGGGATCCATCAAAGTGACAAAAGGGATTCGTCAGTGTAATGTTCGACCAACTCGTCGAACATCTTGGTCGAACATTTCCCCTGGAAGTGTTGTTCGACCAGCTGGTCGAACAAACACGTCGAACCTAACCAAAATCGATGTAACTTTCTAACCACGGGTCCGAATGACTTCATTACAACGGTACTAGAAAGAAATCTGGATCCTCTACAACTCTTAATAAGACTTCGGAGTCTGAATCTAAGTGCAAGGCCTTCGTCCGGACCCATACATTTCGCACCTCCAAATGCTCGATATACTTCTAAAAAGACTTATGCTTCTCATTTGGCTGCTTCTCTTGCTCCTCTTGGCTATCCATGAAACTCCATATGGTCCTCCAAGCCTCCAAAACACCTAATAAGGACTCAATATGTACAATATGCAACAACCTAAGCTAACACTCACTAAACTCTAATATGTATGCATATGGGACTAAAAGTGGCTAAATGAATGCAAAAGTACATGCAAAACTATCTAATATGGATGCTAAAATATGCTAAATTATGAGTTTATCAACTCCCCCAAACTTGCCTTTTTGCTTGTCCTCAAGCAAACAAAGATAAATCCGAGAGAGAGGTTTAAAAATGGGGGTTAAATTCCAAAAGTGTTTTTCAAATAAATCAAATCAATGGTCCTTGTTCTCAGTCCTACGATGCAGTATCCAAACACTACTCCAAAGAACATAGCCATACTCATCACATATTGAATTTCAAATCAAGACTTGTCTATTCCAAACAATCCAAGAATCCTAACCTTTAACATTCATTAAAGCTCAAACCGTGAATCACACTTATGCATTCAAAACCGAATACATTTGGCTAGGGACAAGGTTATGAGATAAAAATGATCTCATTCATGTGGGTACTCCAAGCTATGGTTTATCTCAAAAAGGATTGAACTTATGCATAATGCTAAATGTAAAAGGAAATGTATGCATACATGACTAGACTCTCATCTACCCATATAGACTAACAATGACCCTAATTCCCCTCTCATTCATTTTGTTGCTCACTCACCCTCTAGAGATACCCATATTCAAGCAAGAAAACGCTAAGTACAAACCCACAAGAACTTCATCAATCACATTCACTTTAGGGAAACTTCTTCAACCTTACTTATAGCTAATGGTATGGTCATTCAAATATTAGCTCTTTTCTTTTACTTTGACAGCTCTCTTCTCATATATTTTTTTCTTTCTCTTATGCACTTGGCCATTTTGGCTCTTTTCTTAGATATACATTTTTTCTAGAAAGCTATCTCCTTTTCTTTTCAACTTGAGCTTTTAATCAAGGCAATTCAAGACCAACCACTTAAAACTATGTATCCCTTTCTATTCAAACTCCAAACACCAACTTCTTCTCAAACCAGAAACAAGGTATGCATATTCTACAACACCTGTGAATTCCCACCCCAAATCCAGCTTAAAACTAGCTTCAATATGCAAAGCTAGCATCAATATGAGAGCCTAGACATGTCGCCCTAAACCTAACACTTTATGCCAAGTTCAATCAAAAATAAGTCCTCACAATTTGCAATCACACAAGAATTTTGGCTTGAAAGGAGGGTAAGGGTTAAGGTGTGTTGTTCAATTTAGGCTTACAAGAGAGTGGTGAAGGGAATAAGAAAGCCTAAATATTTTTTTGTAATCCATGTATTCTTTTTCAAATGCACAAGTATGATAATTCAAAATCCATGTTAAGGTTTCACTTGATAGGAAAGGATTCAATTCATGTTTTTTTCAACTTTAAGCCAAGAAAATTAAAACAAATGATCCAAGTATGGTTAGAACTTAACATCAAGTTTGCACAAGCATAAAGGACTACTAACTAGGGCCTTGAACCAATTCATGAGCTTAAAACATTTTACAAGGAAAATTGCCCCCTATGCACGTGAATGATGCAACCTACATGATAAAGAATCTAAACTCAATCCTACAAAATTTACAAATGCAAATGCAAGCTACATGAATTTTTTTTTCGAAATTTTCAAAACTTTTCTGATTTTTATATGCAAATGTCTATGCATGAAGACTCAAATATGCTTAAAGGGAAAATAAGAAACCAAAACACAAGATTAAATCTCTCAACCTCTCCTCCAAACTTAAATTACACAGTCCCTTGTGTAATAGAAGTTCAAGAGAGACTAAAGCAACAAAAACAAAATGGTATATACAATGAAATAGAAAGAGGACCATACCTTGGCCCTAGCCTTTGTCCTTAGGAAGTTGGAGAGGGGGAGTAGTGGGATTCCTTGTTGAGGTGGTGATGGTGAGATGAGTTGCAAGGGATTTATCCAAGCTTTTGTCTAGTGTGAGATTAAGCTTGAGAACCTTGGAGAGTAGCTCTTCAAGCCTTTCCTTGTCATTCTCCTTCATTGTGGAATGACAAATGGCTTTGACACTTGCAAAGGGTTTAGGAATACCCTTGCACTTCACATTGTACTCAATGGCTCCATCTATGATTCTAAAAGGGTTTAGACTCATAGTGTGAGAGGATGGAGCAAGAGTGGGATGGTTGTATTGGTTTGGCTTCTTCTTGTCCTCATTTCCTTTACCCATCTTTTGCCCCTTGCTATTCTCATTCTCATCTTCCAATGTGGTAGATAAAAGAGTTTTCAAGCAAGCTCCATCCAATGCTAAAGCTTCTTCAACATTACCATAACCCAAAGCATTCTCTTCATGAGATTCTTTCTCCTTCTTACATGCTTTTGGGGGTGAAGCTAAATCCTTTATCTCACAATTACTCACATCCTCCTTAGTCTCCAATGAGGAAAAGAAGAAAGAGCTTAGGCATTTTTCATTGAGAGCATATGCATCCCCTTTATTCTTCTCAAAAGTACTCTTGTCTTCATGAACCCATTGGATGGAAGGAAAACTAGAGCTTAGAGCTTTTCCCACGTCTCTAACCTCCTCTACTTGCTTTGGGTCTCCAATTCGTCCATTAAAACCATTGGATGTCCTTTCCTCATCAACCTCAACATCAACAATTGATGAAATGACATTGCTTGAATCTTTTGGGTTCTTGGATGGCAAAGAGAGTTGAACCAATGTGGACTCTATGGTTTCCAAATGTGAGGTTGATTGTTCAAGCCTAAGGGTTAAATCATGTTGTAAACCCTTAATCTTGTCATCCATTGCTCTCATCATCTTGTCAAGTCTAATATCATTCATTTGTTGGCCTTCTATGATTTGATGGAGAACCTTTCTTTGTTCCTCATCTTGGTTAGAGATTTGAGAAATCTCATGGTTCTCTTGGTAGCCTTGGTGATTTCCTTGGACTCCATGGTTAGACCCTTGATTGAGAAGCTTACTCCCTTGGTTGAAGTTCCAATTGTTGACCACGAAATTTGCTTCCTCTTGGTGCTTCTCTTGAACCAAACTAACTCCTCTTTGTTGCACACTTAAGAGCTTTTCCATTCTATCCACTTTCTCTAGCAAGACCTTCCATGTGGAGTCTTCACATGGTCTCTTTAGAGGTGTTGTATCACGCCCTTCATAGTAGCTTTCACTAGACTTGGCCAAGTTCTCAACAAGTAGCTCTCCTTCTTCTATTGTGAGGTTTGCAAAACGCCTTTTGCTAGCCACATCCAATGTCCATTTGTGATCCTAAGCAACTCCCCTATAGAAAATGCTAAGGATTGCTTCTTTCTTAAACCTATGATGTGGACAATCTCGAGTGTATCCTCTAAGTCTCTCCCATGCTTCATGAAAGGTCTCATGTATGCCTTCCTTGAAACTCAAGATGTCCCTCCTCATTTGGACTGTTTTTTGTGTGGGATAGAACCTTAGAAGGAAGATCATTTGACAATCATCCCAAGATTTGACCAAATGAGATGGTAGAGCTCTCTCCCATTTTTGGGCCTTTTCTCCAAGTGAGAAAGGAAATAGAATGAGCTTGATGCTATCTTGGGGCACACCTTCAATGCTAAAAAAGTTGCACAGCCTCTCAAAGGAGTCCACATGATCATAAGGATTCTCCATTCCATTCCCTAAGAACTTAGTGCATTGAATTAACCTCACAAGACTTGGCTTGATCTCATAGGCTTTGGCTTCTATTGGAGGAGGATGGATTTCAAAGCTCTACCCATGAGAATGAGGAGTATTAAAGCTCCCAATTGTTGTCTTGTTCTCTTGAGCTTGGGTAGGAGTGGATACCAATTCTTGAGGTTGTGGAGCTTTAGTAATGCTTCTTTTGTTGTCCATCTCCAACACCTCAAATGAGCTTGTCTTTCCATTTCTCTTCTTTTTGTTTTGGTACCTTTGAAAGCACAAGAGAATTAAGGAAGACAAGTTAGTAACAACAAATAAGAAAAAATTCATCATCTCAAATAGAGATGAGCAAACAAGGTAAATAAAAGCTTAGTCTCAAAGAAATTCAAAATCCTAATGGTTAATGCTAAACCCCAATGGCAACGGCGCCAAATTAATAATAGGATTTTTCCATTTCAATTAATATGTACTACTCATGTCATTGTAGTATTTGAGATGTCAATCCATATGGGGTTAAGATTAACAACACTAGGAATACATGAAACTATTTAATCTAAGCCAAATTCGATATTCAAGTGACAAAGGGCTATTAAAACCAAGCTACAACCTAAAAGAGACACTATAAGACTAATTAGATGATCT
>JAHZTW010000001.1:361162148-361193226 GCA_020283515.1 Alliaria petiolata
ATATAGGAGGTCATGAAGATTATCATGGATATCAGCTGAAGTATGACGTTCCCAATATCAAGATTAATGATGCTCTTGGCAAGGAGAATGGCGTTGATGATTTCTCGATCCATCTGGATTCTAATATAAATTTTTGTTTAAGCATATCGAAAGATGTAATGCATATAATTTGCAATGATGAATCTTAGGGATATATCAGGCTGATGGAAGTATAAAATATTATGTATTTGTTACTGCAAAACATATGCCCCAAGGAGGTATTATAGTACACGGAGGTGAGACTGTAGAAGGAGGAGGTACTGAAGGCCCGGACGCATAGGACGGCCAAACACAAAGTACCAGCAAGACTACGTTTCCTTTTCCCTCTTATTTAAGTTTTTGCAAATAATACAGTGAACTTATGTTCCTATCTTTTAGGGCACATCCACGTTTCTTTTTTCTGCTTTGTGCTTCCAAGTTTGTAAAAGGTTGAGACTCCATTGTAAATTAAAAATAAAACAAATGAATAAAGACAAATTGGTTTCCTTATTACTTTCATTGCCAAAGAGGAATAGAGCATCAATATATTGTATTCCTGAAGCTGCCTTACCAAACCGACAAGCTTATGGAATTAATGAGTCGAGCGGAAACCAAGGAATATAATATGAGAAGCAAATGTAGGAGCTCATGGACAAAGTCTATGTGTGAGAAAGGCTCATTTCATTTGCTGTTTATGTACTCCCCGTACCCAAATACGGGACATGGTGTATGATCATGACTCCATATAACTTAACTTATCCTTTGTACGTGTAAAAATTTAAATTTCAGGCCAAATCATAACTCCATATAGCCTAAAAGCCTTTCACTTGCCAAATGGAATGAAAACAATGTTAGTTTGATTGTCAAAGGAGGTATCTTCTTCATGTATCCATTGTTAAAGAATAAAACAAATTATTTGAAGGAAAAGAACGTTTTCAATGACTATGCACCTCAATTTTGTTTGACATTAACCAAGTTTTATATGAACGAATAAGACATGCTAATCCATTAAAAATATCTTATTGCAGTGAAAACGGTTATAAAGTAAAGAAATAAGAATCTGGGAAATGGCATAATTGGCACAAAAAATGTATTTTGAGAGCTGTCGTATTGGACAAACATTAATCTACCACATAATCATATATAATCTGCTGTATATAGGTAATTTTTTTTCCGATAACCTGATGAACGTTAAAGACGAATAAAAAAGACAATTAAATCAATAGTGGATCTAATATGATTATGTCCTCAGAAATAGTTGCATGCTGATTCTCGTGGTAAAGCTTAGTTTCCAATATCCAGATTGACTCCAAAAGTAAAAAAACGCTTATTTAGATATGCCAAACAAGGTTAAATTCTTAGACAGCTATGTTTTAGACTATGCTAGTTCTGCCAATATAGATGGGGGAAATTTTTCGGGTATGAAGAGCCACTAATGTCTCTTTCAGCTATTTCTTAATTCACCGTGACCCTTTCTCTCTCACCCTAAATATCTTTTTTATTGCATAACAATTGTTTGCAATACTTCATTCCTTCTTGCAACACTAGCAAATAACCCAGGTCTATGAGTTAGATCTACTTCTGGTTCTTTTATTAGAGTCTCGTGAAGTTCTATCACTTGTGCAAAAGTAAGTGTGAAAACCATGTTAAAGATTGTTTAGCACAACATCGAGTGGTATAACGGGTTCAATTCGTGGTAAACACCCCCATGAAATTCAATGTCGGGTAACCACAACAAGTCTGTAGCTGGTATGAAACAAAGTCCGAGCCAAAATAGTCTTTATCGGGTTCCACAATCGGGCAAGCAAACCGATATGCTATTTCGGTCAGCCACAACGGTGTTAAGCCATTGTAGTCAAAAAGGTAAAAGGGTTTTCTCTTAACCAATCCGAAAAAAGCGCCTTTTCCATGGCCCATTTTTCCTAGTACTGTTGGATTTGCTTGGCTTGGGGTTAGCCAGCACTTCTTGCCATATCGATAAAACCCTACTTGACCCCTCTCTCTTTCTTATTTCTTTCAAAAGCCATCAGTTTCACGCCTCTCTCTCACTCTCTCTGTCGCTTTCAAAATCTGAGAAAAATTTCGTTTAAAGTCTTTGAATCCGGATTTTTGGGCATGTTTAGCATTCTTCTTCATCGGATTTATCTAAATGTCGGTGTTAGGTAAATTCTTTTCTTTTGATCGGTGTTCTTCAATTAAATCATGAGTAGTGAATTTTCTGGATTTGAGATAGCACGATTAGATCCAATTTAGTTTTGTGGTTTTGAAATGAGATGAGAGCGGTTTTGGTTGGTATTTTTTGAAGAGTTACTTAGAATTTTTTTTGTGGAAATTTTTTAGATCTTTAGCAACCTTTTTGCGAGATAACTTCAAGGTTATTCTCTTTTGGTTTGCAAAAATTATAGAAATTTCCCTTGGTCATCCTTGTTAATTGTGTAATGTTCGTGGTAAACTTGAAATTGTGAAAGTTTTTTTTATTCATTGAAAAGCCACAAGAGGAGGATCAAGACGAGGAGAGCTCAGAAGAAGCCGACAGCCAAATGCCCTAAGAAAGGTATTCTTTCTCATTCCTGCCACGGGAGAACGTACCACGCGAACTGGGGAGATCCTCTTGCCGTGAGGAAGGTGCATCAAGAAAGAGAAGGGCGAGCCACTCACCGATCACGGATTCAGACAATCCACCTTTCTCAACAAGTGAGGACTCCACGTCCTCATTCTACACCGATACTTAAGGTAAAACTCCAAACCGTTATACATACGCATTTTATTATTTCTTTGCAATTTGTTTCCTATTTTGCATATTGTTATATATGTACTCTCTCTCTTTCTCTCCTTTACCACACATGGATTGTGTGATTTGAGTTTTGGAGAGTATCTATACATGTATACATGAGTAGCTTATAAATACATGCATTCATCTAAGTGCATTAAAAATCAAAAACAAAAATTGAAATTTTTTTAAAATATTTGTTCCAGCAAAAATTAAGTCAAGAGTGGATCTAGCAAGATTATGTAATCCGATTAATTTTTTATTTTATTTTTGTCAACAAGCGTCCATATATTAAATCAATTTGGGTTAATAGATTCAGGAATTGTAGATCCCGTTTCTCTTAACCGAGTGTGACTTACATGGGAAAAGACAGTTCCTCGTGCTCTCGCCCTTTTAGCAAGGGTATCGGCACGGACATTTTTGCTGCGAGGGATAAAACGTACAAGACATTCCACGAAAGAATTCTTAAGAGAACACAAATAATCTAACTCTGATCTAAACGCTGACCAGTCCACGGGTTCCTCGATCATCTGAATCAAGTTGGAGCAATCTGTCTCGATACAAACTCTTTGTAAACCTCTATCTCTCAAGCATGTCATTGTCCAAATTAGCCCGTCCATCTCCGCATGTAGAGATGACAGGCTTCTTCTACATCCTTGTTGTCCGGTGGTGATGTGTCCCCTTGTGTCTATCAGATACCACCCAAGTCCACTAACCAGTCCATGTTCGATCCAAGAGGCATCAATTTGACAAGTCGGGATTCGGGGGATCACAAGCAGCTCCTCGGGTCCATCGGGGACCTCTGCGCCATGCCTTTCCTCTTTCTCCTCGTCTATCTCCTTTTCTTTTGCTTTCCGCCAACTTTCTGCTTCTATAGTAGCATGTTGCATGGTATCCAAATGTGATACGATTTTCCCATTAAAAACTTTATAATTCCTTATCTTCCAAATAAAACAAATGATCCACGGGAAAATATTCCTTTGAGGAGCGGGAAGCTCACTTTCTTTGATCCTCCAAAATATATACGCTACTTTGAGCAACCAAAGCTCTGTGATCTCCTCCAACGGTGGTTTCGAGCTCGACGTTTATATTAAGAATGTTTTGATGACTGATTTATTTTGTCCGTATCTTTTAGTTGTGTGTCTTTTTTTGTGTGTGTACACAACCATTCATTATGCTGATCCATAAACTTAACATTAAAAAAAAATAAAGAGGATAGAAGTTAATTTCATTTGAGATATTTATGTTTGATTTATATATGTTTTTAGATAAATAGATTTGGTTAGCATTTAAATATGTGTATATAAATTAATATATAACACGAGATTAGCTTGGCCCTTATCTGCAGCGAAGCGATAGGTGGTTTGGAAGAATTCCTTGGGAAGTATTATTAATATAATAATATATATATTGATGATGTAATGATTTGTTACATCATTTCACACGCCAATCTGATAAAATTTTGAGCCGTTTGATAAAAACAAGAAATCTATATAAGAAGAAGGTTTCCTTCATTATTTCTCACAACAAAACTTTTTAAAAGATCTTGATTAAACATATATTTGAAATATTTGTATACTACATATGGCTCCAAGTTTAAAGAGTGTTAAAAATGCTTCTGGTAATAGTGTACATGTAGATATTGGTGGTAAGTCGTTCGATATTGACAATGCTAAGTCTCAAGAAATCGATATTTCTCTTACTACTGATGGGTACACGAAGATTAATATAGGAGGTCATGAAGATTATCATGGATATCAGCTGAAGTATGACGTTCCCAATATCAAGATTAATGATGCTCTTGGCAAGGAGAATAGCGTTGATGATTTCTCGATCCATCTGGATTCTAATATAAATTTTTCTTTAAGTATATCGAAAGATGTAATGCATATAATTTGCGATGATGAATCTTTAGGGATATATCAGGCAGATGGAAGTATAAAATATTATGTATCTGTTACTGCAAAACATATGTCCCAAGGAGGTATTATAGTACACGGAGGTGAGGCTGTAGAAGGAGGAGGTACTGAAGGCCCAGACGCATAGGACGGCCAAACGCAAAGTACCAGCAAGACTACGTTTCCTTTTCCCTTTTATTTAAGCTTTTGCAAATAATACAGTGGATTTATGTTCCTATCTTTTAGGGCACATCCACGTTTCTTTTTTCTGCTTTGTGCTTCCAAGTTTGTAAGAGTTGAGACTCCATTGTAAATTAAAAATAAAACAAATGAATAAAGACAAATTTGGTTCCCTTATTAATAATATGTTCTTCTGTTCTTATTACTTTCATTGCCACAGTTGAATAGAGCATCAAATATATTGTATTCCTGAAGCAGCCTTACCAAACCTGGAAGGAGTCGAGCGGAAACCAAGGAATATAATATGAGAAGCAAATGTAGGAGCTCATGGACAAAGTCTATGTGTGAGAAAGGCTCATTTCATGTGCTGTTTATGTACTCCCCGTACCCAAAAAAATACGGGACATGGTGTGTGATCATGATTCCATATAACTTATCCCTTGTACGTGTATAAATTTAAATTTCAGGCCAAATCATAACTCCATATAGCCTAAAGGCCTTTCACTTGCCAAATGGAATGAAAACAATGTTAGTTTGATTGTCAAAGGAGTATCTTCTTCATGTATCCATTGTTAAAGAATAAAACAAATTATTTGTAGGAAAAGAACGCTTTCAATGAATATCCACCTCAATTTTGTTTGACAGTAAGCAAGTTTTATTTGAACGAATAAGGCATGCTAATCTATTAAAAATATCTTATTCCAGTGAAAATGGTTATGAAGTAAAGAAATAAGAATCTCGGAAATGGCATAATTGGCACAAAAAAAGTATTTTGAAAGTTGTCGTATTGGACAAACATTAATCTACCACATAATCATAATATGCTGCATATAGGTAATTTTTTTTTCGATAACCTGTTAACGTTAAAGACGAATAAAGAAGACAATTAAATCAATAGTGGATTTAGTAAGATTATGTCCTCAGAAATAGTTGCATGCTGATTCTCGTGGTAGAGCTTAGTTTCCAATATCCAGATTGACTCCAAAAGTAAAGGAACGCTTATTTAGATATGCCAAACAAGGTTAAATTCTTAGACAGCTTTGTTTTAGACTATGCTAGTTCTGCCAATATAGATGGGGGAAATTTTTCGGGTATGAAGAGCCACTAATGCCTCTTTCTGCTATTTCCTAATTCACCGTGACCCTTTCTCTCTCACCCAATCTACCTTTTTATTGCATAACAATTGCTTGCAATACTTCATTCCTTCTTGCAATACTAGCAAATAACCTAGGTCTATGAGTAAGATCTACATCTGGTTCTTTTATTAGAATCTCGTGAAGCTCTATTCTGTTTGATCATGATTTGAGTACTTCTTATGCGACTTGAATTTGCTCGCCACTAAATATGTTTTTAGTGGCAAAATACCTGAATTTTCAACAAACCTCAGGATTAAATTTTTATTTATACTTGGCCGAAATTAAACCCATTTTCTTTTCTTAGTTTATGATTCATTCTAGTTTTCGATTCATTCTAGTTTATGATTCATTTTAGTGTAAAGGTCTTTAGAAAAAAACCACATCGACGTTCCCAAGCTTTCATTTTATTAATTTTTACTCGCGGGAAACTCTTCCCTGAAGTAGATGAAGCCACAAATATATATTTCATTGAACAAATGCAATTTTAAAATTTATTTCTTGTTCTTGGTTGGTGGTGATTTTCCTATGTGTTGCTTGTCTAAGTCTTTTATGATTCACAAAAGGCTTGAATTTTCTTTTCATGTCCAATTGTTATATTTTTGTTTCACTTTAAATTTATTTCACAAATATTTTATTGTTAAAATTCTATTTACACAAAGTTTGCTTAATCTTTTGATCAAACTTAATTAAATGTTGATGAGAAGGTCGTAGACTTGCCCTTTCTCAACCAAAGCTAAAAAGTGTAAGAGTTTTGTATGAATTAATGTTAAAATAAGACTTTGGTAGGAAGTACTATTAATATAAGACTTTAGAAAGTCACTTTCAAAAGAAATATTGATTTTTTTTTTTGAACTTTTCGAATGAAATATTGTTAACATAAGACTTTAGAAAGTTCTATACTGCGCTGGAGAGTCATGTTTTGTTTAATAGAATTTTGTGATATTTAATTAAAGAAATTAATTTTGTCTTATAGCTACAAAGATTAGATAAAGATCATTTTTTTTTTTGCAACCATCATTAACCATCTCTAGGTATTTGGTCGATTTGGCTTTAGGTATTTGTTGGTTGGTAGGCTTGTGACCTTACAATCTACATTACAAAACTATATACACCAATAAAATAGCGCAGAGTTTTATTGTGCTTATAAACTTGGTTATTTTTTATTATTTCTTATTTTTTATGGAACATCAGTTTAATGAATCAATCAACGAATGTGCTGGTAATTTATAATGGATAGACACCGTTTAGAAGACTAAAGAAACTGTAAAACAAAAAAAAATTTATCGAGAGAAACCAATGTATCCAACCGTGCTTGTAACTGCATCCCTTCATTATTCCTCTGCTTGTCTAGCTCGGCTTTAGCTTCATCAATGTCATCTTCATAATGACCATCGCTTATAGCCATGTTTTCTACTAGAATCATTTCGTCTTCCACGTCTTGGTCAAGAAAGATGCCATTACTAGCCGTGTCTAATAGATCCTTGTAATGTTTCAACACCCCTCTATAAAGAATGCTTAGTAGTGAGGAACTGGAGTAACCGTGGGGAGGACACTTGATAGTGTAACTCTTTAACCGTTCCCAACCTTCACTAAATCTTTCATTCTCCATTTGGGAAAATGTGGCAATGTAAGTCTTAGATTTCCGGTTCTTGATGGTGAGAAGAAATTCGTAAAAAAGAGTCTTTTACATTCCTCCCAAGTGGTAATGGACCCCGGTTTGAGTGTTGGTGAGCTTTTCCTCCAAGTGAGAAGGAAAAAAATCTTAGCTTGAATCCGTCTTCCGAGATTCCTTCTTGATTTGTCAAACAACAAATCTTCTTGAAATCATCAAGGTGATCCAATGGATCTTAAACCGCATCACCAAAATACTTTGTCTTTCTCACCATAGCGAGCATACTACTCTTCATTTCAAAACCAGCATCACTTAAAGGAGGAGTAATACCAACTCTTGTTTTGTAGCCACTCGGTGAGTCGCATTCTCCAATAGTTCGTGGTTGTCGTGGTGCATTGAGGTGTGCATGTTGTCCTTCAAACAACCCGTTTTGACCTTGTTCTTCTTCCATTTGAACTTGATGTGATTGCTACCTGCAAAACGTTCTCCAGAAAGTAGATTAGTAACAGAAAACAAAATAAATTACTAGTCTTGCTTAAGATCCGGAATACAATACTCAAAACAAGACCTAAATGGCAACGGCGCCAATTGATTAGTAGTTTTTTGGGACTACTTTGCATCAACGACCCACTACTTAAAACCGAATGTAGTATAGGTTATGGGTATATCAATCTCATGGGTCAAAATTTAAGATATTGAGTCTAATGGATTTTTGGGCAAGCTAAGAATGATCTAGAGGTTTTGATATTATTATTCTATCAAGCTAAGTGTCACAAAAGGAAACAAATTCACGCATGAACAAAATCTATTTAAAGGATAGAATAACGAGGACAAAGGCTAAGAAAATATGTAATAGATATTAAAGATCGGTACACGAGATGAGGTATTTAGGGACAAAGTGTGTAAAGATTGATCCTTTCATCAAATTAGAAAGGATTAAGATGATTTAAGCATGAAAAAACATTAAAAATCTCACCTTTAACACTTTTACTCTAACCTCATTCCTAAAACAGAATGATATTACTCGCTAACCATGTTGCAAATCACTAATCCCATGAAGGAAAGAGTGATAAGCATGATTAGAGATGAAAGGATTAAAATCTAGTGCAAAAATACAAAGCTTGAACGTAAAAAGTAGCTACAATGGTTTCTTTATCACTTGGAGAAGATAACCGAAATAGAGAAACAAAAATAACTACTCGAAAATAAATGTGTCTATCCGTTGCCAAATGCGTGAAAAGAGAGATTATATAGGTCGTCCCAAAAACCTAGGTGTCAACCTTGTCTTTTGCATTAGGTGGATCCAAGGCAAAAAGCAAAGTTTGTTTTCTTTTTCTGCACCACGGTTTTGAGCCATTGTGGCTTGCTTGATATTGTCTTGGGTATCCCCGTGTTGGCTTTGTATCGGACCTAAGCCGTTGGGACAACCCGATATCGTGAACTCTTGATTTCTTCGGATGACATCATATCGGCTTCGAATACCGACTTCAAATATCGGCTCCATCCTGCGATGAACTCCCTTGCGTGCTCCTTTGAGTCGTGTTCATTCCGTTGTGGGCGCCCTGTGTCGCCTAATGGAAACGTCTTATGGGACTTGGCTTCGGCTTATCTTCATCGGCATCAACTCATTGGCTTTAGTTGAGGTTCACTCCTTGTGTCGTCCATATCGGGTTGTAAACCGTTGTTGTTGTCCGATGCTATGAGGGAAATCATGTATCTCTTTTGACTTTTAGTCCAATGACTTCATGAATGAATGTATAAAATCATGTAATATGCATAGGTATCAGGGAAACGAGTCCTTCCAGTAGTTTCTTGATATCTCTACTTCCCACAAAATCGACATTCCTAGAGCTTAGCATCATCTTTCCAGAAAATCATACAATTATCAATGCATACATCAATCATTTCTGATGGTAACCCAAGACCCGAAACCAACTTCTATATTTCATAGTAATTTTCAGCAGAAATATTATTTGTTGGCAAATACTCTTTAAGAATTTCAGCCCATGAATCTATACAACTCTCAGTCATATTATTATCACACTTAATTGTCATCATCCTAGATGCCAATGATAATTTTGACTGCCCTTTTTTACATCCATCGTAGATGGGCTGGTTTGCAGCGTCTAACATATCATAAAATCGTTTAGCATATGCGTTTGGTTCTTTCCGACTATTATCAACAAATGAAGTTGGTGGAACTTCATGCATTGCATTTACAATCATATCATGATATCTGTTGATAATCTATTCTTTTTTTTCTTCTTCTTTCTTCTTTCTTATATCTTCTTTTCTTTTATTTTGGATGTGTGAACCAATAATCAGAAGTGACCGATTTATAAATTTTCAAATTTATTTGCGACGACCAGTCTACTTGCGACGAATTAGTGACCCTTACCGACTAATTTGCGACGGATTAGCGACGCTTACCGACAAATTTGCGACGACTTACTCGTGCATGTGAGGTTAAGTGAGACTTCTGGAAAAGGTGGTGTACCTAATTCGGTACTACTCGCAATTTGCTGGAAAATATTCCTTCGGAATGATGGCATCGCAAACTCGTCGCAAATATTGCTTCGGAAACGCTGCATAGCAAAGTCCTCAAAATATTCAACAAACTTGTGATTGTTTGGTAAGCCGTTGCAAACACGTCGCAAACCTCTCGCAAATTGCGACGGATTTGCGATGTATTTTGAATTTTGTCGCATAAACGACGCAAATAAGGTGTTTTCTTGTAGTGTGTTTCCAAAAATGAGCTTCATCTTGTGGTGGGAAGATCTCTGATATCTTTGAGAATTGGAGCTAGAAGCCTTGCCTTTGTTCTCAAGTTGCCGGAACTTGTGTTGAAGACCTCCTATATGAATGGCAAGCTCATTAAGTGTAGAATCCATCATTGTGTTAATCTCAGCAATCTTCTTTCCCACATTAGCATCACTATTGGCTTGACCTTGAAGTATTTGTTGAAGCATTAGTGGAATGTTGTCTTGTGGAGGACTTTGTGAAGCTTGAGTAAAACCTGGTGGAGCATTGTACTTTGGACCACCATAGTTGCCTTGGTTTCCTCCTTGGTAGTTAGACATTGGTGCATAACCCTTTTGTTGATTGTTGTAAGGTACTAAGTGTGTGCGTTGAGTAGCTTGTGGAGGGTAAACTTGGTCTTGGGGGTTAGCCACATTAGTACTCCTATAAGAGAGGTTGTTGTTCCCCTTATAGTTGTTGTTGTAGTTGTTGTTGTAGCCTCCTTGGCCACCCACTTAATTGACCACTTCTTCACACTCTTGAGACTGAACTTGATCATCACAATCTTCTTGATACTCACTAACAAAATGTACATGTCTTTGATTGGAGGACATGAGCTTGTTCATCTTGTCATGTAGAGACTGCATTTCTTTCTTGTGAGATTCATATTCACTTCCCCTTGGAGCTCTATCATGGTCTTCATTGTACCATCACTCAAGGCAAGATTCTCGACAAGCTCCAAACCATCTTCTACTTCTTTTCTAAGAAGTTTCCATTACTTGCTGTATCAAGAAGCATTCTAATCTTTGGAAGGGCCCCTCTATAGATGGTGCTTAGTAGAGACTCTTGTGTAAAGCCATGATGAGGGCATTGCATTGTGTAACCCTTGAACCTATCCCATGCTTCATTAAAAGACTCATTATTCTTTTGAGTGAAAGTTGAGATGTCATTTCTTAACTTGGCAGTCCTTGAGTTGGAGAAGAACTTAGATAGGAATGCCTTCTTGCATTCATCCCAAGAGGTGATGGTCCCTTGAGGCAAGTTTTTCTCCCATTGCCTTGCTCTATCCCCAAGAGAGAAGGGGAATAGTCTTAGTTTGAAAGCATCCTCACTCACACCATTCATCTTGAATAATCCACAAACTCTATCAAAGTTATTCAAGTGATCAAGTGAATCCTCCATTGGCAAACCATGGAACTTGTCTTGTTGAAACATGGAAATGAAGACTGGCTTCACTTCAAAGGTGTTGTTTTGAACTGGTGGAGGTTGAATACCATATCTATTTTGATGAATATTTGGAGCATCACCAGCCCCAATTGTTCTCTGTTGTCTTGGCGCATGCAAGGGGTTTCCATTGCTTCTTTGTGCTTGCTCCATGGGTGGTGGTACAGCAGCTTGAGGATGTTGTTCCCTTGGATGCTCTTCCATTCTCAGCCTATCTAACCTTTCAGCTTCCCTTCTTGCAATCCTAGCAACCCTTTCCAATTGATCAATCTCTTGAAAACCTTGAAAGTTGTTGCCTCCTCCGGATCTTAAATGCATTCAAGGTGAACTGAAATCTAGAAAAGTAGATGATCAAGAAACACAAAAGAAGAACTTAGTCTCAAACTAAACTTAAATCCTAGTGATCAAACAATCCCAATATGGCAGCGGCACCAAATTGAAACAAGTATTTTTAGTCTTGTTTGCAATTTCTCAATTGCTCATATCATTGCAATACTTGAGATATCAATCCATCTTGGGAGTTTGATGCAAAAGGAATACAAAGTTTTGTTTAAGCTAAGCCAAGTTCGAAATTCAAGTGACAAGGAACTATTAAAAACAAACTACAAGCTAGAAGAGATACTACAAGACTAACTAAATGAATTAAAACCTTAATTATCACTAATTAAGCACTAATCAAGCGATTAACTACTAATCAAGATTACTAATTTACTAAAAACGAAACCTAGGGATGGAATCATTGATTTGGGCATTCAAATGGCCAACCTTGCAATCATTTAAGCAACTAAACAAGTTATCTTTATGCCTAGATCCCTAATAAAGACTAAAAACGAAACCTAGGGATGGAATCATTGATTTGGGTATTCAAATGGCCAACCTTGAAATCATTTAAGCAACTAAACAAGTTATCTCTATGCCTAGATCACTAATAAAGACTAATCCATGATGTGTGGTATTAATCCCTTTCCTAATCACCTTAATGAACTAATGATGTGTTAGCATTAAAATGATTAGCAAGCAATAAGCATAAGTCTAAATGGCATGATAAACACCCTAGGCAACTAATATCTTAGGCTAGGAATGTAAATCTCTTAGAAAAGTGGTTCAAGCATTTCATCAAACACTTGGTGGGTGTGTGAAATGCTTATGATCCCAAATAGCAAAAGATTAGCTATTTGGCATTAAGAACACCTTAATAAGAAGAGAGATGAAAGAATCTAACCTAGATTGCAAGATTGAACCATTAGAAAACCCTAAATCTAACCCATCCCCAAGTTCCTAAGAAACTACTCACTAATCATCATTAAGCCCATCAAACCCATGATAAGAGATAAGCAAAACATGATTAGAGAAGAGATAATAAGAAATCCAAGAAAGTTTTTGTATTAAACTTAAAGAATCCAAGAAAATACAAGTTTTCTTTCAAAGAGGCTAAGAACAATAGAGAATAAAAGTTAAGCATAAAATTAGATTTTTTTAAGTATTTATAGGTTGACCCAGAAAAAGTGAACACTAAAACTCGTCTGTGTTCGTCTCGACCTAGCTGGTCGATACACTAGGTCGAGATGAACCCCTGGATTCTCGTCTCGGCGTAGCTACCCCGATACGCTTGGTCGACACGAACCCGTGGATTCTTGCTTCTTCTCGGCTTGGTTGTCTCGACATGCTCTGGTCGATACGGATTTAAAATCGATGTAACTTTCTAACCAGAGGTCAGAATGACTTGACTCCAATGGCACTAGAAAGCACTCTGGATCCTCTACAACTCTTAAGAAGGCTTCGGAGTCTCAATCTAAGTGCAAGGCCTTATTACGGATACATACATTTTGCGCCTCCAAATGCTCGATATGCTTCTAAAAGACTTTTGCTTATCATTTGGCTGCTTCTCTTCCTCCTCTTGATCATGCCTTCCTTCTCCAACTTCAAACATGCCTCCATAGCATCCATATTACCTGATAAAGACTCCAAAAGTGCCAAAATATGCAAATACTATGCAAGGACATCCTAGACTACTAGATGAATGAAATGTGGTGCAAAGATGCCTAAATGAGTTCTTAAATGAGGTGAAACTTACACTAAATGGAGGGAAATATGATGCAAAATATAGACATATCAATACATCCGATGGAATGCTATTACGTCTTTATACATCCAGTGGAATGCTATTTCTTTTTTATACATCCGGTGGAAAGCTGTTTTGTCTTTATACATCTGGTGGAAATCTGTTTCGTCGTTACACATCAGTTAGAATGCTATTTCTTCCTCATAGATCAGTGGATAAGCACGGAAAGGAGTGGAAAGCTATTACGTCCTTATTGATCGTTGGATAAGCATGGCCTTGGAATCACGAGGTGTCTTCAGCGTGTTTTCGCATTAATAATGAGAGGATAGACATGCGTATGGAGTGTGACTAGTGGCACGCTGCTATTGGACCATGGTCACACGCCCTTATCCATCCATCCCCTATAAATACCCCCTCACCCTTTTCCATTTAGAACCACACCGAAATCATTCCACTTAGAGAGAGAAATAGAAAGGGGTAGAGAGAGAAGGTGAGAGCATTCGGGTAGAGCTTTAGAGAAACCGGAGTTATTGTGGTGAAGCGAGGAACCATCTGTGGTAGTGAGATCTAGTCCAAAAACCGTTCAGCCGAGAGCACTGTGAGTTGTGGTGATGTGTGATTGTTTGTTAGGATTCATTTGTTAGATTGCATGGTTATTTAAATGCTTGAGTTTTGTTAATGCTTGATTGCTTGCTAGGATTTATTTGCTAGATTGCGAGATGTTGGAGCTATTTGTGTTTTTGATTGATGTTGCATGAATTATTATAGGTTTGTTGAGTTATTCTTTTGCATGTGATGTTCTATTACTACTTAACCAAGTTTTGTGGTGAGTGTGATGTGATGTGATGGCGGTTCGATCCTACCTCGTTTCCTCATTGTTAGCGAAAGGACCGGCTAAGTGGAAGACTCGGAGAGACGGGATTACAGCCTATGGCTGGGTACTGTCCGAAGGGATAGTTGGGGCAGTCGAGTAAAGCGGACCCTGCCGAGTCTGTTGCCGTTTATAGGCGGGACTCTGGTTGGTGATGTTCTATCTCATGTGCCTTTGTGGCTGTGAGATGGGTGTTCACGAGAGGGATAGGATCGAATACGCAAGGCCTTTAGTGATGGTGTGGTGAGGAAAGAGTGGCGACGACGAGATTGTTTTTGCTAACACTGACTTTGTGTAAATTGCGTGTTGTGTGTTATTTTAGGTTTTGAGGTGGGGAATTATTATATATGTTAGGGGAGCCATAACTCACTGAGCGATTAGCGCTCATCCCTCACTTTATTTTGCAGGAAACCAATAGTCGGAAAACCAGTAGTGGGAAGCAAGGAGCGTTAGGCCGCCAGTGTAGGTTTTTGTTGTCTTTGTAAAATAAACGTTTTGATGGTTGTTGTATAATCCTTTTGGGCGTTAGGCACAATGTCAAAGTGTGTGGAATATTTTGTGAAACCTTAATATATGAATAAATAAAGTTTATTTTTATATTAACCGGTTTCATCTGATATTAGTCTTGTCCAGGCTAACACAACTCTCAGCTTGGGTACGGGTTGAAAAGCCTTAGGCCTTGGTCGAGAGGGTCGGATATCATAGATGGACGGCCGCGGCTTTGGATTTGTTCTAAGGCCATAGCTGGACCGTTTATGATGGTCGGCATTGTGGCATCTTCGCTCTGGTTTGGGTTGAATGGTTGGTCGTGCATGTTCTTGTTTGATTGGTGCACGGCCGATCGATTCAAATCTGACATAGATCGCATCGGGGGTGTTACAAATGGTGGTATCTGAGCATGTATCATGATCATGCTACATTAGGACTTGGTTTTCAAACGTTTTATCATGTCAAAATGAGTCGCAAAGGCAACTAGGAAAACTAGTATGTTCCTTGCATTTTAGGTAGATGCGTTAGGACTTACCTTTGGCGGGTTGATGCAGATGTCAACGCGACGTGTTTTAGTAAGGAGACAAGCGCAGAGATCACAGTTACCCTGTAGAGCAGTGAACCAATATCATTCTCCGACCCTGTCTAGCTCAGCGACGCATTCTGATTGGGGATCATCGGAGGATATTGAAACGGAGGTGGATAGTGAAAGTGTAACGCTTTCCATGGAAGGGAGTGAAGAACAAGACACTAGCAGTGATCATGTTGAGTCGAGACATACGAGATCACCGCAGTACAGATACTTGGAGCAACCGTAGGTGTACCCGAATCAACATGTGTCGAGGGAAAACCATCAAATGTCGACTCAAACCCGAGAACGACCAAGAGAATCCAAGAATCGAGGGAGGAATTCAATGAGAACTATGATGCATGATATGAATGACTATTTGTGCGGCAGAAACCACCGATGGCCGATGTTGCACCCCGGAGCTCAACACCATCAGATTTCCTTCAAACTGTGAGACTGATGAAGGATCTTGGAACAACCCATTTTGGAGGAGGGACAAATCCATTTGATGTTGACAACTGGTTGCAAAATATGGAAAAGAACTTTGCGGCCACACGATGTTCCGAGGAGAATAAGAAGGATATTGCGGTATACTATTTAGAAAAAGATGCAGTGGGTTGGTGGTCGAGTATCGAACACCGCTACAACTACATGGAACCAACATGGTGGGATTTTTGTACGGAGTTTACAAGGTAGTACTTCCCACCTGAGCTAGAGACAGATTAGAAGCTCAATTCATGAGGTTGGAATAAGGGGAAAGAAATGTCCAAGAATATGAAGCAGAATTCACAACACTTTGAAGGTACGTTCAGTTTGGCTATGAAGACGTAGACGCGGTAGTAAGAAGGTTCATACAAGGGTTAAGGTCCGAACTTCAAAACCGACTTCAAGCAGCGGAGTACAAATCTTTTCTTGGGTTAGTCGAAAGAGCCGTGAATGTAGAAGACGCCTATACTGCAGAAGAAGAAGTTAGGTCCCGATGTTATAAAAGAAAGTATGATGGAGTTACACAAGGAAAGTCGAGCACTACAAGAAAACAGCGATTTCGCGACTACATTTTACGACTACAGCAGTAGTCGTAAAATTTTACGACTAATTTGCGACTAGCTTGCTACTATTCCGTGGTTAAAAAAACAAAGTCACTTAATAGTCGCAAAATAGTCGCTAAATGGGGATTACACGACGTCGCGGAAGGTTAGTCGCAAAATAGTCGCTAATTTACGACGAATAAGCGACTATTTCGGCGGGTCGCAAAACAGTTGCGTATTAGTCGTAAAAAAACCAGTATACCACGTTTTCTTCATTTGGTGATTGGTGTACCGAATTTCTTATGTAGTCGTAAATCTGTCGTTTTTTAGTCATAAAATTTTTCTATATATACAAACCACCGCACATTGATTCCTCTCATCCACTCATCCACTCATTCTTAAACACTCAAAGTATTAAAAAAAGAGTATTATTATTTGAATTGAAAAAAAAAATTATATAATTGTAATATCGGGAAATTACAATTATAATAATTTTTGGGATTGGATGTATAAGAGGATCGATGAAAAGACGAAGAATTTCTCAGCAGAGTTTATAGCAGGGGTCAATCAATTCATGGCATTTGCAAACAACCAACCTCTAGCGCAAAGCAATAGGGGTAAGTTTCACTGCCCTTGTAGTGTTTGCAAAAACGACAAATTTATCTCGGGGTCAAAAGTTTGGAATCATCTGTATAGTAGAGGATTTATGCCTGATTACTATGTTTGGTATAAGCATGGAGAAGAAATCAATATGGATTTAGGAATGAGTTATGTAAATACGACGCATATAAGTGGGAGTGAAGAAGTGAGTAATGTAGTAGAAGATAGGCATGTAGATATGGTGNCAATATGGATTTAGGAATGAGTTATGTAAATACGACGCATATAAGTGGGAGTGAAGAAGTGAGTAATGTAGTAGAAGATAGGCATGTAGATATGGTGAACGATGCATTTCGTAGTATCGTCAATTTTGATAACTATCATCAGGATGATAATTATCAGAATGTAGAAGAACCAATACGTAACCATTCAAAAAAATTCTACAACTTGTTAGAAGGAGCGAGAAATCCATTATACGAGGGTTGTTATGAAGGTCACTCGCAGTTATCTTTAGCTGCCTGGATCCTGCAAAATAAAGGAGATTATAATATGAGTGAAAAGTGTGTGGATTCGATTTGTGGGCTGTTGACAGAGTATTTACCGGACGGAAACCAATCAACCAGTTCACATTACAAGACAGAAAAATTGATGCGCAATTTAGGCCTCCCATATTATACAATTGATGTTTGTATTAAAAATTGTATGATCTTCTGGAAAGAGGATGAAAAGTGGGATAAGTGTCAATTTTGTGATGCACCAAGATGGAAGCCTAACAAAGGACGACAGAGAACCAAAGTTCCATATAGTCGTATGTGGTATCTACCTATTACTGACAGATTGAAGAGAATGTATCAGAGCGAGAAGACTGCATCGGCAATGAGATGGCATGCTGAGCACAAAGCAAAGGAGGGAGAAATGTGTCATCCGTCAGATGCAGCGGAGTGGAAATATTTTCAAGACCTACATCTCCGGTTTGCAGAAGAACCCCGTAATGTCTATCTTGGATTATGTACAGATGGATTCAATCCATTTGGCATGTCTTGTAATCATTCTTTGTGGCCTGTGATCTTCACTCCATATAATTTACCCCCTGGTATGTGCATGAACACAGAGTACTTGTTTCTTACAATTCTGAATTCTGGGCCAAATCATCCGCGAGCAAGTTTGGATATCTTCCTCCGGCCTCTTATTGACGAGTTAAAAGAATTATGGTCTACTGGAGTCGATGCATACGATGTATCCTTGAATCAAAATTTTAATCTGAAAGCAGTGCTGATGTGGACGATAAGCGACTTCCCGGCGTATGGCATGTTATCAGGATGGACGACTCATGGTAAATTATCTTGTCCAATTTGCATGGAAGAAACATAATCATTTTATCTCCCTAGTGGAAGGAAAACTTATTGGTTTGATTGTCACCGAAGATTTCTTCCTCGCCCTCATGATCATCCACTGAGGAAGAATAAAAAAGACATCTTGAAAGGAAAAAACGCTTTGAATAAGTATCCACCTCAAGCTTTGACAGGTGAGCAAGTTTACTACGAGCGGATAGATGGTGTTAATCACCCGAAAACAAAAAACTGCGGTGGAAACGGTCATGAAAAGAAGAAGGCTGGCTATGGGAATTGGCACAACTGGCACAAGAAAAGCATATTTTGGGAGTTGCCTTACTGGAAGGATCTCAATCTCCGACATAATCTTGATGTGATGCATATAGAGAAGAATTTCTTTGACAACATCATGAATATTCTTATGAGTGTTAAGGGTAAATCAAAAGACACCGTCATGTCACGAAGGGATATAGAACGATTTTGTTCTCGGCCACACTTACATGTTGATAGTGATGGTAAAGCTCCTTTTCCCGCATTCATATTGACAGAAGAAGCCAGAACAAGTTTATTGGAATGTGTGAAACATGCGGTGAAATTCCCAGATGGTTATGCGTCAGACTTGGCTAGTTGTGTTGATATGGTTAACGGAAAGTTTTCAGGCATGAAGAGTCATGATTGCCATGTTTTTATGGACCGGTTACTCCCATTTATCTTTGCAGAACTTCTAGACCGTAACGTCCACCTTGCGTTATCAGGTACCAATTATTTTTATTTCTATAAGATGCGACACTTAAATATGATTATATTATTTTATAATAACCATTACTTTTTTGTTTGAATATATATTGTAGGGATTGGAGGATTTTTCCGTGACTTATGTTCTAGAACTTTGAAGAAAAGCCACATCCAAATTATGAAGCAAAACATAGTTTTAATCATATGCAATTTGGAAAAGAATTTTCCACCATCATTTTTCGACGTGATGGAGCATCTGTCTATACATCTCCCCTACGAAGCTGAACTAGAGGTCCTGTGTAATATAGGTGGATGTATCCTTTTGAAAGGTTTTTCAAAAAATTGAAGGGAAAAGCAAAGAACAAAATATATGCGGCAGGATCGATTGTTGAATCATATATCAATGACGAGGTAGCTTATTTCTCAGAGCACTACTTTGCCGATCACATACAAACGAAATCAAGATAAACGGTAAAATTAATCACATTTGCAGACACATGCTATCTATTCTAATGTGAATTAATTTTCACTCATTTGATTATAGGTTAACAAGATTTAATGAAGGTGAAGTCCCTGTATATCATGTCCCTGGAGTACCTGACTTATTTACTCACGTAGATCGTCTAAGTGGGGAAATGCATGAAATATGACTTTCAGAGAAAGACTACCAATGTGCACATGCCTATGTTATGCAAAATTGTGATTATTTTAAGCCATTTGAGAGGTATAATATGGTATGTCTTATAACTATATTTTTTTAATATAATCCCTATATGATTTCTCATATTTGTGTTGGTTTTCTATAGTATGTTCGAAGATTATATATCTACAAAATATCCAGAACTCTCTGAAAAAGACCACTCCGTGAAAAGAGCTAACGAATATCCTTTATGGGTGAAAGATTATGTATGTCTAAATAATAATATATGTATGTATTTATACTTCTATATATTGATATTGTAGCTATATGCAGGTTATTTACTGGAACGCCACAAATCCTTTTCCTACTTGGGTTCAAGAGATAGTGCATGGGCCCGTGAATAAGGCCAAAACCTGGCCCATTTATTTCACAAGAGGATATTTGTTTCATACGCAAAATTACGGCGAGGGACGAAAGACATGTAACTATGGGGTATGTGTTAAAAGATAGAATTATACGAATGCATCTGACGAAGTTGATTTCTACGGGACTTTAGATGACATCATACAAATCGAGTATGAAGGGATGGTCAATTTGAAAATTACACTTTTTAAGTGTAAGTGGTATGACCCTGTTATTGGTAGAGGCACTCGGAGGAGCAATGGTGGCATTGTTGACGTTCTTTTATCGAGAAGATACACTAAATACGAACCATTTATTCTAGGTACATATATATATGTATTTATATTTATTAAATGTCGATATCATATATATATATATATATATATATATATGTATTTATATTTTTTATATTGATATTTCAGCCTCTCAAGCGGATCAAGTTTGTTATATCTCGTATCCATACACAAAGAAACAAAAGCGGGCATGGCTCAATGTTGTAAAGGTAAATCCGAGAGGAAATGTTGGAGGACAATACGAAGATAAGTAACCGACTCTTTTGCAACAAGAAACTGATGATGTAGTACTTTTGACTACATTTGAGGACATTGAAATCGAAAATTTGGTACAAGGAGTACACCCAATAGATCTCGATTACGATGTCGGAGATGCTGAATAGGAAGATGAATTTGGATGTAATGTATCATCATCTGATGATGATGAAATGGAAGAAGATGTTTAATATTTTTAATTATATCAGTTTGTAATAAAATTATAACTTTATATTTTAATTTTATCATAATTCATAATTTTTAAAAATTAAAACTGAAACAACATTATTTTTAATATTGGACCCAAATTAATTTTTATGAAAACCAAACCTAAAATTAATCCATAAAACAAAATTAATTTGTATTAAAACCAAAGTCATATTTTTAAAAAACCCAAACCAGATTTTTATGTTTTTCACAAAACCAAAATCAATTTTATTTCACAAAACCAAAATCAAATTGGGTTTGGTTTTCATACAAATCAATTTTATTTTACGAAACCAAAACAAAAAAATAACAAAAAACCTAATCCCTATCTCATTCTCTCTGGTTTCTCATCTTCTTCGATTTTGTCTCCTCCATCTCTCAAGCGAACCTGCATCTCCATCTCTCTCTTGCGAATCTTCTCCTCGATCTCTCACTCCTCCATCTCTCACTTCCGAATCCTCTCGATTTCTCATCTTCTTCGAACCCTCTCCTCCAGCTCCTCCATCTTTGACTTCCGAGATCTCTCAGTTTCTCATCTTCTTCGATTCCTCTCCTCCATCTCCTCCATCTCTCACTTCTGAGATCTCTCGGTTTCTCATCTTCTTCAATTCCTCTCCTTCATCTCTCATCTTCTTCAAACACTCTCCTTCATCTCCTCCATCTCTCACTTCTGAATCCTCTCCTCGATCTCTCACTCCTCCATCTCTCACTCCTCCATCTCTCAATCCTCCATTTCTCACACGATGTCTACAACTAAGCAGCGAGGATGAAAGAGAGCAACAACAGTTCACAACATTTCTCAGAGATCCGGAGGGACCAACCTCTCCGGATCGAGCCGTCTACCGAGTCAATACAACTTCACGCCGGCGGCATAAATTCTTCCCCCTCAGTAACCCCAAGAGCCATTGCGCGATTTACCCCAACAATCAACGTGAGCAGCAGCACATTTCTGGAACTTTCCACCACCACAGTTGCTTTTCTAGAACTCCGGTAATCAACAACGTCAACACAATGCGACTCTTTCGTCATCGGATGTCCAGAACAATCCACATAATCAAATGAATCCACTGCAGGACGCTCCAGGGTCTCCAGTTCATAACTCCCAGGCTCAGAGTCATCCATCTTCTCAAGGTAACAACTTCCACGACGATTCTTTGACTGTGTTGCCGAAACTCCAAGAGGACACGTTGAGGGCTCTAAATGCCCTGCAAATGGTGCCAGACCGTTATAAGTTTACCACCGTCCTCTCTCCCGGACCGACCCCAAACTCGACTTGGTATGACTCTTGTTCTTCAGCTTTTTGTTTATGAAATTGTTTGTATTGTTTATCAAATTGTCTGAGGTCTTCTTGTCTTGAGTAGGTTGAGTTTTGATGTCTTGAGTGTAGACACATGCTTCTGATGGTTAATCGTAGCTTGAGTAGGTTGAGTTTTGATGTATACACATGCTTCTGGTTGCTTATTTAAAATCTTTACATGATGTTTTGATGTCTGAGTAGGTTGAGTTTTCATGTGTGAGTGTAGACACATGCTCCGCTTGATTGGTTTTCATGTGTTTGCAGGTTTACACGCGACAAAAAATCGAAGCTGGTTCGGAAGATTACTAAAGTTTTTACAAACAAATTCGATGGTCCCTACTATAGCTGGACATGTGTACCTCGGGAGAGACAAGAAAGATACTTCCTCGAGTTCGCGGTATTGTTTTCGGTCCTATAGACTTCACGTTTAGGTTTACTTGTGATGATTTTGAGTAACATCATTTTATTCTCTTTGTTTTGTAGAAAACACACACATGGAATCCCTTCATAACAAAGACAATTCTAGACTATTTTGAGTTGATATGTCAACGCCGGATGAAAGACATGGTTAGCAACGTGAGGACTAGTCCAGAGCGACCTAGATGGATCAATGATACTCTCTGGAAAACGATGGTTGAGTATTAGGATACTGAAGAAGCACAAAAAAAGAAGTAGCATCTATTCCGATGCTCGTATGTATGACCGTAATGGTCTCGGTCCTCACATCTACTTATCAGAGCCGACGTCGTATCAACAAATCCAAGAAGATATGGTAAGTAACTTTTATATATCTGTTAAATATTTTTCTTACACCTTCATAATCGTTGTTTATTTTATAATATTGCAGGAAGAGAAATTGAGAAGACCGGTGAGTCTTGGTGAGGTTTTCATTAAGACACATACAAAGCCAGATGGTACGTATGTCGATCGGAAGGCTGATAAAATTGCCCAAACTTATGAGAAGAACGTGCAAGAGAAGCTGACTCAGCTGGAGGCAGTGAATTCATGTGTTTCAGACGGTGCTTCACGGCCTCGGAAGCTCACAACAGATGAGTATACAGCCATCTTTATTCAGGTAAAGTAACATTGGCCTTTAATCTAATTAGGTGTATAGTAAGTAGAAATCTCGCCTAACTGCTTGTGTATTTGACATTGATATAGACTTGGCGCATATGATTTTCCATTGATACTTTGTTGTATTCAATCACCGAGTCTTGGAATTTGTCATGCTCTTTACTTCTTGTGTTTCATCTTTTCACGGTTCACAAAGATGGATTCACGAGGCACTCTTTATGGAGTTGGAAGCCTCAAGAAAAATCTTGAGAATGTTCTCACTGGCAAGCGCAAGCGAGACCGTGAATCGTTTATATCATTACAAGAGCAACTGAAGGTAGCTCAACGTAAAATCGAAGAGTAGGCTTCATTAAATGCTCAACGTGATGCTGAGTTTGCTGCCCGTGAAGCAGAGCATTCCCGAGCTGTGGCTGAGCAAAAGGACAAGCTCGAGAACTTGTCCTTGGTGGAAAGGTATTTGCGCCAAACTGATCCGGCCTTCCTGGACTTCGTGGCGACTCATTCAGCTGAACCACCCACCAACCCTCACTTAACCGGTCTTCCACCAACAGCTCCAACTTCAACTCCATCTGGTTCTTAGGTTAATTATCATTCTCCATTTCTTAACTCTCATGAACTTGTCACTTTTCCATATATATGTGTTTCTTTTTCTGTTTATGTGTGTACGTTGTGACATGTAAGAATATTTTTTATTTGATTTTCTTGAAACGTTGTGACAGTCTTCTGCTTTCTTGAATCTTGGTTTTGGTTTCATTAGAATAGTGGTTTGGTTCCTTTAAAATCATGGTTTCATAATTTTGAAAAAAAAAACCAAATCAAATACAAAATCAAAACCAAATGTCAATCAGAAAAATACCATATGAACAGTATCCTGTGATTAATAGTCGCTATACAGTCTTTAAAACAGTCACAAAACAGTCGCAACATAGTCGTCAAAATTTAACGACTACTATCCGACTATAACAACAACCTGCGGACTAATCGTAAACTAGTCGTAACATAGTCGTCAAAGTTTTTACGANCAACATAGTCGTCAAAATTTAACGACTACTATCCGACTATAACAACAACCTGCGGACTAATCGTAAACTAGTCGTAACATAGTCGTCAAAGTTTTTACGACTACTGTTCGACTACAACAACATACACTTCTGTTCATGCGGATCAATCGTTAAATTGTCGCAAAGTAGTCGTAAATATTAACGACTACGTTACAACTAACTCTACGACAACGTAACATAGTCGCCACGTAGTCGTCAATAACCGACTACATTTACGACTACGAGTTTACCGACTATCAATTTACGACTACATGTATTAGTCGCTAAATAGTCGTAGTCTATGAATTAGCGACTACTTTACGACTATTAATGTAGTCGGAAAATCCCTGCTTTCTTGTAGTGGAGTAACCAAGGAAGAAAGAAAGGAAAGGGCCATTATGTCCAAAACTACATCCGCGTGTTTGAGTCAACGAGCTTCTAGCGCTTGAATAACCCCCATTCCGTCCTGCAATTGAAGCTCCGCCACTCAAGCAGCAAGAGAATGTAGGACGTGTGTATTCTTTAGGTAAGTATGTGTTCTAACTGTCTTAAATGATTGATTATGTGGTTACTTGCATGGTTTTGTGTTGAGTGTGAATTTGGTTAGGAAATCCCTAGACCTTTCTTCAGAAACCATAAGAACTTAGCCTTAGAGTTTAGGAAACCCTTTGACCTAACCTAAAGAATTCGAGACGAATTCTTTTATGGGGGGAAGAATGTAATGACCCGGTCGAGAGTTAAGAGCGTTCTCGATGAAGACAGCCGAGAGAAAATTTTGGCCAAGGGAAGGTCAAAAAATCAAAAGTCAAGAATCGATTCGAGGGTACTTTGATCGACATGTTTGGCCAAGATAAGCACTTTGGTCGTAGAGTTTAAGAGAATAGTTGAATGAATCTGAAGTTAGCCAAGGACCATCATTTCGGCCAAGGTGGATAGCCGAGATGGCTGGCTAAACTGAAAAGGACGAGCTGGGACAAGCAAGCACGAGGTGTCCAGCAGTATTTCGTCATTATTGATCATTGGATAAGCACATATATAGATAGGCACGAGGTGTCTATGGCTATTCCGTCCTTATACATCATATGGAATGCTATTTCGTCTTGATACATCAGATGGAATGCTATTCCGTCTTTGTACATCCGGTGGAATGCTATTCCGTCTTTATACATCAGGTGGAATGCTATTCCGTCCTTATACATCATGTGGAATGCTATTCTATCTTTATACATCATATGGAATGCTATTCCGTCTTTATACATCCGGTGGAATGCTATTCCGTCTTTATACATCAGGTGGAATGCTATTCCGTCTTTATACATCTGGTGGAATGCTAGTTCGTCTTTATACATCCGATGGAATGCTATTTCGTCTTTATACATCCGGTGGAATTCTATTTCGTCTTTATACATCCGGTGGAAAGCTGTTTCGTCTTTATAAATCAGTTATAATGCTATTTCGTCTTTATACATCAGTTAGAATGCTATTTCGTCCTCATAGATCAGTGGATAAGCACGGAAAGGAGTGGAACGCTATTCCGTCCTTATTGATCATTGCATAAGCATGGCCTTGGAAGCACGAGGTGTCTTCAGCGTGTTTTGGCATTAATGATGAGAGGATAGACATGCGTCTGGAATGTGACTAGTGGCACACTGCTATTGGACCATGGTCACACGCCCTTATCCATCCATCCCCAATAAATACCCCCTCACCCTTTGCCATTGAGAACCACACCAAAATCATTCCACTTAGAGAGAGAAACAGAAAGGGGTGGAGAGAGAAAGTGAGAGCATTCAGGTAGAGCTTTAGATCAAACCGGAGTTGTTGTGGTGAAGCGAGGAACCATCCGTGGTAGTGAGATCTAGTCTAAAACCCATTCAGCCGAGAGCACTGTGAATTGTGGTGATGTGTGATTTATTGTTAAGATTCATTTGTTAGATTGCGTGGTTATTTAAATGCTTAAGTTTTGTTAATGCTTGATTGCTTGCTAGGATTTATTTGCTAGATTGCGAGATGTTGGAGTTATTTGTGTTCTTGATTGATGTTGCATGAAGTATTATAATTTTGTTGCATGTGAGGTTCTATTACTACTTAACCGAATTTTTTGGTGAGTGTGATATGATGTGATGGCGGTTCGATCCTACTTCGTTTCTCCATTGTTAGCGAAAGGACCGGCTAAGTGGGAAGACTCGGAGAGACGGGATTGCAGCCTATGGCTGGGTACTGTCTGACGGGATAGTTGGGGCAGCCGAGTAAAGCAGACCCTGCCGAGTCTGTTGTCGTTTGTAGGCGGGACTCGTGTTGGTGATGTTCTATCTCATGTGCCATTGTGGCTGTGATATGGGTGTTCACGAGAGGGATATGATCGAATACGCAAGGCCTTTAGTGATGGTGTGGTGATGAAAGATTGGCGACGACGTGATTGTTTTTGCTAACGATGACTTTGTGTGAATTGCGTGTTGTGTGTTATTTTGGGTTATGGGGTGGGGAAATATTATATATGTTAGGGGAGCCATAACTCACTGAGCGATTAGCGCTCATCCCTCACTTTATTTTGCAGGAAACCAATAGTCGGAAAACAAGTAGTGGGAAGCAAGGAGCGTTTGGCCGCCAGTGTAGGTTTTTGTTGTCTTTGTAAAATAAACGTTTGATGGTTGTTGTATAATCCTTTTGGGCGCTAGGCACAGTGTCAAAGTTTGTGGAATGTTTTGTGAAACCTTAATATATGAATAAATAAAGTTCATTTTATATTAACGGGTTTCATCTGATATTTGTCTTGTCCAGGCTAACAAAACTTTCGGCTTGGGTACGGGTTGAAAAGCCTTATGCCTTGGTCGAGAGGGTCGGATATCATAGATGGACGGCCGCGGCTTTGGATTTGTTCTAAGGCCATAGCTGGACCATTTGTGATGTTCGGCATTGTGGCATCTTCGCTCTGGTTTGGGCTGGATGGTAGGTCGTGCATGTTCTTGTTTGATTGTTGCGCAACCGATCGATTTAAATCTGACCTAGATAGCTTCGGGGGTGTTACATGGAGGGCCCCACGAACAAAGAACAACACGACCCTGGCTCCCTTGAAGCTGAAGTTATCTTAGAGGCTTGCGCCCCACACGAGTCACGACTTGCTGGTCGGAGACTAATCCCGACGAACGTGTCTCGAGTACCTTTCCTGAGCGTGAATCACCAAGATGCATCCGAAGGTCTTCGACTATGCAGACACACGGAGATCGAGCAAACCCGTCAGCTTGACAATCTCATAGACGCGATCAACATCATGGTGAGATATCAGATGAATTGCACTGAGGCTGTCTATGGGCATATAGACGAAGTTTAGAACGAATTCCTCGCCAAACTGGAAGCCGTTTCCGAAGAGATAAGGCTGCATAAAGAGCAAGCGTCCAGTAATGCCATCCAGCTAAAGAAAATCTCTGATGCACTCGAACATCGCGGACCTATCCTCGAGCAAAGCATAAGAGACGTCCGTACCTTGAACAAAAAGCTTGAGGAGACCAACGAATTTATCTATGTCAATAGAGATCGAGCCGAGGTTGACATCCTGTAACTGGTAGAAGACCAACGACGATTTGAGGGCAAGGCCGAGGCGATCGACGATAGGATCGAAGGCATCTTCAACTGCTTGAAAAGGAAGACGGCGGTGGTAGAGAAGCTGACCAAAGAACAAATGAGACTTGGCGAGGTGATCTCTGCGATCAACTCAGGAAAAACTGAGAGGCTTACCTAACCTCTTGAGGGGACGATGAAAGGAGTCTCTAAAATCTCGATCCGCAGGGCAACTCAAGGAGACACGCCAGCTGCACTAGGTCGCTGATCAAGCCTAGCCACGTTCGCACCATGCAACGCGGTCGAACCCATTACCGAGACAAGAACCTCAAGTCCTGAATTGAGCTTCACTGCCATCTGCTCAAGCGATTCAAACTACGAGGTCGAAGAGACATATTCGACCGAGTCATCGAGTTATGCATCCCAAGAACTTTCCAAGGAAGAGACCTCTGTCCGTTCGACTGGAAGGAGCAAAGTCAGCCACGCAAGACCCATCATAATGCACATTCAGAGGGAAAATCTTATGGAGTTTAACACCCAAGTGAAGAAACTCCCGACGGAAATATCATTCAAGGACGTCTGGAAAGATCAGGGTATAGCCGACTTTGAAACAAGAGTTTTTATGTCTTGTAAGCAATTTCTCAATTGCTCATATCATTGCAATACTTGAGATATCAATCCATCTTGGGAGTTTGATGCAAAAAGAATACAAAGTTTGGTCTAAACTAAGCCAAATTTGAAATTCAAGTAACAAGGAAATATTAAAAGCAAGCTACAACCTAAAAGAGACACTATAAGACTAATTAGATGATCTAAAACCTTAATTATCACTAATCAAGCACTAATCAAGCGATTAACTACTAATCAAGATTAACAAATTACTAAAAACGAAACCTAGGGATGAAATCATTAATTTGGGCATCTAAATGGCCAACCTTGCAATCATTTAAGAAACTCAAACAAGCTTTCTCTATGCATAGAGCACTAATTAAGACTAATCTATGATGTGTGGCAATAATCCCTTTCCTAATAACCCTAATTAACTAATGATGTTTTAGCATTCAAAATGATTAGCAAGCATTAAACACAAGTCTAAATGGCATGATAAACATCCTAGGCAACTAATATCTTAGGCTAGGAATGTAAATCTCTTAGAAAGTTGGTTCAAGCATTTCATCAAACACTTGGTGGGTGTATGAAATGCTTATGATCCAAAATAGCAAAGATTAGCTATTTGGCATTAGGAACGACTTAATAAGAAGAGAGATGAAAGAATATAATTGCATTAGGAACGACTACTCACTAATCATAGCTAATCAAACAAATCTCATGCAAGAAGTGTTAATAAACATGATTAGATGAATAGGGAAAGAAAGATTAGAAGAAACAAGAATCTAATTGCATTAATCTTAAAAGAAATCTCAAAATCTCCTCAAAACCCCAAAGGGGCGTTTTTTCTATTTAAACCCATGAGAAGATGCATAAAAATTAGGTTTTTAAGTATTTATAGGGAAGGAGGTCAAACCGGGTCAACCCGGAACAAACCGGGTTTTGACCCGGGATAGCAGTCTTGCGGGAATCGCCATATCTCCCTAATCACAGCTCATAATGACATGAAACCACCTTCTAATGAAACATAATTCAATTACCTACAACTTTAATGAAGAGCTCGAAGGCTGAATCGGAACGGAAAGTCTTCGTTTGATCCGATTTGTACACGGAAAAAAGGATGTTTGGTTCGAGCAGCTCGTCGATCCAACACGTCGAACCCAACCCCTGGATGAGTTGTTCGAGCAGCTCGTCGATCCAACACGTCGAACCCAACCCCTGGATGAGTTGTTCGAACAGCTCGTCGATCCAACACGTCGAACCGCGTCTGAATGACTTGATTCCAACGGCACTAGAAAGCACTCTAGATCCTCTACAACTCTTAAGAAGTCTTCGGAGTCTGAATCTCAGTTCAAGGCCTTCTTCCGGACACATACATTTCCCGCCTCCAAATGCTCGATATGCTTCTAAAAGACTTTTCCTTCTCATTTGGCTGCTTCTCATCCTCCTCTTGATCATCCATGAGACTCCATATGATCTTCCAAGCCTCCAAAACACCTAATAAGGACTCAATATGTACAAATATGTAACAACCTAAGCTAACAGTCACTAAACTCTAATATGTATGCAAATGGGAATAAAAGTGGATAAATGAATGCAAAAGAACATGCAAAGCTATCTAAAATGAATGCTAAAATATGCTAATTTATGAGTATATCAACTCCCCCAAGCTTGCTTTTTACTTGCCCTCAAGCAAACAAACATGACAAATCTAAGAGAGAGAGGTTTGAAAGTGGGAGCTCAATATCCAAGAATGCCAACAAACATAATCAACTCAATGTCCTAGTTCTTAATTCTAAGATGCATTTGAATTCATCCTACTCCAAACGAGTTAGCCATGCCCATCACAACAATCAAATGCACAAAGATCTCAATCTAGATAAGTCTCCCTATCCAACAAACTCTTTAACATTCATTTATTGCAAACCGTGAATCATGTCAATGCAATGCAAGTGAATTCATTTGGCTAAGGGACTAGGTTTTGAGATAAGAATGATCTCAATTCATGTGGCTTCCAATGCAAACAAGGGTCTCGCTCAAAGAGGATTGAACTTTATGCATAATGCTAAAGGTAAAAGACAAGTGATGCATACAAGACTAGACTCTCATCTACCCATAATGCTATCAATGTTCCTAAACCCCCCTCTTTATTTCTTTTTAAGGTCACTCAACCCTTTAAAGCTACCCTTTTCTCCCAAGGCTATTTGTTCCTTGCAAAACCCATGAATCTCTTCTTTTAAAGCTCTAAGGGGAATCTTCTTCAACCTTTATCTCATAGCAAATGGTGTGATCTTTTAACAACTTAGCTCTTCCTTCTATTCCTAGGTAGCCTTTTTTTTTTCTTTGGCCTTTTGGCTCTTTTGATTTTTCTTTTTCTCTTCTTAAGGCTACCTATAACTTTTCAAACTTAGAGCTATACATTTAATCACACAAGATCCACCA
>JAHZTW010000001.1:361204662-361221069 GCA_020283515.1 Alliaria petiolata
AATGCCATCCTTCTCCATCTTCAAGTATGCGTCCATAGCATCCTTAATACCTGTTTGAGACTCCAAATGCACCAAACCATGCAAAGACTATGCAAAACATCCTAGACTCTAAATGATAGAAATGCAATACAATGATGCTCAATAAAGACCTCAAATGATAACAAACTTATACTAAGTGGAAAGAAATATGATGCAAAATATAGACATATCAGCGTGTACTACTCTCTCTCTTATTAGGTACCAGCACCACTAAAACACATTGATTTGAGCGATTACGTATGAATCACGACCAAGATTTGGGTGGTAATGGACAACCATCAAAGAGACCTACACATATTGGTTTTGGAGACTCTCCTCAAACTCATACGCCAAGACATGGTATTACTCCTCCTTCGGTTCAATAAAGCAGTTTTGAGATCAAAAGTGGGTTGATTTCCATGGTGCAACAAAATAAGTTTCATGAATTGGATATGGAGGATCCTCTAGACCACCTAGATGAGTTTGAGAGGATATGTAGCTTGACCAATATCAATGGCATCTCTGAAGATGGATTCAAGTTGAGATTATTTCCCTTCTCCCTAGGGGATAGAGCGCACATTTGGGAAAAGAATCTACCTCAAGGTTCAATCACCACCTGGGATCAATGCAAGAAGGCGTTCTTGGTAAAGTTTTTCTCCAACACTAGGACAGCAAGATTGAGGAATGCTATCTCTAGTTTCACCCAAATGGCCAAGGAAAGCTTTTGTGCAGCATGGGAAAGATTCAAGAGTTATACTACTCAATGCCCCCACCATGGTTTTTCCAATGAGTCTCTACTTAGCAGCTTATACAGAGGAGTCCTCCCTAAGTATAGAATGCTCCTCGACACAGCGAGCAATGAAAACTTTTTGGGAAAGGAAGTTGAAGACGGCCTTGAGTTAATAGAAAATTTAGCCCAAATCAATGGGAACTATGATGACTATGATGATGGCTCTTCAACTATTGGGAAGGAAATTGAGAAACAAAGGCAAAGGGAGATGAAATCACTTAATGCAAAGATGGATAAGCTACTGCATGCCTCATCGACGACGCTTCACAATGTTGGTGAACCTTTAGACAGTTTTGATCATAGCCAAGGGATGCACGCCGCCACACAAGCGGACCTCCACTATGTTGGTAGGCAAAGCTCTCCAATGCGTTTCAACAAACAGTATTGGAATCCAATCTACCAAGGGCAAGGGAACCAACAAACCTTTGCACCAACAACCAACTACCAACAAGGCTTTGTACAACAAGGAGAACCAAGCCTTCCTATCCACCAAGAACTAGACATGAGAAGCTTATTACAACAAATCCTTCAAGGACAAGCCAATGGGACAAGTGAGTTGAACAAGAAAATGGAGCACATGAGCAACAAGGTCGATAGCTCTTACAATGATCTCAATTCAAAGTTTGAAGACCAAGAGGGGGGGGGGGGCGATCTTTCAAGATAATGAGAAAGTAGTTGTTGATGGTGAGGTACTTCAAAGATTAAGTAAAGAGAACATTGTGGTTAAGGAAAAGGAAGCACCTACAACTTACAAGACATCTCCTTTTGTTCCACCGCCTTACAAGCCCAAGTTACCATTCTCGGGTCACTTCAAGAAGCATCTTGTGGAGAAATATAGGGCCATGTTTGACAAACAAATGAGTGAAATTCAAGTCACAATGCCCTTGATGGATGCTTTCATGCTTGTCCCTCAGTATGCCAAGTTTCTCAAGGATGCTGTTATGGAGAGAACCAGGGAGTTGCAAGGAATGGTAGTCCTCACTCATGAATGTAGTGCCATCATTTAAAGAACAATTGTTCCCAAAAAGCTAAGTGACCCCGGAAGTTTCACTCTCCCTTGTGCATTGGGACCATTGGCGTTCAATCACTGCTTGTGTGATCTTGGAGCTAGTGTGAGCCTAATGCCTCTATCGGTTGCCAGGAGACTCGGCTTCAGTCGCTACAAGGAGTGTAGGATCTCCTTGGTGCTAGCGGATAGGTCTATTAGACTTCCAATTGGGTTGCTTGAGGATCTACCGGTCATGATTGGAAATGTTGAGGTCCCAACTGATTTTGTGGTCCAAGAGATGGATGAAGAACCAAGGGATCCATTGATATTTGGAAGACCTTTCTTAGCAACCGCAGGAGATATCATTGATGTTAGGAAAGTAAAAATTGATTTGCACTTGGGGAAAGACTTTGTGCTCAAGTATGACATCAAGGATGCTTTGAAAAAGCCAACCATTGAAGGCCAAACCTTTTGGGTAGATACAATGGATAGATTGGCGGATGAGTATCTCGAGGAGTTAGCTATGGAAGACCACCTTTAAGTGGCCTTGGAAAAGGAGCATGGCGAGAATGGGTGCTTACACGAAGCAAGCTTGGGATACTTGAAGTTGATTGACTCGCACAAGCTTATAGAGGAGGAGACTTCTTTCATGGAGCTTGAGCTAGGGATCAAGGCAGGATGTGCGATTGAGGGGATAAACTCCTTGAGTATTGAGCATGAAGGCAAGTCCAAGTTTGGGGGTGATTGGTGCGAGCTTAAGGCACCAAAGGTGGAGCTTAAACCTCTTCCACAAGGGCTAAGGTACGCTTTCTTAGGCCCTAACTCGTCTTACCCAGTCATTGTCAATCAAAACTTAAGTGATGATGAGCTCAACTCTCTTCTTAATGAGTTGAGAAAGTATAGGAAAGCTATTGGTTACTCTTTGAGTGATATCAAGGGCATATCTCCTATACTTTGTACTCATAGGATTCACCTTGAAAAGTATAAAAATGCTTCCTCAATTGAACACCAAAGAAGATTAAACCCAAACCTTAAAGAAGTGGTGAAGAAGGAAATCTTGAAACTTTTAGAAGCTAATGTGATCTATCATATTAGTGACAGCACTTGGGTCTCCCCGGTGCATGTTGTCCCTAAGAAGGGTGGAATCACAGTGATTAAGAATGAAAAGGATGAATCGATACCAACTAGAACTATCACCGGCCATAGAATGTGCATTGATTACCTAAAACTTAATGCTTCTACTAGAAAAGATCATTTTCCCCTTCCTTTTATTGACCAAATGCTTGAGAGATTGGCTAACCATCCTTTCTATTGTTTCCTTGATGGATATAGTGGGTTCTTTCAAATACCCATTTATCCTAATGATCAAGAGAAGACCACTTTCACATGCCCTTATGGTACTTTTGCATATCGAAGGATGCCATTTGGGTTATGTAATGTTTCAGCTACCTTTCAAAGGTGTATGATGAGTATCTTCTCCGATCTTATTAAGGAAATGGTAGAAGTCTTTATGGATGACTTTTCTGTGTATGGTGCCTCTTTTTTGTATGTCTTTCTAATCTTTGCAGGGTTCTACAAAGATGTGAAGAGTCTCACTTGGTTCTTAATTGGGAGAAGTGCCACTTCATGGTCAACCAAGAGATTGTGTTAGGTCATAAGATTTCTGAAGATGGTATAGAAGTGGACAAGGCCAAGATAGATGTCATGGTCAAGATGGCGCCACCAACCAATGTGAAAGGCATAAGGAGTTTCCTTCGGCATGCAGGGTTCTATAGGAGATTCATCAAGGATTTCTCTAAGATTGTTAGGCCTTTGACAAGATTCCTTTGTAAGGAGGTGGAATTTCAGTTTGATGAGGAGTCCTTGCAAGCCTTTGAGACAATCAAGAAAGCTCTTGTGAGTGCCCCCATTGTGCAAGCACCGGATTGGGATCTTCCTTTTGAAATCATGTGTGATGCGAGTGACTATGCGGTTGGTGCTGTCCTTGGTCAAAGGAAAGACAAGAAGTTGCATGTAATCTACTATGCAAGTAGGACTTTGGATGAAACCCAAGTGAAGTATGCAACAACAGAAAATGAGCTCTTAGCCGTGGTGTTTGCTTTTGAGAAGTTTAGAAGCTATCTAGTGGGTTCTAAGGTTGTGGTATACACGGATCATGCAGCCCTAAGGTACATCTATGCAAAGAAGGACACTAAACCGAGACTACTTAGATGGATACTTCTTCTTCAAGAGTTTGACATGGAGATAGTTGATAAGAAGGGCATTGAGAACGGAGTAGCCGACAACCTATCGAGGATGAGGATAGAAAAGCTGATTCCTATCAATGACTCTCTCTCCGAATAGCAACTCATGATAATCAAGGTGGTGAAAGAAGGGTACCATTTAGGAAAGAAGTTAGAAGAAACCAAGAGCTTGGAGGAAAAGGGATTGCCTTGGTATGCGGATTTTGTGAACTACTTGGTGTGTGGAGATGTGCCTCCTAACCTAGATGCTTACACCAAGAAGAAATTTTTCAGGGATGTGTCTCACTACTATTGGGATGAACCCTACCTGTTCAAGAGATGCTCGGATGGCCTTTATAGGAGATGCATAGCTCAAGAGGAGAGGCCTAGTATCTTGTATCATTGCCATGGGTCAGCCTATGGTGGACATTTTGCTACATTTAAAACCGCAACAAAAGTGCTTCAAGCAGGGTTTTGGTGGCCAAGTTTGTTCAAGGATGCTCATGCATACATCTCCACATGTGAAGCATGTCAAAGAAAGGGCAACATAAGCAAGAGAGATGAGATGCCACAAAACCTGATCTTGGAGGTCGATTTGTTTGATGTTTGGGGGATAGACTTCATTGGACCTTTCCCATCCTCCTATGGCAACAAATACATCTTAGTTGCTGTTAATTATGTCTCCAAGTAGGTAGAAGCAGTAGCATGTCCCACGTATGACGCCAAGGTTGTGGTAAAGCTCTTCAAGTCCATAATCTTCCCGAGATTTGGGGTTCCTAGAGTTGTGATAAGTGATGGAGGAAGCCATTTCATCAACAAGATATTTGAGAGTCTCCTCAAAAAATATGGAGTGAGGCATAAAGTTGCAACACCTTATCACCCCCAAATAAGTGGGCAAGTGGAGGTTTCCAATAGAGAAATCAAAGCCATTTTGGAGAAAACTGTGGGTGTTACAATGAAGGATTGGTCCTCCAAGCTAGATGATGCGCTATGGACGTATAGAACTGCTTTCAAAACCCCTATTGGGAGATCACCATTCTCCCTTCTCTATGGGAAATCCTGTCACTTACCCGTGGAGCTTGAGTACAAAGCGTTGTGGGCAATTAAACTCCTAAACATTGATATCAAGACCGCTCAAGAGAAAAGGTTGATCAATCTTCAAGAACTAGATGAGATCCGTTTGGAAGCCTTTGAGAGCTCGAAGGTCTACAAGGAAAGGACCAAGGCATTCCATGACAAGAAGCTGAGACCAAAGGAATTCAAGGCTGGAGACAGAGCATTGCTGTACAACTCTCGGTTGAAGTTGTTTCCGGAGAAGTTGAAGTCTAGATGGTCCGGTCCTTTCATGATCAAGGAAATCTTACCTTATGGAGCAGTCACCCTCTTTGGTCAAGGAGGTGGAGAGTTTACTGTGAACGGTCACAGGCTAAAGATGTACTTGGGCAGTGGCACATTTGAAGAGGCAAAGACCATTCCTCTTCAAGATCCTCCACAAGCCTAAGGGTTTGAAAAGTCGAGCTAAAGACGTTAAACAAGCTCTCTTGGGAGGCATTCCCATGGCTATCTTTGTACATATTGCAATTTTCATTTCAAATAATTTGTTTTCTAGTGCTTTGGATGACAGGATCAAATCGAGGAGGTTGAACAAAAGATTTCCAAGAAAATTTTAGCACTGTATCGAGCATCGTATCGACCTACTAAGGTCGATATAGCTCTTACAGGGGATATGGCGGAACTATATCGGAGTTTTCTATCGACCTACCAAGGTCGATACAGGTGGACCAGAGAAGCTTGACTCTTGTATCGTGCATCTATATTGAGCTGCTAAGCCCGATACAGACCTAAAACTCGCGTCTAACAAAAGTGTATCGGGCTATGTATCGAACTACTAAGCTCGATACAGTCCTTTTCCAGGTAAGTCAATGGGGTTGACCGGTTTAATTCACCGGGTCGCCCTACTTCTTCTTCTCCAAACTCGCGAACACCTCCCTTCTCCGCCACTAGCTCGAAATTTTCACCCCTTCTCCTCCATTCTCGAGCAAATTTTCTTCGTTCCATTCTCGAATTCTTGTGCTTGCATTGTGTTTCATATCCAATTTTGCCCATCACTCATTCCATCTACAAGGTACATTGATCTTAGACCCAATTTATATCCTTTGCTCCAACGATGAAAAATTTAGAAGCGACGTGCTACAATGGTGAAGTTGATGACTAAGGGAATTGGGCATTGACCGATTATTGGAGTGCAAATTTCAAATATCATGATAGGATGTCCTTGATCAATTCTCAAAAATCACGCATCTAGGGTTCATAGTGCGAATCGAAAATGGTTGGATTTAAGAATTCTCACATGCATTAGATTTAAGAATTCCAATGGACTGTTCTTTTGCTAATACCAAATCCGAGTTTCGGTTATTTTCCAGGAGAAATGGCCTCAAGAGATGGAGCATGGTACTCGGCACGACGATTGGCGGATTTCTCGAGTTGGACCCATGATAACATGCATATTTTACCGTTTTTTGCTATCATAAGTGAACACTTTAATAAATGTTTCACTCGGGTTTTCATATAATAATAGTAGTTTTCGAGTATTTGTATCTCCAAGACTCTTTTCAGGAATACTTAGGAAAAAGGATGCAAAACGGAGCAAAACGGATATTTTCGGAACATGAGCTTTTTGACAGAAGTTTAGCACAATACGAAGACCTTCCCACCATGGGATCGAGCTAAATTTTTATGAAAACATAGCCTGAACTACTACCTTTCACCTCGAAGTTGTTTGAGTCCAATCTCATGGTTAGATCTCAAGTTATGAAGGAAGCAAGAAGGCCCGTCAGACACATCACCAGAAGAAGCCTGGCCGCGCCAGGAAAGCTCAGAAGGCCAATGGCCGGCCCGTGAACCATAAGTGGCGCGGCCACAACACTTGAAGAATCCCGAGCCCGTTTTCAAGCCCAAATCAAGCCTGATAGCCACCAAAAAGACCTGAAGACCTATAAACTTTGTGGAACCCTAAGTGACGCCTAAGAAGACCTGAAGACCTATAAATACTCATCTCTACTCATTGTTTTCGTAAGTTTTAGTTTTATCTTTGTAGCCACCAAAAACCTAGCCGCATAAGGCTTCCCTCGAGGGGGAGAGAGATCTTCTCTCGAACCCTCGAGCTTTCTTTGTTTAATTCAAGTATGCATTCATTAATTTTGTCTCTACTCGCCCCAATCATGCTAGAGTAGATTTGTTGGTTGTGTTCAATGGCTTTCAAGGGGATTCATGGATTGATTGCTAGGTTGTTAGATCGAAGTTTTTCCTTAGGTGTTTTGAGGTTAACTCTCGGGTATACACGTGGGTTGGTTGAAGATCATCATCATCAATTCTCTTTTGTTTGATTATCTTGTTCTCGATCTCTTGATTTGAGTAAGTAGCTTATCAACTGCTTAACCATATTAGGGTTTTCTGTCTCACCATATTCGTTCTTATTGCATGAGTCTAGCGTCATGAACTATATTCTGATCGCAGGATCTTGAGAGCGACCAACGTCCTGAATCTCAGATCTAGACCAAAATAGGGTAGAGAGCATCCTTTAAAAGATGTCTGAATGTTTATCGTCCCGATCTTATTGCGTGTTCGTCTAGGATGCATGATATGAGAATATACCTGCGGACTAGAAGTTCGCAGATCGACCTTGCTTGATAAAGTTAGGTTGTTAAAACAGTGAATAAGTTTAGGGAAATTCGCCTAGTACCCTAGAGAACAACCTTGAGCACAACGCCTTGTTTGCATGTTTGTTATTACTTTGTTCCGTATGTAGGGTTGATTGATAACCAGCCCTATATAAACTTGCTTCACGATTCCTGCATTCATTAGCCACCGTCCGCGAAACACCCTTCTCCAAACCCCCTTTCTTGTCTTAGGAACGTTTTCTAACCATCACTGATTCTGTAGTTAATCATACACTCCCTGTGGTTCGACACCTTAAGTACTACAATGCACATCTGTGCACTTGCAGGCATTAGGGTTTATAAATTTAAAACTTGAAGAACTGAAGCTCTAAATCCTACCGCATCAACCCACGAAGAGAAGAGAGCGAAATTAAGGTTGGAGAAGATGCACTATGAGCCCACCAAATTCGCGAGCAGAGCTTTCTTGCAAGGGGTTGGGATGTTAGACGATTTCGATGAACTCCTTGGAGAGATGGAGCTCCCTTGTCTAGCTACGATGGATCACCCAACATACCCAGAAGCCACCATGCACTTCCTCTCGACTTTGGACTTCTCCTATGACGATCCCAACTCTCCTTCACCATCAACGGGTAGGATGACATTCAAGATTCGGGACACTGCCTACTCCCTTTCGGTGCAAGAGCTATGCCAAGTCTACAACTTCAATGATGAGGCATACCTTGTAGACTTCCCCCAATTCGAGTCTGCTCGATCCCTTTGGAATTTAATTGGCGAAGGGAACTTCCGGAACAACAAGATCAAGACCACAAGGGTGAGGAACCCATTGCTCCGATACACGCTCCAGCTCCTCACCAACACAATCACGGGAAGAACCACATCCGCCACCGTTTCGGAAAACGAGCTTTGCTTCCTCTTTCAAGGAGTGAAGAATACCTTGTGGGATGAGGGGTGGTTAACAGGAGACTTAGAAGGCCCGGCTGATGATAATTTTGGTGAAGACGTGAACTATGGATGTGTTTTGGCTTCTTCACTAACGAAGTACAAAGCGTGGGTGTTGATGTCTCGACCGTGTTCAGTATACATAGGGGGTTTTCTCACCCCTATTTTCATCAAAATCGGGCTTGTGTTTTCAACATATGAGGAGTGCACGAGTCGGGCTTACATGGATCACAATTTCATGGGAGGCATGGGCTTTTGCGGAGCTCCTCTAGCGCCTGGTACGTTCGCTCATCACTTCACCGACAAGGACAACAGGAAGATGGACTGCGTGTTTCCAAACCCGGGCTTGGAGCTAATTTGCAGTATTGATAGTTTAGAATTTCTGCTAACCTAGGAAGAGTGTTACAGCCCCTTAGGAAGCTCCTCCGCGATACCAATATCCATAGACTCCTCTTCGGCATCCCCTACTCCTCCTCCTCCGAGGATTGAGGTACCTCTACCTCCTTTGTAAATATCTCTTTAGTTTTGCATTTTGTGTTTTATGTCATATTGATTGTGGTCTCCTCTTGATGTAAGACTCGGTGGTGAGCCTTAGACCGGCGGAAGGTGGGATCTAGAGGCTGGCTTTCACGCTCTCTCTTCTAGATCAAGGGATGGACGGTGATAGAACAAGGCTTGCTCGCGCAAGACTTGAGCCGAACGGTGTCAAACAAGCTGGCTTTCACGCTCTCTCTTGTTGGACGATTTGAGGGGAAGTGATGGTGGATCGAATGGCACCACAGAGGGATGGAGTTTCTCTGATACTGCACAAACACTTGGCCTTGGTGAATCACACACGCAAGAACACAAGCACGATTCTAAGCAAGCGGCGGCCGCTAGGTTTAGAAGAAAGTTCGTCTCTTTATTGATAATCAAAAGGTGACCAAAGATACAACGCTGCAGGGGAGCTTTATAAACAGCTCGTCAGCTAGCCCTAAGGCCGAAATCATAAAGCAAAACGACAACTTAAAGAAAAGTAAAAAGAACAAAACTCAAAAGGTAAAATTACATGAAAATGGAAAGTTCACTTAAACTAAAAAGAAATAAAACTAAGCCTTGTTCTGCGTGGCTTTCTTCTGGGGTTCTAACCCTTGTCTTTTGGGCATGCTAAGAACCGCTGGGACAAGTCAGATTAGTTGCATAAATTGTAAAAATTGAGTATACCTGGTTTTGGCGCGTGATGGCCGGAAGTGCTTTCTTGGCGGTTGTGTCTGGTCCTGGTCCGTTCCATGCTGGTTTCTTGATGATTTTATCTCCTTGATGTCCATTGAAGTTAAGCTGGTAGGAATCTTCAAGGGCTTTCCCTTGGTCAGCTCCCAAAACGTCTTCTTGCTCCATTTGTTCTCTCTCGGCTTCATTGCTCATTTTCGCGGTTTCTTGAGGTTCAGGTGTGCTCTCCGAGAGTTTCTTGATGTCCTGGACTCCATTTCCTGCTAAGTAATCAGATTTACCTTGGGCTGTACGAGGTTGGTTGTCTTTGAGGCTCAGTCTTGCGAAATCCTCCAAGATGTCTATATCGGGTGCGTTGGAGTTATCTTTGAGGTTGGTTGATGGTGGCGGTGTTGTGAACGCGGCTCCGAGCTCCATGGTTTTCAGGAGGGTCTCCACAGCTACATTGAACCCTTCTCTAAGTCTCCTGGTCTTGGACCGTGTCATTGGTGTAGACTTGACCAACGGCACGTGCTCAGTACTCTCGGTTGGATCGATGTCCTCATCATTCCCTCCCTCTTCCGAAGGTTTTGCCCTCAAAACTGACTCATCTGTATCATAAGGGGAAACATCAGTAACATTAAAGCTATGGGAAATGTTAAACTCACCTGGCAGCTCCAAGCGGTATGCATTGTCATTGATCTTCTCTAGCACTTTGAACGGGCCGTCTCCTCTAGGCGCGAGCTTTGAACTCCTTTTGTGGGGAGACCTCTCGGGTCTCATGTGCAGCCACACCCACTCTCCTGGTTCAAACGTCAAGGCCTTGCGTCCCTTGTCAGCTTGTCTCTTGTATCCCTCGGTTTTCTTCAATATGTTTTCTCTGGCCTTCTCTTGTAGTTTCTTAACGAATTCTCCTTTCCTGAGGCCATCTAAGTTAACTTGCTCAACTTGGGGAATTGGCGAGAGATCAAGAGGGGTTAGTGGATTAAAACCATATACTACTTCGAATGGTGACATCTTAGTAGCAGAATGAGTGGCATGACTATAAGCGAATTTTATGAAAGGCAAACAATCTAACCACGTTTTTAAATTTCTACCAAGAGTGACTCTAAGTAAAGCAGAAAGTGTACGGTTTACCACTTCAGTTTGTCCATCCGTTTGTGGATGACAAGTTGTGGAGAACAGAAGCTTGGTACCAAGCTTCTGTTCTCCACAATGTTCGCCAGAAGTGGCTTAGGAACTTTGTATCTCGGTCAGAGACAATCGTCCTCGGTACTCCATGCAAGCATACCACCTCCTTAAAGAACAGATCGGCTGTTTGCGTGGCATCATTGGTTTTATCACATGGTATGAAATGTGCCATCTTTGAAAACCGATCCACAACAACAAAGATAGAATCCTTGTGTCTGATCTTAGGCAAGCCTAGCACGAAATCCATAGAAATATCCACCCATGGTGCGTTAGGAATAGGTAATGGTAGATAGAGACCATGAGGATGTAACCTGGATTTAGCCTTGTGGCATATGACGCATCGTGAGCAATGTCTCTCCACGTCTTTCATGAGGTGCGACCAATAGAAATGATTGAACACCACGGCCAGTGTCTTGTCCACGCCGAAGTGACCCATAAGACCTCCACCGTGCGCTTCCTTGAGTATCAAGTCTCTCATTGAACTCTGAGGAATGCATAAGCGTTTGTCCTTGAAGAGGAACCCATCGTGTAAGTAGAATGAGCCGAAGGCGCCTTTACCGCAGGACTGATAAGCCTCTCCTAGCTCCGGATCATCCTTATATAGCTCCTTTAGATGCTCAAAACCCAGCACCTTTGCTTCCATGGTAGAGATCAAAGCGTGTCTCCTTGAAAGTGCATCAGCTACCAAGTTGTCTTTTCCCTTTTTGTACTTGATTACGTACGGGAATGTCTCCACGAACTCCAACCACTTAGCATGCCTCCTCTTGAGTGATGTCTGGCTTCTCAGATGCTTAAGTGTCTCGTGATCAGTGTGAATGATGAACTCCTTGGACAGCAAGTAATGCTGCCATGTCTCTAAGGCCCGGATTAATGCATAGAGTTCCTTGTCGTAGGTGGGATAATTTAGTGTAGCTCCACTAAGCTTTTCACTAAAGAACGCCACTGGCCTCTTCCTCTGGTATAGTACAGCTCCAATCCCTAAGCCGGACGCGTCACACTCTACCTCGAACATCTCATCAAAGTCCGGTAAAGCTAGCACCGGGGCTTGTGTGAGTCTCTCCTTCAAGGCATTGAAGGCAGTCTCTTGAGCTGATCCCCACGAGAATGGTGTGTTCTTCTTGATCACAGCCGTGAGTGGTGCAGCTACTGTGCTGAAATCCTTCACAAACCGTCTGTAGAAACTCGCCAAGCCGTGAAAGCTCCTTACGTGGCCGATGGTAGTCGGCGTTGGCCATTCCCTAATAGCCTTGATCTTCTCCTCGTCGACTTGTAGGCCCTGTTCACTTACTACAAAACCTAAGAACACAAGCTGATTAGTACAGAAGGTGCACTTCTTAAGGTTAGCATAAAGGCCTTCCTTGCGAAGTGATTTAAGCACTAGTTCGAGATGCTTGAGATGATCAGTGAGGTTCTTGCTATAGATAAGTATGTCGTCGAAATAGACAACTACGAATTTACTTATATAGGAACGTAGAACCTGGTTCATAAGTCGCATGAATGTACTTGGGGCATTGGTCAGGCCGAAAGGCATGACAAGCCATTCGTACAAGCCTTGCTTGGTCTTGAATACGGTTTTCCACTCATCTCCTTCACGCATTCGGACCTGATGATATCCACTCTTGAGGTTGACCTTTGAAAAGACCGTGGATCCACTTAGCTCGTCCAGCATGTCATCTAGACGCGGTATGGGGTGGCGGTACTTGATGGTGATGTTTTTTATAGCTCGGCAGTCTACGCACATCCTCCATGTACAATCCTTCTTGGGAACTAGAAGCACAGGCACGACACAGGGGTTGAGGCTCTCTCGGATATAGCCCTTGTCCATTAGGTCCCTCACTTGCTTCTCTAGCTCCTTAGTCTCCTCCGGATTCATCCTGTACACCGGTTTGTTAGGCAAGGCCGAGCCGGGAACAAGATCGATCTGGTGCTCTATGCCTCGGATTGGTGGCAATCCGGATGGTATCTTTTCTGGAAACAAGTCCTTGAATCGGTTTAAAACAGCTAGCACCTCGGCAAGAAGCTCTAATTCGACGTGTCCTGAGCTTAGACATTCTTTAAACAGCATCAGTAGCACGGTGCCCTTTGTATATAGGGTCTTATGAATCATATTTGTAGATAAGTAAAGGTTAGGCTTACTTACCTTGGCCTCCTTGCTCATTCGGACTTGTAACTCATGTACCTCGGATGGCGTGAGAGGTGCAAGGTTATACTTCTTGCCCTTGTACGTGACTGAGCAATGGTTGGTACGGCCATGGTGGTGGGAAGCACGGTCGAACTGCCACGGTCTACCAAGCAGTATGTGTTCGGCTTGCATAGGTACCACGTCACAAGTGACTTGGTCCTGGTACTTGCCCACGCTGAATGGCACAGAAACCTATTCCACGATCTTTAACTCCGTTTGATCGTTTAGCCACCTTAGCTTGTATGGTCTCGGATGCTTAGTCTTCTCAAGCCCTAGCTTATCCACCATATACTTGCTAGCCACGTTAGTACAAGAGCCACCATCTATAATCAGATTACGTACCTTGCCTTGGATGGTACACCTTGTATGAAAGATGTTTTCTCTTTGTACTTTCTCCTCGGGGTTGATGAGGACACTGAGTACTCTCATGGTCACGAGCATCTCGCCGGTCTCAGGGTACTGAATGTCGTCGCTGTGGACGCTAGCATCATCATCTTCCTCGTCTTGAGACTCGTAGTCTCCACTCGGGGTGAGGATCATCACACTCTGGTTTGGACATTCTCTGGCCATGTGTCCTCTGCCTTGACACTTAAAACAAGTTATGTCACGAGTTCTTTGATTAGTACTAGGGAACTTACCTTGCTCTGGTCGGTTGAACTTAGGGGGCTCGGTGTTTTTCCCTTTGAAACGCGAATCAATCTCCACGGCCTTGCCTTTGTCTAGCGGTCTAGAGCTACTTGCGGTCCATGGCTGGGATGATTTATTGCGGCTGGTGAGGGATGTCTTGCGTTTGATCTGCTGCTCTACTTGTACAGAAAGGTGCAATAGCTCGTGCGTTCCACTATACTGGAGTCGCTCCACCTTTCTTGCAATCCTCTCTTGCAAGCCGTCTATGAATTGAGCCATCAAGGTTTCCTTGGATTCTTCTAACTCCAGTGAGTTCATGAGCTTCTCAAACTCTTCAAAGTATTCGTCAACGCTCCTGGTGCCCTAGGACAACTTACGAAAACTCTTCTGTAAGTCTCTATGGTAATGTTTAGGGACATACCTTTGTCTTAGGATGAATTTCATGTCACTCCATGTGGCTCCTGGTCCGAAACGTTGCCTTCTCCTCTCGGCCACGTTCCTGTCCCACCATGCAAGTGCATTCTCGGTAAGGTTGGCTACGGCTACGGCCACTCTCTTGCGCTCCACGTACCCATAGCATTCAAAGATATGCTCTAGGCGTCTCTCCCAATCCAAGTACACTTCTGGATTTGATTTCCCTGCAAAAGTAGGGGGTGTTAGCTTGAGCTCGTGATTCTGTTCACGGAAATCTACTTCCCTTGCAGGATTTCTCCTTAGAAGATCTTGTCTCCTCTGGTGGCGGTGCATGAGAGGGTCCTGGACGTCATCCTCCAAGTCCGGCATCTCCTCTTCCTGGCCATTCTGATGCACGAGCTCTCCTCTGACCAGGGCTCTCCTCGGTGGAGCCTCCATCCGGTCAATCCTGGCGCCGAACTCCTAGCGCATGGTGCCCACCTGCTGGCCCATGTTCCGTAGCTCCTCTCTCAAAGCAGCTAACATCTGAACCATGGCGTCTTGGGGAACTCCGTCTCCATCAGTCATGTTGTCCTCGGTGTTGCTAGACCTTGCAAGACTTAGCAAACAGATCAAAGCACCACGGCAAACACAACTCAACAAGACAGGAACACTAGCCTATTTAAACAATCAAGCGGATGTACAATTGCTTAAACAAAACTAATCCGAGAACAGCAACACTAGAAACAGACTTTTTATGATTTTAGGGTTTATAAAAAAAAAACGGATCTAAAACAAAAGAAATAAAGCAACTAGCAACTTAAATGAGCGGTAATTCTTTTGGGGTTTTCTTTTTATGACTAAACAGAAACTAAACAACCTAATGAAACAAGCAGGTACGATTTTTATGGGTTTTCTTCGGATGAGACAAAGCAGAACACGAAACAAAACAGAAACAGAGAAACAATGAATCGTAAAAGGGATAAGGGTAAGAAAAACCAATGCCAGAACCTTTGGCTCTGATACCAAAATGATGTAAGACTCGGTGGTGAGCCTTAGACCGGCGGAAGGTGGGATCTAGAGGCTGGCTTTCACGCTCTCTCTTCTAGATCAAGGGATGGACAGTGATAGAACAAGGCTTGCTCACGCAAGACTTGAGCCGAACGGTGTCAAACAAGCTGGCTTTCATGCTCTCTCTTGTTGGACGATTTGAGGGGAAGTGATGGTGGATCGAATGGCACCACAGATGGATGGAGTTTCTCTGATACTGCACAAACACTTGGCCTTGGTGAATCACACACGCAAGAACACAAGCACGATTCTAAGCAAGCGGCGGCCGCTAGGTTTAGAAGAAAGTTCGTCTCTTTATTGATAATCAAAAGGTGACCAAAGATACAACGCTGCAGGGGAGCTTTATAAACAGCTCGTCAGCTAGCCCTAAGGCCGAAATCATAAAGCAAAACGACAACATAAAGAAAAGTAAAAAGAACAAAACACAAAAGGCAAAATTACATGAAAATGGAAAGTTCACTTAAACTAAAAAGAAATAAAACTAAGCCTTGTTCTGCGTGGCTTTCTTCTGGGGCTCAAACCCTGGTCTATTGGGCATGCTAAGAACCGCTGGGACAAGTCAGATTAGTTGCAAAAATTGTAAAAATTGAGTATACCTGGTTTTGGCGCGCGATGGCCGGAAGTGCTTTCTTGGCGGTTGTGTCTGGTCCTGGTCCGTTCCATGCTGGTTTCTTGATGATTACATCTCCTTGATGTCCAATGAAGTCAAGCTGGTAGGAATCTTCAAGGGCCTTCCCGTGGTCAGCTCCCAAAACGTCTTCTTGCTCCATTTGTTCTCTCTCGGCTTCATTGCTCATTTCCGCGGTATCTTGAGGTTCAGGTGTGCTCTCCGAGAGTTTCTTGATGTCCTGGACTCCATTTCCTGCTAAGTAATCAGATTTACCTTGGGCTGTACGAGGTTGGTTGTCTTTGAGGCTCAGTCTTGCGAAATCCTCCAAGATGTCTATATCGGGTGCGTTGGAGTTATCTTTGAGGTTGGTTGATGGTGGCGGTGTTGTGAACGCGGCTCCGAGCTCCATGGTGTTCAGGAGGGTCTCCACAGCTACATTGAACCCTTCTCTAAGTCTCCTGGTCTTGGACCGTGTCATTGGTGTAGACTTGACCAACGGCACGTGCTC
>JAHZTW010000001.1:361222605-361233928 GCA_020283515.1 Alliaria petiolata
TTTGCAACTTAATGAATGTTAAAGAGTTGGCTTGATAGGAAGACATATTTTGATTGAATTCTTAGTGCACTTGATTGTTGAGATGGGCATGGCTAACTCTTTTGGAGTAGAGATGAATTCAAATGCACCTTAGGATTAAGAAATAGGACATTGAGTTGATTGTCTTTGTTGGCATTTTTGGATGATGAGCTCCCACCTTCAAACCTCTCTCCTTAGCTTGTGTTTCATTTTGCTTGGGGACAAGCAAAAAGGCAAGTTTGGGGGAGTTGATATACTCATAAATTAGCATGTTTTAGCACCCATTTTAGATAGCTTTGCATTCATTTATGCATTCATTTAGTCACTTTTAGTCCAAATTGCATTCATATTAGGATTTAGCAAGTTTTAACTTAGGTTGTTGCATATTGTGCATATTGAGTCCTAATTAGGTACTAAGGAGGCTTGGAGGACCTCTTTGGAGAGTTGGATGACATGGAGGAAGAGAAGAAGGGAGCCAAAAGTGAAGCAGACGATCTTTAGAAGAGTATCGATCTTGGTGTCGACCTACCAAGGTCGATAGAGCCCGGCAGGAAGTTCAGAGAGTACGTATCGGATGATTGTATCGAGCTACTAAGCTCGATACACAGGCCACCCGGAGTTTCGAAGACGACATATCGGACATTCATATCGGACTGCTAAGGTCGATACACATCTCATCCGAAGATTGAAGAATGGCGTATCGGGCATCTGTGTCAACCTGCCAAGGTCGACACACTCCTTGAGGAAACCTTTAGCAGCGTATCGAGCTGTGTATCGACCTAGCAAGCTCGATACGCTGCCCGATTTTCAGACTTAAACCGGGTCAATACCCGGTTCGTCCACTGTTCACTATTAATAGGAAATGACCTAATTTTTCCTAGAGCTCTCTTAATCTTTTGTTCTTGCTTAGAAAACATTTCCTTTTTGGTTTCTAAGTGATTTTGTAAGACATTTCTCTAAAGTTTATGCAATCTAGTACTTATCTCTTTTAATCTTTCATCTTCTATCTCTCTAATCATGTTTATCTCTACTTTTTTCATAGGATTTAAGGGATTAGTCATGATTTGAGTAGTTTCATTAGGTTCTAAGGTGTTTTAAGAATTAATATTGATGTCTAGGTTTAGATTCTACCATTTCCCTCCTTGTTTAGTGTTCATAATGCTAGTTTGGCCTTGATCATGCCAAAACTAGTCCTTAGGGAATTCCACACCCACAAGGTGTTTTGATGAAATTCCCCAACCAACGAAACAAGGGATTTACATTCCCAGCTCATGGAAGTGATTGTCTAGGGTGTTTATTGACAATTTAGAACTGAATCATCATGCTTGTTAGATTCCTTCTCACTAATGAAAGTTAGTTCTTGATTAGGATGATTAATAATGGGATTAGTGCCATGAAAGTGGATTAGTCTAGCTTTTGAGTTCTAAGGCTAGGGATTAGCTTATGTTGTGATTGTTTGGCATCAAAGATTGATTCTTGGAACACCTTAGGTTGATAACCCCATCCTTGGATTCGTTTCAGTAATTTGATAATCTTTATTAGTAGTTAATTAGCTTTAATTTCGCTTGATTAAGGTGTTGATTAAGATCATTTAGGTTGTTAGACAAACCTCAAAACTCATTTGCTAGCTTGGATTAAGAAGTTGTATGCATTCCTAGTGTCTTAACCACATCCATTATGGATTGATCCTCAAACACTACAATGACATGAGTAGGATTTTGGGTAATTGTTAAGTACTATACCGAAAAACGACTTATCAATGAGCAGCACCATAAGCATCATAGGGGGAACCATGGTGGAAGCCACATGGGAAGCCTTGGTGGTCCATGTAGTAAGCTTGAGGGTGAAACATGTTACCTATAAGAGAAACAAAAATAAAACAAAAATCAGTACTAAAATAATTGCTTAGTCTAAGCAAGAACTCAATCTCAAATGCATTAAAAACATTCCCAAGCGGCAACGGCGCCAATTGATGCAGAGGTTTTTATGCCTTAGATCAATCCTCAAACACACATGTCATTGTAGTATTTAAAATATCAATCCACTTGGGAAGCTAATGACACTTGAGATATAGAGAACTATGCTAAGCTAAGCTAATAGAGAAGGGATTTTCAAATCTAACAACCTAATGGCAAACAAGGAAGCAAAATAAAGTAAACAAAGAGCAAAATTACGAAATGCAAAGCAAAGATAAGAGCAAATGAATCTAAGCAAAAACAGAAATGTTCAAAGATAAAATAAAGATTCAAGACCAGGGCAAACGATGTAGGGTGATTCTATTTCATGTCTAAGATGTCCACAAACAAAATACTAAGTACTCAACCTTAAGTAAGGAGCACAATTAAAGGTTAATCCAATCCCTTGGCAAAAACCCCTTTGCTAATCACATTTCAAACCCAATCCCTTGGTGTATCTATGACTAACAAGCTTTCAATCACAAGCTCCATAAAACAAAGAACTCCCCAGACATCTAATCCTTTAGGCTAGGATGAGTAATCTCTTATGCAATATTTTCAGACATTTTAATGACACTCCCATTCCCAATAAAAGTCTAGAGGCAATTTCCCATCAATATGGTACTAAGCATTTAGCACAATTTATATAAGAAATAATAGATGCAAAGAATCATGATTTCTAAACATCATTTTCAAATATAAACTCATTCAAGTATTTTATCAAACACCTTAAGTTATCAACAAAAGCCTAATATCAACTTCTCCAATAAAGAGGTACTTGGCTATTAGAGCAATCACATAAGAAAAGGGAATACAAAGATCTAAGCTTTAAACATCTCAAACAATCATTAGAACCACTCTAATCTACCAAGATCTAAAATCTAAGAACAACTACTCACTAACCATAGCCTTAACCACAAAATCCATGAGGATAGGATGGCTAGACATGATTAGAGAGAGATAAACAAGAAGAAATTAAAAATAAGTGCAAGATTTAATTAAAAAGCAATGATCCAAATACAAAACTTTGTGTTTCTTGTTCTTGAGAGAAAGAGAGAGGCACGAAAATATGAGAGAAAATAAGTGGATACAAGATAAGATCTAGATTAAAGGGTATTTATACTAGAGTCCAAAAGAAGTAGGTAAAAAGTGGTCAAAAAGGTGGTCAAACTTCGGATAAGGTTTGCAACGGCCTCCAGCCGTTGCACCTGGTCGATATGGGCTTCAACTGGCTCATTCCGTTGCATGAGGTCGTGTGGATTCTGCAACTGGGTCATACCGTTGCATCATCTCGATATGGGCTCCTCAGTGGACTCAAACCGTTATGTGAGACCGATGTTCACTCTTTCCGCGGTAACTTCCGAACCGCTGATGATAATGACTTCAAACCAACTCCATCCGAAAGCTAACTCTATCCTCTATAACTTTTATGAAGGACGTTGAACCTGAATCGAGATGGAAAGCCTTCGTCCGGACCGAGTTTTTCACAACGGGTTCCTAGTGTGGTGCTAGACATCATCTTGCTTCAAATCGGGGTAAAATCGTTTTGGCTGGTCGACGTGGCTGGAGAAGTCTTCTATTTTTCTCCTTAATGCCTTGGCTTCTCTTTGGTTATTCTCTCAAACTCCATAGAGCTTTCACAAGCTCCAAAAGCACCTGAAATGTACTCCATATGCAACAAAGTATGCAACTCTAATCCTAAGACACTCTAGTCCTAATGTGAATGCAAATGGGACACTTATATGCATGAAATGATGCATAACTACTCTAAATGATGCATAAAAATGATGTAATTATGCAAGCTATCAACGAGGACATTGAATTCATCTTCTCAAACATTTCCCACCTAATAGAGAAAAAAGAAATATCGAACAGCTCCATAAAGGAGTAAAATTCCCTAAAGATTTACAAACTAAGCCAAGACCAATGATATACGGGATCACTATAAAATACCACCACTTTTGATAGCTTCACAAAGGAGAAGCGGCGGAGATGTTCAGAAATTCCACAAAAGGAACTAGCAAATCCTAAATCCATCTTAGTTCTAGAGTACACATGACTCATAGTGATTAGAGGAGAGGAAAGCAAGATGTAAACATCATACCTGATCGAGAAAAACTCAGATAGAAAAACAGAGCAGATCTAAAAACAAATCTGATATGCTCTTGACACATCTGTAAAGGCTCGCAAAGACGCGAAAGATATGCAGACAGCAACAAAGGTTGAAGAAGCCACATAGGACCTAGATATAGAGGTTGCTGGAAAATCAAGACCTAGATCAGAAAAAATGGGAAGGGAATGAAGATGGCAGAGGGAACATGGGAGGAGGAAATGCTGGGGATAGAAGGAAAGACATGTGGATATGGTGGTTTTGGAAGCTCTGGCACCAGCAGCAGGCCGAAATCCATGGTGGCGAAAGGAAGGGTAGTCATCAGAAGGGGAGGAGAGTCTGGTGGATCCGGCAGATCCGGAGGCTCCAGCAGCTTGGGACAAGTAAGCTGAGGCGAGATAGTCACCACCGGAGGCTGAGTGGTGCCGGAGCTCCGATCTACCGAACGCAGCATACCGGCCGGAGCAAACGCAAAAACTCGTCGTCGTCGATTAGCCATCACGGTGGAGGAGGGTAGGAGAGAGATTATGACGCCGGCGAGATCAGGCACCGGCGAGAGGAAAGCAACGACGGAGAGATGCAGAGATCAGGGGGAGAGGCGTGCGTCGGAGGGAACATTATACCCAACATTAATATTATATTCTAATTTTTATAAAATAAAACATATTTTGGGTATAATGTTATTTAATTTATCTATATTGATATAAAAGTTATTTTAAAGATTGCTAATCGGCCATCTAAACCTCTAAAAATTAGTCAAACACTCTAAATAAATTTATATTGTTTCCTTACATAAAATAGTAAAAAAAATTCTTTTTCAAGTTTTTATGTAAAACATTAAATTTATTTAAGCTTTCTGTAATTTTTTTTTCATGCTTGAACTGTTTTAAATTAGATATTATATGGTGTTTTTAATGCAAAAAATTTTAAATATATATAATTTATGTTTTTAAAAAAAAATTATGTTGTTTAGTCTAAAAGTCTTATATAAAAAGCATGTTACGAAACCATGAAATGCATGTCTCATATAATTATAGTAACTAAATAAATAATAAAACAATTGCTGTCAAAAAAAAATAAAAAAATAAAACCATTAAAAATAAACTAATTACTCCCTCCGTTTTGATTTAACTGTCGTTCTAAACTTATTTTTTTGTTTACAAATAATTGTCGTTCTCGGATTTCAATGCAAATTTATGATAAATTTTCCAGTTTTATCCCTGCTATTTCAGTTTATTAATTATTCCTATCAAACAAAATATTATTTTAATGAAGAGTAAAATAGAATAATTTAATATTTTCTTAATCTGTATAAAATATGCTAAAACGACACTTAATAAAAAACAGAGGAAGTATCACATAATTGCTTTTTTGCTAATTTATGTTCAGAATTATTGCCAGTTGACCAAATAACTCAGTTTTGATAGCAAATGTTGAATGCTTCTTCTGGGTAGGGAACGTGTCAACCGTTAATTAGTAGTAGCTTACACTAATGTTGATTTTGGGGAAAAGTATTTACTGTATTTGTTTTTCAACAGTTTACTAATTATAGTTTTTTGACTAAGGAAACGTTAATAAATGTGTTTCCCTTCTCTCTCTCCATCTACCCTGAAATTTGCAGCTAATCTCCTCCAGGATTGGACGGATCTAATTTTCTTTTCTTGATATACACACTAGTACCCATGTATGAATGTATATAAAACAATCTCACTTTCTCCACCAAGAAATTTTTGTATTTGAGAATTGATCAAATTCTAAGCAAGATCCAATCCAAGGCGATGGAGTCTCTAACGCTGTATATAGAGCTGTTACAGTTACCGGAGACATCACCAATGTCAATGAAATCGAATCAAGATTTCGTCAAGAAGCTCTTCGATCAATGGCTTACGCTTCCTGAAACCAATCGTTTGGTAAAATGTTTCGAATTTTGTTTAGATAACCTGTATATTCTAGAGAAAAATATGAATGTGTTTAAAATTGGAGGTATTATTATTATTATTATTATAGGTTGCGTCTTTGGTAAATGATGTCAAATCAGGAGTTGCATTGAATGTTGTATGTGGAGGCTCTTCTTCGGCTACAAATTCAGGTTCTAATAGTCCCTTGGCTTCAATGTTTCCGGCACGCAATGGCCCACCTCTTTCTCCGAGGAACTCGACCGGTTCGCCACGGATCACTAGACAAAGGACTGGACTTTCTAATCTTAGCTCTCCTCTCAAAGTAGTTTCTGACCATGTTAAAGAACTCATTCCTCAGGTCTACATTTTGATCCACCTTCTAATTATATATTTCTAGGCTTTGATTGGTAAGCTTCTACCACCTCATGTGTAACCATTCAATGAGGTTGTAATGGAATGAAATGGTAGTATCGCACTGCTATCTCTTACCGCTATCTCGTACTACCAAAAATCCCATACGGCTATGATCTCTGCATTTGTTTGGGCTAACGTTATTCTATTTATGTAACCATTTAGTGATGCTGTAAGGAGGTGGTACCACCATTTTCTTGTCGTATTGCCATCTCTTTCGGCTTCTAACTGCCATCTCTTACCGCTATAATCTCTGCATTTTTTTGTGCTAAAACTTTTCTATTATGTATTATAGTTTTATTTTGAAGATGGTCGCCCACCACCAAACGACCAAAAAGAGCAGTGTATAGCTAAGATCAATAGTCTTTTCCATGGCCATGAGGATGGTTTGGAACTGCAAGGTTTTTTGTTTGGTTAGTTTCTCTTTTAGAGATCTTCATGTCTAATATTTAGTGACTAACCATGTCTCTCTTTTTATTTTCTCAGAATTTAAATTGGTCACTACTGAGATCTGCAAGGTTCCATCATTTTTCTCCACCTCTATTTTCAAGAAAGTTGATACCAATAACACTGGTTCTGTGAAAAGGTTTGCAATATTTTTCACATTTTTCAATCCATGGTTTAATTTGCTACGGAGTTTGTTGTTGCGAAAAAGTGCTAAGAATATATATTAGTTCAAAGATCATAATAAACAAAGCCATGAATTTTGTTCTTTACAGAGAAGCCTTCATTGAATATTGGGTTAATGGAAATATGTTGACAAAGGAGATAACAACTCAAGTATTTACAATACTGAAGCAACCAGATAACAAGTACCTTGTCCAGGTGGTTTTTCTAAGCTGCACTAATTTCTTTTGGCTACATAATTAGATGATATAGTTATATCTTCTTCGTTTTTATGCAGCAACTATTCTTTATTGAAATATATACAAGAATTTCTCAACTTCTTGTTGGAATTTTATGACAGGATGATTTTAAGCCTGTGCTCCAAGAACTATTGGCTACACACCCTGGTCTAGAATTCTTACAAGGCACACCAGAGTTTCAGGATAGATATGGTTAGTCCAAGACTTTATACAATTTCTTATTTTTCAAAAAATAATATTGCTGAAAATATAAGAAGATGTGCTTCATATTAGATAGAAAATGTCTAAAAAGTTGTTTGTCAAATGTAAAATTTGATTATATAAGATCCATTGTAATGTTTGTGGAAATCTTTGGAAACAGCTGAAACTGTAATATACAGAATATATTACTACATAAATAGGAGTGGGAATGGACATCTTACCCTGAGAGAGCTTAAGCGAGGAAATTTAGTTTACGCAATGCAACATGCTGATGAAGAAGAGGATATCAATAAGGTGTTGAGGTAGCTGGCTCAAGATTAATTAGTAATATTGTAATTGGTGCTAATTTATGCCTTCAATTCCAACTCTCTACGGTTTTTTCAGTTACTTTTCGTATGAACATTTTTATGTCATATACTGCAAGTTCTGGGAGCTCGATACAGACCATGATTTCTTAATCGACAAAGAGAATCTCATCAGATATAGTAACCATGCTCTCACCTACAGGATTGTCGACCGAATCTTTTCTCAGGTTCGCTATTCCGGATCTTCCCTTTATCTACTTGTCTCTCGAATGTTATTGTCACTATATATGTCTTCTTATATAGGTGCCAAGGAAGTTTACAAGCAAAACCGAAGGAAAGATGGGTTATGAGGATTTTGTTTATTTCATTTTGGCTGAAGAAGACAAGTCATCAGAACCTAGCCTTGAGTATTGGTGAGAGTGAAACTTTTCGTACGTGTAGGTGTTATTTGGTAAGAGCTATGTTATGATATTAATGTTGATGATATAGGTTCAAGTGCATAGATTTGGATGCAAATGGAGTTTTGACAAGGAACGAGCTGCAATTCTTTTACGAGGAGCAGTTGCATAGAATGGAATGCATGGCGCAAGAGGCGGTGCTGTTTGAGGATATTCTATGCCAATTATTCGATATGGTCAAACCCGAAGACGAAGGGTACATTTGTCTGGATGATTTGAAGGGTTCTAAACTTTCCGGAAATGTTTTGAATATACTTTTCAACCTTAACAAGTTTATGGCGTTTGAAACGCGCGATCCCTTCCTCATCCGCCAGGTATTTACACAATTGAAATTCCTTTCTAGTTAGATATGTACTTACAAAGATATTCATTGTTCTTTTATTGATTTCTAATACATATATAGGAGCGCGCAAATCCTACATGGACCGAGTGGGACCGTTTTGCTCATAGAGAATACATTAGGCTATCTATGGAAGAAGACGTCGAACATGCTTCTAATGGAAGTGCTGAAGCATGGGACGACTCACTTGAGGTCTCCTTTTGATATTTTTATCGTAATATAATCAACAATTTTCTAAAGCTAAACAAAATAATTGGAGCTGGTTTATAGATCTTTTTCGGTTTATGAAATACTAGATGGGTGTCCGCGCATTTGCGCGACTGCATGTTTTCTTTCATATAAATTACAAATTCTTTAATAATGGTGTTAACGAAATCTATTCTAAATTTTGTGTTTCAATCTTAACGAACCAATCTCCAAATATTTTTATTTGCTTAGAAAGAAATAAGTAAATTGATTGGTGATTATCAAATTTTCATGGATACTGTACAATTTTTTTACTAAGTATTCAAAGAATATAAAAAATATCATTAATAAATTTATCCAAAAAATTTAAATAAAATCCAAGATTACAATTAAATATATCTTCACATTTTAAATGTAAACATAAATCATCCATTAAAATAGTTTATTATTCAAACACTTTTCCTCATCAATTATTTAAAACATGACCAATTCGACCAAAAAAGAAAATTTAACGAATACAACATAAGTTATAGTTATTATAATGAACTAGATGAGTACCCGCGCTACGCGCAAATATTAAGTTCTTAAATTCATTTTTATTTTTAATCAATGTTAATTTTAATATTCTGTTTAATAAAAATAATAACTAAATCTTCTGTTGTATTTGTTTGTTTGTTTAATCAAACTAATTATTTATAAAATTTTATTATTTATTACTTTAAATGTAAGTTCGAATATAATTTATATTTTATTTTCGAACAAAAAATAAATATAAATATTGCTTATATTTAAATATAAGTTCTAACAAAAATAAATTTCATTTTTTTCTTTTTTTTTTTCATGTGGAGGAAGATGTAAGTTTATTGTAGAGAACTATTTGTAGAGAATACATATGAACTTAAACATTGAATTATATCGTTTCATATAAACAAAATCTGAGTTTATGGTAGAATTGTTGTGTTTTATAAGTTTGTCATAAAATTTGAAAATTAATTTATATAAAAAAAACATGAATACAATAAATAAAAGACATATTATAATTATTTTAAAATCTTTTTATTTTTTTGTGTACTAATTCATTAGAATTTTAATTTTCAGATTGTTTGTTAAAAACATATCAAAAATATAACCTTCTAATTAAAAAAAGTTATTTCCGTAATTGTTATAATTGATAGATTAAATGTTTATATTTTTTGTAAATTATGTTTGGTAATATAAATAAAAATATCCTAATTAGATTTCATTGTGTTTGGACATAAGTTTAGTAGAGATTTTTTGGAATTAGATTTAGTTAATATAATGTTATTTTACATAATTTTCATTAATGAATATCTACATTTTTAATAAATGTCCAATGGTAAATACCAGCTAAAGGATTTCTGGGCTAAAACAATAATGGAGCTCATTACTAATAAAATGATGCCTAATTCCCTACTTATTAATGAGAAGATCAAGCGATGTCGACGTACTCGAATGATATACCTATCAAAGATGGTTAATGCTTCTGTAACCTTAGACTCGTTATGCTCTTCCACTGAACTCGTTGGCTCCGCATCCACCGATTCGGTAACCTTCGTCACCGTCAGCATTTAGTACTCTCTCGATAGCTTCAATTGTTCAATAAAAGTGTAACAACCTCATTTGCTTTTTGTATTTTATTCTTGCTTTTCTCATCTCTTCTTATATACACACATTTTATGCTTTCATAATTCTTCACACCAAACACTTCTCCTCTTAGAAAACCACACCAAATCGTCTACTTCTATTTTCAGCCTTGTGCGCTTTTAGTATTGCAAGTCTGAGGCCACCATCAGATTCTAAACGACGATAGGAAGCCGCGGCCACCAAAATCAACCAAATCCGACGTCAGACGCGCTGCCACGAGCTTTTTGAAGTTGGCGCGTGCATTTCATGCGCCGCCACCCTCCGCCGTTGTCGTTGCCGGTAAGCCGCCGTCTTTCCTCGCCGCCAATCACCGCCGCCGGTGACCATCGCCGGAGAACCGCTGTGATCGCCGGTGACCGGTTTGGTCCGGTTTGATCTGGATTGTTTCGGTTTGCTCCGGTTCGGGTTATCAGGTCGGGTTATCGGATCGGTCGGTTCGGGTTATCGGGTCGGGGTATCGGATCGGTCGGGTCGGGTTGGGTCTGGTTTGGTTTGGGTCTGGGTTAACCAGGTCTAACCGATTAAACCGTTGACTTTGACCGGTTCAACCCGTAAACCGTTTTCCGTCTTTTGAAAACCGTTCTCACTCGATTTTTCGTGCTGATTTCAGATTTAACGTCCGTTTAAGCGTTCAGAATTCAGAACCGCAGTCATCCGCTTTTTACTAAGGTGAGGGTGGTTCCGATCAATTCCTCATACAATATATATCATGATAGAAGTTTTTAAGGAGTTCATTCATACCTATGTGTATCTATAAGCATACATGTAAGTTGTATCTATATACATACTTAAAACCATATCTATATATATAATAATTGTTGATATGTGGTACACCTAGATCAATGTTTAGGTTGCTAAGAACGAATATGGTTATGTGATGTTTGAGGAATGTTTGCGGGTGTGTGTATTT
>JAHZTW010000001.1:361235205-361254092 GCA_020283515.1 Alliaria petiolata
TTAATAAGAGATTTACATTTCTAGCCTAAGACATTAGATGTCTAGAGTGTTTATCATACCATTTAGACTTGTTATTAATGCTTGTTGATTATCTTAATGCAAAAACATCATTAGTTCATTAGGATGATTAACAAAGGGATTTGAGCCACACATCATGGTCTAATCTAAATTAAGTGTTCTAGGTATAGAGTTAGCTTGATTAGTTGCTTAAATGATTGCAAGGTTGTCCATTTAGTTTCCCAAATCAATGATTCCATCCCTAGGTTTCGATTTAGTCAATTGATAATCTTGCTTAGTAGTAATCCTTGCTTAGTATCTTGATTAGTAGTGATTAAGGCTTAGTTTCATAGTATTGCTCTAGTAGTATCTCTTTTAGTTTTTGTTTAGCTTTCAATTCTTGTTTGTGACTTGCTTTTATCATTTTAGCTTAGCTTAGACTTAACTTTGTACTCTTATTGCATCATCTCCCAAGATGGATTGATACCTCAATATATTGCAATGACATGAGCAATTGAGGAATTGCTAACAAGTATTAAAAATCTTGTATCATTGAGACACCGTAAAGGGTGGTGCGGGTCATGTGTAGTCACTGTGTGGTTAAGGCACAATCTTTGTTGTTTGCTTATGTTTTACTGGATGTTCTAGCTAGGTACTTTTGTTATGATATGTGTTGTTTGATGGTGGTTGATCGTAGTTTCTCTCACTGAGCATCAGTCGAGATGCTCACCCCCTCTTTATTTTCCCTTTTCATGTGAGTCTGAGGAGGCGCAGGAGTAAAGTTCTCGGTTTGGTGCAACGTTTTGGGTTTCAGGATGACTTTTGGATTGTTTAAATAAATGTATTATAATATGTTTTAAATAATGATTGTATGATTTTATTCGGTATTCGTTTGATAAACATGATTTGGAATGTGTACAGATTTTATCGGATTTAATAATAAATGGAGTGTTTTGTAATTATTTGAGTAACTTGAATTATAAGTTAGGGTTCGTGGCACGCCGTTCTCGAGAGAGGATTAGACGGGTGTTACATTTTGGTATCAGAGCTGGTTTTCATCTCGGTTCTGACCCGAGAGGCGATTAGTGGATAGAACGTTTAGAACTTTTAAACGGTTTTCACAGTTTCTGGGATTTGGATATATATTTTTAGATTTTCAAATTATTCCGTAAAGAGTTTCAATTGTTTTGGTATTAAAAAAAAAAACAAAAAAAAAAACATTTTGGGGGCTTTCACAAATAATATAATTCTGGGGCACCAACGAGACTACTCTGTCACTTTCAAAGCTCATGCGTTTCCAGTTTCTTTCAGGGAAGTTTTAACGGTAATTTTTTTTTAGGATGCCGCCAAGGAGAGGACGAGTGCTCAAGGGAAGAGGAAGAGGTGCAGCCGCACGTGTGGTTCGGGAGGCAAGTCCGACAGATTCAGTGGGAAGTGTGAGTGGAAACACCGAGTCCATGGGTACGAACCTAACTCAGAGGGGTCAACAAGATGACCAAGCTGCAGCGTATGCAGATATTATGACAGAGTTGCAGGGGTACCGTGATGGTTTTAGGGTGAAGACCCGGCAGCCGGAGCAGAGAACCGGGGAGGTGCACGCCAGGAAGGGCAGAATGCGGGAGCACAATACCATCAGCCGCCTCCACCTCCGCCTCCCCCAGCTATGCCAGCACATGTGCAGGGTCCGAGCTATTTGGAGGTAATGAGGTACATGAGGGATATGCAGATGGACCATTTTGGAGGAAAGGCCAATGCCACAGCTGCCGATAATTGGAAGAGGAAGTTGGAACAAAACTTTAATGCAGCCAGGTGCCCACCAGAGTACCGTAAGGATTTGGCCGTCCATTACTTGTAGGATGAAGCCATGATATGGTGGGAAGGTGTGGTGGAATTAAAAAAGGGACGCTATGAGCTAACTTGGGAAGACTTTAAAGCCGAGTTCACCCTAGAGTATGTTCCTCCTCATGCTACAGAAATGATGGAGGGCGAATTCAACGATCTACATCAAAGGAACTTGTCAGTGAAGGAGTACAAAGAGGAGTTTAACCGCCTGAGGAGATTCTGTCGCAGGTGCATGGAAGAATGGAAATTGATCAGTAAATTTTTGAAAGGACTAAGGGTTGACCTCAGGAACCGGTGCTCCATCCGGAAATTCGACAGTCTGGCTGAGTTAGTTGAGACTGCGGCTAATCAAGAGATAGGTTTGGATGAGGAGTACAAGCTGGCAAGAAATGTCCAACCAAGGGCAGTGAAAAGAACTTGGAAAGTAGCCAATATGGCTCCGGCAGCAAAAGGAGTGAGAGGTGTCCTTTGTTATGGGTGCAACCAACCAGGCCACTTTAGGAAGGACTGTCCGACCATGCGAAGACAGGAAGTTCGATGTTTTCGTTGTGGAAAATTAGGACATCTATCGAGGGACTGTCATGCAGTATTGGGAGCACCGCATCAGGGGGCGCAACAACAGGGAGTTAGGCGCCATGAGCAGTTACCGCCCCCACCAAAGAGACAAGCAGTAGGTGGACGAGTCTTTATGATTGGGGACCATGATGGAGGAGAGCCAATCGCGGGTATGTGAACTCTGCCTTTACTCGTCTAATTGTTTACTTATAAGTCTTGTGTGGTTGAAGTATAGTAGACTTAGTCGTAGTATAAGTCGTGTAGGATCGGTTTTGGTTGGGGGAATTAGAGCCCACACTCTGTTTGATACCAGGGCTACGCATAGTTTTGTGTGCCCGATATTAGCAAAGTGTTGGACCTTTGAGGGCTTACTGATTTCCATGACCAAAGGGATTGAGACAGCAGGAACAGAGCTACTGAAGTCTACTAGGGTGTACCAGGAGGTTCCCGTCATCATCAACGGTGTGGAGTTAAAAGGAAATCTAGTACAGATGGAACTAAACCACTACGAAGTGATCCTGGGAATGGATTGGTTGTCTTATCACAAGGCAGTGGTGGATTGCCTGAAGGCACGAGTCTACATTCCACGGGCGGAAGGGAGGCTGACTTATCAGGGGATAGTGAGACGTACGGGAATTCATATCATCTCAATGTTGCAAGCACAACAGATATTGGAAAAAGAGGGTGAAGCTTATCTTGCCACAATTTCTATCGCAAGGAAGGAAAAGGAGCCTAACTTAGACACTATTCCGGTTGTAGCTGAGTACACGGATGTTTTTGAGCCCTTGACCGGACCACCGCCAACAAGAGGAGATGCATTTACCATAGAGTTGGAGCCCGGAACCACGCCAATATCAAGGACACCCTATCGTTTGGGACCAGCAGAGATGGCTGAGTTGAAGAAACAATTGGAGGAACTTATAGATAAAGGATTCATTAGACCAAGTAGATCACCTTGGGGAGCACCAGTCATGTTTGTTAAGAAGAAGGACGGAAGTTTCAGACTTTGTATTGACTACCGGGGTTGAACAAGGTGACGATAAAGAACAGGTATCCTCTACCGAGAATCGATGAGTTATTAGACCAATTGCAAGGAGCTTCTTGGTTCTCGAAGATTGACTTGGCATCCGGGTATCATCAAATACCGGAGAAGATCACCGCCATTACTGAATGGCCAACGCCTAAGAGTGCTACCGAGGTTCGCAGTTTCCTGGGTTTAGCCGGTTACTACAGGAAGTTTGTCAAAGGATTTGCCAGTATATCCAAGGCAATGACACGATTGACAGACAAGGACGTAAAGTACGATTGGGCAGATGCATGTTCTCAGAGTTTCGCCGAGCTTAAGAAGCAATTGACAAGGACACCAATATTTGTACTTCCACAGCTAGGAACACCATATGCAGTGTACACTGATGCATCTGGATCTGGTTTGGGATGTGTTTTGATGCAAAAAGAGCGAGTCATTTCATATGCATCACGTCAGTTGAGGCCTCACAAGGTCAACTATCTCACCCATGATTTAGAATTGGCAGCTGTTGTCTTCGCCCTAAAAATTTGGAGAGCTTACTTGTATGGGGAGAAGGTCCAGATTTTTACCGATCACCAGAGCCTTAAGTACATCTTTACTCAGACAGGTTTGAACTTAAGACAACGCAGGTGGATTGAGTTGTTGGCAGATTATAATTTGGAGATCACTTACCATCCTGGTAAAGCCAACCAGGTAGCTGATGCCCTAAGTAGGCCCAAGAGCGATGTTTCAGGAACTAGGGAAATACAAGAACTAAATGGGATACTTGCTAGCCTCAGATTATGTGCAGTTACCATGGAGAGAGATACAATTGGCCTCGAGGCGTTGGATCAGCAGATTTACTGTGGAGGGTACGACAAGCTCAGGGGAAAGATAAGGTTCTGTGTGAACAGCTTGAAAAGAAAGTTTATGGATATCACACTGCTGCGAACGGGATGTTTTTGTACAGAAACCGAGTATGTATTCCCGATGACGAACAGTTGAAAAAAGAAATTTTACAATAAGCACATCACTCGCGTTTCTCTATTCACCCCGGAAATACCAAGATGTACCAGGATCTTAAGCAGTATTACCATTGGACTGGTATGAAGAAGGATGTGGCTACATTTATATCACATTATCAGACATGCTAGATGGTAAAGGCAGAACACCAGTTGCCGAGTGGATTGCTACAAGACATGCCACTACCAGAGTGGAATTGGGATATGGTAACTATGGATTTCGTTATTGGTTTACCAATCTCAAGTGGCGGAAAGAATGCCATTTGGGTCGTTGTAGATCGACTCACAAAGTCATCTCACTTTTTAGCAATCAAGAAAACTGACGGAGCGGATCAATTGGCACAAAAGTATCTTGATAAAATTATGAGGTTACATGGGATACCTGTCAGTATAGTATCAGATCGTGACACAAAGTTCACATCCGCATTTTGGCGAGCCTTTCAAAAGGCGTTGGGAACCAAAGTTCATATGAGTACGGCTTATCACCCGCAGACAGATGGACAGTCAGAGAGGACTATTCAAACTTTAGAGGATATGCTCCGAGCTTGTGTTTTAGACTGGGAAGGGAGTTGGGTCAAGTATTTACCGCTGGCAGAGTTCGCCTACAACAACAGTTATCATTCAAGCATCGAAATGGCACCTTACGCGGCTCTTTACGGGAGACCATGTCGTACCCCACTATGTTGGACAGAAGTGGGAGAGCGCCGAGATTTAGAACCAGCAATGATTCAACAGACAGTAGAGCAAGTGGAAATACTCAAGAGGCGATTAAAGGAAGCTCATGACCGTCAGAAAAGTTATGCAGATAAGCGCAGAAGAAATTTGGAGTTTGAAGTGGGTGACTTAGTTTATCTGAAAATGAGGACATTTCAGGGAGGTTCGAAGACATGAAAACTAAAGAAGCTTAAACCGAGGTATATGGTACCGTATCCTATCATTGCGTGGATTAGAGCAGAGGCCTATCGTTTGGGCTTATCATCAGAGTTGTCAGGCTTCCACGACGTGTTTCATGTGTCAGTTTTGAGGAAGGTTGTTAGAGAGCCAGAGCTTATTTTGCAGCAGCCGCCAAGTGACCTCCGTAAGAATCTGACCGCACTTAGTCAACCAGTGGCGATCCTAGAATGTCAAGAAAAAGAAGTTCAAGGGAAAGCGACTTTGATGCTCAGAGTTCGTTGGGAAAGAGATGGAATCCACGAAGAAACCTGGGAATCTTAAACTCAGATGAAAGAAGATTATCCAGGACTTTTTGAGAAGCAAATCGGTACGTCAGCCAGAGTCTAAATTCGGGGACAAATTTTTCGTTAGTGGAGAAAAATTGTAACAACCCCATTTGCTTTTTGTATTTTATTCTTGCTTTTAAACATAATTTAATCAAATATTAGGCCTCCATTACCACCAACTTAATCTCCACGTTTCTCATTTTTCTTCCTATATAAACACACCTCATGCCTTCATAATTCTTCACACCAAACACTTCTCCTCTTAGAAAACCACACCAAATCGTGTTCTTCTCTTTACAGCCTTGTGCGCTTTAAGTCTTGCAAGTCTGAGGCCACCATCAGATTCTAGACGATGATACGAAGCCACAGCCACCAAAATCAACCAAATCCGACGTCAGACGCGTCGCCACGCGCCTTTTTAATTTGGCACGTTCATTTCACGCGCCGCCGCCCTCCGCCGTTACCGTCGCGGGTAAGCCGCCGTCTTTCCTCGCCGCCGACCACCGCCGCCGGTGACCGTCGCCGGAGAACTGCCGTGATCGCCGGTGACCGATTCCGTCCGGTTCGATCTGGTTTGTTTCGGTTTGCTCCGGTTCGGGTTATCGGGTCGGGTTATCGGATCGGTTGGTTCGGGTTATCGGCTCGAGTTATCGGATCGGTCGGGTCGGGTTATCGGGTTGGGTTATCGGGTCGGGTTATCGGGTTGGGTTATCGGGTCGGGTCGGGTTATCTGGTTTGGTTTGGGTCTGGGTTAACCAGGTCTAACCCGTTAAACCGTTGACTCTGACTTTGACCGGTTCAACCCGTAAACTGTTTTCCGTCGTTCGAAAGCCGTTTTCACTCGATTTTTCGTGCTGATTTCAGATTTAATGTCCGTTTAAGCATTCGGAATTCAGAACCGCAGTCATCCGCTTTTTGCTAAGGTGAGGGTGGTTCCGATCAATTCCTCATACAATATATATCATGATAGAAGTTTCTAGGGAGTTCATTCATACCTATGTGTATCTATAAGCATACATGTAAGTTGTATCTATATACATACTTAAAACCATATCTATATATATAATAATTGTTGATATGTGATACACCTAGATCAATGTTTAGGTTGCTAAGAACGAATATGGTTATGTGATGTTTGAGGAATGTTTGCGGGTGTGTGTATTTTGTGGGGATATGCCTCGTGCGGGTTGGGGTAGTATGAGTTTAGGATGAGACTTAAGGTCTGTATGTGCGTCAGTGTAACGCCGTTTGGATAGAGATTTCCAAAGGGTTGCATCGTCTTTCTTGTTGGACCACGTGGAGACCGATTGAGGTGGCGTCGGATCCATTGCTTGAGGGGGCACGCAGCGAGCCCAGAGATAGTGTTGCGGACACTGTTTTCCGTATAAGGGCGTGAACGCGTTGAGACACCATAAGGGTGGCGTGGGTCATGTGTAGTCACTGTGTGGTTAAGGCACAATCTTTGTTGTTTGCTTATGTTTTACTGGATGTTCTAGCTAGGTACTTTTGTTATGATATGTGTTGTTTGATGGTGGTTGATCATAGTTTCTCTCACTGAGCATCAGTCGAGATGCTCACCCCCTCTTTATTTTCCCTTTTCAGGTGAGTCTGAGGAGGTGCAGGAGTAAAGTTCTCGGTTTGGTGCAAGGGTTTGGGTTTCAAGATGACTTTTGGATTGTTTAAATAAATTTATTATAATATGTTTTAAATAATGATTGTATGATTTTATTCGGTATTAGTTTGATAAACATGATTTGGAATGTGTACGGATTTTATCGGATTTAATAATAAATGGAGTGTTTTGTAATTATTTGAGTAACTTGAGTTATAAGTTAGGGTTCGTGGCATGCCGTTCTCGAGAGAGGATGAGACGGGTGTTACAAAAAGCCTTTGGCGTAATGAACCGCAAGCCCTTCTGAAAGAAAGAGTAAGAGAAAGGCTTGGTTCTCCATTTTACCACTGTAATAGAAGACGTTTAAAAAGTAAATGGATCACGATTAAAACTAATAATTCAACACGATAATTTTATAGATAACTAAACCCTATTTATTAATCATATTGTACTATTATTAGATTAGTGTTTAGAGTCAACTAATTATCGGTGTTCAATGAAAAAGGCCACTTGTTCTAGTATTAGATAAATTATTTTTATTCTCCTAAAGTATTATACAGAAAGACAATCATGTTTTAGATTTAGATTTAGACTCCGAAGCCTTCTTGAAAGTTGTAGATGATCCAATGAGGTTTCTAATGGCGTTGGAATCATGTCATTCGAACCCGGGGTGAGAAGGTTACAGCGATATTACTGCATATTGACTAGATACATCGAGCTACATAGCTCGATATAGGTCAAACAGGATGAATCTGGATGGCTTATCGACCAGATACATTGAGCTACATAGCTCGATACAGATCCTTCGGGTCATAATAAGGCTTTCCATTCCGATTCAGCCTCGGAGATCTTCATGCAAGTTGTAGATAATTGAATCAGCTTTCATTTGCATGTGGTTCCATGTCATTACGGTCAGCGGTTAGGGAGAAAGAGCGGTTTTAGCAAGCACCTATCCATCAGCTCGAACTTCAATACTGACCTTTAACCAAGAATTGACCCTGATGATTACTGTTCACTATAAAAACCCAAAGACCTAATTTTTGTGGCTAAGCTTCATTTTTCTTGTTCTTCTTTAAGGAAAAACCTTTCTTATGTTCTAAACACATTTTGTATGAGATTTTGAGAGTTTATGCAATTTGAAATTTGTCTTCCTTAATCTTTTGTCTTCTTCTTCTCTAATCATGCTTACTAGCACTTTCTACTTATGATTTTTTGGTTTTCAAATGATTAGTGAGTAGTTCTCTTAGAATCCTAGAGATGAGGTAGATTAGGGTGAGATTAGAGTTGATATATGATGTTTAGGGTTTAATTTCTATAGATCCTTTCTTGTTTAGTGATCCTAATGCTATATTAGCTTTAACCAAGTTGATTTAGATCCTAAGACATTTCCCACCCACAAGGTGTTTGATAAATTGTCTTAACCAACTTAAATCAAGAGATTTACATTCCTAGCTCATAAGAATGATTATCTAGGGTGTTTATTGGTAGATTAGAAATTTGTTCTTAATTCTTATTGATTGCCTTTTCACTAATGATGATTAGTTCTTGATTAAGTAATTAATGAAGATATTAGTACCATGAGAGTGGATTAGTCTTGTTTAGAGTTCTAAACCTAAGGATTAGCATTTGTTTGATTGTTTGAACATCATATGTTAGATCTAGGATCACCCAAAGTCAATAACCTCATCCTTGGATTTGATTTTTAGCATTGTTAATCTTGTTTAGTATCTTGCTTAGTTACTTGTCTTGCCATTGTTTTACTTAGAGTTTTGCTTGCTTAAGTTGTTAGATACTTGTTAAGTTGGTTTGTTTGCTTTCAATTTCAATTAGGTTGTTAGATAATCTCCACTTTATTGATTTTGCTTAGCTTAAATAGTTTCATGTATTTTAAGTGTTGTTAATCTTAACCCCTATGGATTGACATCTAAAATACTACAATGACATGGGTAGTAGATATTAATTTTTTTTTTTGACAGCTGTAGTAGAGATTAATTGAAAGTGGAAATATCCTATTATCACCTCTCCATATCCTTTTGCAGAGGGGAGTTTGTTCTACCAATATCTCTAGCACGATTGATAATGTGATTTTGTTTGAATTAATTTTCGACATGAACAAAAGAAAAAAACATTTTATTTTTTGGGTTTTCATGTCTAATACAATTGAAAGCCAAACAAACCGTTTATCCTCGATTTGAGTTTTATGTTGGCAAAATCGTAGGGTTCTTGGTGAAATATTGTTGGTTGGTTTTGGGTTAAGGACTCATCGTTGCACACTGGAGATTGTGACTCTATGATTTCAAATTTCAATAGGATAGTTGATTTTCATATAAACTCTAACTATTGAATAAAGCTATTTGGTACTCTTTTTTTTTGTCTCTGGTCATTAATGATCACTGCAATCAAAATTTTGTATATGCAGTTATGTATTTCAGTGTTAGATTTAAGGTTTCATTATTCAATTTCTATAAAGGTTTTTGATCTCGAGATTTAAATTTTGTCAACAGGTAAAAATGTCTATTTATTTTTACCTGCATGTATGCATTTTGTCTGGTTTTTGATTCTTCTGCGTTTTAAACCTCATATTTTCTTTCAGAATATTTGAAGCAATTTCTAGATTAATCAGTTGTTATTGGGAGTAAACCGATTGATACTGAGTGGAATATGCCTTTAGAAGATGATTACATAGACTTATTCACACTAACGAGTTTGGTCATTTTTATCTGCATCAATGGGATGGAAGGAGGGTGTAAATACTTTTGTGGAAGAAAATCATGGACTTTGGGATCGGATTTATTCTAATCTAGGAGTAGGTAAACAGAACATTTATCATTTTGTGTTTGTTTAATTTTCATTTTTCATGATTTGAGTTTAAAAGAATGTATTCATGATAACCGTTGAGGAATTGTCTAAGAAGAGATCTATTGATCTTCGGTTATTGTATGGAGTGTCTTATGACCATTCTTGCTTTGGTAGATGGGGTTACAAGTTCTGTCGTGGAAATTATAGTGTGACCAAGAATAATTACGAGAATGCTATAAAGCATCTTGGTTCCCTTGAACTTGGTCATATCGAGTTTGATTTTGTGATCGCGTAAACAATCTAGATTTGGTTGTTCCAAAGCAAGCAACTGTGTCCTTTTATCATCGCTTATGCTTCACATTATCTTGTACTTTACTTTTAGTAAATACTCACAATCAGTATACCTTCCTATGTTTTTCTTCTACGATTTCCTTACCAAGAAATAGCTCATTTACTATATGTTTGATCGACATTAGACTACCCCTGAAAAATATTGGAAGCACATTATATATGATTTTGCTGCTACCTTTGGCATAAGCAGACATTTTTTTCTGGAGTCTTCTGTATTTTATCTTTTCGATGATCACTCAGAGGAGGCACATTTTGGCATTCTCAGGGAGGCCACATGGAAATGTAATCTTGTGCATGTATAAATATTCTGGCTATATAATATACATCGTGACTTACACCATTGACGCAGCTTAGAGTTAGATAATTCAGCTCAATCTAGAAATTTAGATAATCTCTAGAGACCTGACTTCTTGTATTGATGAATTTAATCAAATCAATACAAGGCTTCTTGGATCGACGAACTTAATCAAATCAATGCAAGGCAAAATAGAGAACTCTCGATTAATAATTTCAAATACTGAATAATAATGAAGTCATAGGCTTGTTTAGATAGAGCTACAAACATTTAATTAAAAGGAATTTAACTAGAAAAAGGAATGAACTATGAAAAGGAAATACTGATGAAAAGCAGAAAACTTCTAGTTTATCTTATTGTAGAGAAAACAAAAGTTTCTCTTTAGGTTGGTAACGTGTTGCACACGTTAGATGGCTCTGCATCAAGACCCCTGGAGTAAGAAAGATTCGTCCTCAAATCGTGACTCGGATCAGGTGGAACAAAGCGTGACAAGTACCTCACATTGAACACATCTGAAGTGGTGATATGAGCTGGTAAACGCAGACGATAAGCATTGTCATTAATGCGTTCGAGAACTTCAAGAGGGCCAATTTTCTTTGCTTTGAGTTTGTTGTAAGCATGTGCCGGCATTCGAACTCTCGTTAACAATTCCCATTGATATCTTGCATATTTACATTATTTATGCATTATTTAGAGTAGTTATGTGTCAATTCATGTATGTAAGTGTCACATTATTAGGACTAGTGTGTCTTAAGATTAGATTTGCATACTTTGTTGCATATGAAGTGCATTTCAGGTGCTTTTTGAGCTTGTGGAGGCTCTATGGAGTTTGAGAGAATAACCAATGAGAAGCCAAGGCATTAAGGAGAAAAATAGAAGACTTCCCCAGCCACATCGACCAGCCACAACGGTCTTACCCCGATGTGAAGCAAGACGATGTCTAGCACCACACTAGACAACCCGTTGTGGAAAGATTAGCTCGGACGAAGGCTTTCCATCTCGATTCAGATTCAACGCCCTTCACGATAGAGGATCAAATTAGCTTTCGAATGGTGGTGGCTTGAGGTCATTATGATCAGCGGTTAGGAAGTTACCGCGAAAACAGCGACATCTTAGACATGAATAAGAATCACCCGACGTCTGACATAACGGTTTGAGTCCATTGAAGAGCCCACGTCGAGCTGATGCAACATTTTTAGCCAGTTGTAGAGTCCACATCGAGCTGGTGCAACGGCTTGAGACCGTTGCACACCTTATCCGAACTTTGACCACCTTTTTGGCTACTTTTGACCACTTTTTACCTAACCTCTTTTGGACTCTAGTGTAAATACCCTTTAACCTAGATCTTATTTTGTATCCACCTTTCTTCTCTCTTATTTTCGTGCCTCTCTCTTTCTCTCAAGAACAAGAAACACAAAGTTTGTGATTTGTATTTGGATCATTTCTTTTTAATTAATCTTGCACTTATCTTTTAGTACCATATTAATGGGAAATAACCTCTAGACTTTTATTGGGAATGAGAGTGTTAATAAAATGTCTGAATCACTTGCATAAGAGATTACTCATCCTAACCTAAGAGATTAAATGTTTAGGGAGTACTTTGTTTTATGGAGCTTGTGATTGAAAACTTGTTAGTCCTAGATACACCGACGAATATTGGGTTTGAAATGTGATTAGCAAATCGGGTTTTGCCAAGAGATTAGATTAACCTTTAATTGTGCTCCTTACTTAAGGTTGAGTACTTAGTATTGCTTGTTTGGACATCTTAGACATGAAAAAGAATCACCCTATATCATTTGCCTTGGTCTTAAATATTTCTTTTATCTTTGAAGCTTAGTTACACTTTTTTTTGCTCTTTTTCTCTTGCTCTCATTGTTTGCTTTACATTTTGTTTTATTTCTTATGGTGTGTTTGCTTTTGTTCTTGCTTTGTGTGACATCTTAGGTTGTTAGATATCGAAACCCTTATCTATTAGCTTAGCTTAGCAAGTATTATGTATCTCAAGTGTTATTAGCTTCCCAAGTGGATTGATACCTCAAATGCTACAATGACATGTGTGTTTGAGGATTGAGTTAAGGAAAAAACCTCAATATCACCCATACGAGATTGCATCAGTAGTCTCCTTACATGGGATGAAGTGCATCATTTTTGAGATGCGTTCCACTAAGACAAAGATAGACTCAAATCCACGTTGTGTTCGTGGAAGTCCCATGAAAAAATCCACGCTAATATCTACGGCTGAGTTAAGATTGGTAAAGGAAGATAAAGACACGTGTTGGTGGCATAACCCTTGGGTGTTTGACAAGTAACGCACCGCTCAACAAACCGTTCCACATCGCGCCTTAAAGTTGGCCAAAAATAAGAACATGAGACCAGGTGTAATGTGCGATCTCTGCCAACATGACCCTCATTATGAATCTCTGAAATAAGTTGAAGACAGAGGCTACAATCAGAAACACAAAGCCAATCATTACGAAAGAGAAATCCATTGTGAATGGTGTGGTTTTTTAACAACTTAGCTCTTCTTTTTATATCAAGGTAGCCTTTCTTTTCTTTGGCCTTTTTGGCTCTTTTGATTTTTCTTTTCTTCTTTTCTCAAGACTACCTAGCACATTTCAAACTTAGAGCTATACTTTTTAATCACACAAGACCCACCATTTCAAACTATACTTTCCTTTCTTTCCACAATGCCTTTAATCATCCCTTTCTTTCTACTCCTTTCCCACAACTCATCATGCTTAAATGCAAGCATACAATCCCTTTTCAAAACACCAAGTATCACCAAGACCCAAACCTCAATCATAAGCCTACTTCTAGCCTCAAAATGTGAGAGCTAGAATCTACATGAGAGCCTTAACTTGTCATCTCAAACCTAACACTTTATGCTAAGTTCAATCAAAATAAGGCCTCACAAATATTCACCCTATAACAAATGGCTTCGAAGGAGGTAAGGTAAGGTAGAAGTAACTATTTGAGCTAGCAAGAGAGTGGTAAAGTGAGTAAGAAAGCTCAAATATGTATACAATCCATGAGTTCACTTTCAATGCAAGGCATAATAATTAAATATCCAAATTCGGTTCAAGTGAGTAGAGTTGGTTATCAATTTCAAGACAATGTTTTGACCAAGATCTAAGTGACAAATGAAGTGATCCAAACATGGTTCTTCCTTACTTTCAAGACTTGTTCAAAGGCATCAAAGAACTACAAACTAGGGCATTGAATTGATTTCATGAGTTGGCATCTTACAAGGAAAAGCTTATCATTGCTCCCTGATAAGAAGTTTTTTTTCATGTACCTGAAAACACAAGTAGACAAGTAGAAAAATTAGTAACCAAATACAAAATGAAAACTTAGTCTCCACTAAGCTCCAAATCCTAATACTTTCACTTAAAACCCAAGTTTGGCAACGGCGCCATTTTGATAAGAAGTTTTTTTTCACGGTTTCTAATCAAAACCTAAAGCTCTTTGACCAGTTGTAGTACTTCAGGTGTCAATCCAAATTGGGGTGAAAGATACTAAGAATACAAGAGTTCAAATGAAGCTAAGCAGAATTCGGGTTAATTGGTGATTAATCCTATGAAAATTACTTGCAATGATTATACAGACATGAAAACTATTTTAAAATACCTACTGAAGGGTTATACAACTATTAGATGACTTTTAAACAATTAAACAACCGATCTACTAATTTTATAAAATCAAAATCTAAAACCGGATTAACTAGACAATTTGATAGTGAGTAGCAAGATTTTCAAAAACTATTTCTAAAAATCAAACGACTACCAAATCAAAACCAGACAGTAAAAGAAGACTCTAGACAATTTCTAAAATACTAAAAATAAGAAAAACACAATTTTACAAATTTAGAAAACTCTATTGCATAATTAAGCTATCTAAGAGGTTTTTAGGGAAAATAATTAAACACAAAACTAGAGGAAAATGGTTTTAAGTTTTCAAAGATTAAAAACAGATTCAAGGTTGGGATTCATTCTTAGGGAGGTTGAAAATTCGAACTTGGGGTTTTGAAAACATTATTTTCTACACTTTTTAGTGCTATCTCTAAGGCTTAAGAAACAAAACTAGATTTACCCATGATGTGTGGTGTAAATCCTTTCTTCACCCTTTCCTCCTAACCCATGATGTTTTGTGGAAAGAAAAGGTGAAGAACATTAAGCTTGGATCTTAAAAGATGGCTTAACTAGCTCCCTAAGCATCCATGATGTTTGGGAAAGGATTAGCTAGTCTTTTGGATTTGGTTTTAAGGGATTTCTTAAGTCTTGTTAGGATAAGGAAATCCCTAGGATTAAAGAGATCTCCATCGAGAATCTCTAGACCTTAAAACCCCCAAATCCAAGAAGAGAATTAGATGAAGAACAAGAAAAGATCCAAAATTCTAGCTTTCAACCCCCTTAATCATCCCAACCTCAAACCTTGGTGGTTTACTCACAAATCATGTTCTTTCATCTCTTAAACATAAGTTTAGAGCTGATGAACATGATCGGTTTTTACAAGATGAAAGATTAGACTTTAAGAAAACAAAGATACTTGAATCAAATCCAAAATACAAGAGTTTTAACAAAGGAAATAAACAAGAAACAAACAAGAACTAATAAGATCAAGGAAGAACAAGGAAGAACACTCAAGAACAATGTAAGAACAAGCTGCTTTCTCTCTCTCACGCCTAGGATAGTATATTACAAGTGAGTGTAAATGATGATAAGTGGTCATAAGTGTGTGCATAAAAATCTTCTCTCTTTTGTCATAAGGAGAAAACAATTAAGAAATTGTCCATCCTTTCCCTAAAACAAGGGCTGCTTGTCTTGTAGAAGACTTTCATGCCAAGGTGGTCCCCTCACTAGAAGACAATCACAGTATTTTTAGAAGAGGTTGTATGCATGGGTTGGGAGATCGAGTCGGACTGGTCGATCGTCCACTCGATCTGTTTTGGATCGACTCAGTTTGGTCGATCATCCGGTCGATCTCTTCTGGATCGAGTCAGCTTACTCGATCGGCCGGTCGATCTCGCCTTGATCGAGTCATGCTGCTCGATCTGCCGGTCGATCTCGGCTTCTTTGCTTTTGTCCGAGTTTCCCTTTGATTCCTGCCAACTCCTAGACTCTTCTTTCATCTTCTTGTCAATGCTCAGCATCCATCACAACTCCAAGTACTCTAAACAACCTGGAAATGATGCAAATATGCAAGAAACCATGCAAATGCTAATGCAAAGTGTTCTAGGACTTAGAATGAGATAAATGATGCAAATTAGCCTATTATGAATGATGTATGCATGAAAATCTATTCTAAATGCAAGCTAAATATGCGAAATATATGAATATATCAACTCCCCCAAACATGCCTTTTGCTTGCCCTCAAGCAAACAAAATTCAAGCTAGGAAGAGGTGATTAAAAACGGGGGCTCAAATCCAAAAGTGTTTTTCAAATGCATCAATTCACAGGTCCTAGTTCTCAATTCTAGGATGCAGTACACAAGCATTTACAGGTCCTAGTTCTCAATTCGCAGGCTAAACCAGTGAGTGTTGCTGGAAAGAACACGAAATTGGTGAGGAATGCACCTTCGGACAAGCCACCCGCTGTACGTAGTGCGTGTGCGTCTTGCAGAAAGATGTATCCTGGCGTATGTAGGAGGGCGCTGGGGCTTTGTCTTCGCTGTGGTAAGAGCGGGCACATGGTCTGTGACTGTCCTGAGCAGGATTTGAGGGGAAGGGATCTGGGAAAAAGAGTTGTTCAAGCGACTTGCTACAAATGTGGTGAAATTGGGCACTACAGGGATCAGTGTGCGAAGCGGGCACAGCAGGCTGGGAAGCGTGCAAGTGATGGACCGAGTCCGTAAGCAAAGAGGCAAGTTGTAATGTCGCGGATGTACACCATCGGTGAGGAAGCTCCTGATGCAACAGGATTTAGAGTCTGTTTTCGAGTTTTAAATTTGTAACCCTACTGCCTGCAAGTGCACAGATGTGCGTTGTAGTATTGAGGGTATCGATCCACAGAGACTAAGTTGCTTCTAACAAATCCACTAAACCAAAAATCAATAAGAACGAACAATTGAATATGGGGTCGTTTGGGTGTTGTGAGTGGTGACGAAGATAGTGAATAGGAAGGTAAATCAATACAAGAAAGAGTTGGGTGTTAGGGAATTCGCAAGGTATCACGGATCAATCAACGAGATATTTAAACAGAAAGAATCGATGGATGTTCTAGACTAACCTACTTCCGTAGTATTAATCACTGATATAAGCACGAGCTTCCACTCGACTTATATGATTCCCAGATCAATGCTTTCGGTGGATCTGACCAAGTATGAACGAATATAACCGAGAAACTCAAGGCTATACTGATCAGAGGGCGTTGATGGATGATGATGTGATCCAAAGGCTGAGAAACTCGAAGCCTAAGGATCTGTGGGAGATGATCAAGCGTGATATGTAACTGGGAAAGGAGGTGCACCACACAAGCTATGAAAGGGCTTGTGATACAACACAGATTCTCTGGCTAAGGAGGTGCTGGTCTCAACTTAGGCTAGAGAAAGACAAGTTTTTGCTCAGAAAACTCAAGTTTGAAGAATGTGCTTATTTTATTGATAATCAAAGGTGCCAAATTACAATGTTGCAGGGGAACCTTATATATGGTTCTTCAGCTTTAGGGTTTTCGAAAATGAAATACAAAAGTGCATAAATAAAAATACAAAAGTGCATTAAAAGAAAAGCTATTCTGGTGCAGAAATAAACAAAGAAGGAAACCATAAAACTCATTAGTCAAAACCATATTGAAATGAATTAAAAAGCTTACCTTAGATACTAGGCACGGTTTTGACTCATAGCTGGATGAATGTAGACCATGTTTAAGCTCCTGGTTCTTGTAGTGAAACCGTGAAGAGATTAGTATGGGCTTGTCTTGATATCATGGGCCATTCGCTTAGCTTCATTAGACTTGGTTTCTTTGTTCCTTGCATTTCTTCACAAAGTCCGTTCCAATGAGTCTCTACTGGCTTCTCTTGATCAGCTTCTTGTATGACTTTTGCAATGGCTTGATCATACTTGTATTGTAAAGCTCTAGCTCGCTGTCTGGTTATAACTCCATCATGCATGGTTGGCAGCTCCACTTCTTGAATCTCTTGGAGCTGAGGTTCGGTCAAGTCTGGTTCTGTTTGGATGTCCACATCATTCCCTCCTTCTTGAAGAGGTTTTGACCTCAAAACTGGATCATCTGCATAATAAGGAGTAAGATTAGAAACATTAAAAGTGGAAGAAACATTAAACTCACCTGGCAGCTCCAGTTTGTAGGCATTGTTGTTGATCTTCTCTAGTATTCTTAAAGGGCCATCTCCACGTGGTTTGAGCTTGGAATTCCTCTAGTTTGGGAACCTTTCTTGTCTCATATGTAGCCAAACCCAATCCCCTGGTTCAAAGATGACTTCCTTGCGCCCCTTGTTAGCTTGTTTCACATACTGTTCTGTTTTCTTCTCTAAGTTCTCTCTTGCCTTCTAGTGAAGTTTCTTGATGAATTCAGCTTTCTTTTCTCCCTCTAAGCTCACGGCTTCAGCTGGTGGTAGAGGAGTGAGGTCCAGGGGTGTTGCCGGATTGAATCCATACACAATCTCGAATGGAGACATATTTGTAGCTGAATGTTGCGTTCTGTTGTAGGCAAACTCAATGAATGGTAGGCATTCAAGCCAATTCTTCAGGTTCTTCCCAATGGTAGCCCTTAGTAAGGCTGATAACGTTCTGTTTACTACTTCTGTCTGCCCATCTGTTTGAGGATGACAAGTTGTAGAAAATAAGAGCTTAGTACCCAGCTTCTTCCATAGAGTCCTCCAGAAGTGGCTTAGGAACTTGCTATCTCAATCTGACACTATAGTCCTTGGGATTCCATGTAAACGTACCACTTTTTTGAAGAATAAATCTGCTGTCTGAGAAGCATCATTCACTTTAGCACAAGGAATGAAATGTACCATTTTGGAGAACCTGTCCACTACAACAAAGATGGAGTCCTTGTGGTGGATTTTGGGTAATCCAAGCACGACATCCATTGAGATGTCTACCCAAGGTGTTGTAGGGATAGGTAGAGGCAAGTATAGACCGTGAGGATGAACTCTTGACTTTGCTTTCTTGCATACAATGCATCTGGCGCAATGTGCTTCTACCGTTTTCTTCAAGTGTGGCCAATAGAA
>JAHZTW010000001.1:361263360-361301728 GCA_020283515.1 Alliaria petiolata
CTTGGAAAGGTTTTTGAGGATCCTTTGAGCTTCATTTTGGCTTCAATAGGGTCACCATCAAGTATCATATAAGACAAAGTCGAACTTGAATCACATGGGGTCTCTTTACACCATGAACTTCTCGGTTTGGTGCCTCCCTTAAACGTGTCGAGCGGATCTTCTTCTAGGATTTTTTTAACATCTTTTGTACTTCCTCCAGGATCTAGGATGGGTCCATCTACACTGCCTATAGTCGTGGAATGAGATCTCTTTGGAGGTGTTGCTTGATAGAAGGTTCTCTTGTTAGTTTCCGAGAAGCTCGCACGTTGGTCCGCATGGTAGATCAAAGCCTTAAAAGATGCGAGGGGTGACGAGCCAATGATAGGCAACTGAATTTTATCCTTCTTTGTTTCGACAATGTGAAAATCAGTAGGCTCGACATCATCTTCAACTTGAGGTAGCAAGTTTGCCTTGAAACCAAACAGATTTGGTGAAGGAGAGTCTTCGTGGTTAATGGACGTCCTTGGGGGTTGAAAGTTCGGAACTCCTATACCTTCTGCAATGGTCTTAGTTGTGAGACTAGCTCCCGATCCTGTATCACTAAGATGGTCACGAAATTCTACTCTTTTGATTGAGCTTGGAACCATAAATTTTTTGGGAACCTTATCCTTGAAGGCGTCTCAAAGAGTTGTTCTTGTATCGCCATTAGTGTCTTCTCCTCCATGAGTTTTGTTTCATTCAAACAGTTATGGTAAGGTACCTTAGGTGTGTACACACGTGTTGGAGGTGGTGGTGTTTCGTCCCATTTTAGTTTCTCCCGCATCATTGTTTTCTTATCGAGGTCTCCATCTCTAGCATCGGTTGTTTCTTCCGCTTCTTTCTCATTTGAGCTCATCGGGAATCCTGGATCTTTGTAAGCTTGCATTCTCATGATAGTCATGGCTTTCACGTCATTACAGTGATATGACTCTTCATGTTGGATAAGAGATGGTTTGACCGGTTTGTCCCTTATCCGAATTTCCTTCTCAGTTTGCTCCTTGATTCTTTTGATTTCTGAGGAAAGAAACTTAATCTCCTTCACATCATGATCCTCTCTCTCTTTAGAAGCAGCAAGTTCTTCCCTCATTGTTTGCATCTCCGTTTGCCTTGCTTTTTCTTCTCTTGCGCGATGTTGCGATTGCACATTATCAGTTTTGTTATTGTAATCGCTAGTTGCTAAGTTACTCACTAAGATCCGAGCCTTTTTTGCTGATCTTTTAGAAAAATCGCCATTGCTTGCTGTGTCGAGTTGGAGGTTAATTTAGTCATCAACTCCATCATAAAACATCATCATAATGCGCTCTTGGGAGAATCCACGATGTGGACAATCTCTTTCATATTCCTTAAAACGCTCCCATGCGTCATAGAGAGTCTCCGTCTCTCTTTCATGTTTGAAATTTTGTATCGCTTTCCGCAAGAGGTTGGAGCGATGTTTAGTGTAAAAATGGCCAAAGAAAACCGCTTTACACTGCTCCTAATTCGTGATAGATGCTGGTGTCAATGACTTCAGCCACTTGCTCGCCTTCTAGCTCAAAGAAAACGAGAAAAGCTTGCACTTGAGGTAGTCTCCATCAAATTTGGAGAAGATGCATATTTCTTCAAAGGCTTCAATATGGTCTATCAGACGCTCTTCTGAGTAACCGTGGTACTGAATTTCCTTGACCAGCTGAATCAAGTGTCCTTTGATCTTGAAATGTTTGTCTTTGGGAAGCGTCAACCGAAAGGGACTTCGGTTTTGAAAAAACTTGAGAGGCACATCAGATTCAGCGATCGTGGGTGCGTCCTCAGGAAACGATTCGTCTTCGACGCTAGTTAGATCATCTTCTTCTTCCACTCGTTGTTCTCCGTCCTGAAAAGGCGGGTCTCCAAGAGCATCCGGGTGTCAAAATCGATCCCCCATCAGAGATGTACCTGAAAAAGGAAAAGTTAAACGAAAAGTTCAGTGAACGTTCTATTGATTTTAAAACAAGGATTCGCAAGAAACAAATCAAAGTCCCCGGCAGCGGTGCCAAAAACTTGATGCAACCGGATTTAGAGTCTGTTTTTGAGTTTTAAATTTGTAACCCTACTGCCTGCAAGTGCACATATGTGTGTTGTAGTATCGATGGATGTTCTAGACTAACCTACTTCCGTAGTATTAATCACGAAATCGAATCTAGACAAATCATGAAATCTATCAACTTAGATTGCTAAACTCCCGTTAAATCTAAGCATCTAGACAACCTAATTTGCCAAATCCGCAACCAGTCCTAGACTAACTTTGGCAGCCTAAAGTTGTTTGTTCATCTAAAGATAATCCCCAATCCATCAACCTAGTAATCAATCCATGAATCCCCTTTGAAAAACCATTAAACCCAACAAAGAAACTACTCAGACATAACAAAGTAAATCGCAGTCATGGTTGATAAATGCAGAGATGAAAGTAATATTTGATACAAAAATAAAATAAGGAGTAAGAGGGTTACGAAATCTTCTCAGTATCGAAGCACAAAGTCGAGATCTTCTCCCTTAGAAACGAAAAGAACAAAGAAAAACGTGGTTGTGTATTGTCTATGATGGGGGCTGCGTGCCTCCCCTAAATAATTAGGAGAGATGAGTATTTATAGGTCTTGAGGCGTCACTTAGGTTTCTTTTGTGTTTGACGGCAATTGGGCTTGACGGGCTTGCAAACGGGCTTCAAAAACGTGTTTTATGTTGGCCATGCCACGAACCGCTCATGGCCCGGCCCCATGGGGTCTGGCCGCACTAGGAAATTGCCATGGTGGCCGCGGTCACGAGGCTTGGTGGCGCGGCCATTGGTCTTGCAACTTCTACGCTTGCTTCTCCCGCGAAACTGCATAATATGTCTTCAGTAAAACCGTCATAACTCCAGATCTAACCGTTAGTTTGCCTTCAAACCACTTGGATATGAACGATAACATTCCCCTCTATCTGGTATCTAAAGTTGAGGAATATCGCGTGGTGGAAAGGTCTTGATAGGATGTTAAACTTCTAGCAGCTCGAGTCTGTCCATAATACCGTTTTGCTCCGAAAAGCTCCATTTTGCATCCTTTTTGCTAAGTTAACCTGAAAAGAGTCTTGACCATACAAATACTCGAAAACTACTATTATTTTATGAAAAACCGAGTGAAACACTTATCAAAGTGTTCAATTATGATAGCTAAAAAGGGTAAAATATTGATGTTATCAGCTGCCAAGGCAAGCACATCTCGTCCGATTACTGGTAAGCCCTATCCCTTACCTTAGAAATTATTTCTGGAAAATGCTTGTTGTATGCTAGCCTAGGTTCTTAGCATTCGGATAAATGTGTAGGGACCTTAATCATGGGGGGTGTGGTAACCAATCTTCTGTTTGATTCTGGGGCATCGCATTGCTTTGTTCACCCGAATCTGGTTGGAACTGGTGAGTTCCTTAAGGAACCCGGTGAAAACTATGGAATGGTTCAAGCAGCTGGCGGCCAAGTGATGTTTACCTTGGGAAATGTCTGGAACGTCTCTGTGATGATCGGAGAGGTAAACATGCCGGCTGACTTGGTGATTTATCAGGTGAAGTCGTATGATGTGATCCTTGGTATAGATTGGCTCGGGAAATACAAGGCGCATCTTGACTGTCACCGCGGCAGAGTGAAGTTCGAGTCGGACAAAGGAAAGCTAGTCTATCAGGGGATCCGATCTTCGAGTTGTAACTTGATTGTTTTGGCAATTCAAGTACAGAAGTTGATCGTCAAGGAAGTTGGACCGGATGCGTAGCTAAGTGATATTCTAGTTGTAAGCGAATTCACGCCCATTTATTTAAAAAAATCTGATTTACGAGTAGGTTTAATTTGAATTTCAGACTTCTTTTTGAAGTCTACAAACGAAATCTTCCAATGAAATCTTTTTAATCCTAAACCCTAAATTGAATATTTTAGATTAAAATTTATATGATACATTAATTTTGTTAGCATATTCACAAATTAGAGTTAAATTAACAAAGATATTAACTCTAAATTATTAACCAACCCATATACTATGATTCATATAGAATTTGACCCGTTACCTAACAATCACTCTTTTATACACTAAACTTTAAACTTCAAACCCTAACCTTTTTGAACCGTATACTCATGAAACTTATCAATTGATTCATTTACATAAAATTTTATTTTATATATATTTTCAATTGTCTATGTTTTGTTTATGTATATAATTATCTTATCAAAATATTTTTTATAATTTTTATAATTAAAACTTAAGATTTAGTTATTTAGTAGACTTCTTTAGAAGACTTCTCAGGTTTGTAATTGGTTTCTAACTTATGTTGTCTTTGTTGATTTAAATTGATTCATTTGTATTAGTTTTTTTTATAAATGCCAAATGTATATGTTTTGTTTATGTATAGAAATTTTTTATCAAATTATTTTTTATGATTTTTATAATTAAAATTTTAAAAATAATTACAGAGTAGACTTCTTTTTGAAGTCAACAAACGAAGTCTTCCGATGAAGTCTCCTTTACCCTTGATATACTCAGATATTTCGCATATTTAGCACTCATTTAGCATAGGTTTTTATGCACTTTACTCATACTTAGAGTTATTGTAGTTTTTACTCTATTTTAGGTTTTAGAGCATGTTGCATTAGCATTTGCATGTTTCTTACATATTTGCATCAAATTCAGGTTGTTTTGAGTACACTGGAGCTATGGAGGATGCATGGACATGCTGAGGTTCGAAGAGGAACTCGTGGACACTTAGAAGAATTCGGGAAATCAAATGTGCGTTGAGATCGAAGCAAAGATCGAGCAAGGCAGGTCGTTCTAGACGAGATCGACCAGAAGATCGAGGCACGTAGACCGTATCAAGGAGGAAGAACGGAACAAAGATCAACCAAGACGCTCGCGCGGGTGTACGGACTCAAAGAAATCACCCAGGAAAAACGGAGTGAAGATCGAGATTGAAGATCGATCTTGGATGAAAAGACCCGAACATCGAGCAAGAAGGACGATCTCCGAGTTGAAACGACCCAAAGATCGAGTGAATCATCCCATTCCCAGTCCAAGATCGGGCAAGAGATCGACGACTCAGCTCGATCTCTTCCCTCCAGGCGCGCTTCCTTATCCGCCATCTCACGTTTTGTCCTTTTCTGAGGGGACCAATCCTCTTTTACTATAAATGGCAAAAACCGTTATTTTTAGGGAAATCCTAATCTTATTATGCTTTTGGCCTTCTTCCTCTTTTACCTTAGACACCATTGTTGAGTTTTCTTAAGCTTTGTAATCTCACTTTTAGTTTTCATAATCAAGAACTCACCTTTTTAAGTTTATTCTTCTTCTTGCTTAGTGTTAATCATGTTTAGCATTTCAAATCTTGTGATTATGGAGTGTTTGACTATGATTAGCGAGTAACTATCTTAAGATTTGGGGCCGAGGGGTTTAGGGATATTTAAAGGTTAGGATCTAAAGGTTTAGTATGTTTTTAATCCTTAACTCTTCTTGGTTTGGAGGAATTAATGGCAAAGACTCTCGATGGAGATCTTTGAGCTCTTAGAGATTTCCTTACCTCATGAGGGCTTAGGAATCTCATAAACCCATCCAAGAGATTATCTCCTCTTAAGCCACGACGGTGGAGATTAGGATTTAGTTAATCCATGTTAAGAAAGAAGCGTTCTTGCTCATCAATCTATCCTCTCCTCCACTAACCGTGAGTTTGGAAGGATGGTTTGATGAATAATCGGAGCCACTAACCGTGGGATGATTTATATTTGTTTCTGAGGATTAGAGTTAGCTCTTAAAATGAGTAGATCTATCTTTTTAGAACCAAATATCCAACCTTAAATCTCCCATATTTGAAACCCTCGGCCTTGAATCTATCTTTCATATTTTATAATCAAGAATCAATCTTTAGTTGTTTAAGTTGCTAGAAATTTCTTAATACTTGCACTTGTAGTTTTAAATCTTTAAGCTTTAGCATTTTGTTACTTATTAATTTTAAAAATTGCCTTAAGCATTGGTTTTTAGCTTACTTACCTTCTAGGATTTATTTTCATTGCACTAGTAGTTTTTAAAATTGCATTTCAATCACCAAACAACATATAGCTTAGCTTAATCATCTTCTTGCATTCCTAGTGTACTTTCCACTCCGAGTTGGATTGATACCTCACGTACTACAATGATACGAGTACAGTGAGTATTGGAAGCAGAGAAAATTCCTACTTATCAATTGGCGCCGTTGCCAAATTAGATTAGGAAATCATTAGAATTTGGAACTTGGTCAAGACTAAGTGTTTCTTTTTAAATTTGGTCACTAATCTTTCTACATCCTTGTGTTTGCTTTCAGATATATGAATTTACGGTCTAGTGGAGACAACAATCTGCTTCCAAGACTCGATAACATTCACCTTCTTGGAAGTGCACGCTTGCGGAGAGAAAGAGATCACACGGTCCAAGAACAACTTGTGGAAGATGGTATGGCTGAGCAAGACGCGGCTAATCCACAACAAGATGGTCATGGTGTCGGCAATGGAAACCTCCACCATGGACCGAGACCACCGAGGATCATAGGTGCGGGTGATGCACCAAACACCCACACCAATCGGTTTGGCATCACACCTCCACCGGTGCAAAATAACCATTTTGAGATCAAGCCCGGATTTGTGTCCATGGTGCAGAACAATAAGTTTCACGGTCTGACCATGGAGGATCCTCTAGAACACTTGGACAACTTTGAGCAAGTGTGGGGCATGATCAAGATAAATGGCATTTCGGAGGATAGCTTCAAGTTGAGGTTGTTCCCGTTTTCACTCGGTGATAAAGCTCGACATTCAGAGAAGACCCTGCCTCAAGGTACCAACATGATGGGCTGATTGCAAGAAGGGATTCCTATCAAAGTTATTCTCAAGCACTAGGACTGCCCGGTTGAGAAGTAAAATTAGCGGTTTCACGCAAAGGAGCAATGAGACATTTAGTGAGGCTATGGAATGATTCAAGGACTACACAATCCAATGTCCTCACCACGTCTTCAGTGAAGAGTATTTGCTCAGCACTATCTGCAGAGGAGAATTGCCTCGCGTTCGGATGTTGTTGGACACGGCGAGTAAAGGCAATTTCATCGGCCAAGATGTAACCGCGGGTATGGAGCTAATCGAGAACCTTGCTTTGAGTGATGGAAACTATAGCGAGGATTATGACCGAGCACCTAGAGGGTCTGAGGTAGAGTCACACAAGAGGGAGTTGAAATTGCTCCACGAGAAGATTGATAAGCTCGTGCTTGCTAATCAAAAGCATGTGCATTTTGTGGGAGAGGCTACGAATGTTCTAGAGGAGCTAGAACATAGCCATGAGGAAGCCAATTGGGTAGGAGGCCAAGATTACCCTAGACCACAAGGCTACTTCAACAAATATCAGAACAACAACCTCTCCTACCGAAGCAACAACGTGGAGAACCCCAATGATCAAGTCTACCCACAACAAAAGCAGTTTGCGAATCAAGGCGGTTATGTGAACAAAAACACATACTAAGTACCTAGACAATGAAACTTTCAAGGTCTACAACAACAAGCAAACAAAGGGTATCCCTCTGGATTTGTTCAGCCTCACCAAGCTCCAGCTTCTAGCACTGATCTAATACAAGCAATGTTTCAACAAATTATGCAAAACCAAGCAAACACACAATTTGACCTTGCAAAAGAAACTTGCCGAGATGAAAACTAGACAAGACACTTCCAATGGGGAAATAGCTGCTCAGCTAAACGACCTTCACGCCAAGATCACACAACTTGAGAAAGGAAAAGCCAGCACCTCCACACAAAGCTCCTTATCCGGCAAATGTGAAGTGAATCCAAAAGAATACGCTCACATGATATCTCTCCGGAGTGAACGAGTGCCACCACCACAAAAGTACAATGAGGACATTGTGGTACAAGAGGGGGATGATAACCTTTCACAAGACCATGGAATCACTTTCCATGATGTGTACATCGAAGGGCCAAGAAAGAGCAAGAAAACGGTTGAGGAAGAGCTTGTGGGCAATGCACCAAGACAACAAGAAGTTGTTCCTTCTACCTACAGACCGTGTTTCCCTTCCCCTGCAAGGTTCAGAAAGCAGCTGGTAGAAAAACACACAGCCTTGTTCGAAAAAAGCATCAAAGAGATTGAGACGAAGACGCCCTTATTAGACGCTATAGCACTTGTGCCGGAGAGCGCCAAATTTTTGAAAGATGTGATTGCTAGAAGGGCAAAAGAGTTGCTAAAAGCTGCGAGTAAGGAGTGTAATACCATCACTCAAAAGGAAGTAACACCAAAGAAGCTTGGTGACCCCGACTCTTTTACATTGCCGTGTGCCATAGGAGAATTGAAGTTTGAGAATAGCCTTTGTTACTTGGGGGCAAGTATCAACCTTATGCCATATTCCATTGCGAAGAAGCTAGGTCTCGGTGATTTCAAGGAAAGTAAGATTGCCCTAGTCCTTGCCTTAAAGATTAACAACGTCACCATTCCAACTGACTTTGTTATCTTGGAGATGGATGAGGAGGACGAAAATCCTCTGGTATTGGGAAGGCCATTCTTGGCTACTGCAGGAGCCATCATCGACGTAAAGCACGGGAAAATCTCTCTCAACTTGGGCAAAGGTGCAAAGTTAAAGTTTACTATCCAAGATGGTGTGAGGAAGCCCACAATCAATGGTCAGGTTTTTCAAGTGGACATCACGGGTGAGCTGAATCCATGCAAGAAGAAAGAGGTCTTCGTGGACAAAGGGACTCACGCTGAGAAGGAACGCCACGTGAAAACCAATTCAGTGAAGAAGGAAGAGGAAGCCGTCACCTTGCTCGGAAAGGATGTGGAGAAACACAAGGGGTCTTACTTCTCTGTCTCAACAAGGGAAAAGGCTCACGTTAAGGATGAGTTCAAGGCTGAAGAAGAGCCTTATGGAGAAGCTTTGCTAGCCCTGTTCAGTTACAAAAAAGAAAGTCTCACGGAGATAGCACCAAGGGAAAGAAAAAGGGGAGAGAACGCTGTCAAGGTTCTCTTTGTGAACGATAAGAAGGCACCTAGTTATGGTCAACCCCAACCTGAGAGCGTCCTGAGTCTGCATCCATTGGAGTTCAAGGATGATTACATACTGTGCAAGGTCAAGCGGAAGGGAGGTGCGAAACCATTCGCAAAAGCGCGATTCCTACTCCCACCAGGATTGATTGAAAAGGACAAGGGTAGGGTAATGGAGATGATGAACACGATCTACACCGGGGAGTTCCAACCCGTGATAAGCTCCACCGAATCTCCTTCCACTCCGTCTGTCTCGACTCCACGCTAAAAGGGAGTAAGAAAAGTCGTGCTAAACGACGTTAAGCAAAAGCTCACTTGGGAGGCAATCCTATGACTATCTTTGTATATATTCTTGTTCTATTTTATACTTTTTATGTTTATGTTTGTAGTAAAGAGGAATTGGGAATCGGGAAGCACGTTTCTGGAGATGCATTGGACGTTGAAAGGGGAAAAACAAGCACGAGATCGAGTAATAGATCGACCAGACATAGCTCGATCTTTACTAGATCGAGCTACTAAATCGAGTAAATCTGGCCGATTCAATTTAAATCGACCAGACGATCGAGTGAACAGCTCGATTTCGAGAGGATGACCCACCCGTGAGTTCGAAATGAATATTCAAACGGGGTGTGGATCGAGCAAGTTCACTTAATCTTAGATGAAGAAATCGACGTCTGGATCTATCACCCCACTTGATCTCCGCTAAAACGGTTGTGAGATCGACCTTGGAGCTCGATTTTGAGAACTTATCCTTGGCATTGAAAGACCACGAAACGAGAAGAGGAATCGATCTTCAGATCGATTCAAATCAAATCGAGACGAAGTTCGATCTGAGCGATCGATTTCAGGCGTAATAGGCATGAGATCGAGGTCTAGATCGACCAAAGTGATGCCAAGGTAAGTTTTCGAATTTCCCTCTCTTTCTCCTTCCCTCCCATTTTGAATTTGAATTTTGGTCAAAGCCGACACCTTTGACCATGGTGGATGAGCTTTGACCACAAATTCCAAGACCACTTGCATGTATTCCAAACTTTTAAACTCTTTATAAACCGTTGCCACTACACTCTCTTTTCACTTGTTTTGTAAAACTTGTTTTTCTAAGAAAGAGAGAGAGAGTGTTAGTTTCGAGTTTTGGCAAAGGAGATAAGCTCTCATATTTTATTCACTCCTTGCATACGGATTTTAAAAGGTATACCAATCTAAATTCTCTTGCATTACAAATCCTAACTTTTAGGAGTGAAAAGCTTGTTAGGGAATATATATTCGAATCTTGAAAATTATCTAAGTTTGGGTGAAAATTCTGAGATTTCCCATGTTTGAAAAAGATCTTCCCTAGATTTAGATAATTATCTTAGAATATTCCCTAATATTTTAGAACATTGCTTAGGGTTTAAAAGTTTAAATGCACTTCTCGCTTCTAGTCGTTGCTCCCATCTAATTCTCCTTTCGAGATTTTGTCTTTCAGGTACAATGGCACCACGAAAGAGAAACAGAGATTCTGAGCAGCAAATCATCGAGCACCAAGTCATGGAAGAAGAAGCCAAATGGAGCAAGGTGGAAATAAATGCCAAAAAGAGGCTTTCGAGGTTGCAATTCGAACCCACGAAGTTTGCAAGCCGTGACTTCTTGGAGAAGGCTGGTCTGTTGGATGGGTTTGACAAGCTGCTCAAGGATATGGGGCTTGCTTTTCTAGCAACCATGGACTACCCCCACGTATCACGAGGCAACCCGTGACTTTTTCTCCACCTTAACCTTCGGGTATGAAGATCCTAGCGTCCCCACTTCACAAACGGGTCATTTGATCTTCAAGATCAGGAAGCAAGCGTACCATCTCAGCATCCCCGAGTTGTGTGAAGCATACAGCCTCAATCCCAATGGCACTCTTGTAGACTTCCCAGCTTTCAAATCGGCAAATGCATTTTGGTACGTCATAAGCAATTGGGATTACAAGGGGAACACGGCCAAGGTGACGAAAGCGAGGAGCCCGTTGATACGCTACACCCTCAAACTCCTCCCCAACACTTTCTCCGGAAGAAGCACAACCGGGACAGGGACCAAGAAGGAGCTTTGCTTTGTCTTCCAAGGGCTCAAGAAGATCTTGTGCGATGAGGAGGAAAACATTGAAGGAGCAATGGAAGATTATCTAGGGGACGACGTGAACTATGGCTGTATTTTAGCCTCCTCACTGATGAAATATAAAGGATGGAATCTACGAGCAAAGGCATCATCAGTGTTCATTGGCGGTTTTCTCACTCTTTTGTTCCTAGGCGCTGGAGTGGTCTTAACCGATTTTGAAGCATGCACCGAACGTGCCTACATGGATTAGAGCTACATGGTCAAAACAAGTTCCCTAGGACCAACCCCAGCTCTAGGGTATTATGCTTACATGTTCAAGAACGAGAAGAATTAGAAGAAAACATGCATTATTCCGAAGCCTAAAGAGTCTACTTTGGATTGCATGGGAAACATTGAGTTCTTACCGGATGATCAAGAGTGCTATGCACCAATTGGAGGGCCAGTAGCACCACCACTAGACACGAGGTCTCCCTCTTACTCTCCTCCCTCGGATGCTGAAATGCCACCGAGCTTTGATCTTCCCAAGCTAGACTACGAGCCAAGGACCAAAGCCGAAAAGTTCCTTACCTCGGTTGTGGAAATCCAGAGGAAGGTCAATAAGTGGCAAGGCAAGATGATCAAGAAGCTTGTGAAAAAGGTCAATGACCTCGAAAGGGACAGTAGCTCTGAGATGAGCTTGAGTGATGAGCACGCCGCTTCTAGTAGGCCCTTTGAAGCTAGACGTTCAACCGGATGGATAGTGATCTGAGAGCCGAACCAACCACAACGCTTCTCTCTGCAAGAGCGTCCAACTCCAAGAAAGGACAAGGAAGTAGCACCAGCTAAAACTCCACGCAAGAGCAGGAGAACCGGAGCAACCTCAAGCTTCGGTCAAGCATAGTCCGAGGTACCACAACACAACCATTGTAAAAACCATGCATTTTTAATTTTCGTTTATGTGGATTTGGCCTCCTCTTGAGCTTGTTTGACCCCGAGACGGTGTCATTCAAGTTTGGTGGAGAATTTGTGCTTTGACATGTTTTTATTTGAATCTTATTTTCCATTTTCATCCTTGAGTCTTGCATGCATCTATGGCATAGCAAAATACAAAAAATATCATAAAATGTTTTCAAAAATCCAAAAAAATTCATATAGTTTTTTAGGATTGAGTCTAGAATTTTTATCATTTAGGATTGCATTCATATACATCGGGAGCAATGATGAGCCTATCCTTGTAGATTGTTAAACTCTTGTAATCAATCCAATACCCTAGTTAGTAGTTCTTTGATGCTTGTGAATAAATTTGAAAGTAAGGAAAAACCATGCTTGGACCACCTCATTTGTCACTAGATTTTAGTCGAAATATAGTCTTGAAATTGATAACCAACTCTACTCACTTGAACCGAATCTTGACATTTAAATATCATGCTTTGTATTGAAAGTGAATTCATGGATTGAAAATATTTGAGCTTTCTTACTCACTTTGCCACCCTCTTGCTAGCTCAAGTAGTACTCCTACCATATCTTACCTCCTTTGAAGCTTATTGTTTTTGTGTGAATACTTGTGAGGCCTTTATTTCTATTGAACTTAGCATAAAGTGTTAGGTTTGAGATGACAAGTCTAGGCTTTCATGTAGATTCTAGCCTTGCATTTTGGGGCTAGCTTTAGGCTTAGGATTTGGGGGTTGTTGACCGTGGTATTGTATTACTTGATGAGTTGTGAAAAAGTTTGGAAAGAAAGAGGTGGTGAATAAGGGCTTGGTGAAAAATAAGGGGAAGCATAAAAGGAAATAGCTCAAAGTCAAAATGCTAGGTAGTCTTAAGAAGAAAAGAAAAGAAAATCAAAAGAGTCAAAAAGGTCAAGGAAAAGAAAGACTACCTAGAGGTTAAAAGGAAGAGCTAAGTTAATAATAAAGGTTACCCCATTCACTATGAGTAATAGGTTGAAGAAGTTCCCCACTTAGAGCTTTAAAAGAAGAAACTCACGGGTTTAGCAAGGCACAAAGAGCCATGGGAAAAAGGATATTCTAGAGGGTTGAGTGAGCTAACAAATGAATGAGAAGGGTTTAGGATCATTGATAGCATTTCGGGTAGATAAAAGTCTATTCTTGTATGCATCACTTGTCTTTTACCTTTAGCATTATGCATATAGTTCAATCTTCTTTGAGTGTTACCCTTGTTTAAATGCGAAACCGGATGAATTGAGATCACTTTTATCTCAAAAGCCCTGTCCCTTAGCCAAATGAATTCACTTGCTTGCATTGTCATGATTCACGGTTTTGAGCTTAATGAATGTTAAAGAGTTGGTTTGATAGGGAGACTTATCTAGGTTGAAATCCTAGTGCATTTGAATGTTGAAATGGGCATGGCTAACTCTTTTGGAGTAGAATGGATTCACATTTATCTTAAAATTAAGAACTAGGATATTGAGTTGATTATTATTGTTAGCAATCTTGGATATTGAGCTCCCACCTTTAAACCTCTCTCTCGGATTTGTCACTCATTTAGCATAGGTTTGGGGGAGTTGATATATGCAGATATTTCGCATATTTAGCACTCATTTAGCATAGGTTTTTATGCACTATTGTAGGTTTTACTCCATTTTTGGTTTTAGGGCATGTTGCTTTAGCATTTGCATGTTTCTTGCATATTTGCATCATATTCAGGTTGTTTTTAGTACATTGGAGCTGTGGAGGATGCATGGACATGCTGAGGTTCGAAGAGGAACTCGTGGATACTTAGAAGAATTCGGGAAATCAAACGTGCGTTGAGATCGAAGCAAAGATCGAGCAAGGCAGGTCGTTCTAGACGAGATCGACCAGAAAATCGAGGCACATTGACCGTTTAAAGGAGGAAGAACGGAACAAAGATCGACCAAGACGCTCGTGCGGCTGTACGGACTCAAAGATATCACCCAGGAAGAACGGAGTGAAGATCGAGACTGAAGATCGATCTTGGATGAAACGACCGGAAGATCGAGCAAGAAGGACGATCTCGGAGTTGAAACGACCCAAATATCGAGCTAATCAGCCCATTCCCAGTCCGAGATCGGGCAAGAGATCGACGACTCAGCTCGATCTCTTCCCTCCAGGCGCGCTTCCTTATCCGCCAGCTCACATTTTGTCCTTTTCTGAGGGGACCAATCCTCTTTTACTATAAATGGCAAAAACCCTTATTTTTAGGGAAATCCTTATCTTATGCTTTTTGGCTTCTTCCTCTTTTACCTTAGACACCATTGTTGAGTTTTCTTAAGCTTTGTAATCGCACTTTTAGTTTTCATAATCAAGAACTCGGCTTTTTAAGTTTAATCTTCTTCTTGCTTAGTGTTAATCATGTTTAGCATTTCAAATCTTGTGATTATGGAGTGTTTGACTATGATTAGCGAGTAGTTATCTTAAGGTTTGAGGCCGATGGGTTTAGGGAGGTTTAAAGGTTTGGATCTAAAGGTTTAGTATGTTTTTAATCCTTAACTCTTCTTGGTTTGGAGCGATTAATGTCAAAGACTCTCGATAGAGATCTTTGAGCTCTTAGAGATTTCCTTACCTCATGAGGGCTTAGGAATCTCATAAACCCATCCAAGAGATTATCTCCTCTTAAGCCACGACGGTGGAAATTAGGATTTAGTTAATCCATGTTAAGAAAGAAGCGTTCTTGCTCATCAATCTATCATCTCCTCCACTAACCGTGAGTTTGGAAGGATGGTTTGATGAAGATTCGGAGCCACTAACCGTGGGATGATTTATATTTTTTTCTTAGGATTAGAGTTAGCTCTTAAAATGAGTAGATCTATCTTTGTAGAACCAAAGATCTAACCTTGAGTCTCCAATATTCGAAACCCTCGGCCTTGAATCTATCTTTCATATTTTATAATCAAGAATCAATCTTTAGTTGTTTAAGTTGCTAGAAATTTCTTAATACTTGCATTTGTAGTTTTAAATCTTTAAGCTTTAGCATTTTATTGCTTTATAATTTTAAAAATTGCCTTAAGCATTTTTTTTTAGCTTAGTTACCTTCTAGGATTTATTTTCATTGCACAAGTAGTTTTTAAAATTGCATTTCAACCACCAAAACCTCATATAGCTTAGCTTAATCATCTTCTTGCATTCCTAGTGTACTTTCCACTCCGATACCTCACGTACTACAATGATACGAGTAGAGTGAGTATTGAAAGCAGAGAAAATTCCTACTTATCAACCCTAAACCCTAAATCGATTGTTTTAGGTTAAAATTGATATGATACATTAATTTTGTTAGCATATTCTCAATTCAGAGTTAAAATAACAAATATATGAACCCCAAATAATTAACCGAACTATAAACTATGATTCATATAAAATTTGGTATACACTTTTCAAGTTTTAGATATCACTAAAATATCATTTATTTTGATTATACACACTTTTAATCATCATCAAATGTATTTAAATTTATTTTTAAAAATATTTTTGATGTTTTGGACAAATTCAAAATTTGCGAGGGGTCCATAGCAAATCTGTCGCAAATGAATATTTATAGAAAACCATCAAAAATATATTTATATTCGTATTCAATTTTACACTACGGAGACACGGGCCAAGAGATCATAACAGTCAAATCTTCAACCTCACAAGTCACAAGCAGAGAGGTTGGTGGATCATCTGAAATCTGCTAATAAATGTTACAGATTCGGTCAAGAAGAAAAAACTTACAACATTGTAGCTGCTCATGGTTATTTTGGCCGATTGATCTTCCGTTTCAACAATTCTCGTTCTTTACATTTCTTTTTAGCGGCTTGGCTGGTAGAGGGTATTTGATTTACTGCTTTAGGTATTAGCACTATGGCTTTCAACCTTGAAACCTCTCCTTTTCTTTAGTACACACCTAGCGCAGCAACTTTTCTCAGTACACTACTCTGTGCTTTACCTGCTTTTTCTTCTCAGTCTAGAATACTTATTTGAAGCTGGTTGGCAGGCGAAGTTGGTTTACTAGCTAGCAAGATCGGTGTACTTACACTCTCACTAGTACTCGCCTAGCCCAGGCGTATTCCCCAGGCGTATTCAATTAATCAGACCGAAGCTATCCTCTGCTGTTGGGATCCGTACTGTCAGCTTCTGTTTAAAGAGTCTTCCTTCTGCGTCTGGGCCTTCCCTTAAGATGAGAACAAGAGGGGAATGGAAGGGAAAGCTACTCTCTTGATCACGCAGATCTGATTATATATCATATTTCCATAGCAAACCTGAACAAACATCACATGACAGCAGATGTGGTCACCATCATATGTACTCAAGATATTGTGTTTGGAGAGGTGGATAGATAGGACGACTAGTTGAGGCGTTCGTTAACCTTTTTCTTATCTGGAATTTTTCCTTCTTTTTCGTTCAATTGGTGGAAATCAAGACAAAAAACCGGGCACACGATGGCTGGAGGAACCCCTAGTGAACCGGGATTAGGTAGGTGGAATAGTGCAACTAGGGCGGGAGGCTAGTAAGACCTATGAGAGGCATTTGGCGCGAGTTAGAGTGATGATCATGCTTAGAAGTGTTTATTCATCCTCTCAAAATTATATGTATCATGAGTTTTCAAGAAAATGTAAATTGTTACCCAAGCGTTTCTCTTGTAACTCTTTTACTTCTCTACAATCATTAACTATATATCTTATGTTGATTTTATTATGATATACATTTTTCAAGTTTTAGATATGGTATCACTAAAATGTCATCTATTTTGATTATACACACTTCTAATCACAATCAAATGAATTTAAATTTGTTTTTAAAAGTATTTTTGATGTTTTTGACAAATTCAAAATTTACTAGGGATTTGCAAGGGGTCCGTAGTAAAATCTGTCGCAAATGAATATTTATAGAAAACTATCAAAAATACGTTTATATTCGTATTCAATTTTATTTTAAAATGCTTAGAAGTGTATAGTCATCCTATCAAAGTTATACTTATCATGAGTTTTCAAGAAATTGTAAATAGTTATCCAAGCGTTTCTTTTGTAACTCTTTTACTTCTCTATTATCATTAACTATATATATTATGTTGATATCATTATGATATATATTTTTCAAGTTTCATATAGGGTATCACTAAAATACCATTGCAATTTCATCGCAACTTTGTGATATACTCCTTATGTCACAAATTTCCGTCGCAAATCGCATATTTTCTTATAGTGAGGCGAGATCTTTGGAAACCCGACGATAAGCCATCTTCGTCAACTACATCAGATGGAAGGCAACGACAGAAAAACAGCATAAAGAAGAGCTCCTTCTTCAGCTTCTTTAAATCACAAAGGTCTTCGTCTCATAAAGTTGAAGAACACGCATGTGACGACAACGTGTTCACAAGAAAGGCATAGGCCAGAGATGAAGATAATAGTTTTTGGGTGGCTGAGCCTGGTATTGACCGTAAAGCTTCGGCCTACATTGACAAGTTCCATGCCTCTTGTGTCTGAGTCGGAATGCCAACCTCTCCCTCCTTGCCAATCTCATGCCTAGCAGACTAATATATTTAAAATAATAAGAAAATGGGTTATGTAACACTCCAGGAAATACATCTCAAAGAAAGATCGACGCTTACTCGTTGGGACAATGCGCCTCCAAATTCCTTCCATTGCAGGACAGTCGCGTAGTATATGTAAGATGGATTCCTCGCCACCTTTACATACCTGACATATACTTGTATTACTTAAGTGTCTCCGCAATCTCTCCATGTCTGTCATGAGTACATGATGCACAGGTAGCCATAAAAACATTCTCACTCTTTCCGGAGCTATAACTTTCCAAACCCGTTCAAACATGTTGTTCATGTTCGGTTTATATATCACCTCTTTGGTAAGCAAAGCATAGGCGGACTTTACTGTAAATGTGCCATCGTGATGCTCTCCCCAGGATAGTCGATCTCGTGCCCCTGTCACATCATCCAACACCACTGTTCCCATCCTCAGCATAATATATGTCGATAAGTATGGCCCAAGTTGAGTGAAGTTCCATCCCCTGCCGTTTAACCAGAAGTCACGGACCCGTAGAGCAAACATTTGTTCGGGAATCTCCCCTACTACCTGCTCCACAAGTGGCTTATCTGTTAACCATCTGTCTTGCCAGAATCTAATTGTGTTCCCGTCCCCAACTAACCATTTTAACCCCGGCAGAGTTACATCTCTCATCCCCATCATTAGACTCTGCCATGTCGAGGATTATGTTCCCTTTGCTATTTTCCACCCTGGGTCATTGACTCTGTAAGTCTGTACTTACTCAGAACTACTCGTGCCCATAAGCTGGTCTGATCCTGCAACAACCTCCATCCAAGTTTCGCCAACAGCGCCTTGTTCATGCCTTGAGATGTTCTTATACCAAGCCCTCCTTCTCTCTTTGGGACGCAGACTCGCTTCCAGGCCAGTAAGTGTTGTTTCTTCTTGTCAGTTGTACTTCCCCAAATAAAGGAGCACGCATCCGATCGAGACTTTTTAGTGTCGAGCTAGGCAGAGCAATAGTACTCATAGAATGAATGGGTATCGATGAGAGCACCGCCTTTGTCATGGTTAGTCTCCCTGCCGAGCTCAAAACACGCCCTTTCCAACCTGCCAATCGTGAAGACACCTTCTCGAGTACTTCTCCAAATGTCTCTTTATTGATTCGCGTATGTAGGATAGGCATCCCAAGATACCTCCCCAACTCCCGCGTTGCTTGAATAGCACGCTCCTCTGCTATTAACTCTCCAAATCCCGATGAATATTGTTCAAGAAGAATATCTTTGATTTTTCCAAGCTAATTTTCTGTCCTGAGGCAACACAAAACTTCTCCAATACCTTCCTGATCACCCTGATTTGTGCCACTGATGCTTCCGCAAACAAAATGAGATCAACCCCAAAGCACACATGCAATATCTTCGGCCCCCCGCGAGAAATACTTATCGGTTTCCACTCCTTAGCATTTATCGAATGCTCAATCATATGACACAATCTCTCAAGACATATCATAAACAGATACAGTGACAGGGGGTCCCCCTGTCTCAAACCTCGCTTTGGTATGAAAGAATCTGTCCTTTCCCCATTCCAAAGCAAACTCATCTTAGGACCAGCGACACAACTCATGATCCAGCTCACCCATTTCGCCGGTAGACCTGCTGCATTTAACGTATCACTGGATTGGGCGGGTCCTATAAGTTTGGGGATCACTCTCTTTAGTCTCATCACCATAGCTTTTGTAATCGTTTTAAATAAAACATTACACAGACTAATAGGGCGAAACTGCTTTATCGTCTCCGACTTGAAGACTTTGGCTATCAACACTACAATTGCGTCATTCGTACCACTCGGCATAGTTCCCGTCCGGAAGAAATCCAAGACAAACCGAACAACCGAGTCTTCTACTACATCCCAGCACTCATGATAGAAAACCGGTTGGAAACCATCCGGACCCGGCGCTTTATATTTTCCCATACTCCGGATTGGGTGTTCCACTTCCACCGCTGTGAATGGTTTGTTCAAATCTCTAAGCTCCTTTGTCGTTAGTCCTATGAACCCCTCTCTCGGTAATGACGGAACGACTGGATCCACATCATCCAGTGAGTACAACTGTGAAAAGTACTCGATGGCCAGCTTCTCTAAATCACTAGAAACCCAATTCCCTGCATCATCCTTTTGAGTCTCTATACGATTTCTCTGTTGTCTTATCACCGTTAGAGTGTGGAAATATTTCGTATTCCTATCTCTGAGTGCGATCTCCTTGTTTCTCTACTTTTGGAACCAGATTACTTCCTCCTGTTCCAGGACAATATTAAATTCTTTTAGTAGTTCCTCCTCTTTAACCAGCAGATCATCCATTTGATTCACTTCTAAAAGGTCTTGCACAACCTTGATCTCCGCCATTAGCTTCTCCTTCTTTATATGGACATCCCCGAAGACCTCTTTTAGTTCCTGCAGTGCCACTGGTGTCTGTATTTCCCCACTCCAAGATGTCGCCAGCATCTGTATTTCCCTACTCCAAGATGTCGCCAGAAATTGTAAATTATTACAAGTACCCAAACGTTTCTCTTGTAAATTTTTTACTTCTCTACAATCATTAAATATATATCTTACGTTCAATTTATTATGATATACATTTTTCAAGTTTTAGATATGCTATCATTAAAATATAATCTATTTTTTATACACACTTTTAATCATCATCAAATGAAATTTTTTTTTAAAAGTATTTTCGATGTTTTGGACAAATTCAAAATTTGTGAGGGATTTGCGAGGGGTTCTTAGCAAATCTGTCGCAAATGAGTATTTATAGAAAACCATCAAAATACGTTTATATTTGTATTCAATTTTTTTTTAAAATTATTAGAATTGTTTATTCATCCTATCAAAATTATACTTAAATTGTTACCTTAACATTTCTCTTGTAACTCTTTTACATCTCTACAATCATTAACTATATATCTTATGTTGATTTTATTATGATATACATTTTTCAAGTTTTTAGATATGGTATCACTAAATTGTCATCTATTCTGATTATACACACTTCTAATCATCATCAAATGAATTTAAATTTGTTTTTAAAAGTATTTTTGATGTTTTGGACATATTCAAAGTTTATGAGTGATTTGCAAGGGGTCCATAGCAAATCTGTCGCAAATGAGTATTTATAGAAAACTATCAAAAATACGTTTATATTCGTATTCAATTTTATTTTAAAATTATACTTATCATGAGTTTTCAAGAAATTATAATTAATTATCCAAGCATTTCTCTTGTAACTCTTGTACTTCTCTATTATCACTAACTATATAATTATGTTGATATCATTATGATATACATTTTTCAAGTTTCATATAGGGTATCACTAAAATACCATGGCAATTTCATCGCAACTTTGTGATATACTCCTTATGTCACAAATTTTCATCGCAAATCGCATGTTTTCTTATAGTGAGCCGAGATCTTTGGAAACCCGACGAGAGGCCATCTTCGTCAACTACATCAGATGGAAGGCAACGACAAAAAAACAGCATAAAGAAGAGCTCCTTCTTCAGCTTCTTTAAATCACGAATGTCTTCGTCTCATAAAGTTGAAGAACACGCATGTGACGACAACGTGTTCACAAGAAAAGCATAGGCCAGAGATGAAGACAATCGTTTTTGGGTGGCTGAGCCTGGTATTGACCGTAAAGCTTCGGCCTACATTGACAAGTTCCATGCCTCTTGTGTCTGAGTCAGAATGCCAACCTCTTCCTCCTTGCCAATCTCATGCCTAGCAGACTAATATATTTAAAATAATAAGAAAATGGGTTCTGTAACACTAGTATAACAAAGTCGTATATCAATTAATTACGAGGGAAGATTATGACAAACTGATATGAATTTTTATTTTTTTAGAAGGAATTTATGTTTGATATCACTGTTTGGTATATTTATTACAAACTATTATGAGGGAACTTATATTTAGTTTCACTAAAATGTCATCTATTTTGATTATACACACTTCTAATTATCATCAAATGACTTTTTTTTTTTAAAAATAATTTCGCAGTTTTGTACAAATTCAAAATTTTCGAGGGATTTGACAGGGATCCGAATCAAATCCGTTGCAAATGAGTATTTATAGAAAATTATTAAAAATATGTTTATATTCTTATTCAATTTTAGTTTAAGATGGTTAGAAATGTTTATTTATCCTATCAAAATTATACTTATCATGAGTTTTCAAGAAATTGTAAATTATTACAAGTACTCAAGTGTTTCTCTTGTAAATGTTTTACTTCTCTACAATCTTTAAATATATATCTTACGTTCATTTTATTATGATATACATTTTTCAAGTTTTAGATATGGTATCATTAAAATATCATCTATTTTGATTATACACACTTCTAATCATCATCAAATGAATTTAATTTATTTGTTTAAGTATTTTCGATGTTTTGGAAAAATTCAAAATTTGTGCGAGGGATTCGTAACAAATCAGTCGCAAATGAGTATTTATAGAAAACCATCAGAATACGTTTAAATCACGAAGGTCTTCGTCTCATAAGATGGAAGGCAACAACAGAAAAACAGCATAAAGAATAGCTCCTTCTTCAGCTTCTTTAAATCACGAAGGTCTTCGTCTCATAGAGTTGAAGAACACGCATGTGACAACAACGTGTTCAAAAGAAAGGCATAGGCCAGAGATGAAGACAATCATTTTTGGGTGGCTGAGCCTGTATTGAACGTAAAGCTTTGGCTTACATTGACAAGTTCCATGCCTCTTGTGTCTGAGTCGGAATGCCAACCTCTCCCTCCTTGCCAATCCCATGCCTAGCAGACTAATATATTTAAAATAATAACAAAATTTGTTCTGTAAAACTCGTATAATTACGAGGGAAGATTATAACAAACTAATATGAATTTTTATTTTGTTAGAAGAAATTTATGTTAGGTATCACTATTTGGTATATTTGATACAAATTATTACGAGAGATTTATATTTAGTATCTATAAAATATCATCTATTTTGATTATACACACTTCTAATTATCATCAAATGAATTTAATTTTTTTTTTAAAGTAATTTCGATGTTTTGGACAATTTCAAAATTTGCGAGGGATCCGAGCAAATCCGTTGCAAATGAGTATTTATAGAAAATCATCAAAAATATGTTTATATTCTTAATCAATTTTATTTTAAGATGGTTAGAAGTGTTTATTCATCCTATCAAAATTATACTTATCATGAGTTTTCAAGGAATTGTAAATTATTACAAGTAACCAAGTGTTTCTCTTGTAAATTTTTTACTTCTCTACAATCATTAAATATATATCTTACGTTCATTTTATTATGATATACAATTTTCAAGTTTTAGATATGGTATCATTAAAATATCATATATTTTGATGAGACACACTGCTAATCATCATCAAATGAATTTAATTTTCTTTTTTAAGTATTCTCGATGTTTTGGACAAATTCAAAATTTGTGAGGGATTTGCGAGGGGTTCGTAGCAAATTTGTCGCAAATGAGTATTTATAGAAAACCATCAAAATACGTTTATAATTGTATTCAATGTTTTTTAAAAATTATTAGAATTATTTATTCATCCTATCAAAATTATACTTATCATGAGTTTTCATGAAATTGTAAATTGTTACGTAAATATTTCTCTTGTAACTCTTTTACATCTCTACAATCATTAACTATATATCTTATGTTGATTTTATTATGATATACATTTTTCAAGTTTTTAGATATGGTATCACTAGATTGTCATCTATTTTGATTATACACACTTCTAATCATCATCAAATGAATTTACTTTTGTTTTTAAAAGTATTTTCGATGTTTTGGACAAATTCAAAATTTACGAGTGATTTGCAAGGTGTCCGTAGCAAATCTGTCGCAAATGAGTATTTATAGAAAACTATCAAAAATATGTTTATATCCGTATTCAATTTTATTTTAAAATGGTTAGAAGTGGTTACTCATCCTATTAAAATTATACTTATCATGAGTTTTTAAGAAATTGTAAATAGTTATCCAAGCAGTTCTCTTGTAACTCTTGTACTTCTCTATTATCATTAACTATATAATTATGTTGATATCATTATGATATACATTTTTCAAGTTTCATATAGGGTATCAATAAAATACCATTGCAATTTCATCGCAACTTTGTGATATACTCCTTATGTCACAAATTTCTGTCGCAAATCGCATGTTTTCTAATAGTGAGCCGAGATCTTTGGAAACCCAACGAGAGGCCATCTTCGTCAACTACAGTAGATGGAAGGCAACAACAGAAAAACAGCATAAAGAAGAGCTCCTTCTTCAGCTTCTTTAAATCACGAAGTTCTTCGTCTCATAAAGTTGAAGAACACGCATGTGACGACAACGTGTTCACAGGAAAGGCATATGCCAGAGATGAAGACAATCGTTTTGGGGTTGCTGAGCCTGGTATTGACCGTAAAGCTTCGGCCTACATTGACAAGTTACATGCCTCTTGTGTCTGAGTCGGAATGCCAACCTCTCCCTCCTTGCCAATCTCTTGCCTAGCAAACTAATATATTTCAAATAATAAGAAAATGGGTTTTGTAACACTCGTATAACAAAATCGTATATCAATTAATTACGAGGAAAGATTATGACAAACTAATATGAATTTTTATATTTTTAGAAGGAATTTATGTTTGATATATTAAATACAAACTATTATGAGGGAACTTATATTTAGTATCACTAAAATATCATCTATTTTGATTATACACACTACTAATTATCATCAAATGAATTTACTTTTTTTTTTAAGTAATTTTGATGTTTTGTACAAATTCAAAATTTTCGAGGGATTTGACAGGGATCCGAATCAAATCCGTTGCAAATGAGTATTTATAGAAAATCATTAAAAATATGTTTATATTCTTATTCAATTTTAGTTTAAGATGGTTAGAAGTGTTTATTAATCCTATCAAAATGATACTTATCATGAGTTTTCAGGAAATTGTAAATTATTACAAGTACCCAAGTGTTTCTCTTGAAATTTTTTTACTTCTCTACAATCTTTAAATATATATCTTACGTTCATTTTATTATGATATATATTTTTCAAGTTTTAGTTATGGTATCATTAAAATATCATCTATTTTGATTATACACACTTCTAATCATCTTCAAATGAATTTAATTTATTTGTTTAAGTATTTTCGATGTTTTGGACAAATTTAAAATTTGTGAGGGATTTTTGCGAGGGGTTCGTAGCAAATCTGTCGCAAATGAGTTTTTATAAAAAACCATCAAACTACGTTTATATTTGTTTTCAATTTTATTTCAAAATTGTTAAAAGTGGTTATTCATCCAATCAAAATTATACTTATCATGAGTTTTCATAAAATTGTAAATTGTTATCCAAACATTTCTCTTGTAACTCTTTTACTTCTCTACAATCATTAACAATATATCTTATGTGATTTTATTATGATATACGTTTTTCAAGTTTTAGATATGGTATCAGTAAAATGTCATCTATTTTGATTATACGCACTTCTAATCATCACCAAATGAATTTAAATTTGTTTTTAAAAGTATTCTCGATTTTTTGGACAAATTCAAAATTTGTGAGGGATTTGCAAGGGGTTCGTAGCAAATCTGTCGCAAATGAGTATTTATAGAAAACCATCAAAATACGTTTAAATTTGTATTCAATTTTATTTTTTTAAATGGTTAGAAGTGTTTATTCCTCCTATTAAAATTATACATATCATTAGTTTTCATGAAATTGTAAATTGTTACCCAAACATTTCTCTTGTAACTCTTTTACTTCTCTACAATCATTAACTATATATCTTATGTTGATTTTATTATGATATACCATTTTCAAGTTTTAGATATGATATCACTAAAATTTCATCTATTTTGATTATACACACTTCTAATCATCATCAAATGAATTTAAATTTGTTTTTAAAAGTATTTTCGATGATTTGGACAAATTCAAAATTTACGAGTGATTTTCAAGGGGTCCGTAGCAAATATGTCGCAAATGAGTATTTATAGAAAACTATCAAAAATACGTTTATATTCATATTCAATTTTAATTTAAAATGGTTAGAAGTGTTTATTCATCCTATCAAAATTATACTTATCATGAGTTTTTAAGAATTTGTAAATAGTTATCCAAGCGTTTTTCTTGTAACTCTTGTACTTTTCTATTATCATTAACTATAAATATTATGTTGATATCATTATGATATACATTTCTAAAATTTCATATAGGGTATCACTAAAATACCGTCGCAATTTCATCTCAACTTTGTGATATAGTCCTTATGTCACAAATTTCCGTCGCAAATCGCATGTTTTCTTATAGTGAGCCGAGATCATTGGAAACCCGACGAGAGGCCATCTTCGTCAACTACATCAGATGGAAGCCAACAACAGAAAAAAGCATAAATAAGAACTCCTTCTTCAGCTTCTTTAAATCACGAAGGTCTTCGTCTCATAAAGTTAAAGAACATGCATGTGACGGCAACGTGTTCACAAGAAAGGCATAGGTCAGAGATGAAGACAATCTTTTTTGGGTGGCTGAGCCTGGTATTGACCGTAAAGCTTCGGCCTACATTGACAAGTTCCATGCCTCTTGTGTCTGAGTCGGAATGCCAATCTCTCTCTCCTTGCCAATCTCATGCCTAGCAGACTAACATATTTAAAATAATAAGAAAATGGGTTTTGTAACACTCGTATAACAAAATTGTATATCAATTAATTACGATGGAAGATTATGACAAACTAATATGAATTTTTATTTTTTTAGAAGGAAATTATGTTTGGTATCACTATTTGGTATATTTAATACAAACTATTACGAGGGAATTTTTATTTAGTATCACTAAAATATAATCTATTTTGATTATAGACACTTCTAATTATCATCAAATGAATTTTAATTTGTTTTTAGAAGTAATTTCGATGTTTTGGACAAAATCATAATTTGCGAGGGATCCATAGCAAATCCGTTGCAAATGAGTATTTATAGAAAATCATCAAAAATATGTTTATATTCTTATTCAATTTTATTTCAAAATGGTTAGAAGTGTTTATTCATCCTATCAAAATTATACTTATCATGAGTTTTCAAGAAATAGTAAATTATTACAAGTACCCAAGTGTTTCTCTTGTAAATGTTTTACTTCTCTACAATCATTAACTATGTATCTTACGTTCATTTTATTATGATATACATTTTTCAAGTTTTAGATATGGTATCACTAAAATATCATCTATTTTGATTATACACACTTCTAATCATCATCAAATGAATTTAATTTTTTTAAGTGTTTTTGTTGTTTTGTACAAATTCAAAATTTGTGAGTATTTATAAAAAACAATCAAAATACGTTTATATTGGTATTCAATTTTATTTTAAAGTTGTTAGAATTGTAGCATATCTGTCGCGAATGAGTATTTATAGAAAACCATCAAAATACGTTTATATTTGTATTCAATTTTATTTTAAAGTTGTTAGAATTGTTTATTCATCCTATCAAAATTATAATTATCACGAGTTTTCAAGAAATTGTAATATTGTTACCCAAACATTTCTCTTGTAACTCTTTTACTTCTCTACAATCATTAACTATATATCTTATGTTAATTTTATTATGATATACATTTTTCAATTTTTAGATATGGTATCACTAAAATGTCATCTATTTTGATTATACACACTTCTAATCACAATCAAATGAATTTAAATTTGTTTTTAAAAGTATTTTTGATGTTTTTGACAAATTCAAAATTTACTAGGGATTTGCAAGGGGTCCGTAGTAAAATCTGTCGCAAATGAATATTTATAGAAAACTATCAAAAATACGTTTATATTCGTATTCAATTTTATTTTAAAATGCTTAGAAGTGTATAGTCATCCTATCAAAGTTATACTTATCATGAGTTTTCAAGAAATTGTAAATAGTTATCCAAGCGTTTCTTTTGTAACTCTTTTACTTCTCTATTATCATTAACTATATATATTATGTTGATATCATTATGATATATATTTTTCAAGTTTCATATAGGGTATCACTAAAATACCATTGCAATTTCATCGCAACTTTGTGATATACTCCTTATGTCACAAATTTCCGTCGCAAATCGCATATTTTCTTATAGTGAGGCGAGATCTTTGGAAACCCGACGATAAGCCATCTTCGTCAACTACATCAGATGGAAGGCAACGACAGAAAAACAGCATAAAGAAGAGCTCCTTCTTCAGCTTCTTTAAATCACAAAGGTCTTCGTCTCATAAAGTTGAAGAACACGCATGTGACGACAACGTGTTCACAAGAAAGGCATAGGCCAGAGATGAAGATAATAGTTTTTGGGTGGCTGAGCCTGGTATTGACCGTAAAGCTTCGGCCTACATTGACAAGTTCCATGCCTCTTGTGTCTGAGTCGGAATGCCAACCTCTCCCTCCTTGCCAATCTCATGCCTAGCAGACTAATATATTTAAAATAATAAGAAAATGGGTTATGTAACACTCCAGGAAATACATCTCAAAGAAAGATCGACGCTTACTCGTTGGGACAATGCGCCTCCAAATTCCTTCCATTGCAGGACAGTCGCGTAGTATATGTAAGATGGATTCCTCGCCACCTTTACATACCTGACATATACTTGTATTACTTAAGTGTCTCCGCAATCTCTCCATGTCTGTCATGAGTACCTGATGCACAGCTAGCCAAATCTGTCGCAAATGTTTTTAAAAGTATTTGTTTTTAAAAGTATTTTCGATGTTTTAGACAAATTCAAAATTTACGAGGGATTTGCAAGGGGTCCGTAGTAAATCTGTCGCAAATGATTATTTATAGAAATCTATCAAAAATACGTTTATATTCGTATTCATTTTTATTTTAAAATGGTTAGAAGTATTTATTCATCCTATCAAAAATTATACTTATCATGAGTTTTCAAGAAATTGTAAATAGTTATCCAAGCGTTTCTCTTGTAACTCTTGTACTTCTCTATTATCATTAAATATATATATATATTATGTTGATATCTTTATGATATACATTTTTCAAGTTTCATATAAGGTATCACTAAAATACCATTGCAATTTCATCGTAACTTTGTGATATACTCCTTATGTCACAAATTTCTGTTGCAAATCACATGTTTTCTTATAGTGAGCCAAGATCTTTGGAAACTCGACGAGAGGCCATATTCGTCAACTACATCAGATGGAAGGCAACAACGGAAAAACAGCATCAAGAAGAACAACGTTTCTCTTGTAACTCTTTTACTTCTTTACAACTATTAACTATATATCTTATGTTGTTTTTATTATGATATACACTTTTTAAGTTTTAGATATGGTATAGCTAAAATATCATCTATTTTGATTATACACACTTCTAATCATCATCAAATGAATTTAAATTTGTTTTTAAATGTATTTTCGATGTTTTGGACAAAATCAAAATTTGCGAGTGATCCGTAGCAAATCTGTCGCAAATGAGTATTTTCAGAAAACCATCAAAAATATTTTTATTTTCGTATTCAATTTTATTTTAAAATGATTAGAAGTGTTTATTCATCCTATCAAATTTTATACTTAACATGAGTTTTCATGAAATTGTAAATTGTTACCCAAGTCTTTCTCTTGTAACTCTTTAACATGAGTTTTCATGAAATGCCTCAGAAAAGGGTAGCTTAGAAGGGGAACATACAAATTAGACTAAGGTAGAAAATAAATAGGTGCTTGGGTAGATGATGAGAATTTATCCTTGTTGCATCGAATAGTTTTTACCTTTAGCATTTTGCATTAAGACGATTCCTTCATTGAATGATCCCATCTAGACACTTAACCCGTTCGCACTACGAGTTCATCTTTACCTCGTGACCTTACCCATAACCAAGTGAGCGGACTGATGATCATGAGCATGATTCACGTTTTAAATTTTTAAAATGAATGTTAAAGGGAATTTGAATGTGCATCTAAGTTGAGATTGATTTTGCTTGGTGTTGTGATGAATGTGTCTAAGGCTTTTTGAGTAAGTGGAATTCGGTCTGCATCCTAGAAACTTGAACTTAGACATTGACTTGATTTCTTTCAAATGGCATTTTGGATTCGGATTTATACTCTCTTTTCAAAACCTCACCCCTCGATTGGCTTTTGTTCGCTTGAAGGCAAGCAAAAAGGCTAGTTTGGTGGTGTTGATATCCCTGCAATTTACACCTTTTTGACATGCATTTCATGCTAGTTAGGATCTCATTCATTCACTTTTTTCCTAGTTCTTGTACCATATCCATTCATGTTAGGTCTAGGATGCATTAGGTTAGGTTTTTGAATATACTTGCATGTTTGGAGTGTTTATCAGGTGCTAAGAGTGTGTGGAGGTTATTCGAAGAATAAGGTCCCAAGAGAGATCCAAAGGAGGAAAGATGGGGATTGTCTCGTAGAATCGGGCATTGGTCACGGCCACTAAGCCTATATGGGCAAGTACAAGGATGACCTTGAAGTATGGCAACGACTTGACCCCGATGAAGGTATCCCGTAGTGAAGGTCCCACAAGATGTTCTCCGAGAATGAATATCGGAGCAAGGCAACAGGATGAGCCCAATACGAGCAGCAGGCAACAGACTTCACAACGAAAAGGTCCCAAAACATGTCTCCGATATGGAAGCCACACGAAGAACAAGAGGACTTGGCATCTCGGCTTGTTCCCACGGCTTGACCCTGAAACACTACACGCCAAGAAAGTACCAATTTCGGGCAAGTGGTCCCGGCGTGTAGGGGTTTTCCTCATTTATTATAAATACTACTCCATCTGTTTCACAAAGAGTGTCATTCTGACATTTTTCACACAAATTAAGAAAAACTTGTAAATCTCTTTTATACCCTTTATTAATACACTAAATCAGTTTCTCTCTCTAATTAATAGGTTAAAATAGTAGGGATAAAATTGAGATTTGGTTTAAAAAATTGCATTGAAAACATAAAGTGACACTCTTTGTGAAACAAAAATCAAGAGTCAAAATGACACTCTTTGTGAAACGGAGGGAGTACTTGTCTTTCACCTTCTCTCTCTCTCTCTTTGGTTCCACTTTTATTTAGAGCCCATTAACCCATCTTCAGCTTTCTTTTTGTAACCAAAACTCTTTGGTTTTCTTCATTAAAGTTTTGTTTAAAAGCTTGAACCTTTTATGCATTTTTGAAGTTTAAAACAAGTCTTATTCCATAGTACTTCTTGTTAGAGCTTCTTTCTTTTCTTGTTTTAGACTGTCTTGCGAGCTATGAGTTGCTTTCTCATCCTTGTGGATCTTGAGGCTTCTCTAATGGCGCGTGAGTAATCATTTTAAGGGTTTTGATGGGCTAAAAGAACCAAGGGATTTACATTTCTTGCTTAACTAGAACATAAAGTTTGATTATTTCTTGTTTATCGCTCTCAATGCTTAGTTTAGTCTGATCATCTAGTCTAAAGTCCTTAGGCGTCTTGTATGAATACCACATTCAAGATTAGCCAAACCCATAAACAAGAGTTCGATCTTTCTTAGACTAAGAGATTAGCTGTCTAAGAGATCTTACGGTTCATTCATTTTGCATTCATAATTAGATTAATTGTAACGTTTGTCTCATTTAAGGCTTTAAGACATGTTGCATTAGTATTTGCATAGTTCCTTGCATATTTGCATTATTTTCAGGGTTGTTTGGTGTACATAGAGCTGTGTTGGATGCTGAGCATGGACAAGAAGTCAAAAGAAGAACCTAGGAGTTGCTAGAATTCAAGAGTAGAAATCGGACAAACAAAGACCAAGAAGATCGAGGTGGAGTTCGACCAAAATGGTCAATCTTGAGCCAAGATCGACCCCTAGATCGAGGTGTGCTGGTCATTTCAAGATTTAGATCGAACTCAAGATCGACCAAGCCTAGCCATTTCAAGGTACACCACGCACCAAGATTGACCAAGCCCTGCCATTTCAAGGTTTAGATCGACCAAACTGGTCAATCTTTCGTACCAGCTTTTCCTTCCTCCTTTGGACAGCTCACAAACTTTGTCTTTTTGTGAGGGGACCAATCTTTTGGCCAACATCTTAAACTATTTTCTGAGGCATCCACATTTTATTTTTGGGATGTCTCTCTCCCATTTTAGACCTAGCTACCATTATAGGGCAAAAACTTTAGTTTTGTAAAGTTTGGATTTATTTTTATGCTAAGTACTTCTTTTTTAAAGCTTTTATCTTTCTTCTTGTTTTAGCTAATAATGTTTAGCTCTTCTTCTCTTATGATTATGGGTGGTTTGAATATTGTTAGTGAGTAGTCGTTCTTGGATTTGAAGATGGGTTAGATTAGGGAGATTTAAGTGGAAAGCTTGGTGTTTGGGACTTAATTTCATAAAATCCTTTCTAATTTAGTGTTCCTAGTGTTAGATTAGCATAAACCATGCAATCTAAATACAAGGGCATTTTTCACCCACAAGGGGTTTGATGAAATGCCCCAATCAACTAAATGAAGAGATTTACCTTTTTATACCAAGATATTGGTTGTCTAAGGGGTTTATTGATTCATTTAGGATTAGGTTCTCCACCTTTACAAATTCTCCCCTTTACTAATGAGAATTAAATACTTGGTTGAGGATTAACACTAGATTAGTACCACCTAAGTTGGAAAAGTCTAAGTTAACAATTGGGATTAGTGCCACCTAAGATGGAAAAGTCTAAGTGAGATTCCTATATCTAAAAATGAGAATTGTTGGAGTATAACATCAAGTTAGTCATCTTAATCTTCTTATTCAATTACCCCATCTTCGAATTCTTGCTTTTATTTATTGCACATTTCAAACTTAGCTTCCTTTCTTTGAGTTTAGTCTTGTTTATTGTTTATTTAAAGTCTTCTAACTTATTACTTGTTCAAGGTTTAATAGGTTTAATTTTTATGCATTCTTTCCATTTCAATTAGGTTGTTAGATTTTTCTCTCTTTGATTGTGCTTAGATTGGATAGATTTATGCATTCCTAGTGTTTTTTATCTCTACCCCTCTGGATTGATACCTAAAATACTACAATGACAAGAGTAGTAGAGTTTTAGGAATTGATTGCTAGAACCTAAAAAATCCTACTATCATACCGCTTTGCGAAAGCTAGTCTATGGTGATAGAGATTCAAAAAGGTTATACCCAAACACCATGGGTTAAACGTCTTATGGATCCCTTTACCTAAGAATCACCATCAAAAGACCATGTCTTGATGTGATCCAAAAGCTTCGCTTGATTTTATGACTCCCAGAGTTACCTAGTTCATAAAACACATCTTGATCCTTCTTTTATTGATAAAGTTTAAGCCTTTCATCTTTCAAACTGTACTTCTTGCTCAAGTAGTTTAAAGTTTAGCTTTTTATGGTCTTGAGTGACACAAGATCTAGTTTTTAGTAGTTTTTGATATTAAAGTCCCAACCTTTAGTCATAGCAAGTTTGACTTTTAACACCGATATAGCGGAAGTGTCAACTAAACAACCTCCAATGGATTGATATCCCATACACTATACTACAACAGTCTGGTGGTGGGTCATTGAAACCCTAAGAGCATAAAAACCTGTTATCAGCTCCTGCTGTAGCTAGAAAAGACCATCCCAATATGAGTGGTGCAACTTCATCATTTGGAGTTTTGACAATGTAGAAGTCAACCAAGACTCTATAATCGCCTATGGTGACCGGCATATCGCAAGCTAGTTCTCTCGCGGTTTTGGAATATTTATTAGCAAAACTGATCCTCACTCTTGTTGTGTAGGGGTGCTTAATCTTCACCTTGCAAGCTAACGTCTTGCTAACGTCTTTGGTAGTATGCTAACGGTGGAGCCCGAATCGCACAATGAATCCTTGATTTAGACTCTTTTGATGGTGCATGAGATGAACAATTGTCCTGGATCTTGGATCTTCTTTAAACTTTGAGCTTCTGATAACATGCGTATTTTACCCATTTTTATCATCATAAGTGAGTGCTTTAATAAGCATTTCACTAAGGTTTTAATGCATAAACACTAGATTTCGAGTATTTGGTTGTTCAAGACTCTTTTCAGGTAAACTTAGCAAAATACGCTTATTTTGGATCAAAATGAACAATTCCGGAAACAATGCTCGAGGACAAAAGTTCGACACCAAACAAAGGCCTTCCCACCACAAGATGAAGCTCATATTTGGAGACAATGTGGTTTGAGAACAATCCCACGGTTGGATCTCAAGTTATGGAAGAAGCAAGAAGGTCCGTCAAGCACCCGGAAGACCAAGATGGCCGCACCACTGCCTATCCAGAAGACCAGTGGCCGCGCCACGGCCAATCGCTCGCGCGGCCAGGCTACTCGTAGTTCCTGAGCCCATTTTAAGCCCATCTTAAACCCGCAGCCGTCTTATGCAAGCCAAGACCTAATTGACGACCAAGGGAACTTGAAGACCTATATATACTTGATGTTTAGGGTTTTTTTAGGGAGTTAGAAGTTTTCTTTTCATAGTTTCAATGTTTTACTCCTAACGGCCACATATCTATTTCTCTCTCGATCTCCATCCTTGTTCTTCGAGGGAGATCGATTTCTGCTGAAACCTTTGTTACTTTTCATTGATTTATACAAGTATGCATTCATCAATCACATTTTCTACTCTTTTTTCATGTCTGAGTAGTTTACTTTCGTTGGGTGTTCTTTAAGGGGATCTATGGGGAATTTCATTAACTGTTATTTGACCAATTGTGTAGGTCGTAGACTAGGGTTTTCTTTCTTACCACATTTGTTCTTATTGCATGAATATGGCGTCATGAACTAGAGTCTGATCTAAGGGTTTTGAGAGCCGCTAATGTGTTGAATCTCATATCCGGACCTAGTGGGGTGGAGCGCATCATTCCTGGAACGCTTGTGCGTGATCAGGGAGATGTCGTGAATGTTTATTGTTCCGATCTTATTGCTTGATTGTTTAGGTCGCAGTATACGATAGTATACCTACGAAATTTGCATTCATAGATCAATCTATCTTTGTCAGAGTTAGGTTGTTAAAACCAGTGAAGCAGTTTAGGGAAAACCACCTAGTCTCGTATGCTTAACTTTTGTGAGTTTGATTTCTAGTTAGAACCCCATAGATTTCCCGAGAAGATCCCCAACGTGTTTCACCCATCTGATTTTCAATCGAGATTTACGCATTTCAATATTTACTTTTTCTGCACTGCTTACGTGATTTCCTTTTTACAAGCTTTTAAGTTGATTTTCCTTTTTCCGTTGGTTATAGAAGGGATTGACAACCTCTTCTATATAAGGCGCGACTACTGCTTTATTACTTACTGCAAAAACCGTGACACCATCTTACAACCTCAAACCCTTTTGCGTCTTTGCTTGTCCTGATTCTTCTATTTTGCAATTGACCTCCTCCCTGTGGATCGATACCCTAAGTACTTCAACGCACGATGTGCACTTGCAGCTTAGGGTCCTACAAATTTAAAGCTCGACAAGTCCCTAAAGAAATCCTCCAATCTCGGACGACTATTTAGACCCCATCAAGCTTTTGGCGCCTTTGCCGGGGGGGGGTGTTGCGTTTCGCTGTCCAAAACAAAGGTCAGGATCACAACTCAAAGACATCCTTTTCTCTAACCTCTAGATTTCTATCTATGAGTTTTAGGAACCCTAAAACCGTGGAGATCCCCATGAACCAAGAACAACACGACCATGTACCCCCAGAAGTCGAGGCTGCTTTCGGAGTTCGCGACCCGCGACTTGCTGGTCGGAGACTAGCCCTGAGCATGAATCATCAGGACGCATTAGAGTCCCCTCAGCTGTACGGCCATGCGGAGGTCGAGCAATCCTACCAACTCGACAAACTCTTAGACACGATCAACAACGTGATGAGATATCAAGCGGATTGCACCGAAGCTATCTATGAGCATATAGGAGAAGTTCAGACTGAACTCCTCGCTAAGCTATAAACCGTTTCCGAAGAGATGAGGCTGCATAAAGAGCAAGCAGCTGGCAATGCAATCCAGCTGAAGAAAATCTCTGATGCACTCGAACATCGCGGACCTATCCTCGAGCAAAGCATAAGAGATATCTGTACCTTGAACGAAAAACTTGAGGAGGCCAACGACTCTATCTATGTTAATAGAGATCGAGCCGAGGCTTACATCCTTCAACTGGTAGAAGAGCAACAACGATCTGAGGACAAGGTCGCGGCAATCGACGATAGGATCGAAGGCATCTTCAATTTCTTGAAAAGGAAGGCAGCAACGGTAGAGAAGCTGACAAAAGAACAAAGGAAGCTTGGGGACGTGATCTCTTGAAGGGAAGATGAAAAGAGTCTCTGAACTCTCAATCCGCAAAACAACTCGAGGAGACGCGCCAGCTGCACCAAGTCACTACCGAAGCCTAGCCACGTTCGCACCATGCAACGCGGTCAAACCCATCACCGAGACAAGAACCTCAAGTCCTGAAACGAGCTTCACTGCCATCTGCTCAAGCGATTCAAACTATGAGTTCAAAGAGACGTATTCGACCGAGTCATCGAGTTATGCATCCCAGGAACTCCCCAAGGAAGAGACCTCTGTCCATTCTACTGGAAGAAGCAAGGCCGGCCACGCAAGACCCATCACAATGCACATTCGGAGGGAAAAGCTTATGGAATTTAACGCCCAAGTGAAGAAGCTCCCTACGGAAATGTCATTCGAGGATGCCTGGAAAGATCGGGGTATAGCCGATTTCTTCCAAGATAGCATGGAAAGCAAAGTCGACATAGAAGTCTACTTTAACCAAGCAAGGCATTCAGCCGCCGAGGGCTCTATCATAATGCCACCAACAAAAAGATACGAGTGGCACCAAAACAGGATCCAACCGTTGGCACTGGAAAAATTCAATAAGGTCGTCCAAAATCTCCCTCCAGAGGTGGATTTCGTGGAAGCATGGAGAGATCACCTAATCAGGCATCTCTTCTGCGAGAGCAGAGAGACGGTATCTGACATTCAAGTCCTTTTCAACCTCGCTAGAGCCGGAAAGCAGATTAGAAACCTCCACAAGATCCAAGGCCATGAACAGTACCTCACAACTTGCAGCATCTGAGGTGACACTTTCAATAATGCCATATGCGATTCGGGATCATGCATAAACATCATACCAGCAAGAATAGCACGAAGACTTGGTATAAAATGCGTCTTCCCGACTGAAGTCGTGATTGGATTGGCTGACTAATCTTTCGCAACCCCGAGAGGAGTCGTTTATGATCTCCCGGTCATCATTGGCGATTGTAGAATCCCGGTAGACTTCTACATAGTCAAGACCCGCCAGGAAGAAGTTGCACCTCTCACCTTGGGATGGCCGTTCCTAGCCACTGCAGGAGCCATCATGAATTGGCCAATATCGATGGGAAGAAGTTCTACCCCGCGATACCTTACACTATGGAGAAACATCTTCTTGAGAAGGGTGAAGATGCTATCATGGAAAGACTCGAGGAGCCCTTAACAGAAGAAGCCACGCAGAAGGCAAAAATACCTTGCCGAAGGTCGAGCCCAACCTCCAACTAAGCCCCCAAACTACCAAAGTCTAGCTAAAAGTCTTTAAACAAGAGCGACTCAATGGGAGACAACAAATTTTAGGTATTCTCTTTGTCATCTCTTTAACCATACTAATCTTTAGTTTTTGTTTCTTCTTAGTTTACAGCATTTACATAAACCCCATAAGCACAAAACAAACAATCAGAAAAACCAGAAAAGATCAAAAATATGAAGGAGTCTCGAAGAACATTCACCGGGCGACAAACCGCCCGTGGGCCGGCCAGAAGGAGCCTGGCCACGCCATGAGCCACGATGGCACGGAGGCAGGACGCTAGGCCGCGGCCGCGATAACCCGTCGCGCAGATGGCCCTCTTCTGAAACTCTCTCCATCCTAAACTTCACCAAAACCGGATCTCCTTCAACCTGTGTCAAGTCTTTCAAGCTTCCTTCTTGATTCAATGGCCTGAACACGTCTTAAAGACCGCAAATACAACTTCCACAACCGCGGCACATTGCTGTTGCATCTAAGATGGCGAGACAAGACAAGACTCCATCCAAGTCGAGTTAAGTCAATGATCTATCTCATTCAACTTCTTCCAGTACGTTCAACGGACCTGTATCCATGATATATCATGGTTTTTACCGGTTTTTGGACCATGATGTAAGTGTTTTTATAGAGTTTTTTGGTATTTTTATAGTCCTATTAGAATCTTTGTAGGATCAGGTACAATTGGAGCTAAACTGGAGATTTGGATATATTTTGGAGCTTAATGGAATGAAGTCACGAAGTGTTGAAGTCGGATTGAAGATGCAGGTTGAGTGTCGATCGACACCGCCTGTTGGTGTCGATCGACACCAGGTTTTCCTATTCCAAAGACGTAAAGTTTCCAGAATTTTTAAGAAAAGGAAATTCTCAAGACTTTTCATAATCTTCCAGGGAATTGAAGATTCGTACCTAGGCCTATAAATATAGTTTTTATGGCCATTTTTTAGGCAAGACACACATTATTTTAGAGAGAGATTTGTATAGAGTTTTTAAAGAGAAGAATTTGATTCCTTCAGAGCAGATTTGGAACTCCTTTGATTCTATTGATTTCTTTTATGCTTTCTATTCAAGTTATGATTTGTGTTTCATTAATCATGTCTGAGTAGTTTGCTTGTTAGGTTTAGGGTTTTTCAAAGGTGATTGATGAATTGCTGAATAAATTTGTTAGGATAAAATCATTAGAGTTCTTCATGTGGATTTGTGTTTAATGCTTATTCTAGCTTCGCGACCTAGAATCTGATCTTAGGTTAATTAATAGATGCGAGAGTATTATT
>JAHZTW010000001.1:361307415-361360212 GCA_020283515.1 Alliaria petiolata
AGAGTATTATTGATTGCCTGAACTAATGTTAGATGAGCAAAATACCTATTCGCAAAGAGATTTGGTTTAGGAATTTTGTGAACAATCGAACCTGAACTTTAATGCTTGTCTGAATTGTTAGAATTTGCAAAGAGATTTGGGATTCCAGGGTTTAGACATAGATAATATTCGCAGCGAGAGTTGGTTGATTTTATTATTGTGTTTCGAGTTCAAGAACAGTTCTTCATATTTCCTAACATTCTGTCTAGACCTGCAATTTGGATTCACCTGAGAATTATCCTTGTCTAGCGCCTTAGTCTCCAGAACTTTAATCCACTTTTGATTCCGTTTCTGGTTAATTAGTAGTTTAATTTACTTTATTTGATTGATCAAGCATAATCTGAACCTAGAAACCATAGTGTAGCATCTACTTCCTTTGGGATTCGATAACCCCTTAAACTTCAATTGCATTTGATGTGCACTTGCAGTGTTTTATTTGGGTAAAACTTTAATCTTATCAATCCACGAAGACGAAGAAGAATACAACGGTTCTGGAGGAAGAAAACCGTTGTGCAAGCTCCAAAAGGAAGAAGATGCAACTTCCTTCACCAAACCGCGAAGAGGAAAGTTTTCGAAGACTAGCTTCTCTCTTCCGCTACCAAGACCTTTACCGAAGCCAAGTAAGAATTTCATATGGCATTGAAGTTCAAACTAGCAACACCTGTCTTCCGGGATCCCGAACACATCACCGGATAGGCCAGCATCGACCCAAACTTTAAGTTTCTGAGGTGATGTAATCTTCAACACGCAAGGACGGAAGATTTTCCATCTCTCATTCACGGTTATCAAATGTCAAGAAACCAAGACGATTATTCAACAACCGGAGTACCTGATCTTCTCAACAAAGGCGTGCCCTAATCATCATCACCACCACACGCCCACCACCACCATCCGAAGAAAGGAAGCTCAACCGCGCAACACATTTCCTTTCGAGCTAAGTTTTCGATTTCTTTTGATTAAGCTTGATTAAACAACTCTACTATTACCAAAATGCTCCCTAGGCATCTAATCCCTTAGGCTAGAATGAGCGAATCTCTTATGAGATTGGGTCTTGCAAACATTCAAACATGGTGTTTGTTTGAAGAAGCTCGACGGCAAGAGTCAAATAGCGAAGATGACTAAGCATTAAAAGTATCAAATAAGAAAGGATTAAGATGGTTTAAGCATAAGCATGCATCAAAGATTGAACCTTTAACTCATTTTCCCTATCCTTATCCCAAAACCGATATAGACTACTCACGCGCCATTTGAGAAACCTCAAGATCCATAAGGATAAGAAGGCTACTCATAACTTGCAAGATAGTCAAAAACAAGAAAAGGAAAAAGCTTTAACAAGAAATGCTATGAAACAATACATGATAACTTCAAAATATCATAAAGGATCAAAGCTTTGAAAACAAGCTTCAATGGAGAAAGAAAATGAGTTTCCTTTTTGGTTACAAAAGACAGAAAACTAAAGCTGGAATTGAGAGATAGAGAGATAGGCGTGGGGGGCAAAGTATTAATACATGAAAGAGGAAAAACCTAAAACGTTGGGACCACTTTCCAGAAATGGTACTCTTTTGGACTGTAGTGTATCGGTTTCATGTCGTGGTGAGTAAGCCGATATGCCAAGCGGTCTCCATATCGGGCAAGTGCTTCGAGATCATGCCTTGGGTGACTTGCCTTCCTCTTTACTTGGATCGGGGACTTCCCGTTGCCTTGCTCCGATATTCATCTTCATGGAATCCTCTTGCTGAAACTTCGTTCCGGGGAGCTTCTTTCGGGTCTAAGTCGCTGCTACTCGTCATGCGCTTGTCCGTATCGGCTAAGGGGTCGTGATCCGTGCTCGATATCAGCTGTTCATCCTTCTTTCGAGATCTCTCTTCCTACATTTCTTCTTCGGACCATCCTCATTCACAAACACCTGAGAAAACACTCCAAAACATGCAAAAGTATGCAAAGACCTAACCTAATGCATCTAGACCTAACATGAGTGAAAATGTGATGAAAACTAAGATGAAAGTGCATGAATGGGGTCTAACTGGTGTGAAATGTATGCTAAAAACATGCAATTTACAGAGATATCAACACCCCCAAACTTGCCTTTTTGCTTGTCCTCAAGCAAAAGCCAACCGGAGGGGTGAGGTTTTAAAAGAAAAGATGTAAGTCTGAATCCAAAACGCCATTTAAAATAAATCAACTTAATGTCTAAGTTCAGGTTTCTAGGATGCAGGTTGAATTCTACCTATCCAAAAAGCCTTAGCCACATTTATCGCAACATTAAGCAAAATCAATCCCAACTTAGATGCACATTCAAATTCCCAATTTCCTTTCACATTCATTATAAAATTTAAAGCGTGGATCTCATTCATGCCTGTCAATCAACTCACTTGGTTCAGGGTAAGGTCACGAGCTAAATATGAACCCGTAGTACGAACGGGATAGGTGTTTAAGCGGGATCACTCATGAAAGGAATCTTCTTAATGCATAATGCTAAGGGTAAAAAACAATGGATGCATACAAGGGTAAATTCCCATCTACCCAAAACATCTATCTTGTTATTTACCTTAGTCTAAACTGCTCCCTCCTAAGCTATCCTTTGCTTTGGCATTTCGCCTTATACCCGTTATTACTCTTCGATATTACCTTTCCTGGTTATTTTCGGGGGACTTCTTCTTTGTTGGAGATCGGTTTCGGCTTTCTGGCTTCTTATGCGCGTTCCTTGTGTTTCACCTTTGGTGTTTTTGGCCGGATTTAGACTTTGTTGATTGGCCTTCTTTTGTTTCTTTTTGGAACCGCCCTTTTCTTCTTTTGTTTCGAACCCTTTTGATGCCGCCATCTCCTTTGTACTTGTCCCCGTCTGACTCAGTGGTTTCCTTCTTTCGCCTTTCTGTTAATATACCAGCAATTGGAACCCAACCCCCCGTCCTAGTCTAACCAGCAATATCGGCTCTAGATTTCGATATCAAGCCGTTTCAGTATCTACACCACCTAACCTAGTGTTGACTAGAGTTGTGAGCCAACGTCTACATGGAAATCTAACCTTGTCGGCCTAAACCAAACACTTTTTGCCTAAGAAGATTCGAAAATGGTGCAAAGGCCTCACATGCTCTCACAAAAGTGTTTATGGTTTAAAACAAAGGTTTAGATTTCAGGTGTGGTCTGGTACATGGATTAGCAGGAGAGTGGTAAAAAGAGAAAGAGAGTCCAAGTGAAATCTATGAGTTAATTGACAAATATGAACAAGATGATTAAATTTTCAATTTAACGGTTCAAGTTCATTAGGGAAATGGTTTGAATCACAATGCATCAAGGTAAAACAGAATTTCACAAGACAAATTCAAAATGTGGTACTGCCTTAAGCTCAGTCTAATTCAAAATGCATGAAACAAACAAGAACTAAGACATTGAATTCATGACTTAAAAATGGCTATTTACAAGGATTCATCATACTTAACATCTTATGGAAATGCTTATGAATCCTAAATGAATGCATCTAGACTCAATCCTAGTATGGAAATGCAACTACATGGATCTTTTTGTGGGATAAATTTTCAAAAAATTTCAATTTTGTTTTGTGTTTTTATATGCACATTTGATGAATGCATGATGTTTACTCTAAGTGAATGCACGTACTACGTACTCCCCCCAAACTTAAATCACACAGTCCATGTGTGATAGAAGGAAGGAAGAATACAGTCCTAAGAGAATGCAAAATGTTCAAGCAAAAAGCAAAAAATGAAAAAGAAAAATGCTTATGTACAATAGTTTTGGAGTAGTACATTTGGTCACATCGGTCTGTTACCGTTGGAGGAGTCCGGTATCGCCTGGTACAGTGAGTTGCAGGTGTATGCGATTATATCGGGATTATCATTACGGGGTGGATGCGTTAGTACAGGCCAAGTTGAATTTCTATAACGGCCTTAGACAGTTATCATGACCCGATATCCTTCGGTATGTCTTTCCGACTGGCATGTACACGGATTCCACTTATTTAGCGACCAATCCTTCAGTTTCTTCCCGTTATGGCTCCCCGATATCATGCGCCCTTATGTCTAAATCATCGATTCCGCTTATAAATATTCTTGAGAATGAAAAGTAAAAAGAAAAACTGCAAATAGTATAAAAGGATAAGCTTGGGGTGCCTCCCAAGAGCGCTTGTTTTAAGTCTCATAGCTTGACTTTTCCAAGCCATTTAGGCTGTGTTGGGGTCTTGGAGACGAACTGTGGTTGCCTCCCAAATCTGGTTTTCTCGCTTCCCAAATACGGCTTGAGTCTATGCTCGTTTACTGTATAATCCTCCCCTTCCTTTCCGACAAGTGTTACAGCTCCATACGGCAATATTTCCTTGATCGTGAACGGGTCGGACCATCTTGATTTCAGCTTCTCCGGGAACAGCCTTAGTCTTGAGTTATACAGCAACACTTGATCCCCTGATGCGAACTCCTTGGGTCTTGATTTCAGCTTCTCCGGGAACAACCTTTGTTTTCTCCTTGTAGATCTGAGAGCTCTCGAATGCATCCAACCGAGTTTCTTCAAGCTCGTGAAGGTTTATCAGCCTTTTCTCTTGAGCCGTCTTGATATCAAAATTTAGGAGTTTGATGGCCCATAGAGCCTTGTACTCGAGTTCCACAGATAAGTGGCATGCCTTGCCATAGAGGAGGGTGTAAGGAGATCTTCTTATAGGTGTTTTGAAAGCAGTTCGGTATGCCCACAGAGCGTCGTCCAACTTTGCTGACCAGTCTTTTCTTGTTGCTCCGACCGTCTTTTCCAATATCGCTTTGATCTCGCGATTGGATACCTCGACTTGCCCGTTTGTCTGCGGATGGTACGGCGTGGCTACCTTGTGTTTGACCCCGTGCTTCTTTAGGAGATTTTCGAACAACTTGTTGATAAAATGACTACCACCGTCGCTTATTACCACTCTTGGAATCCCATACCTGGGAAGATAGGTTACTTAAATAGCTTTAGTACCACCTTTGCATCATTGGTGGGACTGGCAACGGCTTCGACCCATTTTGAGACATAGTCGACTGCAACTAGTATATACATATTCCCGTAAGAGGAGGGAAACGTTCCCATGAAGTCTATCCCCCATACGTCAAAGATATCGACTTCCAATATCGGGTTCTGTGGCATCTCGTCTCGCTTGCCGATGTTCCCTTTTCTTTGGCATGCTTCACAGGAGGAGACATATTCGTGAGTATCCTTGAATAAACTCGGCCACCAGAAACCAGCTTGTAGGACTTTTGTTGCGGTTTTGAACGTTGCAAAGTGGCCACCATAGGTTGAACCGTGGCAATGGAACATGATCCCTTTCGCTTCTCCCTCAGATACACACCTTCTATAGATTCCATCTAAGCCCCTTTTGAAGAGGTATGGCTCATCATAGAAGAAATAGTTAATGTCCTTGAAGAATTTCTTCCTTCGGTAAGCGTCGAGGTCGTTTGGTATGTCTCCACTCACCAAGTAGTTGATGTAGTCTGCATACTAAGGAATGGTGTTCTCTTCCATGCTGGCTACAGTTTCTAAACTCCTATTCACTTGGTACATCCCTCCGAGGACACTTACTATCATGAGCTGTTTTTCCGGTAAAGCATCATTTATAGGAATCAAATCATCTATCCTCATCTGGGACAAGTGGTCGGCTACACCGTTCTCTACTCCTTTCTTGTCCAGGATCTCCATATCGAATTCTTGAAGCAGGAGAATCCACCTTAACAGCCTCGGTTTGGTGTCCTTCTTCGCATAGATGTATCTTAGTGCGACATGATCCGTGTAAACTATTACTTTCGATCCCACCAAGTAGCTCCTGAATTTCTCAAAGGCAAACACTACTGCCAATAACTCTTTCTCGGTCGTGGCATACTTTACTTGAGTATCGTCTAGCGTCCGGCTTGCGTAGTAAATCACATGCAGCTTCTTGTCTTTCCTTTGTCCTAGAACAGCCCCCACGGCATAGTCGCTCGCGTCACACATGATCTCGAATGGTAGATCCCAATCAGGGGCTTGAACTATTGGAGCACTTACAAGAGCCTCTTTGATCGTGGTGAACGCTTGAAGGCAATCCTCATCAAAGATAAACTCGGCTTTCTTGCATAGGAGTCTAGTGAGGAGTCTAGCAGTCTTGGAGAAATCACGGATGAATCTTCTATAGTCGCATGCATGTCCAAGAAAGCTTCGAATCTCCTTCACTGTGGTGGGTGGTTTCAAATGCATCATAACCTCTATCTTAGCCTTATCAACCTCGGTACCTTTCTCCGATATTTTATGCCCAAGCACAATGCCTTCCCTGACCATAAAGTGACACTTTTCCCAATTCAGTATCAAGTTTGTCTCCTCACATCGCTTGAGAACCCTGCACAAATTTGACAAACAAACACCAAAAGAGCAACCAAACACAGAGAACTCGTCCATGAATACTTCTACCATCTCCTCTATAAGGTCGGAGAAGATAGACATCATACATCTTTGGAAGGTTGCTGGTGCATTACATAGCCCAAATGGCATCCTTCGATATGCAAAGGTACCATACGGGCAGGTAAAGGTGGTTTTCTCTTGGTCGTTTGGGTGAATCAGTATCTGGAAGAAGCCGTTATAGCCATCTAGAAAACAGTAATATGGATGGTTAGCCAACCTCTCCAACATTTGGTCGATGAAAGGGAGGGGGAAATGGTCTTTTCTAGTGGCTGAATTAAGTTTTCTATAGTCGATGCACATCCTATGACCGGTTATGGTTCTAGTAGGGATTAACTCTTCTCTTTCATTCCTTACGACTGTGATACCCCCTTTCTTTGGTACCACATGGACGGAAGATACCCATGTGCTATCACTGATGGGGTATATCACGCCGCCTTCCAAAAGTTTTAAAATTTCTTTCTTGACCACTTCCTTTAAGTTTGGGTTTAAACGTCTTTGGTGTTCAATGGAGGAAGTGTTTTCATCGTCTAAGTGAATCCTATGAGTGCAAAGTGTAGGTGAAAGACCCTTGATGTCACTTAGTGAGTACCCAAGAGCCTTTCTATATTTCCTCAACTCCTTAAGGAGTGAATTTAACTCATCATCACTTAGATCCTCATTTACAATAACCAGGTACGTGGAGTTGAGTCCCAAGAAAGCGTACCTTAGCTCATCTGGTAGTGGTTTGAGCTCGAGTTTTGGAGCATCTAGTTCGCTCCACTCCCCACGTATGCACTGCTCGCTCGAGCTCGTTGCATCCATATCGGCTTGATCCCGATATGCTCCTTCCTTTGTTCCCCAAGCGATTTTATGCCTTCCATGCTCGAGGTCTTCGGGAAATTCATCATCCTCGACGGCTCTTCTTGCATCCAGATGCATGACATAGGCTTCACTTTCTTGCTCTATATGTCCATGCCGCTTCTTCTCCTTTGTCAAAGTAACTAGCAATGGATCCTTCAAAGAAAGTTCTTCGAAAAGCTCATCGTTTAGCTTATCCAATGTGTCCACCCAGAAGACCTTCCCTTCTATGGTAGGCTTCTTCATTACTTCTTTTATATCAAACTTGAGGATGATGTCCTTCCCAAGATTCAGCTCAATCTTTCCTCTCTTCACATCGATCACAGCCCCTGCCGTAGCTAGGAAAGGTCTCCCAAGGATAAGCGGATCTCTCGGTTCTTCATCCATTTCGAGCACCACAAAATCGGTTGGTACCTCGATATCACCAATCCGGATGGGAACGTCTTCGAGAAGTCCTTTGGGTAAAGTCTCACGTATCGGTCTGCCAGTATCAAGGATATTCAGCTTGGCTTGTAGGTTGTGAAGTCGAGCCTCTTAGCTATTGACAGTGGCATGAGGCTTACACTTGCCCCAAGATCATAAAGACAGTTGTTGAATGTGAGGGGACCAATTGAACATGGAAGAGTGAAGCTTCCTGGATCTTCCAACTCGTTTGGCACTACCTTCTTCTGAATAATGGCACTAGACTCATGTGTCATCACCACCATGCCTTGGAGTTCTTTTGTCCTTGCAAGGATCGCATCTTTTATGAATTTCTAGTATGGCGGTACCAATGCCAAAGCATCCATGAGGGGCATTGTGAGTTCCACTTTTCTCAAATGCTCTTCAAATTGTGCTATGTATTTCTCGAGGAGTTCTTTCTTGAATCTTCCTGGAAAAGGGTAAGGAGGCTTATACGCAGGAGGAATAAACCTTGGCTCTTTGTGTTTCTCACAATGGACAGCGGGTTTCGGCTTGATCCCGATATTCTGTTCTCTGAGTTTGGTGAAGAGCTGGTCCTCAACACTCTCTTGAACTTCTTCTACCTCGTTGTCAGCTTCTTATTTTTCAAAACTATCCCCCGCCCAATTTGGTCTGCAGCGTCCTCGCTGGGCGGCAGAGCTTGAACTCTTGGTTGTAAGATTGTTCCACTTCGAAGAGTTACAGCTTGGACATAGGCTGGTTGTGGGTTAGCTTCATGGTGTATTGGGTTTTGGATTAGACGGATATTTTCTTCCTGCTTGTCCAACCTTGAATTGATCGATTTGATCTCCTGGTTGCTACTGCAGTGGCTTTGGACTAGCTGAGTTAGCAGGTTCTTGATGTTTGATTCTTGTGGTTGTGGTGGATAGTAACCATAATGTCTATAAGGAGGTTGGGCATATGGTAGAGGATATGTCTGTTGTGGATGGTAATATTGAGGAGGAGGGGTGTAAGCTTGTTGGGTATATGCATTGGCATTGTACGGAGGAGCTAGTTGAGGGTGTATAGCCGAAGTTGTAGGGTCCCATATTGTCTTTGTTCATTGGTGGTGTTTGCCTCCCTATATCGGTCATTTTCTGTCGGGATGACCCCGATGCTTGCTATCTTAGCGTCGTTGACGTGTTGTCCCTTTAGCAAAGCGTCCAAACGGGCTTGCAGTTGCATTACCTCGTTTTCCCTCAGTTTGTTTAGTTCTATTGTTTCGTTGTCAATGTCGTCCTCGTAATTACTATCACTTGTAGTCATATTCTCTACAAGTTTCATCCCATCATCCACGTCTTGGCCGAGGAAGATCCCTTTGCTTGCAGTATCCAGCTGGTCCTTATATTTCTTTGACACACCCCTATATAGGATACTGAGTAGTGAAGAGGCTGAGTAGCCGTGATGGGGACATTTTAGTGTATACCCTTTCAAACAGTCCCAAGCCTCACTGAATCGCTCATCGTCGAGTTGGGTGAACGTGGAGATTTCAAGTCGCAGTTTTGCTGATCTTGACGATGAGAAGAATTTCTTGAGGAAGGCTCGTTTACATTCATCCAAAGTTGTTATAGATCTCAGTTTGAGTGTCTTTTCCCATTGGTGAGCTCTCCCTCCAAGTGAGAATGGGAAAAGTCTTAACTTGAATCCGTCTTTCGAGATTCCTTTTTGTTTTGTCAAAGAACAGATCTTCTCAAAATCATCAAGGTGGTCCAGGGGGTCGTCCACGGCATCACCCTGATATTTATTGTTCCGGACCATTGCAAGCATACTACTCTTGATCTCGTATCCAGCATCACCTGAGGGTGGGGTAATACCGATTCGTGGTCTGTAGTTGCTTGGTGAATCACATTCGCCGATGAGACGGTGCTGACGCGGTGTATCGGCTTGATCCCGTTGTACGTCATTCGGCTCGGCTTGAGCGTGTTGAACGTTGTCCATTTGATCTTGTGGTTATAGGTACCAGCGAAAAAGTCTCAAGAAGTGTAATTAGAGTCTGTAAATAAAGTAAAGTCTTAGTTTTGCGAAGAATAGGAAATGTAATACTCTAAATCTACCCAAACCGGCAACGGCGCCAATTGATAAGTAGTTTTTTCCCGACTTCTACTTAGTCAATGACCCACTACTTATAACCGAATGTAGTATAGGTTATGGGTCTTATCAATCCGACGGGAAGGTTCAAGTTATTGCATTTATGAGATTCTTTGACAAGCTAAGAAAGATTTAATGGTTTGAAAGGAAGGAATCTATCACCCTACTTGTCACAATGATAGAAAACTAACAGTGAAACTAGATCTAACTAAGGAAGAAAAGAAATGGCAGCTAAAGAAACGAACTTGCTAGATGAAATGAGGATCGGTTCAAGGGACAAGGAGTTTTAGGGGTCAAACAAGATAAAAGTCTTCCCTTGATGCAAAAGTTAACTACCTATGAGGCTAATCCTTCAGCATAGAGTTCAAGATCTAGATGTATCCACTGTCGTGGTATAAATCACTTTACTAACTGATATACTCATATATTTCGCATATTTATCATGCATTTAGAATAAGTTTTCATCCATATTTTATTTATAGTTAAGTATAATCATAGTATTTGATCATTTATAGGATTTAGAACATTTGCATTTGCATTTGCATTTTCTTTTGTATATATGCATCATTTCAGGTTATTCTATGGATTTGGCGACAATGTGGAAGCTGGAAACATAAGATGATGAGCTAGGAAAAAGTAGAGAGCAAATTGATGTCATCTGACTTGCTGTACCGAGATGTTGCAACCGATTCAAATCCATGCCACCTAAAGCGACTTAAAGATCAGACTCTACAAAGACTTTCCATTCCGATTCAGCCTCCGAAATCTTCATAAACCTCATAGAAAAATGAGTTACCTTTCGTTCAGAGGTTATTTCAAGTCATTATGGTCAGTGGTTCAGAAGATACGGATATTTAAGTAACAACATGTCCGTCTGGAAGTTTGGCGACCAATTTCGTTAACTGAACGATCAGCTCGGATGAAGGGTTTTTCATTGCGATTTAGCCTCTACAGTCTTCATGAGAGTTTTAGGAAATTGAGTTAGCTTTAATTTGGTGGTGATTTCAAGTCAAACGGTGCAGTAGTGCAAAAGATACAGATCGATCAATCCATGTACCCGAACCAAAAGATACCACTTGCAAGTGCTCCAAAAAGTGTTTATGCTTTAGTAAAAGTGGGATTAGAGAGGTCCCTTGTCCCTTGTCCCTTGCCCCTTGTCCCTTGCCCCTTGACCCCTCTTTTAAGGCCAAGAGCCATGTTTAAAACTCTATATAAGGAGTGTGTGTGTGCTTGTAATAATCATTCAGTTTTTAATCAAGTCTTTTTATCTTATAAGCTTTCTCTTGTTCTTGATTGTTCTTGCTTGTTCTTGATAGTTCTTGTTTGTTTCTTGCTATTTCTCTTCTTAAAAACTCTTGTATTTTGTATAAATTTCAAGTATCTTCATCCTTCTAAAGTCAAATCCTTCTTCTTCTTAAAAACCGCTTATGTTCATCAGCTCTAAACTTATGTTTAAGAGAGGTATGAACATGAGTTGTGAGTAATCCACCAAGGTTTGGGGTTGGGATGATTTAAGGGGGTTGAAAACTAGATTTTGGGTATTTTCTTGTTCTTCATCTAATTCTCTTCTTGGATTTGGGGGTTTTAAGGTCTAGAGATTCTCGATGGAGATCTCTTTAATCTAGGGATTTCCTTGTCCCAAAAAGACTTAGGAAATCCCTTAAAACCAAATCCAAGAGACTAGCTCATCCTTTCCCATACACCATGGATGTTTAGGGAGCTAGTTAAGCCACTTTTTAAGATCTATGCTTAATGTTCTTCACCTTATCTTTCCACCAAACACCATGGGTTAGGATGATAGAGTGAAGAAAGGATTTACACCATACACCATGGGTAAATCTAGTTAGGTTTCTTAAGGCTTAGAGATAGCACTAAAAAGTGTAAAAAAATATGTTTTCAAAACCCAAGTTCGAATTTTCAACCTCCCTAAGAATGAATCCCAACCTTGAATCTGTTTTTAATATTTGAAAACTAAAAATCATTTTCTCCCTGTTCAAAGTTAATTGTTTTCTCTAAAAATCTTTAAATTAGCTTAATTATGCAATAGAGTTTTAATAAATTTGTAAAATCGTGTTTGAGCTATTTTTAATATTTTAGAAATTGTCTAGAGTCTTGCTTTATGTCTGGAATTGATTTGGTAACCGTTTGATTTTTAGAAGTAGTTTTCGAAAATCTTGCCACTTAGCATATATTTGTCTAGATAATCCGGTTTTAAGTTTTGATTTTGTAAAATTAGTACATCGGTTGTTTTATTGTTTAGGAGTCATCTAGTAGTAGTATAACCCTTCTGTGGGATTTGTAAAATTGTTTTCGTGTCTGTTTAAATACCGCAAGCAATTGTTTTTAGAATTCTTACCCAATTAAACCGAATTTTGCTTAGCTTCATAAATTTCTTGTATTCCTAGTATCTTTCACCCCAAGGTTGGATTGACATCCTGAAGTATTACAATGACTTGACTATGCTTTAGGTTTGATAATCTCTGAGAAAAAGCTAGTTATCAAATGGCGCCGTTGCCAAACTTGGGTTAAAATTGAAAGTATTAGGATTTGGAGATTAGTGGAGTCTAAGTTTTTCTTTTCTATTTGGTTACTAATTTTGGTGCTATTGTGCTTGTGTTTTCAGGTACATGAACCTGAGGTCTAGAGGCGACAACAACCTGCTCACGCCACTAGACAACATCCAACAACTAGGGAGCGCAAGACATAGGAGGGAGAGACTCCTACTTGAAATCGAAGAATACCATCAAGAAGTGATGGCTGACCATGACCAGGTGGAGGATCCACCTCAACACGCTGCTGCTGGCAGAGGAATCGGACAGCCTTACCATCCACAAAGGGCACCACGCATCATTGGAGCCGGTGATGCACCAAACACACACACCAATCGCTTTGGCATAACGCCACCACCGGTGCAAAACAATAATTTTGAGATCAAGCCTGGATTTATATCTATGGTCCAGAACAGCAAGTTCCATGGCCTGGCTATGGAAGACCCCCTGGAGCACTTGGACAACTTCGAACAAGTGTGTGGAATGATAAAAATCAATGGCATCTCGGAGGATAGCTTCAAGCTACGGCTTTTCCCTTTCTCTCTTGGGGACAAAGCTCGGCATTGGGAGAAGACCTTACCTCAAGGCACCATCACGTCCTGGGTTGAATGCAAGAAAGCCTTCCTCTCAAAGTTCTTCTCAAGCACAAGGACGGCTCGGCTGAGAAGTGAGATCAACGGTTTCACGCAAAGGCACAATGAGACATTTAGTGAAGCAATGGAGCGCTTCAAGGACTACACAATCCAGTGTCCTCACCATGGCTTCACTGAGGAGGCACTCCTCAGCACAATATACCGTGGAGCATTACCAAAAATCCGCATGCTATTAGACACGGCAAGCAGAGGCAACTTCCTTGGACAAGATGTCAACGAGGGAATGGAGCTCATTGAGAATTTGGCATTGAGTGATGGAAACTACTGTGAGGACTATGACCGTGCACCAAGAGGCCACGACCTGGAGGCACACAAGAAGGAGATAAAGTCACTCCATGAGAAGATTGACAAGCTGATGCTTACTGGCCAAAAACATGTGCACTTTGTTGGTGAAAGTGCGGACTTTATACAAGAGGACCAGTATCAAGAGGCGAATTGGGTTGCTGGGCAAGAGTATCCTAAGCCACAGGGATATGCTCCAAGGTATCACAACAACAGCAACAACTTGTCTTATAGAAGCACAAACGTGGAGAATCCAAAGGACCAAGTGTACCCTCCACAACAAGCAAATCAAGGCAAACCGTTTGTCCCATACAACAAAGGTGGATTCCAACAAAACGGTGGGTACCAAGGGCAAAGACAGGCACCCTACCAAGGCCACCAACAGCAAGGGAACAAACCGTACCCTCCTGGTTTCATGCCTCAGCAGCAACAAAATCCAGCGCCAACTCTAGATTCGCTACAAGCAATGCTCCAACAAATTATACAAGGCCAAACGACCAGTGATCAAAAATATGTTGATATCAACAAACGCATGGACTCCTCCTTTCAGGACGTCTCTACCCAGCTCACCAACATCAACAACAAAATTCGTCAGCTGGAGAAAGGAAAAGCTAGTACAAGCGGCCAAGGTACTTTACCCGGCCAATGTGAGGCTAATCCGAAGGAGTATGCACATGTTATCAACCTAAGGAGTGGAAAAATGGTAGCACCGCCATCTACAGCTAAAGACAATGAGGACATTGTCATTCAAGAAGAGGGGAGTGATCTTTCAAATGATCAAGAGATCACATTTGATAATGTCTACATTGAAAGAGCAAGAAAAGGCAAGGAAGCGATTTTGGCAAAAGAAGTGGGGGAAACAAGCAAAGAAAAAAATATTTTCGTGCCTCCACCTTACAAACCGAAGCTCCCCTTCCCTGGACGCTTCAAGAAGCAGCTGATTGAGAAGCACAGAGCCTTGTTCGAAAAACATTTGAGAAATGTTGAGCTCAAATTGCCGTTGCTTGATTGCTTAGCCATGGTGCCGAAATATGCAAAGTTCCTGAAGGACACGCTTGCCAAGACAGCTAAAGGTTGTCAAGAGGTCATGGTGTTGAGTCAAGAGTGCAGTGCAATCATCCACAAAGAGATAACACCAAAGAAGCTAGGAGATCCAGGCTCATTCACCATACCTTGTGCGCTAGGGCCATTGAAGTTTAGCAACTGTTTGTGCGACTTAGGAGCAAGCATAAACCTAATGCCTCACTCCATTGCAAAGAAGCTAGGCTTCACCAAGTTTAAGGAATGCAGGATCTCATTGATCTTGGCTGACAGAAGTGTAAGGCTCCCGGTAGGAATGCTTGAAGACCTACCCGTGAGGATAAGCAACGTGAATGTCCCCACGGACTTTGTTGTTCTTGAGATGGATGAAGAACCCAAGGATCCTCTAATCCTTGGAAGACCGTTTTTGGCAACTGCTGGAGCCATAATAGACGTCAAGAATGGCAAGATTTCGTTGCACTTGGGAAAGGACATCAAACTTAACTTCGATATCAATGAGGTTTTGAAGAAACCAACGATTGATGGTCAAGTCTTCTACATAGAGGCTATGGATCTTTTGGCTGATGAATTGCTTGAAGAACTAAACCAAGAGGACAACCTCCTGCTAGCCTTGACCACGGAATGTGGAGAGTTTGGGTATCTTAATGAGGAAACACAAGAGTATGCCAAACTATTAGACTCACGCAAGGTTTTGAAAGAAGAGGAAGACGCCTACTTGGAGCTGGATATGGAACGTCCTGCTTTTGGAATTGATGCTGGCTTAAGAGGAAACGAAGAGGACAGTGGCCTCAACACAAACCAAGGGGAGGACTGGAGTGAGCTGCTAGCCCCAAAGGTGGACCTCAAGCAGCTACCAATTGGACTAAGGTACGCTTTCTTAGGTACAAATAACACTTACCCGGTCATTGTTAATGACAATCTGAATGATGATGAGTTAGACACCCTCCTTAGGGAATTGAGAAAGTATAGAAAGGCCATTGGGTATTCTCTTAGTGATATCAAGGGCCTTTCACCATTACTTTGTACTCATAGGATTCATTTAGATGATGAGAACACTTCTTCAATTGAACACCAAAGACGTTTGAATCCTAATTTGAAAGAAGTGGTTAAAAAAGAAATCCTAAAACTCCTAGAGGCTGGCGTGATATACCCTATCAGTGATAGCACGTGGGTCTCTCCAGTCCATGTGGTACCTAAGAAAGGGGGCATCACAGTTATAAAAAATGAAAAAGATGAGTTAATTCCTACTAGAGTTATAACCGGCCATAGAATGTGCATAGACTATAGGAAACTTAACAAAGCCACTAGGAAAGACCACTTCCCACTGCCATTCATTGATCAAATGCTTGAGAGATTAGCCAACCATCCCTATTACTGTTTTCTAGACGGTTATAGTGGCTTCTTTCAAATCCCGATTCACCCTAATGATCAAGAAAAGACAACATTCACTTGTCCTTATGGAACATATGCATATAGGAGAATGCCTTTTGGTTTATGTAATGCTCCTGCTACATTTCAAAGATGCATGATGTCTATATTTTCTGATTTGATTGAGGAGATGGTTGAGGTATTCATGGATGATTTCTTCGTGTATGGTTCTTCCTTTGGTGTTTGTTTGTCTAATTTGTGCAGGGTACTCAATAGGTGTGAGGAGACCAATCTCGTGCTCAATTGGGAGAAATGCCACTTCATGGTAACAGAGGGGATTGTCCTTGGTCACAAGATTTTAGGAAAAGGCATTGAAGTGGATAGAGCAAAAGTGGAAGTGATGCTCACTTTGGCGCCTCCGGCTAACGTGAAAGGCATAAGAAGTTTCTTGGGGCATGCCGGCTTCTACAGGAGGTTTATCAAAGATTTCTCCAAGCTAGCACGTCCTCTAACAAGACTACTATGCAAAGAAGCCGAGTTCAACTTTGATGAGGAGCCACCAAGCGTTCAAAACCATTAAGGGAGCGCTAGTAACCGCACCGATAGTCCAAGCTCCAGATTGGGACTTTCCTTTTGAGATCATGTGCGACGCTAGTGACTATGCTGTAGGAGCTGTCTTGGGGCAGAGGAAAGACAAGAGGTTGCATGTTATCTACTATGCTAGCCGCACCTTGGATGATACACAAGTGAAATATGCAACTACCGAAAAGGAGCTCCTAGCGGTTGTTTTTGCATTTGAGAAGTTCCGGTCATACCTGGTGGGTTCTAAGGTGATAGTATACACTGATCATGCAGCACTGAGGTACATCTACTCTAAGAACGATACCAAGCCAAGGCTCCTGAGGTGGATCCTTCTCTTGCAAGAATTCGATATGGAGATCAAAAACAAGAAAGGCATAGAGAATGGTGTAGCGGATCATCTTTCACGGATGAGAGTGGAAGAAATCTTACCTCTGGACGACTCACTCCCTGAAGAGCAGCTTATGATGGTCAATACGGTGGTATGTGCAAGGCTAGAAGAGAAGCTTGAAGAAGTTTTAAGTCTAAGAGAAGAAGATCTCCCTTGGTATGCGGATATTGTTAACTTCTTAGCATGTGGAGAGGAGCCTACTCATATGGACCGGTACCACAAGAAGAAATTTATGAGGGGCGTCTCACACTACTTTTGGGATGACCCTTACCTATACAGAAGGTGCGTGGACAGCCTATACCGAAGATGTGTCACAAGAGAAGAGGCGAGAAACATACTTCTCCATTGCCATGGTATGACATATGGAGGTCATTTTGCGGGTTTCAAGACAGCTACAAAGGTTCTCCAAGCTGGGTTCTGGTGGCCTACACTCTTCAAAGATGCACATCAATTCATCAAGTCATGTGAAGCATGCCAAAGAGCCGGGAACATCACCAAAAGAAACGAGATGCCACAAGTACCAATCTTTGAAGTGGAGATCTTTGACGTATGGGGAATCGATTTTATGGGGCCATTTCCATCATCTTATGGCAACAAGTACATCCTTGTAGCAGTAGACTATGTGTCTAAATGGGTGTAAGCCATATCCTCACCAAAAAACGATTCAAAGGTGGTGGTTACACTCTTCAAAACAATCATCTTCCCAAGATTTGGAGTCCCTAAAGTGGTGATTAGTGATGGAGGCAGCCACTTCATCAACAAAATTTTTGAAAGTCTCTTGAAGAAACATGGTGTTAAGCACAAGGTGTCCACGCCCTATCACCCTCAAACAAGTGGCCAAGTGGAGGTTTCAAACAGGCAAATCAAGACCATCTTGGAGAGAACCGCGGGAGTCACAAGGAAGGACTGGTCTAGCAAGCTAGATGACGCTCTTTGGGCGTATAGAACAGCCTACAAAACTCCCATTGGAACCACGCCTTTTAACCTCCTCTATGGCAAGTCTTGTCACCTTCCTGTGGAGTTAGAGCACAAAGCTCTTTGGGCCGTGAAGCAACTCAACTACAATCTCAAGACGGCCCAAGAAAAGAGATTAATACAACTTCAAGAACTTGATGAGCTAAGGATGGACGCTTATGAGAGCGCCAAGATTTACAAGGAAAGGACCAGAGCCTTTCATGACAAGAAGTTGGTACACAAGGAGCTCAAAGAGGGAGGCATGGTTCTACTCTATAACTCAAGACTGAAGCTGTTTCCCGGAAAGCTCAAGTCTAGATGGTCCGGGCCGTTTGCGATAAAGGAGGTACTACCATATGGCGCTGTAACTTTGGTTGGGAAGAGTGGAGAAAATTTCACAGTGAATGGGCACAGAGTCAAGCCCTACATGGCGAGTGACTGCAGCAAGGAGAGCACCATGTTGCCTTTCCAAGACCCCCCACCAGCCTAAAAAGATTTGTAAGGAAAGTCAAGCTAAGAGACTTTAAACAAAGCGCGCTTGGGAGGCAATCCCATGACTATCATTGTATATATTTTTGTATCAAATTTATGCTTTCTCTTTTGAGTGTGTGTGAGCAAGGAACAAGTGAATGAGAACCAAGAACCGAGCCTACAAGGCCTAAGCACAATAAACTTCAAGGTACCAAAAACGCCAAACTTTGTATATAACATGCATTTTTATTTTTATTTTTGTGTTTCTTCTCTTGAATTTGTTTAACACCGAGACGGTGTCATTCAAGTTTGGGGGAGGAGAGTTTGTGCTTTGACATATTTTATTTGATCTTATTTTGTGTTTTTATTTTTGAGTCTTCTTACATTCATAAAAATATTTTGCATAGAAAAAAAAAAAAAAAAACAGAAAAATTCATAAAAATTTCGAAAAAAAATTCATATAGCTTGCATTTGCATTATCAAATATTGTAGGATTGAGTCTAGATTTTTATCATATAGGTTGCATCACTCATATGCATAGGGGGCAATGATGAAAAAATTCCTTTAAAAGTGTTTTAAGCTCATGTATTGGTTCAAGGCCCTTGTTAGTAGTTCTTTGATGCCTTGTACAACTTTGAAATTAAGTTCTAACCATGCTTGGATCATTTGATTTGATTTTCTTGGCTTAAAGTTGAAAAAAGCATGAATTGAATCAATACTTAAAAATCGGAACCTTAAAATGAACATCTAATTATCATGCTTGTACTTTTGAAAAAGAATACATGGATTACAAAAAAAAAAATTTAGGCTTTCTTATTCACTTCACCACTCTTTGTAAGCCTAAATAGAATACCACACCTTGACCCTTGCCTTATTTCAAGCCAAATTTCGTGTGTGATTGCAAATTGTGAGGCCTTATTTTCTGTTTGAACTTGGCATAAAGTGTTAGGTTTTGGGCGACATGTTTAGGCTCTCATAATGTTGCTAGCTTTGCATTTTGAAGCTAGTTTTAGGCTTGTTTGGGAATTGGGAGTTCACGGGTTTGAGAATGGGAAGATGTTAAGGAAAAAGATGAAAAAAGGGATACATATTTATAGTGGTTGATCTTGATTTGTGATAAAAAAATGCTCAAGCAAAGAAAAAGAGCCCTAGAGGCCAAATGCATAAAAGAAATATTTTTAGAAGAAAGCTATCAAAAGAAAGAAAAGAGATAATATTTTTTTTTTTCTTACCACTAGCCTTAAAGCAAAGTTTAAGAAGTTTCCCTAAGAAAAGAAAGTATTTGATGGAGTTCTTATGGGTTTAAGCTTGGCGTGAATAACCTTGTTGATTTGGGTAGTTTCTAAAGAGTGAGTGAGCTTGGAAAATATAAAAATAAATGAGAGAGGGATTAGGATCATTGTAAGTATGCTTGGGTAGATGTGAGTCTAGTCATGTATGCATGCATTGCCTTTTACCTTTAGCATTATGTATAAGTTCAAACATTTTTGAGAGAAACCATTGCTTGGAGTACCCATTTGAATGAGATCATTTTTATCTCATAACCTTAACCCTTACCAAATGTATTCGGTTTTAAAAGGCACAAGTGTGATTCACGGTTTGGAGCTCTTAATGAATGTTAAAAGTTTTGATTCTTGGATTGCTTGGAATAAACAAGTCATGATTTGAATTTCGATTTGTGATGATTATGGCTAAGTCCTTTTGAGTAAATGCTTGTATACTGCATCCTAGAACTGAGAACAAGGACCTTTGAATTAATACATTTGAAAAACACTTTTGGATTTGAGCCCCCATTTTTAATCATCTCTTCCTAGCTTAAATTTTGTTTGCTTGAGGGCAAGCAAAAGGCAAGTTTGGGGGAGTTGATATACTCATATATTTCGCATATTTATCATGCATTTAGAATAAGTTTTCATCCATATTTTATTTATAGCTAAGTATAATCATAGTATTTGATCATTTATAGGATTTAGAACATTTCCATTTGCATTTGCATTTTCTTTTGTATATAAATCATTTTCTCCCTGTTCAAAGTTAATTGTTTTCTCTAAAAATCTTTAAATTAGCTTAATTATGCAATAGAGTTTTAATAAATTTGTAAAATCGTGTTTGAGCTATTTTTAATATTTTAGAAATTGTCTAGAGTCTTGCTTTATGTCTGGAATTGATTTGGTAACCGTTTGATTTTTAGAAGTAGTTTTCGAAAATCTTGCCACTTAGCATATATTTGTCTAGATAATCCGGTTTTAAGTTTTGATTTTGTAAAATTAGTAGATCGGTTGTTTTATTGTTTAGGAGTCATCTAGTAGTAGTATAACCCTTCTGTGTGATTTGTAAAATTGTTTTCGTGTCTGTTTAAATACCGCAAGCAATTGTTTTTAGAATTCTTACCCAATTAAACCGAATTTTGCTTAGCTTCATAAATTTCTTGTATTCCTAGTATCTTTCACCCCAAGGTTGGATTGACATCCTGAAGTATTACAATGACTTGACTATGCTTTAGGTTTGATAATCTCTGAGAAAAAGCTAGTTATCACTAACTCATAACCTAACCTCGCTCCCGCGTAGTGATCCATGAAACTAGCAAGCTTGATTAAACAACTCTACTATTACCAAAACGCTCCCTAGGCATCTAATCCCTTAGGCTAGGATGAGCGAATCTCTAATGAGATTGTCCTTGCAAACATTCAAACATGGCGTTTGTTTGAAGAAACGCGACGGCAAGAGTAAAATAGCGAAGATGACTAAGCATTAAAAGTATCATGGAAGAGGAAAAACCTAAAACGTTGGGACCACTTTCCCGAAATGGTACAAAGTATTTATACATGGAAGAGGAAAAACCTAAAACGTTGGGACCACTTTCCCGAAATGGTACTCTTTTGGACTGTAGCATATCGGCTTCATGTCGTGGTGAGTAAGCCGATATGCCAACTTCTTGTGATTCTTCGAGCAGTCTCCATATCGGACAAGTGCTTCGGGATCATGTTGTGGTGACTTGCCTTCCTCTTTACTTGGATCGGGGATTACCCGTTGCCTTGCTCTGATATTCGTCTTCATGGAATCCTCTTGCTGGATATTCGTTCCGGGGTGCTTCTTTCGGGTCTAAGTCGCTGCTAATCATCATGCGCTTGTCTGTATCGGCTAAGGGGCCGTGATCTGTGCTCGATGTCAGCTGTTCGTCCTCCTTTCGAGATCTCTCTTCCTAGATTTCTTCTTTGGACCATCCTCATTCGCAAACACCTGAGAAAACACTTCAAAACATGCAAGAATATGCAAAGACCTAACCTAATGCATCTAGACCTAACATGAGTGAAAATGTGATGAAAACTAAGATGGAAGTGCATGAATGGGGTCCTAACTGGTGTGAAATGTATGCTAAAAACATGAAATTTACAGAGATATCACACGTCCATCCACCCATACCATACCCAACGCCACTTTCACGTAAGTCTTCACAAGCTTGTACTTGAATATACCTATCTTTTTCACCTTAACTCGATTTAAACAAAATTGGGGACAGTTTGATTTAAGTCTGGGGGGGTTTCTTATATTACTAACTATACTTTTATTTGATGAGTCTTAAGCATACTTGCATCATTTATCGAGTCGTTTTATAGAGTCAAAACTTCTTTTTTTTCTTTTAGTCGGAAACTATAAACTTTGCTAGGTACAAGTCGTTTCGAACAAGGAACCTTAATGACCATTCTCACGGGTTTAGAAGCAAGGTTTATTAAGTTGAACACTGCAAGTGGATAATTCAAACGGAGAAAGTTTTAATCTCTAGAGTACTCGAAGGATCTTGCGTTGACTCCGCACCTAACGAATCAAAACTTCTCGTCAAGGGGCTTGAGGTACTTCGAACTTTGCTCCTCTTTTAGACTCTAGCATGACTAAGTAGATTCAATGCAACCTCTCCTTGATCTTCTCTTGTTATAGAAAAGAAAAAAAAAATAGAATGAAAAGCCTTAGTTTGAGGATGGCAACCCAAGTTCCTTAAAGGACAATGACGGTTCGCAGACATCATGAAAGCTTCGAAGAAGTGATCATTCTCAAGCTGAGAAGAAAAAAAAAATAGAAATAGAAAGTCGATAGAAAAAATAAAATGATACCCTAGAAAAGTAGGGAGAAATCGACTAAGGGAATGGAAAATAGGAGAGTTGTGTCTCAAATGTCTTTGTCTAGATGTTTGGAAGAGGAGAGTATAATGTCTCGTAGACCAATACTCCTTCGATAGAGACCGCACGCCTAATTGATAAAGGGGTCAACAAGAGAAAACTCGAAATACTCAAAGAGACCATGAAGCGTATCCGGGAAAGGTGAAAAGCTCAAGGTAACTAGACCCAAACGCCTTGAAGCTAGATTCCGAGTTACGTGGCTCAAAAAGGTCGATTGCTAGACTTGACGAGTTCCCAAGTATTGGTGAGTTTCCACGTTTTCAAACCTCTTTTCCTTACTTAGATTTCTGTTTTATTTGAGGACAAACAAATGTTTAAGTCTGGGGGAGTTGATAACATGCGTATTTTACCCATTTTTACCATCATAAGTGAGTGTTTTAATAAGCATTTCACTAAGGTTTTAATGCATAAACACTAGATTTCGAGTATTTGGTTGTTCAAGACTCTTTTCAGGTAAACTTAGCAAAAGACGCTTATTTTGGAGCAAAATGGACAATTCCGCAAACAGTGTTCGAGGACAAAAGTTCGACACCAAACAAAGGCCTTCCCACCACAAGAGCAAGCTCATATTTGGAGACAAGGTAGCCTTATCAGCCATCTTTCACCTCGAAGTGGTTTAAGAACAATCACACGGTTCGATCTCAAGTTATGGAAGAAGTAAGAAGGTCCGTCAAGCACCCGGAAGACCAAGATGGCCGCGCCACGGCCTATCCAGAAGACCAGTGGCTACGCCACGGCCAGTCGCTCGCATGGCCAGGCCACTCGCAGTTCCCGAGCCCATTTGAAGCCCAAATTAAACTCGCAGCCGTCTTATGCAAGGCAAGACCTAATTGACGACCAAGGGGACTTGAAGACCTATATATACTCGATGTTTAGGGTTTCTTTTAGGGAGTTAGAAGTTTTCTTTTCATAGTTTCATTGTTTTGGTCCTAACGGCCACAAATCTCTTTCTCTCTCGATCTCCATCCTAGCGCATCATTCCTGGAACGCTTGTGCGTGATCTGGGAGATGTCGTGAATGTTTATTGTCCCGATCTTATTGCTTGATTGTTTAGGTCGCAGGATACGATAGTATACCTACAAAATTTGCATTCATAGATCAATCTATCTTTGTCAGAGTTAGGTTGTTAAAACCAGTGAAGCAGTTTAGGGAAAACCGCCTAGTCTCGTTTGCTTAACTTTTGTGAGTTTGATTTCTAGTTATAACACCATAGATTTCCCGAGAAGATCCCCAACGTGTTTCACCCATCTGCTTTTCAATCGAGATTTACGCACTTCAATATTTACTTTTTCTGCACTGTTTACATGATTTCCTTTTTACAAGCTTTTAAGTTGATTTTCCTTTTTCCGTTGGTTATAGAAGGGATTGACAACCTCTTCTATATAAGGCGTGACTACTGCTTTATTACTTTCTGCAAAAACCATGACACCATCTTACAACCCCAAACCCTTTTGCATCTTTGCTTGCCCTGATTCTTCTGTTTTGCAGTTGACCTCCTCCCTGTGGATCGATACCCTAAGTACTACAATGCACGTTGTGCACTTGCAGCTTAGAGTCCTATAAATTCAAAGCTCGACGAGTCCCCAAAGAAATCTTCCAATCTCGGACGAATATTTAGACCCCATCAGCTTCTTTCCCCCACTCAAACACACTCATATAGATCAAATATCTCTTGCATAGCCTCGTCACTTTCACAAAAGTAATGTCCAATCAAGTGATCTCTCCAAGCTTTAGTGAAATTAACTTCCAGAGTGAGATTTCAAACTAACTCGGTGAACTTACACTGCCCTTACTGTTGTCGTGATGTGCCTAGCTTGACTGAAGTAGCATTTGATTTAAGCCTTGCTCTCCTGCTATCTCAGAAATAGCTATTCAAGCCGTATTTCTCCCATGCTTTGTCTAGACCTTCATACATAGGAATATTCCTGATTTTCTTGCGGAATTCTATTAATCTTTCCCTTGTTATGTGCTCTATGATACGTGTTTTTTTCTTGAACCACACCATTGCTCGATGAACAAGCAAAAGAATCCTCTTCGGGAGGTTCCGGAGATGACTCGCGTCGGAAGAGAATGTTTGGCTCGGCTTGGAATTTGTGAAGGTGAAGCAACTAAGGGTGTGCCTTGTTGTAGGAGAAGTGTCATCTTCTTTGAATGGGAGTATAGTGTTGCAAGGTGCGAAAAAGACTCGCTTGCTTCCTCCTTTGGATGGGCGATTAGGCGCAAGTGGTGTAGTGTCTAAGGTGTCTTCTTGAATTGAAAAATCAGTGACTTCTTTGTTCCTTTCTTTTTTTTTTTATCGCAAATAAGTGTGTTGAGGAGCTTGTTGAGCTCTTTTTGCTCCGTTGAAACCTTCATGAGTGTAGCGTCATTTTTCTTCAACGCCTTAGTAATGTTCTCTTGATAACAAGTTGACCTTCTTCCATCTCTCCAATGAATTTATCCATGTAATCTTTGACTTCACCAATAGTCTCCTTGGTTTCCAACATTTTGCATCCATACCCGCGGATTTTGCGTTTGGTTTGAGCGAGATTGTAATTATGGCATCCCAATTCTCTGTTGGTCTTTGATACCTTGTTGAGGTTTCCAAAAGTGTGGTTTTCCAGCTCCTTGACTTAGTTTAGAATGTCTTGTACCTTGTAAAAACTCGGTTTGCATTGAATCCATTCGAAAATGAAAGAAACTTCCGAACTTTTTCTTATAGTCCATCACGACAATCACCATCTCGGTGATATTCTCCAATTGTTGATGTAAGGGAGAAGGCCTGCTTCGGGGTTCGCGGTGAGTAGCATGGGGCGTTTGATGATGAAAACTCTCGTTTTCATGAAGTGTTGGTGGTGCAAATCCTTATCCATAATGAGGCATGAGGCGCTCGTGTGGTAGCATGATCGGAGGTGGTCTCCGAGAGTAGTGTTGCAGATCGAGTTGTGGGCGAGCATCGCCATATAGGCGTGAGATTGGACAGCGAAATCAAATCCCCGGCAACAGTGCCAAAAACTTGATGGGGTCTAAAAGGTACGTCAAAAATATGGACGCTTCTTAAGGACTTCTCGAGTTTTAAATTTGTAAAAGACCCTAAGTTGCCAGTGCATAGTATGCGTTGAGTACTTCGGATGTCGATCCACGGGGAAGACCTATATTGCAAAACAAAAGAAACATTAAAGCAACCAAAGACGCAAAAAGGGGTTTGGGGGGATTGTTTGTGTCACAGTTTGGGGTTGCAAGTGAATGAAAATATTGAAAGCAAAGTAACGTTTATATAAGCTTGCCTCTCGTTTAAGCATATAACAAACGGAAAAAGGAAAATAAATTTAAAGCAAAATGGAAATCTAACTTAAGCAAAAGTAAAGACGAAAGAAATCAATTGAATGTACGATTTTGAAAGTGCGTAATTTAAATGTTATATTGAAGTGCGTAAAATGCGGTAAACCGATGAGAGAAAGCGTTGGGTTCCCCCTGGGAATTTTAGAGGTTCTAACTAGAAATCAAACAACTAAACGCATGCAAACAAGACTAGGCGAGCATTTCTCTAAACATGAATCACGGTTTTACAACCTAAATACTTTCATAAATAGATCGTCTATGCTTTAACTATTCTGTAGGTATGTAGTCGCATTCCACGATGCAATCAAGCACCCTATTATAGATCGGGCTCGTTGTTATACCTCACAATGCTTTGTGAGTGTGCAATTCGCACCTCACGACGTGGCGCTGGGCTAAGTTGAGTCGGGTGATTGGATTCAACATGTTAGCGGCTCTAATCAATCCTAAGATCAGTTTCTAGTTCATGACGCTAGATCCATGCACTAAGAACAAACTTAGGCGAAAGAAATCCCTAGAATACTGCTAGGCGAAAAGATAATTAAAAACAGTTAATGAATCTTCCCATAAGAACCTGTTGGGAGGCTCCCAACGAAAGTAAACTACTCACACATGATAGAACGAGGCAAAGACATTAATGATGAATGCAAACTTTGATTTATTAATAAAAAGTAATGAGGATTCATGAAGAATTTGTCTCCTTCGAAGAACAAAGAACAAAAGCAATAAAAACTCTAAAACTTTTCGCGACTAAAGATGTTTGTGGTGGCACACGAAAATAAATCTTTAGTCGCCTCTTAGCTTAAACTTGCGTTTGACGGCTTCAGAATTAGTTGGGCTTGAAAATGGGCTCGAGAACGTCATTTGAAGTGGCCCTATGAGCGAGCTCCCATGGTGCGGCCAATGTGTTTTTGTGCTGTTCTGACGGGGCTTCTTGCTTTCTTTGTAGCTTGAGATCCAATCATGGGATTGACCTCAAACCACTTTGGCGTGAAATGTAGTATATCAGCCTATCTTGTCACCAAAATTCAGCTTGATCTCTGGTGGGAAGATATGCTAAACCTCTATAATATTTTACTTGTTCCGGAAATATCTATTTTGCTCCTTTTGCGTCTCTTTTGATAAGCTTTCTTGAAAAGAGTCTTGATCATACAAATAGTCGAATTCTAGTGTTTATACATAAAAATCTTAGGAGAATGCTTATTAAAGTTTTTACTTATGATAGTGAAAATAGGTAAAATATGAATGTTATTACCGTGTGAGGCATCATACATGGCCCGATGGATTTTGTCTGGCCGCGCAAGTGACCATGCGTGGCCCTGTGGGAGGCTTGTCTTGTTTTTTCGAGATAGTTTGACAGGTTTTTTTGCTATGTTTTGTAAAAGAGTTTTGACACTACAAAAAATATTTGAAAACAACTATATAAGTACTAAAACCAAGTTCAACACTTATTAAAGGAACAAAAAGACAGCACGAGATATCATCTGCAAGAGTTTTTCAACTGTGAATCTCCTCGCAACAGTAAAAAATGTTTAATTTGTTGCATGCGTCATTACGTTCTTTCAGGCCCGTCCCTGCTTTAAATCATGTAAATCATTAGTTTTAAGCCACATATATTAAAATAAAATTCAGGTCATATTTTCAAAAACTGTTTGTAGTTTAGTTGATCAACTAAGAAGACATTTTCCTCACATCTCCGGTTCGAATGCACCTCTATACTTATTTTTACTTTTTTTCTTTCCTTTTTTTATTAGAAAGTTTTCAATTTTTTGTTTCTGACGACACAAAATTAAAAGGAATCTTAACCTTTCTCTTTGATGTCAAACAAAAAAAAAAAAAAAATTTGTCGTCACCATTAATGAAGCTTTAAATTCTCTTTGTGGACACAGAATTTTGTCACTAAATGTACGGGACGGCACTGCGTTCTTCGTTTATCAAATGAACATTTAGAGTATAAAAGAAGAAATGAATGGTCTTTAATAACTTTTCTATGTGTGATATCACCCAACAGAGAAGTATTATATTTGCTACAATGAGTTCAAACAATTTTATTCAGCAACATAATTTTAAAAACATTAATATCAAAAATAATTTTACACCAGCACAAACTAATGAGAATGATGAGCATGAAGACAATGTGTATTGCCAAAGTTGAAGAAAAATTAGAGACATGAGTGTATATGTGGATAATTCATAATCAAATTGCTGAACAAATATGATAAAATAAAAAATCGTAGATTTCGGCATCGTCAATACATTTTTAATATTTTTTTAATATCTTTATTTTAATTTTTATCTAAAAAATGATTTATAATTTAAGTTATATTAAAATTATTAATTGATTATGTTTTTTTAATTATATTATTTATTATATTAAATATTATGAAATTATCAATCTCTCTTAGTTACTTTTAGCTTTCCCTTTCAATTCTTTTTGATTATTCAATCTTCCTAAGAAACAAATTTTCATTTTTATTAGAGTACATATTAAATCTGGTTTACTCCGTGCTTATGTTATGTTGGTTATCGAGTGGTTTAGGTTTGGTTTAGCTATATGATTTACTTTACTTGCTTTGTATATAAGCTTCTCTTTTCTTGTATCTCATTTACGATGTAATGAAGGTTTATCTTAAATTACTGAAATGGTATCAGAACAAAACTTCTCAATTTCTTCATTCATCTTTCTGGATTTCTGATTCAGTTCATCTCTTTCATCTGGAGTAATCTTTGATTTCAGTGCTTCATCGTCATCATCTTCCAAATTCCGCTTCGTTTGATTCCTAAACTTCGCTTCATCCATCTATCCTCCGTTATTTTTCTGCAATTTTAGCAGTTCATCTTCTTCCGCTTCGAATTTTATTCAGCTTCTTCATTTTTTCCTTGAATCGAGCTTCAATTTCATCTTTTTAAGTTGTTACATTTGCGATTAAGTTCTGATCGGTTGCTTCTGCTTCGATTCGGTTCTCCCGCTTATATTCCGATCGATTCAATCGATCATCTCCATTTTCTGCTTAGTTCAGCTTGATTTTGCTTTTATGCGATATCTTTTCCGATCAGAGTTGATCGCGTCATAGTCGGAATCGACTATTTTTTCTGGATCATAGTTGATCCGTTATTTTCCGGCTGACTGAGATTAAGATAGATTGTGTTTATGAAACTATTGCAGTTTCTGTGAATACGATTGTGATGAATTCTTATTCATCGATCCCTGCTTTTGCTGAGTATTATGTTCCACCAGAAGAATCTCTTGTATTTAACAAGTTAGGAGAAAATTATCATGCTACGAGGATGTTTTTGAAGTTTGAACTAATGTACATCTATGGTTCTTTTCCAAGACCACAGGATAGTCATCCTGAAGTTGGATTCTGGTCATAATTCACAGTTTTCCAGGTCTGAAATCCTTCACTTACTTGCTTTCATTGTGGAACCAAGCCTTATCGTATTCACATCAAGAATGTGATTTTGGAGTTGATAGATGTTCGTTGATTTGTAATGAAAGAGATATTGCATCAAGATGTGTTACTAGACAAGGTGAGCTTTGTTTAAGAAGCGTTAAACATAATCATGAGAGTGATATTCGCAGAAGAGCTTCAAGCTACAAGCATGCGATTGCTATGTGTTTATGCACTTGGAATCTCTTGTTTGTGAAGTAGTTGCCTTGATGTTGATGATTTTGAAAAGATCAAGACGTATAGCTCCTCATGTTACTAGTTAATTTGTCGAGAATATTGCAGCATTATTAGTTTATGTTGCTAAGAGATTTCTTCACTTGGATTATCCACACACATTTCATGATGTGGTGTGTTGATATGGTTTACACGAGCCTAAGGCATAAAATTCAAAGGCAGAATAGTTTGCTTCAGCAGATGGAAATCATTTTCTTACTGTCCTATTTTTGCCATGCCAAGCTCACTTCTCAAAGCTAAGCACATTCAATCGAGAAAATGAATTTTGTGGACAAATTATTGGGGCTAAGACCACTAGCAGCTCAAGGTGACATTTCTTGATGATTTGTGTTGTCACTAGGTTGAACTGCTTCAACATAGTTTTATTTGAGTGGCAAAACAAACATTTAAGATACTGCTAAGACGGAATTATTTTCTTCTAAGAGGTTCTCCACGTGTCTCATCAAAAACCATCACACATTTGAGATTTCAGGACTAAGATGAAGTAATTCCATCTTAAAGGAGAACATTAGAGTACATATTTCTATAGTTATGTTCACTTTATTTTCTTTGTATATGAACTTTTCTTGTATCTTATTTATGATTAATGATTAATGAAGGTTTATCGCAAATTACTGAAAATTTTGACTTTCAATTTTTATTATTATAGATAAGATACAAGAGCCTTATTTTTCCTGACAATAAACATAAGAGGTGAAAATGAAATAAAAAGAAAACATAACAAACGAAGAGAGATGTACTTCTTTCACCCTGATAACAAAAGTCATTGGAACAGACAACATCATTAATTAATTAATAGTCAGAAGCACATCTGATTTATTTAAGCAATCCTCCTCACTCCCACACCTACAAATTAAAAACATTTATTAATGAATGCTTTGATAAAAAAAAAACAAAACATTTATTATAAACGGCTTGAATCATCTCAATATTGGATGTTCTTTCAAAAAGTTTTAAGAACACAATGGAAAAAATCTCAACTTGCCGGTAATCTAAAAACAAATTGACTCTAAAACGTATTACCAAAAAACATATACAAATTAAAAAGAAAATATCGTATATCTAGAACCAAACGTAGCTTTATGCCAAAAACTTAGTAATTTTTGTTCTTAATTTATGAATAAAGAAAACGAGAAATGAAAAATTCATCATAAAGTTTGTTTTTTTCTTGCTAAAAGTTTTATCATAAAGTTGAGCATCTTGCCTTTTTTTATTTAATATGAAAAATACTATTTATTATTTTATTTTGTAGATGAAAATGAAAAAACATTTCTTTATTTTTATTTTTACAATAAAGAAAAAATTAAAAATTAAAAATCCATTGGAGATGATCCAAGATTCAAGTATTCCCAAAAACTATACGTTGCTCTACAGATCCATTGGAGATGATCCAAGATTCAAGTATTGCCAAAAACTACACGGTGCTCTACAGATCTAGTGATAGGGTTTTATTTTATGTGCGGATCCGTCGATTAAAATGAAAATAGAGAAATGAAAAAATAAAATAAAAAACCTTAATCGCTGTCGCTGTCACTGCTGCTGCTGTGGTGACCATCGTGATGGTGTTTCTTCTCCTTCTTTTCCTTCTTCTTTTTCTTTTCACCGTCGTGTTTGTGGCCGTCTCCGCTGCTATGGCCTTCTCCGCCGTGGATCTTGTCTTTGATCTTATCAACGATACCTTCTTTGTGCTCTCCGCTCCTGTGCTCGTCGGCGTGTTTCTTGTGTTCCTCCTTCTTGTGCTCGTCTTCCTTGTGACCTCCTCCGATGTGGAGTGCATCCCCGATCTTGTTGATGATTCCTGCCATCTCCGATCTCTTTCCTTTCTACTAAATTACTTCTCTCTTTATGTGTTTCGTTGCTTTGACGATAAACTAGGATCTAAAGGGCCTCTATTTATAGCCCCCGTGGATAATTAATACCGTAATCAATCAGCTAGATATTTTATCTAATTAGAATAAAGATGAGATAGTGTCGTGGCGAAGATAAGATCTACTTTTCCAATATGCTAAATTGGTTCTTAATGGGAATAATAATGTATAAATTATTGGGGTATATACTATTCCTTTTAAAAAGAAAAAAGAGAAGTGTAGTTGACAATACAAAAAAGAAAAAAGAATAGTATTCGCTTAGATATTTTCAAATAAGCATACGTGGATGTAACTAGAGAAGTTTTTAATATATATTAAATAAATAAAAAAATTTATAATAATAAATAAATTTTTATAATTTAGAAAAAAAAAATTATTTAAGAATTTTTGAGTGAATTTTTAAAATTTTTAAAAATCTTATTTATTATAATAATAATATTTATTTGTTTAATATATATTATGAATTTTTTTAAGAACTACCATTGTTTTTATTTTTAGGAGTCAAATATCTTAAAAATTTAGAGTATAATTGTTTTATTTGATTAGCTATTATAATATAAATATAAAGTACATAATCACATAAATATTAGATAATATGTAATGTAAAAAGTAACCCCGTTTTGAAAGGTTTGAGAAAAGCATATTAGAAAAATAATATAAAAAGAGCATATCCAACCCGGTCTCTTGATTGATTGTTTAAATGATATCAATGCGTCTGTATAATTCGTCGTGTAGTTGAGCACGAATAAATACTATTTACTATATACATACTAAAAGCGTCGTCGGCCACATCTTTGTCACGTTCATGGATTCTCTGTTATATATTGTTGTTGGCCGCCGGCAATAATATCCATGATTTTTAAAAGTGTTACGATAAAATTATTATTATAATATTTTTTTTGCCAGCGAAAATTTCATTATATCAACGGTTACGGTCATGATTTACAAACTTAGAAGGAAATCTGGACAGACGTTAAACAACATATATCATAGAGATTGTGAGAGACCCCTTTTTTTTTTGGGTATGAATGTTGAGAGACTCCAAACTTGTTGAATCAGATTTGTTAATCTAACGATCCGTGTCCGGTCCATTGAATAAATTTAAATAAATTGATTTAGTTACCCTATGTCATCAAAGTGCGCTTATCATTTCCGGACACTTACTTTAAGAGAATTCCAGAGTTAAGTGTGCTTATGCTGAAGTAGCACTAGGATGGGTGATCTTCCGGGAAGTTCTCTGCGAAACTGTGTGAGTAAAATCAAAACACGGAAAAATATCACGTGGTGATTGCAGAGACAAGTAAATCAGTCGGTCGGGCCACCGAGAAAAATAACGCACCGAACGTCGGATAGGGGTGGGACCCACGAGCCGGCCGTCGGTAGGGGCGGTCGGGGTGTTACAAGTGGTATCAGCGCCAAGGAAAGTCAAACTGTTTCTGTCCCAGGAGACTGTCTTGAGATTTGTGGGTTAAGGCTCACACTAGCGGGATCAGAATTTGAGGACGAATTCCCGTTAAATGGAGGAGAATTGTAACGACCCGGGCCTGGCCCATTTGAATAAGTTTAAATGGATTGATTTGGCTACCTATGTCATCAAAGTGCATTTACCTTTTTCGGTCACTTACCCTAAGAGAACTCCAGAGTTAAGCGTGCTTATGCTGGAGTAGCACTAGGATGGGTGACCTTCCGGGAAGCCCTCTGCGGAACCGTGTGAGTGAAGTCAAAACACGGGAAAAGATCACGTGGTGATTGCAGGGACAAGTAAATCAGTCGATCGGGCCACCGAGAAAAATAACGCACCGACCGTCGGACAGGAACGGGGGCCCACATCCCGTGAGAGGTGTGGGGCCTCGCTGGTAGGGGCGGTCAGGGTGTTACAAGTGGTATTAGAGCTAAGAAAAGTCAAACTGGTTCTGTCCCAGGAGACTGTTTTGGGATATGGTTATACTGACAAAAAGAGAAAGTATTTAGAATTCGCAGTTTCAGATGCGGGTAATCTAAAAATGGGAACCTTTAGGGGAGCTGATAATGGAGAAAGTTTAAGAAACTTAGATCGTATTATTTGAGACAGTACATTTTAACAGAGATAATCGGTGTAGTAACTTACAAGTTGGACGTAACTCAAGAGATAACATATTTTCATGATCTATTCCATATTTTGGTTTTGCGCAAAGTGGTTAAGCAACTAGAACGGTTTGATTCAAAATCGTCGTTTGACCTAGAGGAGAAATTTATTTTTTTGAAGAAAAAGAAAGAGAATTTGATGTCAACAGCACACTGAGTTTCTGAAATAAATGGTATAGATATTACAGTTTGGAAAAATAGCGTGGACCGTACAAGTATGTTAGAGAAGGATGGTAAGAAGAAAATTGTAACGATCGTAACCCAAGCCCATTACAAATTGGGAAAGGCCCAACTTCATGTTTCAGCCCAGAAGAAGTTAACCCTAAGCGTGCCTTCTTCATCTTCTTCGTTTAAAAGCTGCACAAAGAATTTCGACGAGCCGCAAGCACCATCATCGACGTCGAAGCTCTGCCCAAATTCCGAGAGCTCTGCCACCGCCGTTACTGATCAAGCCGGAGCCTCTGGACGTGAAACTGCACCGTCCATTGATCGCCGAGAATCACGCAGAGCCGTACTCTGTGAGAAGAAACCATCGCACGTCAACCCGAGCCGTTGTCTTCTAGACTCTGCGGCCACAGCTCACCACCACCGATCTGCTCCAAGCTGTCACCATCTTTCGTGAGTCTCATCTGGGTAAGCGTGAATCGTCATCTCTTCAGTTACGTTTGTTCCCGAGAAGTGTCACGTAATTAATCCGCCATTGTTGTCCGTTTTTCCAGTTTCTACATTGGGTGGAGCTTGCCAACGCCTCTGGTAAGGGAGATCTTGTTGTTGGTAATCGTTGTTGGTCCCACGGTTGGTTTGTGAATGTGATCGTTGTTTTCCATGTTGCTTGTGCAGCAAGTTATCTCTATAAAAGCCTCCTCTTCACAGCATTGTCATCGTTGCATTGTTACGTCTTGCAGGATTGTCGTTGTCATCCCTGCCCGTCGTCGTTAAAGATAAGGTGAGGGTGGGATCCGTGGATTCTTAGCATTTCTATTTAATTAATATTAGTAAGTACTAGGTCTAGGTAATTGTTTGGTTGTGTGATGGGTGAAATGTGATAATGTATGATGTTGAATACTAGTGATAATGTTAGTTGTTGTGATGATGGTATATGGTGGATAGTATGTGATGATTGTGTGTAGTCGGACTGAGGACGAGGACATGGCAATCCCGTCGAAGCCCGTAAACCGGCTGACGAGCCAAAGGTGGCGTACGACCTTTCGAGGTGACGGCCAGCCAAAGTGTGTCAGGTGTCAGTGTCTTGTGTGATGTGTATGGAGTCGTGATGTGGATTTTATTTTGATATGTGTGAATTGGAAAAGTGATTCGTGTTGTTTGAATGATTGTCTAGAGTTAGTATTTGCTGATGCAATGATCATTAATGTTAAGTATCGTGTGGGCGGAAATGACTTTCCTCACTGAGTAATTCGTTGCTCATCCCCCCTTTTCCCCTTTTCAGGTGAGAAAGTTGTCGAGGAGTAGTTCGAGGCGAGGATTTTTCGGGTGCTGAATTTCAAGATGGGTTATTTTATACGTTATTTTCGGATTTTCGTTTAAGACAAGTTTAATTTTTCTTAAAAAAAAATTATTTAAGTTGAATGGGATTATTTAAATTATTTAAGACGGTTTATGTTGGTTGCGTTTAATACGTTTGATTTAATTAATAAAGGATGGATTTTAGAAAAGAGTTATTTATTTTTGTAAGTTTAAAAGTCGTGTTTAAATTCGTAATTTGCCGTCTCGGTCAAGTTAAGAGACGGTTATTACATATTGGTATCAGAGCAAAGGTGCTACTCCGGTTCTGACCCGGAGAGCCGATCCTCGGAAGTTGGTCGTTTTTGTTTTTCAAAAAAAAAAAAATATTTTTATTTCTTCAAGAGAACTTTTGGGTTGGGTTTTCCTTTATTTAAAAAAAAAAATAAAATAAAAAAATAAAATGGCACAGACGATTCCCCGCTTGGTCGTGTAAGTTGGAAGTTTTGTTTCTTTTTGCTTAAGTCCTGAATCGTTTTGTTTTGTTCTTGTCAATATGGTTCGAGGTGGAATGGGAAAAGGCAGAGGTCGCGGTGGTCGTGGAGGTCGGGGTCGTGGTGACCAAGGTAGCGAGCAGACTCAGTCAGTTACTGCAGAGAGTACCCATAGTGGTGGACAAGCACCAGTTAGGGAATGGACCCGGCAGTGATAACAACAGCAGTTGTGGAAGGGCTCAGACAGCTGTTTGGACAACAATTTCCGCCTAATCCAATGGCTGGGCAGATGCCAGGTGTTGCTGCGGCGCATGCACCGCCACCGCCTCCACCTGCACCACCGGCTCAGGATCCGAGGGATGATTATTGGAGGGTTCTGAAACTGATGAGAGGATTGGGAACCGTAACCTTCAGTTGTGGGGAAGATCCAATCGTAGCTCACAATTGGAGGCAGCAGCTGGAGCGAAATTTTGCTTCTGTCCATTGTCTGGTGGAGTATCAGATGGAGTTAGCCACGAGGTTTCTGCTGGATGAGGCTTAAAATTGGTGGGAAAGGGTTGTGAGAGGAGCCCCGATGGGTTATGTGGTTCCATGGAGCACTTTTCGAGATGAGTTTAACAGGAAGTATTTTCCGCAGGAGGCTATGGATAAGCTAGCAATGGAATTCATGACCTTGTCCCAAGGAAACCGGTTTGTAAGGGAGTATGCGCGAGAGTTTAGCAGGCTTAAGATGTTCACAGAAAGGGAAATGAATGAGCAATCTCAGATCAAGCGGTTCATGATGGGTTTAAGGGTTGACATCCGCAAGATATGTCATATTCGAGACTATGATAACTTTGTTGATCTGGTTGAAAGAGCTTCCATGACAGAGCAGATGATTGAGGATGAGAACAAGTTGGGTAAGAGTGCTCCTCAGAAGATCAACAGGGCGATAGAACCGCAGAGGCATCAAATGGATAACAGGGTTACTACATTTGATCGGTCATGCACTAAGTGCGGAAAATATTATCATGGGCCGTGCATGAGTTTTTATGGGTTATGTTTCAACTGCGGGTAACCTGGTCACACCAAGGTGACTTGTAGAAAGTTCATGGGAGCATGCAATCTATGTGGAAGGGTAGGGCATCGTGCTAGAGACTGCAGAGTGAGGCCGATGGGACAAGCTCAGGGTAATCAGATGATGGGACAATTACCTCCGCTTCCAAAAAGGCAGGTGATAACTCCACGTGTGTATGCTGCAGCAGCTCAGGATGGCGCAGATCCAATTGCAGGTAAGTTTCAGTTAATTACCGTCTTTTTGAATTGAATATCTTGCTTTGAAAAAAAAAATTGAGGGTTAGTCTTTTTGTGATTTTGTGAGTCGCTTAACAAGTATAAAAACCATGTAGGGTCGGTTTCCGTTGGGGAAGTGGCTGCTTATACATTGTTCGATACTGGGGCTACACATAGTTTTGTGAGCCCGGAATTGACAAAGTGTTGGCACTTTAAGGGTGAAGTCCTCAACAAGGCGTTAAATGTTTGAGACTGCGGGAGAAGGGCCAGTGAAGTCTTCCACAACCTTCAACCTACATGGCAATCTTGTGGAAATGAGACTGAAGCGTTACGACGTGATCTTAGGAAAGGATTGGCTAACGCAGCATCAAGCATCGTTGGATTGCCAAAAGACGTGAGTTACATTTGATAGACCGGAAGGGAGAATAGTTTATCAAGGGATCAAGGTCACAGCGGAGTCCCCATCATCTCCATGATCCATGCAGAGAAGCTGATTAGTAAAAGAAATGAGGCTTACTTGGCTACAATCTCTATGCTGAAAGAAAAGGCGGATAACGAATTGGATTCTATACCAGTGGTGTAAGGATACGCGGACGTATTTGAACCACTAAAAGGACCGCCACCATCACGAGGGGACGCATTTACGATAGAATTAGAACCCGGAACAACACCTGTGTCTAGAGCGCTATATCGCCTGGCACCCGCAAAAATGGCAGAGTTGAAAAAGTAGTTGGAGGATTTAACGGATAAAGGATTTATTCGTCCGAGCAGTTCACCGTGGGGTGCACCAGTTTTGTTTGTGAAAAAGAAGGATGGGAGTTTTCGTCTTTGTATCGATTACCGCGGTCTGAACAAAGTGACCATTAAGAATAAGTATCCGCTACCACGAATTGATGAATTGTTAGATCAGTTGCAAGGAGCATCGTGGTTCTCGAAGATCGATTTAGCGTTCGGGTACCATCAGATTTCGATAGCTGAGGAGGATGTTCGGAAAACGGCTTTTCGAACACGGTATGAACACTACAAGTTTGTAGTAATGCCGTTTGGTTTGACTAATGCGCCGGCAGCTTTTATGAAGTTGATGAACAATGTGTTTAGAGAGTACCTGGATAAGTGTGTGATTGTTTTCATTGACGACATTTTGATCTATTCGAAAAGTAAGAAGGAGCATGATTGGCACCTACGAGTGATATTTAATAAGCCGAGAGAGCAGAAGTTGTATGCGAAGTTGAGCAAATGTAGTTTCTGGCAAAGAAAAATCGGGTTTATGGGGCATGTTGTTTCAGAGGTCGGTGTGGCTGTAGATCCCGAAAAGATCGTCTCGATCTCAGATTGGCCGATGCCTAAGAGTGCCACGCAGGTCAGAAGTTTTCTTGGGTTGGCGGGTTATTATCGAAAGTTTGTAAAAGGATTTGCCAGCGTAGCAAAACCGATGACGCGTCTGACTGGTAAGGATGTAAAGTTTGAGTGGTCGGAGTCATGTTCAAAGAGTTTTGAAAAGTTAAAAGAACATTTGACGCAGACGCCCATTTTAGTGTTACCAAAGATAGGAGTACCGTATGTGGTTTACACGGATACATCAGGATCAGGCCTAGGATGTGTACTTATGCAGGAAGACCGAGTTATAGCATACACATCTAGACAGGTACGGAAGCACGAAACGAATTACCCGACTCATGACTTGGAATTAGCAGCAGTCGTTTTTGCTCTTAAGATTTGGCGTGCCTATTTGTACGGAGAAAAGGTGCAGATAATGACAGACCATAAGAGCTTAAAGTACATTTTCACCCAAGACGACCTGAATTTAAGACAACGCAGATGGGTAGAGTTATTGGCGGATTATAACTTGGAGATCACCTACCATCCAAGAAAAGCCAATCAGGTGGCTGATGCATTGAGTAGACGAAGAAGTGATGCCTCAAATGCTAAGGACGTACAAGAGCTAGTTGCGACATTGTCTAGTCTGAGTGTATGCGCTACGACCGTGGAGGAAAATACTACCGGGCTAGAAGTTGTAAACCAAGCAGACTTATTATGGAGAATTAGAGAGGCGCAGACAAAGGATTTTGCTCTACGAAAACTGGTCAATAAGGAAGTGATTGGGTATCACACCGCAGCCAATGGAACGTATCTGAATCGGAACCGGGTATGCGTTCCCGAAGACGAGGAACTAAGGAAGCAAATCTTGCGCCAGGCGCATCAGTCTCGTTTTTCTGTTCATCCCGGGAACACCAAGATGTATCGTGATTTAAAACTGTACTACCATTGGGGTGGAATGAAACGAGACGTCACTACTTGGGTATCGCAGTGCCAGACATGTCAGATGGTAAAAGCAGAACACGGGGTTCCCAGTGGATTGTTACAAAATTTGCCGCTACCTGAATGGAAATGGGACATGGTAACAATGGACTTCGTTACAGGGCTACCAACGACCAGAGGTAATAAAAATGCGATCTGGGTGATCGTAGATCAACTCACCAAGTCAGCTCATTTTGTAGCGATTAAGAAATTAGATGGAGCGGATCAGCTGGCTCAAAAATATTTGGACGTAATTGTAAGATTACATGGAGTGCCAGTAAGCATCGTGTCTACCAGAGACTCTAAATTCACATCAATATTCTGGCAGGCATTCCAGAAGGCACTGGGAACAAAGGTACACCTCAGTACGGCTTATCATCCACAAACAGATGGACAGTCAGAAAGAACAATTCAGACATTAGAAAATATGTTGAGAGCCTGTGTACTAGACTAGAAAGGAAAGTGGGGAAAATATTTACCTTTAGCTGAGTTCGCCTCTAACAACAGTTATCATTCGAGCATTGAAATGTCCCATTATGAGGCTTTGTATGGGAGACCATGTCGCACACCCCTCTGTTGGACAGAAGTGGGAGAGCGCCGAGACTTAGAACCGGAAATGGTTCAAGAGACAGTCGAGCAAGTGGAATTACTCCGAAGCAGACTTAAAGAAGCGCATGACCCTCGGAAAAGTTATGCAGATAAGCGCATAAAAGATTTGGAATTTTCAGTAGGCGATGAAGTGTATTTGAAAATGAGAACGTTTAGAGGGAATGACAAGACTCGAAAACTGAAAAAGCTTAAGCCGAGATATATGGGATTGTATGTTGTAACAGAAAGAATTGGGACAATGGCTTATTGGCTAGAGTTACCGCCGTAACTGTCAGATTTCCATATTGTGTTTCATGTTTTGGTATTGTGAAAAGTAGTCAGAGAGCCAGAGTTAATTCTTTTGCACCCGCCTGCATATTTAACGAGTAGTTTGTCATTACTAAAACGTTCGGTAGAAATTTCAGATCGACAAGAAACCAAGGGTAAGAAAGTTAAGTCAGTAAAAGTTTGTTGGGAAAGAGATTGTATTCGTGAGGAGACATGAGAGCTAGATTCAGAAATGATAGTTAACTATCCCTGAGCTCTTTAAGAACGAGAGCGGTCTTACGGGATACAAATTAAATTCAGGGACGAATTCTTCTAAAGCGGGGGAGAATTGTAACGATCGTAACCCAAGCCCATTATAAATTGGGAAAGGCCCAACTTCATGTTTCAGCCCAGAAGAAGTTAACCCTAAGCGTGCCTTCTTCATCTTCTTCGTTTAAAAGCTGCACAAAGAATTTCTACGAGCCGCAAGCACCATCATCGACGTCGAAGCTCTGCCCAAATTCCGAGAGCTCTGCCACCGCCGTTACTGATCAAGCCAGAGCCTCTGGACGTGAAACTGCACCGCCCATTGATCGCCGAGAATCACGCGGAACCGTACTAGTGAGAAGAAGCCATCGTACGTCAAACCCGAGCCGTTGTCTTCTAGACTCTGCTGCCACAGCTCACCACCACCGATCTGCTCCAAGCCGTCACCATCTTTCGTGAGTTTCATCTGGGTAAGCGTGAATCATCATCTCTTCTGTTACGTTTGTTCCTGAGAAGTGTCGCGTAGTTAATCCGCCATTATTTTCCGTTTCTCCAGTTTCTTGTCTTCGTTCGGATTTGTTGCTACATTGGGTGGAGCTTGCCAACGTCTCTGGTAAGGGAGATCTTGTTGTTGGTAATCGTTGTTGGTCCCACGGTTGGTTTGTGAATGTGATCGTTGTTTTCCATGTTGCTTGTGCAGCAAGTTATCTCCATTAAAGCCTCCTCTTCACGGCATTGTCATCGTTGCATTGTTACGTCTTGCAGGATTGTCGTTGTCATCCCTGCCCGTCGTCGTTAAAGCTAAGGGGAAGGTGGAATCCGTGGATTCTTAGCATTTCTATTTAATTAATATTAGTAAGTACTAGGTCTAGATAATTGTTTGGTTGTGTGATGCGTGAAATGTGATAATGTGTGATGTTGAATACTAGTGATAATGTTAGTTGCTGTGATGATGGTATATGGTGGATAGTATGTGATGATTGTGTGTAGTCGGACTGAGGACGAGGACATGGCGATCCCGTCGAAGTCCGTAAACCGGCTGACGAGCCAAAGGTGGCGTACGACCTTTCGAGGTGACGGCCAGCCAAAGTATGTCAGGTGTCAGTGTCTTATGTGATGTGTATGGAGTCGTGATGTGGATTTTATTTTGATATGTGTGAATTGGAAAAGTGATTCGTGTTGTTTGAATGATTGTCTAGAGTTAGTATTTGTTGATGCAATGATCATTAATGCTAAGTATCGTGTGGGCGGAAATGACTTCCCTCACTGAGTAATTCGCTGCTCATCCCCCCCTTTTCCCCTTTTCAGGTGAGAAAGTTGTCGAGGAGTAGTTCGAGGCGAGGATCGTTCGGGTGCTGAATTTCGGGACGGGTTATTTTATACGTTATTTTCGGATTTTCGTTTAAGACAAGTTTAATTTTTCTTAAAAAAAAATTATTTAAGTTGAATGGGATTATTTAAATTATTTAAGACGGTTTATGTTGGTTGCGTTTAACACGTTTGATTTAATTAATAAAGGATGGATTTTAGAAAAGAGATTTATTTTTGTAAGTTTAAAATTCGTGTTTAAATTCGTAATTTGCCGTCTCGGTCAAGTTAAGAGACTGTTATTACAAAAATGTTATGAGAACCGAACACCACATAATGTCTGTCTCGCAAGAGCTCTTTAAGAAGGCCAGAGTAGAGCTACCTCATGTCACAGATTCGAGGACGAATCTCATTTAAGTGGGGGAGAATTGTCACGACCCGATTCCTAAAAACCGTAAAATTTTCGTGCAAGTAACATATTGGACCGAATGTGTTATACAACATTTGATTGTTTTATGGGTTAAATTTAATTGGACCAAAGCCCAAAGGAGGAGCTGAAAAGCAACCCTAGCGTCTCCTCCTTCTCTATTTAAAGGAAATGTCAGAAGGCAGAGAGCATAGAGAAAGGTTGGCAGCGAAGCTCTGCCAAAATTGATTAAGACTCAGCCACTAAGTAACAGTTGCGACAGTCGACATTGAGGGCCAGTTTCCCGTCGCTGCTGATGGAAGTAGATCTCGAGTTAGGTGTCATCGGAAAGATCTTTCTCTCAGCTTTTTGTAATATCCAAGATCGATGGATTTGGAGTTTCACGGAGTCGTTTTGTGGAGCGTTTCCCCGGCGGAGTTTAGCGATTCAGATGGCGATCTAGATGTCTTTGCAAATATCTTCATTTCAAGAATGCAACGAAATTAACAAAATGCAGAATTTTTCCTCTCTTGTTTATGCCAGTTTCGCAGAGGGGTTTTGCGAGGCCTTTTCCCAGCGAACCAAGAAGAGTTAGATTGAGATAAGGGTACCTCTGAAAAGATATTGCTGCAAGGAATCTGTAGGATCTGACGTCGTTCCATTTGAAGCAACTTCAGGGGTTCGTGGAAGCCTCATATGAACTCCGATCAGAATGAAATTTGGAGGCGATGATCGTTGCACTGCAGTCTTGGGAATCAACGGTGGGATCGAGATTCCAACGGTTCATTTGCAAGTTATTTACGTGTCTTAGAGGGAGCTCAGGAAGTGTTCTTCTTCATCAAAGTGGCCAAGGTGAGGATGTGATTTGTGGATCCATAGTATGCATTAAGTTCAAATGTGTGAGGTTATGCTAGCTGTAGATATAGTAGTGATGCATTATGATGAGTGTTTGATATATAGGGAGCTATGAATGATGTTTGATGGTGCATGTTGAGTATTATATATATTTAAGCGATACATGTTTTATTTGAGAAGTTGGGATGATATTTGTGTTGGCCGTATCTAGAATATGGCCGGTAGCTTAGCCTGGGTAGTCTTGTGCGGTGATGATTGTCTAGACTCTAGACGGTAGCTCAGTCCGGACAGCCCAATAACCAGCCGACGGACGAGTAATAAGCAGCTGTTGTATGTGAGTTACAACTGGCTGGAGAGATGAAGTTTATGAAGTTACGTGAAGTTAAATTTTGTGATTGTTATCACGAGTGTTAAGTGATGAGTTAATGTGCGTTTAGTTAATTATATTGAGATGTTAGACTATATCTATGATTTAGTATAATCGTATACTTTTGTATTTGGTGTTTATTGTGGATCATGTAGGCAAGTATGATCATTTTCACTGAGTAATTCATTACTCACCCCTCTTTTTCCTTTTCCAGTGTGTGCATGTGTGTTTTTTGTTGTGCAAGTTAAGGCGTGAGACTTAGGGCACAAAAGTGACGGGAACGGGCGTCTCAGGTAACCTGAAATTTTTAGCGGTAAGCTGGAGTGATATGTGCTTATAAATTAGTTAAGAATTGTGAAAAAAGAGTTGTAGGCCAAAACGGTACAAAAAGCTGAGTGTAATACTGTTAGTAACGCTTTCTGTACTGTTTTGTGATTGGTAACTATTAAATCCGTATAACTTATATCGCAGATTTACGGTAAAGCTTTTGTTTACCAATCAAACCCATTATCTTAAGCGGTTCTCACACGTTTAACGACTTATTTATAATTTATTAACTTATTAAATATGTATTTATTAAAAACTGATCTGTAAACTCAAACGTCTTAATAATAATTAAAAATTAGAAATATGCATGCGAAAAAAATAACTTGTGAAATCTTTTAATAAACCCGAAAGAAAATAAATCGCCCATGGTTCCCAGAAATAACATCATAATGACCAGCTTTGAGTTTACTCGTCTGTCTCACCTGAAAAGAGAAAGAGTGATGAATATTCCAATAATACTCAGTGAGTGCGCTCTAAAGAGCGTGCAAGATCTTTTGGATACACCATTTGATCCGACCGATCAGCGGTACAACATCGGCAAGTAAGCCACATACATAAATACTATTATTCCGTATAACTTCCAACTAAACAGTGCACACAATACCCATCATATAACAATTACCACATTCATCAGCATCAAGTATCAATCAAATCCAATCTCTATATTAAGTAGGCAAATATTACCAATTCAACTAATACATGTTTAGGAATCATAAATCAATCCTCACATTTGAGTTCGGTTGAAAATGAGAAGTCGGAAAAGCGGTTACTGCGGTTGAACGTCGAAAACTACGTTTAGGAAAATAGCGTTTAGATCTCCTTAAATATAACTTCTCTAAGTTAGAACATTCCATAATAAGAAATTCTCTAACTAAGTCTATGATTTTTCAGATTAAGGTTCATAATTTCATAATTAATCGGTTTGCTTGCGCGTAAAGAAACAACTATAACTCACCGAGTAGAGCACCAAATCGCACGATCTTAGATTCTATGGAAACCTTTGACTGTCCTCTTTCCAAAGATACGAATATCCGTCTCTGTGTCTTTCCGGTTCGTCGGGAAAATGGTATTTTCGACTTTCCTTGCTTTACTGACGGATTCGCCTTTCAAATCCCAACATCTTGTCAATTTAGGGCTAACAAATCCATGTGTAGCTCCCGTATCGTACAAAGTATAGGCTGCAATCCCTCCCACCAAAACCGATCCTGCACGGTTTTCTAATTCTAAGGAACTCGATACTACAAAGGATTTGCACGCAATAATTAAGCATTTTATCAAAGAAACGAAAATGTTAACGTATTAACATGACTTACCAGCGACCGGCTTTGTATCCTCATTGTCCACGGGTGCGTACCACTCTCCTGCAGCATACTTGTCCTCTGTGACATCCTAAGCCTCCGCTAAGAACACACGAGGTCCTAATGCTAGACGCTTTGGTGGAGGCAGAAACTGCTCTCAGTTCTGGTTCCCTTGTTGTTGTCCAGCTGGCCTCACTCTACAGTTTTTCGCCATGTGCCCCATGCGCCCACATTTGCTGCGCACAATCCTCGCGTTAGGGCAATAAGGTTTCGTGTGGCCAGGTTGTCCAAAGCCAAAACACACTCGTGTATCATTGTTGCACACTCCAGTATGCGACCTCCCACACTTGTTACACACTGGCAATCTCCTTTGCCCACGAACGGCGCCGCGATTATCTTAAATCTGCCTTGGAGCTTCTCCAACTCTGGTTGTCCTGACTTGAGAATCCCTCCGGAACCTAGCTTCGTCCTCAATTCCCTTCTCGGTCAGTGCAGTTTTTTGACCAGATCAATCACGGAGGCGTAGTTCAGCAACTGACAACGGTTACAAATGTCTACTCTTAATCCAGCAATAAACTTTTTTTACCAAACGAACCTCATACATTTCTCTCCCAGTAAACCTCTTAAGACGGTTGAACTCTTGAACATAATCTCTCACAGTGCGGTTCCCTTGCTCCAACTTCAGAAACTCTGCCTCAAGCATGTCTTCAGCCTCCTGGGGAAAGTATTTCCGATTAAACTCATACCCGAAGTCATTTCACTGCAGCACAATTCCTCTTGCCCCTTCAGTTATTCCTTCCCACCATCCGTGAGCCTCGTCCCATAAGTACAAAACTGTCAATTCCAATTTGTACCCCACTGGGCACCTTGCCGACGCAATGGTGCGCTCCAATAGCTTCCTCCAACGGTCTGCGCTAACTGGATCAGTCCCACCACTGAAAGTCTCCACGCCCAACTCTCTCATGAGCCTGATCACCTCATAGTATAAAAGCACTTGCGGATCATACCCCTGCGCCTGTTGTGATATCTTCATTGGAGGTGGAGGCGGTAGATCCTGGTATGCAACATTTTCAGGAATCTGTTGTTGCCCCGCCGCTGCTCCTTGTGCCATTTCCAGAACTGCTCCGGTCGCCGGAAGTCGTTCCAGCAAGGGTCAAAGCAATTGCTGAATTCCTTGCATCACGGCTGCTCCAACTGCTGCTCCTATAGCCGCATGATCAACTGCTGGAATTGCCATAGCTGGCCCTTGGCATCCTGCAACCACCTTTTCTTCCACAACATCGCGTACATCATTCACATGGTTAACTACATTCCTGTTCTGATTGCCATTTCCGTTACCGTTGCGTCGAAGTCCCACCATTCTGAAAAAATAAACACGAGGATCAGAACTCTAACTTTGAAAGAACGAACAAATGAAATAAAACTCATGCTCAGGTCGGTGGATTTTTTTTTATTCTATTTAAGAAAGTAGTATAGTAATTTATCATTTCTGAAATTAATAAAAAAATCCGACAAAACCGAATATTTTTTTTTGTTTTTTTTAAAATGCCTCCCGGGTTAGAACCGGTTTAGCAAACCTCCGCTCGAATACCAAATTGAGAGATCCCAAAATCGCTATCTTAGCCGAGAGTGGTCCTCACTCGTTTAACGACTTCTTTATAATTTATTAACTTATTAAATACTCCCTCTGTTTCTTAAAGGGAGTCTTTTTAGGATTTTTACACATATTAAGAAAACACTTTAAAACGTGATAATAAATGTATGATTTTCTGTGATTAACAATTTCCTATAAATTTAAACCAATAGCAATTCAATAAATTCAATTACTTTTATTGAAATTTACAATTTGTCATAAAAAGTGCATAGAAAATTGAAAACTACATTCTTTTTGAAACAATTTTTTTCCTAAAACTACATCCTTTAAGGAACAGAGGGAGTATGTCTTTATTAAAAACTGATCTGGAAACCTAAACGTCTTAACAATAATTAAAAATCAAAAATATGCCTTCGAAAAAAATAACTTGTGAAATCTTTTTACAAAGCCGAAAGAAAATAAATCGCCCATGGTTCCCAGAAATAACACCACAATGACCAGCTTTAAGTTTACTCCTTCGTCTCACCTGAAAAGGGAAAGAGGGATGAGCATTCCGACAATACTCAGTGAGTGCGCGCTAAAGAGCCCGCAAGATCTTTTGGATACACCATTTGAAGCAGCAATATAAATATACTAAATATAGAAATTAAACACAAGTAACAACCTAAAGAGAATCTCTAGCATTTCCACTTAACAAGTTCGATCATTTTCATACTCAACTATTTGCAACAATTCAATCAGCCTAGCAAGTGTATATCACATTCCCAAGGATCAACCGCTCAAATTACTCATCCTCTGCCACTGCCCAAATTGGGTTTGACAAGTCACAAGGTGCCAACGCCCACTACGGAGTTTGACAACGGCTCGTCAGCCCTTTCCCGATCACTACAACTTCACAATAGTCCCTCGTTGTAGGCCGTCAATCAACACTAATCCGACCGATCAGCGGTACAACATCGGCAACCAAGCCACACACATAAATACTATCATTCCGTATAACTTCCAACTAAACAGTGCACTAAATACCAATCATTTAACAATAACCACATTCATCAGCATCAACCATCAATCAAATCTAATCTCTATATCAAGTACACAAATATTACTAATTCAACTAATGCATCTTTAGGAATCATAAACCAATCCCCACCTTTGAGTTCCGTTGAAAATGAGAAGTCGAAAAAGCGGTTACTACGGTTGAAGGTCGAAAACTGCGTTTAGAAAAGTAGCGTTTATGTCTCCTTAAATAGAACTTCTCTAAGTTAGAACATTCCAAAATAAGAAATTCTCTAACTAAGTCTAGGATTTTTTAGATTAGAGTTCATAATTTCAGAAATAATTTGTTTGCTTGCGCGGAAAGAAACAGCTATAACTCACCGAGTAGAGCACCAAATAGCACGATCTTAGATTCTATGGAATCCTTTGAGTGTCCTCTTTCCAAAGGTACCAAGATCCGTCTCTGGGTCATTCCGGTTCGTCGGGAATAAGGCCCGCAATCTCAACTACGAAAACTAAAAAAAATCAAGTATCCGGGTTTGCGCATATTGATCCGCTCAGATTGAAAAGATGATAACTAGCAGAATATATCTTCAAATCGGTCGATTCAAGAGACTCTGGAAAGATCAGAGAGTTCTATTTCCAAAAACAGCAAGATCACGATCTGAGTCTCTCGGAGTCGACAGAAATGGTCTCAAAAATTGACGACTCGAAGGTTCGATCTATAAAAATCCACCCCGGAAAAACAGGCATAACTCTCAGTATAAAACTTCAAATGATAAGACGTTTTCTGCTATAGATCAATCTAGGCGTTGAGAACTTATTCTATAGATCAATCTAGGCGTTGAGAACTTAACCTAAATATTTCACGCCAAATAAATCCGATCCTACCAGCCTTTTCTCTACTGCACCAAAATGAGTCCGAACTTCCTCCTTTGCCTTTCTAGGTTACTGCTCCTTCAAGGTTGTTGGTGTGGCTCGGTTTTGGCAGGACTTCACCAATGATGTGAATACTGACTTTCTTAAGGTCGTGCCTCTTCTTTAAGTAGAGTGGAGGGAGTGGGTTTGGTGAGAAATGATGGGTATTTTAGTGGTGGAGAAATTATGTGGGTGTGGGGTTAGTTGATTTTCTTTTTTGATAGTGAGAAAATAAAAAGTGGGTGTGGGATGGGGATGTTACAGATTGAGCAGGGATAGCCCAATTGTAATACCCCTCTTCCAATATATCATAATCACACTCATTTTTCTTATTAAAATATGTTCTTAAACCATTATTTTTGGAAAATTATTTTTATTAAAATATCAATTAAGTCATAAATTTTTTTAATAAAATCTCATAAGCGTAAACGATGAATTGGATCTCCATTAAGCCGAACCGATGACAAAAGGAGACAGGCCCAAAGACAAAATGAAGCGTAAGGCCAAGTGATATACTCATAATTTAGCATGTTTTAGCACTCATTTAAGATAATTTTGCATTCACTATTGCATTTATATTTAGATTAATTATATCTTTTGTTCCATTTTAGGTTTTAGACATGTTTGCATTAGCATTTACATAGTTTCTTGCATATCTGCATCATTTTCAGGTTATATGGTGTATACGGAGCTGTGGTGGATGATGAGCATGGACAAGAAGATGAAAGAAAAGGTTAGGAGTTGATGGGAGTCAAAGGAAAGCTTGGAAAAGTGAAAAGAGGCTGAGATCGACCCTTAGATCGAGCTGGTTTGTCCATTTCAATCTGAGATCGAACAGAAGACCACTGATATACTTATTTATTTCGCATATTTAGCATTCATTTAGGATAGTTTTTCTAGTACTTTTGCACTCATACTTAGATTTATTATAGCTTTTGTCCCATTTTAGGTTTTAGACATGTTTGCATTAGCATTTGCATATTTCTTTCATATTTGCATCATATTCAGGTTGTTTTGAGTACACTGGGGCTATGGAGGATGCGTGGATATGCTAAGGATCAAAAAGGAGCTTGTGGGTACTTGGAGAAACTCGGACAAGCAAACATGCGTTGAGATCGAGGCAAAGATCGAGCAAGGCAGGTCGTTCTAGACGAGATCGACCAGAAGATCGAGGTACTCGGACCGTTTCAAGGAAGAAGAACGGGACTTAGATCGACCAAGATGATCATGCGACTGTACGGACCCGAAGACATCACCCAGAAAGAACGGAGTGAAGATCGAGACCAAGGATCGATCCTGAGCAGAACGACCCAAGGATCGAGCGAGAGGGTCGATTGCCACATTGAAACGACCCGACGATCGGGCAAGTTAGCCCGTTCCCAGTCCAAGATCGGGTAAGAGATCGACGACTCAGTTCGATAGTGTAGTTATCATTTAGAATTTATTTACTTTGCATAAGTACTTTTTAGAAATCTATTTCAACCAACCAAAAATCGCATATGGCTTAGATTAATCTTGTTCTTGCATTCTTAGTGTCCTTTCCTATCCAAGTTGGATTGATCTCAAATACTACAATGACATGAGTAGTGTTGAGTATTGAAAAAGAGAGAAAAACTCTACTTATCAATTGGTGCCGTTGCCAAATTGGATTAGGAAATCATTAGGATTTGGAACTTGGTCAAGACAAAGTGTTTCTTTTTAATTTTGTTACTAATCTTTCTACCTACTTGTGTGTGCTTTCAGGTACATGAAGTTACGGTCTAGAGGAGACAACAATCTGCTTTTATAGCTCTTACAAGGGATCTTTACAATAAATTACATTTAAAGGAAATTATACACATTTAAATTAAAAGAGCAAAATAAGCTAAATCAAATAAAAATCTTCTTGCCACCAATTTTGCCTTGGACTTGAATGATGATCTTTGACTTTGTGAAGTTATGAGCATGATATTTTGATAATAAAAAATTCACATATTGAAGACCTTTGATTTTAAGCTTTTGAATATTGTATCATTATCTCCCTCTTCAAATGGTTTTGTCCTCAAAACCTTTTAACATTGAGATTTTTTTTTTTTTTTTTTTTTTTTTTTTTTTTGCAGAATAATCTGAAAAACCTCAAAACAAATGGAAACAATTTTTTTTTTTAACAGAAAAATCAATAAAACTCCAAAACAAATGGAAACATTTTTTTTATTATAAAGGATGAAAAAAAAAACAAAACTGAATTGAAAAGATATAGGGTAGGAGCTTTTAGCTCTGATACCAGATGATACGTTCCTCAAAAGCTGAGGCTCGCTTGGGTGGATGATGGAGACTGAAAGCTGGAGTAAAGTCACTCTCTTTCAGCCGGTCGGATGGAATATGGTCGAAGTGGGAAGATGGCGCCTGTCAAGGGACTAAAGTCACTCCTTGAGAAGGCTGATCGGATGATGATGGATAGATGGTGGATCGAAGAACGCCACTCAAGGGTGTGAAAGCCCTTGTGATGAGTTCACAAACCTAGTCTCAAGGAATCGCACACACGAGACATAGATTCAAACGTTTACTAAGTATAGAAATCCATCTAACTTAGATAAACAAACAAAGCCTAAGCTTTAGAGAAAAATCTCTTTTATATTTCCAAAAATTTCAAATGTGTTTTTACAATGAGAACAATTGAGTTCTTACAAGGGATCTTTACAATAAATTACATTTAAAGGAAATTATACACATTTAAATAAAAAGAGCAAAATAAGCTAAGTCAAATAAAAATCTTCTTGCCACCAATTTTGCCTTGGACTTGAATGAGGATCTTTGACTTTGTGAAGTTATGAGCATGATATTTTGATAATAAATCCACATATTGAAGACCTTTGATTTTATTCTTTTGAATATTGTATCATCTACCCTCCTCCAAAGCAGTTTGGGAATCAAGACGGTTATGTGACGTTGCAAAAGAAACTTGCCGAGATGAAAACTAGGCAAGAAAACTCCAACGGTGAAATAGCTGCTCAGCTAAACGACCTTCACGCCAAGAATCCAAAGGAATACGCTCACATGATATCTCTCCGAAGTGAAAGAGTGCCACCACTACAAAAGTACAATGAGGACATTGTGGTTCAAGAGGGGGATGATAACCTTTCACAAGACCATGGAATCACCTTCCATGATGTGTACATCAAACGGCCAAGAAAGAGCAAGGAAACGGTTGAGGAAGAGCTTGTGGGAAATGTACCAAGGCAACAAGAAGTTGTCCCTTTTACCTACAGGCCGAGTCTCCCTTTCCCTGCAAGGTTCAGGAAGCAGCTGATAGAGAAACACACAGCTTTGTTCAAAAAAACATCAAAGAGATTGAGATGAAGATGCCCTTACTAGACGCTATAGCAGTTGTGTCGGAGAGCGCCAAGTTTCTAAAAGATGTGATTGCTAGGAGGGTAAAGGAGTTACAAAAAGCTGAGGCTGTGAGCAAGGAGTGTAATACCATCACTCAAAAGGAAGCCTCACCGAAGAAGCTTAGTGACCCCGGCTCTTTCACATTGTCGTGCGCTATAGGAGAATTGAAGTTTGAGAATAGCCTTTGTGACTTGGGGGCAAGTATCAACCTTATGCCATACTCCATTGCGAAGAAGCTAGGTCTCGGTGATTTCAAGGAATGTAACATCTCTCTAGTCCTTGCTGATAGGAGCATATGACTACCGAAAAGGGTGCTTGAAGACCTACCTTTGAAGATTAACGATGTCACCATTCCAACCGATTTTGTTGTTTTGGAGATGGATGAAGAGGACATCAATCCTCTTGTATTGGGAAGGCCATTCTTGGCTACTGCTGGAGCCGTCATTGACGTGAAGCACGTGAAAATTTTCTACACTTGGGCAAAGGTGCAAAGTTCAAGTTTATCATGAAGGATGGTGTGGGGAAGCCCACGATCGATGGTCAAGTCTTTCAAGTAGACATCGCGGGTGAGCTGAACCCATGCAAGGAGAAAGATGTCTTCGTGGACCGAAGGAACCACGCTGAGGAAGAGCGCCATGTAGAAGCAAAATCAGTGAAGAAGAAAGAGCAAGCCATTACCATGCTCGACAAGAATGTGGAGAAACACAAGGCTTCTTGCTTCTCGGTTTCACCCCTGTTTGGCTGCAAGGAAGAAAAAGGTCCCACAGAGATAACACCAAGGGAGAGATACAAGAAAAAGAACACTCACAAGGTTCATTATGTGAACGATAAGAAGGCGCCTAGCTATGTGAAACAAGCGTTTTTACACTTGCAAGCAATTCCTCAATTGCTCATATCATTGCAATATATTGAGGTATCAATCCATCTTGGGAGATGATGCAATAAGAGTACAAAGTTAAGTCTAAGCTAAGCTAAAATGATAAAAGCAAGTCACAAACATTTTTTGAAAGCTAAACACAAACTAAAAGAGATACTACTAGAGCAATACTATGAAACTAAGCCTTAATCACTACTAATCAAGATACTAAGCAAGGATTACTACTAAGCAAGATTATCAATTGACTAAATCGAAACCTAGGGATGTAATCATTGATTTGGGAAACTAAATGGACAACCTTGCAATCATTTAAGCAACTAATCAAGCTAACTCTATACTTAGAACACTTAATTTAGATTAGACCATGATGTGTGGCTCAAATCCCTTTGTTAATCATCCTAATGAACTAATGATGTTTTAGCATTAAGATAATTAACAAGCATTAATAACAAGTCTAAATGGTATGATAAACACTCTAGACATCTAATGTCTTAGGCTAGAAATGTAAATCTCTTATTAAGTTGGTTCAAGCATTTCATCAAACACTTGGTGGGTGGATGAAATGC
>JAHZTW010000001.1:361364515-361517680 GCA_020283515.1 Alliaria petiolata
GTTTTTGGAGAGAAGAATTTGACTCCTTCAGAGCAGATTTGGAACTCCTTTGATTCTATTGATTTCTTTTATGCTTTCTATTCAAGTTATGATTTGTGTTTCATTAATCATGTCTGAGTAGTTTGCTTGTTAGGTTTAGGGTTTTTCAAAGGTGATTGATGAATTGCTAGGTTGAATAAATTTGTTAGGATAAAATCATTAGAGTTCTTCATGTGGATTTGTGATTAATGCTTATTCTAGCTTCATGACCTATAATCTGATCTTAGGTTGATTAATAGATACAAGAGTATTATTGATTGCATGAACTAATGTTAGATGAGCAAAATACCTATTCGTAAAGAGATTTGGTTTAGGGATTTTGTGAACAACCGAACTTGAACTTTAATGCTTGTCTGAATTGTTAGAATTTGCAAAGAGATTTGGGATTTTAGGATTTAGACATAGATAATCTCCGTAGCGAGAGTTGGTTGATTTTATTGTTGTTTTTCGAGTTCAAGAACAGTTCTTCATATTTCCTAACATTCTGTCTACACCTGCAATTTGGATCACCTGAGAATTTCCCCGAACCTAGTGTTTCGTCTCCTGAACTTTAATCACTTTTAATTTCGTTTGCTGATTTACTTAGTAGTTTAATTTAATTTTATTACTTTTATTGATTTGTTCTAGCATGATTTGATAACCCCTTATACTTCAATTGCATTTGCTGTGCACTTGCAGTGTTTTATTTGGGTAAAACTTTAACCCTATCAAGTTTTTGGTGCCGTTGTCGGGGAAGTAATAGCTGCCTACGGAATCTAGTATAAGGATTTTGACTAGATTTTTTTTTTTTTGATACTGATTTAGTTTCTTATTTTTGGTTTCAGGTGCATGCTCAACCGCAGTACCAGAAGCAACAAAGAGAAGGAACTAATCGCACACAACCAGGAACTCGGCCGTCTTGAACGCACAAACCGAAAATCTGCAAGAGCGTCGATCGACACCAACACTAGCGTCGATCGACACCCTGCGCAGACAGAGATGACTGAGCCTGTGATAATGATTCGTGATGAGGCTGGTAACTTCACGGATCTGGACGGCAGTAGGAGAAACAATCGTCGCCAGAGACTTGACGATAATGGAGCTGTTATCATCGAGCAACCGATACAAGCAGCACATGCAGACGTTGGACGCGGAAGAACACTTGGTGAATACAACAGACCAGACCAGTTCTATGCTAATAGAGCTGCGATCCGTCCTCATGCTTTCTAGAGGAATGATTTCGAGCTGAAGCCCGGTTACTACACACTTGTAGCTCAGCGTCCTTTCCATGGTCTTCCAAATGAACATCCTATGGACCACATTGAAAGATTCGAGGATTTGGCATCAAGCATTAAGGCCAATGGAGTTTCCTATGATTATCTTTTCTGCAAGCTTTTTCCTAACTCGCTTACTGGAGATGCATCATACTAGCTAAAGCAGTTGGATCCAGGATCCTTGACCACTTGGGAAGAAACAAAAAATGCATTCTTATGCAACTTCTTTGATGATGCAAGATCCGAAGACCTAAGGACAAAAATCATTGCATTTGCGCAAGGACCTACTGAAGCCTTCAAGGCTTCTTGGGTGAGATTTAAAGCTTACCAAAGGGACTGCCCACATCACGGGTTCAGCGAGCCGCAACTTCTCGGAATCTTCTACCGAGGGATCGATTGGAGGTACCAGATGGCTTTAGATGCTGCAACCAATGGCAACTTCAACACCAGATATCAAGATGACGCGATGGTGCATATAGAGAATTTGGCCTCTTGCAATAGCACCAAGAATGCAGACTTTGAAAGGAAACAACATGCTGGTACAAATGGAGGAAGCCAAATAGCTGAGGTTAACAGGAAGCTGGACATCTTGGTGGGAAAAAAGCAAGTTCACTTTGCTAATGAGGTGGACACATTCGAGCCTGAGGAAGAAGAGGTTAGCTACATCAATGGAGCTGGTTTTCAAGGTCAAAGGTTTGGCAATCAACAAGGCTATGGTTCTTCTTACCAGAAGCCTTTTCAGAGCAACGGCTTCAATAGAACTTACGGTTCTTCTTCTTACCAAAAGCCTCCTGCATAAGATAATAAGATGGAGTCTATGCTAGAGCAACTTCTAGAAGGACAGCAGAAGATGACAGTGGATTTCAATGGAAAGATAGATTCACTGTACCAAGACTTGAATGGGAAGATCGATTGCTTGAACTCTCATATTAAGAAATTGGATACCCAAGTTGCTCAAACTGCTGACGCTTTGAAGAGACAACAGGGATTCCTTCCTGGAAAGACATACGTGAATCTGAGGCATCATGTGAATGCCATCACGACCCCGAGTGAAAGAAGCTTTCAACCAGAGCTGAAAGGGAGTCTGAGCTTTGAAGAGATCGAAGAGCTAGATAAAGAACACGATTTTGCAGTTACAGAGTTAGCGTCGATCGACACCACTTCTGAGTGTCGATCGACACCAGGAAAAAACACGATTTTTCGAACTCTGACGGACCAAAATCAATCATGGTCGACACCAAAAAATCGACGCCAGATGTTGGTGTCGATCGATACCAACTATGTGTTGATCGACACCCTCCCCAGACTTCGCCAGATCGACCTAAAGCTTCACAAGTTGCAGAAGAAAGGGGATACAGGCCTAAGGTTCCATATCCTCCTATACCCAAACACCTAAGGCCGCCCATTAGTGCAAAAGAGCTGGCTGGTTTCAACAAGAAGGTGAGAAGGATCTCTAATGTGATCTCATTTGCTGAAGCCTGGGAGGATTATCCTTTGGGTGTTTTCTTCAAGAATTGCAGAGAGAGTCTTGAAGAAATTGAAGAACTCTTCAACAAAGCAAGGGGTACACCACTGCCAATGAAGCAGCTGCTCAAGGTTGAAGATCCTGGGATGTTTGTTGTTCCATGCTCCATTGGAGGAGTTGAGTTTGAACAATCTCTCTGCGATTCTGGTGCTAGCGTGAACCTTNAGGTTAGGAATTGCTGACATTCAACCTCCAAATATGACCCTCGAGTTTGCCAACTCTTCCACCACAGTCCCATATGGTACAATTCCAGACTTGCTTGTCAAAGTGGGGAATTGTCTAGTGCCTACTGATTTTCAGGTGGTGGAAGTAAGCAAGAATTATGTCATGCCATTCATCCTTGGAAGACCATTCATGGCCACAGTGGGAGGAGTTGTAGAAATACCGAATAAGATAATATCTTTCTCTAATGTTGACAGAGGAGTCTTCTACAAAGCTATTCCTACTACTGGAACATCCAAACACATCTCTTGCATTGCTGTGATCGCTGGAGAAGAGCTGGATTCTAAAGAGCAAGTGAACAAACTGATTGTTCAAGAGACATTGGATGGGAATTCTGAGAAAGCTGTGGAGCTTGAAGATTGGAGTGGAAACAATCATCTCTTCAGGACTACAGGCGAAGATGAAGGTCTAATCAATGCCAAGTTAATGGAGGAAGACGTTTTGTAATGGAGGCAAGGATTGCAGAGCTGAATTGCAGAAGGAGTGCAGAGATTCGGGCTGCAGAGCTGGTGTCGATCGACAACACTCCTGATTTCGATCGACACCCTTCACGGATCACACCAGAAGCTGTTTCCAATGCTGCAACTCCATCACATGTTGTCAAACAGATGCCTTCACGTTCTACAGCCCATAAACTTCGAAGGAAGAAAAGAGGGCTTGGTGTTTCTTTTGAAGAATCTGCAGGAAAAAAGAAGTGTCCCACCCGAACTCAAGTCTCACCCTGCTGTTGTTCCTCAATTCCTTGGGCGATCTCATGCATCTACTGCTTATACACCACCATGGATGAGGAGACATTCTTTTGGGAAGCATTCGATGCCACCCTCGGATCCACCAGACATCTGAACCCCAACAAAGTCAAGCTAATGACTGAAAACAAGCGCTGAATGGGAGGCAACCCATTTTTAGGTAAGTTTTCACTTTAAATTTCGTTTTGGTTTCACTAACTTTGGGTTTTGTTTTGTGTTTCCAAAAAAAAAAAAAAATTATTAGTTTTTCGACGGAAGTACGGATGTCGACCGTGGTCGACACTGGAGCTCGACATGAACAGTATCGATCGACACGCCCTCGGAGGTAAGTTTACTCAACTTGTTTTTCTCATCTCTCTCTCAATTCTTAATGGATTTGAGTGATTTAAGAACCTAAGTTGTGTAGATTTTCGTCCTCTATCCATCATGTCCGTTATATTCTCGATTTGTTTTGTTTCTGACCTTAAGATTTAATCACACTGAGGACAGTGTTGGTTAAGTCTGGGGGAGAAAAATACTAATGTATTTTGCTTTGTCTTTGTTTTGAGTCAGTTGAGTCAGTCAAAAACTTGTTTTATTGAGTTAAAATCAGTTGAAATTTTCAGTTTTTCTTGGAACTAACCACAGAACATTGACACTTGAAGGACCATTGCCATAATAGTTGATTACAGGTCTTACTAAGTAGAAAGCTGCAAGTGAATCAATCTAACAGAGAAAGTTCAGACTCCCTTATAGAACTAGGTATGCACTGAACTTGATTCCTCTTTCAGCTCTGATAAGACAAGCAAATTGAAGTCTCTCCTTGATCTTCCCTTGAGAAAAGAAAAGAAATAGGAAGTCTAACCAAGGAATAGTGCAAAGATCCTCATGAGTCTGTCTCCTCACAAGGAACACAAGTAAAGAGCAGCACTATTCGAAGGCTTCAAAAGAATAAGAAAAGTCAATGAAAAGATCTTAGAACACCCTGAAAATGGGCAGCAGTTGACTAAGGGAAGAGAAAATAGGAGAGCTGTTTTAAGAATGTCTTGTTCAGGCACTAAGGAAGGGAAAGAATCTGCAAAGTTCTTTAGTCATACCAATGTTAGAGTTTGAAATTTTACTAAGGAAAGGATCTGGATTCGAACTCGGAGATTGCTAAGCTTGTGGTAAGTACACTGAACATTACCTAAGGTTGGCTCTAGAGCATGTGGATTCAAGAGTGTTAACCATTGTGGCGTTCTAAAGGCTAGCTGAATGTTTCTGTTTTCAAACTTCTACTTCATTATAAGTTTCTGTTTTGCTTGAGGGCAAGCAAAAGCTAAGTCTGGGGGAGTTGATATATCATGGTTTTAACCGGTTTTTGGACCATGATTTAAGTGTTTTTATAGAGTTTTTGGTATTTTTAGAGTCCTATTAGAGTCTTTGTAGGTTCAGGTACAATTGGAGCTAAACTGGGGATTTGGATATATTTTGGAGCTTAATGGAATGAAGTCACGAAGTGTTGAAGTTGGATTGAAGATGCAGGATGAGTGTCGATCGACACCGCCTGTTGGTGTCGATCGACACCAGGTTTTCCTATTTCAAAGACGTGAAATTTCCAGAATTTTGAAGAAAAGAAAATTCTCAAGACTTTTTCTAATCTTCCAGAGAATTGAAGATTCGTACCTAGGCCTATAAATATAGTTTTATGGCCATTGTTTAGGCAAGACACACATTATTTTAGAGAGAGTTTTTAGAGAGAAGAATTTGACTCCTTCAGAGCAGATTTGGAACTCCTTTGATTCTATTGATTTCTTTTATGTTTTCTATTCAAGTTATGATTTGTGTTGCATTAATCATGTCTGAGTAGTTTGCTTGTTAGGTTTAGGGTTTTTCAAAGGTGATTGATGAATTGCTAGGTTGAATAAATTTGTTAGGATAAAATCATTAGAGTTCTTCATCTGGATNATTGTTAGGTCGAATTAATTTGTTAGGATAAAATCATTAGAGTTCTTCATCTGGATTTGTGATTAATGCTATTCTACCTTCATGACCTAGAATCTGATCTTAGGTTGATTAATAGATATGAGAGTATTATTGATTGCCTGAACTAATGTGAGATGAGCAAAATATTTATTCGCAAAGAGATTTGGTTTAGGGATTTGGTGAACAACCAAACCTGAACTTTAATGCTTGTCTGAATTGTTAGAATTTGCAAAGAGATTTGGGATTTTAGGGTTTAGACATAGATAATCTTCGTAGCGAGAGTTGGTTGATTTTATTGTTGTGTTTTGAGTTCAAGAACAGTTCTTTATATTTCCTAACATTCTGTCTATACCTCCAATTTGGATCACCTGAGAATTTCTCCGAACCTAGCGTTTCGTCTCCTGAACTTTAATCACTTTTAATTTCGTTTGCTGATTTACTTAGTAGTTTAATTTACTTTTATTGATTTGATCTAGCATAATTTGTACCTAGAAACCATAGTGTAGCATCTACTTCCTTTGGGATTCGATAACCCCTTAAACTTCAATTGCATTTGATGTGCACTTGCAGTGTTTTATTTGGGTAAAACTTTAATCTTATCAATCCACGAAGACGAAGAAGAATACAACGGTTCTGGAGGAAGAAAACCGTTGTGCAAGCTCCAAAAGGAAGAAGATGCAACTTCCTTCACCAAACCGCGAAGAGGAAAGTTTTCGAAGACTAGCTTCTCTCTTCCGCTACCAAGACCTTTACCGAAGCCAAGTAAGAATTTCATATGGCATTGAAGTTCAAACTAGCAACACCTGTNATCAATCACGAAATCGAATCTAGACAAATCATGAAATCTATCAACTTAGATTGCTAAACTCCCGTTAAATCTAAGCATCTAGACAACCTAATTTGCCAAATCCGCAACCAGCCCTAGACTAACTTTCGCAGCCTAAAGTTGTTGGTTCATCAAAAGATAATCCCCAATCCATAAACCTAGTAATGAATCCCCTTAAACCCAACAAAGAAACTACTCAGACATAACAAAGTAAATCACAGTCATGGTTGATAAACACAGAGATGAAATTAATCTTTGATAGAAAAACGAAATAAGGAGTAAGAGGGTTCATAAATCTTCTCAATATCGAAGCACAAAGTCAAAATCTTTTCCCTTGGAAACGAAAAGACCAAAGAAAAACGTGGCTGTGTATTATCTATGATGGGGGCTGCGTGCCTCCCCTAAATAATGAGTAGAGATGAGTATTTATAGGTCTTGAGGCGTCACTTAGGTTTCTTTTGTGGTTGACGGCAATTGGGCTTGACGGGCTTGCAAACGGGTTTCAAAAACGTGTTTTATGTTGGCCATGCCACGGACTGCTCATGGCCCGGCCCATGGGGTCTGGCCGCAGTCGGAAGTGGCCATGGCACGGTGGAGATTCTTCTGTCTGCGGTCACGAGGCTTGGTGGCGCGGCCATTGGTCTTGCAACTTCTACGCTTGCTTCTCTCGCGAGACTGCATACTATGTCTTTAGTAAAATCTTCATAACTCCAGATCTAACCGTTAGTTTTCCTTCAAGCCAGTTGGATATGAACGATAACAGTCTCTTCTATCAGTTATCCAAATTTTAGGAAGATCGCGTGGTGGGAAGGTCTTCATATGATGTTAAACTTCTAGCAGCTCGAATCTGTCCAAAATACCGTTTTGCTCCGAAAAGCTCCATTTTGCATCCTTTTGCTAAGTTAACCTGAAAAGAGTCTTAACCATACAAATACTCGAAAACTACTATTATTGTATGAAAAACCGAGTGAAACACTTATTAAAGTGTTCACTTATGATAGCTAAAAAGGGTAAAATATTGATGTTATCAACTCCCCTAGACTTAAACCTTTGTTTGTCCAGAAATTTAAGTAAGGAAAAGAGGTTTGAAAATGTGGAAACTCACCAATACTTGGGAACTCATCAATTCTAGAAATCGACTCGTTGAGCCACGTAACTCGGAATTTAAACTCAAAGCGTTTGGGTCTAGTTACCTTGAGCTTTTCACCCTTCCCAAATACGCTTCATGGTCCCTTCGATTATTTCGAGCTCTCTCTTGTTGACTCCTTTAGTCATTTAGGCGTGTGGTCTCATTTGAGGGAGTATCAGTTGACGAGACATTATACTCTTCTCTCTCAAACATCAAGACAAAGACATTTCAGATACAACTCTCCTATTTTCTCTTCCCTTAGTCGATTTCTCCCTACTTTTCTAGGGTATCATTTTTGTTTTTTTATCGACTTTCTTTTTCTATTTTTTTTCTTTCTTTTCTTTTTCTTCTTTACTTGAGAACCATCACTTCTTCGAAGCTTTCATGATCTCTGCGAACCGTCACTGTTCTTTAAGGAACTCATGTTGCCGTCCTCAAATTAAGATTTTTCTTTTCTTTTCTTTTCTTTTTTCTTATAATAGGGAAGATCAAGGAGAGGTTGCATTGCATCCACTTAGTCATGCTAGAGTTTAAAAGAGGAGCAAAGTTCGAAGTACCTCAAGCCCCTTGACGAGATGTTTTGATTCATTAGGTGCGGAGTCGACGCAAGATCCTTCGAGTACTCTAGAGATTATAACTTTCTCCATTGGAATGATCCACTCGCAGTGTTCAACTTAATAAACATTTCTTCTAAACCCGTGAGAATGGTCATTAAGGTTCCTTGTTCGAAGTGACTTGTACCTAGCAAAGTTCATAGTTTCCGACTAAAAGAAAAAAAAGTTTTGACTCTATAAAACGACTCGATAAATTATGTAAGTATGCTTAAGAATCATCAAATCAAAGCATAGTTAGTAATATAAGAAACCCCCCCCCCCCAGACTTAAATCAAATTCTCCCCAGTTTGTTTAAATAGTGTTGTGTGAAAAAGATAGGTAAATTCAAGTACAAGCTTGTGAAGACTTACTCGAAAGTGGCGGTGGGTTTGGTATGGGTGTATAGGCGTGTGGTATGATTGATAAGGACTTAATCATTCTCCTTATGTCCCTGCTTAGAATCGATTTAATTGAACAAAACAAAATCGAAAACCTAGCTCGAAAAGAAATGTGATGCGCGATTGAGCTTCCTTGCTTCGTTTGGTGGTGGTGGGCGTGTGGTTGTGATGTTGGCGGCTGATGATGATGATTATTGGTGCACGCCTATGTTGAAAAGAACAAGTACTTTGATCGTTGAGAACTTGTCTTGGTTCCTTGACCTTTGTAGAACACCTTTAATGAGAGATGAAAAATCTTCCGTCCTTGCATCTTGAAGATTACATCACCTCTGAAACTTGAAGTTTGGGTCTAAGCTGGCCTATCCGGTGATGTGTTCGGGATCCCAGAAGACAGGTGTTGCTAGCTCGAACTTTAATGCCAAATGAAATTCTTACTTGCCTTTGGTAAAGGTCTTAGTCGCGCAAGAGAGAAGCTAGTCTTGGGAAACTTTTCTCTTCGCGGTTTGGTGAAGGAAGTTGCATTCTCTTCCTTCTAGAGCTTGCACAACGGTTCTGGAGGATTGGACCGTTGTATTCTTCTTCGTCTTCATGGATACAGGTCCGTTGAACTTATTGAAGAATTATGTAGAGAGAGAGATGGATCATTGACTTAACTTGACTTGGATGGAGTCTTGTTTCATCTTCCCGTCTTTGATGCAACAGCAGCATACCGCGGTTTTTGAAGTTGTCTTTGCGGTCTTTAGGATGTGCTCAAGCCTTGAAACAAGTAGGAAACTTGCAAGACTTGACAGAGGTTGAAGAAGGTCTGGTTCGGTGAAGTTCAGGATGGACAGCAGTGCAGAGGAAGGCTGGCCGCGCGACGGGTCTTCGCGGCCGGACTTGTCTCCTGCGGGCTATCGTGGTTCGTGGCCCGGCCAGGCTCCTTCTGGCCGGCCCATTGGCGGTTCGTCGCCCGGTGAGTGTACTCCGAATCTTCTTCTTTATATTTTTGGTCTTTTTTGAGTTTTCTGATTTTTTGTGTTTTGATGGTTTATATAAAAGCTGTAACTAAGAGAAAACCAGCACAAAAAATTAGAATGGTTAGAAAGATGAGAAAAAGAAAGAAAATACCTAAATGGGTTGCCTCCCATGAAGCGCTCTTGTTTAAAGTCTTTTAGCTATATTTTGGGGAAGTTTTCAGATGTGAACAACTTCAACTAAAGGAATCATGGCTCCTTTAGCTTCTCGGCACTCCACACTTGTTGGCTTGAGACATCTTCTATTCAGCGTTTGATAATACTCATCGTTGTCTCGAAGAACAAATGCATCGTTCAGCTTCCTTCTCTTAAGTTGTTCGCCTTTCTCTTCCAAGTTCGGATGAGTGATGGCGCTGAGTCTTGGAAAGGCATTTGAGGATCCTTTGAGCTTCATTTTGGCTTCAATAGGGTCACCATCAAGTATCATATAAGACAAAGTCGAACTTGAATCACATGGGGTCTCTTTACACCATGAACTTCACGGTTTGGTGCCTCCCTTAAACGTGTCGAGCGGATCTTCTTCTAGGATTTTTTTAACATCTTTTGTACTTCCTCCAGGATCTAGGATGGGTCCATCTACACTGCCTATAGTCGTGGAATGAGATCTCTTTGGAGGTGTTGCTTGATAGAAGGTTCTCTTGTTAGTTTCCGAGAAGCTCGCACGTTGGTCCGCATGGTAGATCAAAGCCTTAAAAGATGCGAGGGGTGACGAGCCAATGATAGGCAACTGAATTTTATCCTTCTTTGTTTCGACAATGTGAAAATCAGTAGGCTCGACATCATCTTCAACTTGAGGTAGCAAGTTTGCCTTGAAACCAAACAGATTTGGTGAAGGAGAGTCTTCGTGGTTAATGGACGTCCTTGGGGGTTGAAAGTTCGGAACTCCTATACCTTCTGCAATGGTCTTAGTTGTGAGACTAGCTCCCGATCCTGTATCACTAAGATGGTCACGAAATTCTACTCTTTTGATTGAGCTTGGAACCATAAATTTTTTGGGAACCTTATCCTTGAAGGCGTCTCAAAGAGTTGTTCTTGTATCGCCATTAGTGTCTTCTCCTCCATGAGTTTTGTTTCATTCAAACAGTTATGGTAAGGTACCTTAGGTGTGTACACACGTGTTGGAGGTGGTGGTGTTTCGTCCCATTTTAGTTTCTCCCGCATCATTGTTTTCTTATCGAGGTCTCCATCTCTAGCATCGGTTGTTTCTTCCGCTTCTTTCTCATTTGAGCTCATCGGGAATCCTGGATCTTTGTAAGCTTGCATTCTCATGATAGTCATGGCTTTCACGTCATTACAGTGATATGACTCTTCATGTTGGATAAGAGATGGTTTGACCGGTTTGTCCCTTATCCGAATTTCCTTCTCAGTTTGCTCCTTGATTCTTTTGATTTCTGAGGAAAGAAACTTAATCTCCTTCACATCATGATCCTCTCTCTCTTTAGAAGCAGCAAGTTCTTCCCTCATTGTTTGCATCTCCGTTTGCCTTGCTTTTTCTTCTCTTGCGCGATGTTGCGATTGCACATTATCAGTTTTGTTATTGTAATCGCTAGTTGCTAAGTTACTCACTAAGATCCGAGCCTTTTTTGCTGATCTTTTAGAAAAATCGCCATTGCTTGCTGTGTCGAGTTGGAGGTTAATTTAGTCATCAACTCCATCATAAAACATCATCATAATGCGCTCTTGGGAGAATCCACGATGTGGACAATCTCTTTCATATTCCTTAAAACGCTCCCATGCGTCATAGAGAGTCTCCGTCTCTCTTTCATGTTTGAAATTTTGTATCGCTTTCCGCAAGAGGTTGGAGCGATGTTTAGTGTAAAAATGGCCAAAGAAAACCGCTTTACACTGCTCCTAATTCGTGATAGATGCTGGTGTCAATGACTTCAGCCACTTGCTCGCCTTCTAGCTCAAAGAAAACGAGAAAAGCTTGCACTTGAGGTAGTCTCCATCAAATTTGGAGAAGATGCATATTTCTTCAAAGGCTTCAATATGGTCTATCAGACGCTCTTCTGAGTAACCGTGGTACTGAATTTCCTTGACCAGCTGAATCAAGTGTCCTTTGATCTTGAAATGTTTGTCTTTGGGAAGCGTCAACCGAAAGGGACTTCGGTTTTGAAAAAACTTGAGAGGCACATCAGATTCAGCGATCGTGGGTGCGTCCTCAGGAAACGATTCGTCTTCGACGCTAGTTAGATCATCTTCTTCTTCCACTCGTTGTTCTCCGTCCTGAAAAGGCGGGTCTCCAAGAGCATCCGGGTGTCAAAATCGATCCCCCATCAGAGATGTACCTGAAAAAGGAAAAGTTAAACGAAAAGTTCAGTGAACGTTCTATTGATTTTAAAACAAGGATTCGCAAGAAACAAATCAAAGTCCCCGGCAGCGGTGCCAAAAACTTGATGCAACCGGATTTAGAGTCTGTTTTTGAGTTTTAAATTTGTAACCCTACTGCCTGCAAGTGCACATATGTGTGTTGTAGTATCGATGGATGTTCTAGACTAACCTACTTCCGTAGTATTAATCACGAAATCGAATCTAGACAAATCATGAAATCTATCAACTTAGATTGCTAAACTCCCGTTAAATCTAAGCATCTAGACAACCTAATTTGCCAAATCCGNTAGCATTTAGCGGCAGTGTCAGATTCTTTGGAGAGACGAAGAGTTTGGAAGAAAGGAACCATATCTTCTTGCCAGTGTAGTCCCTTGTTCTCTTTCTTTAGGTTCACGAACGGGTTACTAGCTTTGCTATGCCACAAATAGGGCAGACCGGTCTTGACCCCAAAACCCAAGTGGTCACACACCACCTTAGCTGCCCAACCAGCCCACATGTCATCGTATCGTGAAATGGGTTGGCCTTCACCCATAATGCCAAAGTACATAGCCGGTCCAATAAGCTCTCTGTTGAAAGCAAGATTCATGCCACACATTGGGTATAATACTCCTTTTGGTATTGTCATCACTGCATCAACATATCTGCAAGGGCTATTGTAGATAGTTATAACATAAAGTAAAAACCAACCAAACAAAATATTTATGTAAAACTGAATTGTACTAACATTTTTATACTAAAGAACCGAATCGAAATCAAATTAGTTGCAACCAAACCGAATAAACCTTAAGTTTCTAATAATTAATAGTTTAAAAAAAAAAAGAAAAAACACATAGCAAAGATATACGAATTAAATCAAAAACTAAAACTGAACCGATCCAAACCAAATATCCAAAAGGACCAAAACCAAACCGAAGCAATAAAATTTTGGTTCTAATTCGGTTATACAATATTGTTCTACACCAGGAAAACCGAAAACGCCAAAAACCAAACTGAAAAACGGAATAGCTTAAAGAGCAAGTATCTTGATTACTATATTATGACCTGACGTTGCGTTCACGTGGCTTAACGAGCTGGGTCGGGGCATCGTAATCAGGGATGTTGAGCCAAAGCCCATGGGAGATGGCGGTTTGGACACCTTCCCTTAAACTGAAAGGATATCCTCTCACAAAATCAGTTCCATCTCTAAAAGGGTCATAGAGAGTGTTGAAGTAATGTGGTGTTGAAGGTGTCTCAAGGTTCCTTATGTGTTGAGCTATCACATTGATATCTTTCCCACTTGGATCCTTTGCCACCTATTATGTTTGTTTCCAAGAAACAAAAGAGCATGGAGTTGCATGAATATGAATATAAACGTAATAAGAAGACGAAAGAAAAAGAGACTTACAAAGCAATCATCATCAATGGTGTAGATATACTTCTTTTTGGAAACCATGAAACCGAAGCAACGACATCCACCATCCTTGTAGGAGATACAATTAGCTCTAGGACCAAGTATCCTGTTGATATCATCACGGTTGTAGAGCTCGTAGTCATACCCCTCCGGAACTCGGATCTTGATCGAAGGGTCGCCATCTTGGACGATGATCAAGTGGTAATGCTTGAGAAACGGTCTCCATTGTTCTAGAAATTCAAGGCTTCTGATGGTTGGAATCACAACATCCAGATCATCTTTCAATGGTGCTGCTTCGATAGCTTCGAGGTTGTAACCCGCCATTTTCTCTACTTAGAGAAAGTTAGGTAGCTAGCTGTTAGTGAGATGATTGTAGTGGAATGACTTAGGGTTTATATAACGGTCTTAGAAATTAAATTTTCATTTATTGCCTAAACTTATTGTCTTCTAGGAAAATCGAAGGTGAAAGGGTTTGCACAAAATAGTCTACCAAACAAATTAAAGGATCAACAAGTTTTTCTACATGTTTTCTAAATTGTTTGAACGTTGTTTGAACGTTCCCATCACTACGAATTATATAGGCTAAGTCTCGTTATCGAGAAAATAAAGACGCTCACTCTAAGTGCTCTAGATTATGGTCTATTTTAAAAGTTTTGTTCCCACCCTTTTGTCCTATATTGCTTTAAAAGTATAGATGTTCTATACAAAATGTAGTATTTTTGGGTACACAAATTAACCATTAACCAAACGGAACAAACTACACTCATCCTACGACACTACCTAACTTGTTTTTTTAACCTTCACTACCTAACTTGTTGATCAATAACTTAATACAAACTAATTTTCTTTCGTCAAACCATCAAATGAAAATTTGCCTTCATTGATTAACAAAAGAAACGTTAAAGATATTTACAAACTAATTTTGGAATTGCTTAATGGGAACAACAAAAGGTTGAAGAATAAATTGATCTCGATATATATTATCAATTATGCTTTGTTTCTTGATATTATTATTTCGACAATTAGCGGATAATAATGGGAACAACAACGCCCTTTTGTCCTTACTTTTAATTGTCAAAATGTTAGATGTAGGTCGCTTACTTTTAATTGTCAAAATGTTAGATGTAGGTCGCTTAACTAGATCCAATTAAGTTTGTAACACAACAACGCCCTTTTGTCCTTATTATTTCCATCCATTTTTTCCTTTGTTTATATATTCTCTTACACTTTCTTTCAATTCTCTATATTTAAAGAAGAAAAAGAAAATTGTAAATTACTCTAGTTAAGCGGCCTACATCTAACATTTTGACAATTAAAAGTAAGGACAAAAGGGCGTTGTTGTGTTACAAACTTACAAGAAATTCACAGTAAGATAGTGAAACATAGGGTTTTGAAAATGAAGGATTAACTGTAACCTGAGAAGTGAGAATTCGATGTGTCTGTTTTATATTAATAGTGATAACAGAATCCCCACGAAATCACTTAAAAATGGCATCTACTAATAAAAGTATGCATTTTTAGTTGTTTACTCAGTATCTTTAATACTGTAAATAGACGTAGAAGCATATATATAAATTTCTATACTGATACCGCTTTCTTTACCTAACTATTTCGTATGCATAATAATGATTAATATATCTATATATATAGTTATTAATATGCATATATAAGACCACAATAATATATATATATAAGTATTAATAGCATATATATGAAATATGCAAAATATGAAAATGTATCCTCGAAAATACTTAAACAAAAAAAGAATATTCTGGAAAATAATGATAAACAAACTGGTACATCAGTTCATCTAAATAAAAAAAGAAGAAACAATTAAGAATATAGAATACTTCAGCATAATAAGTAATAGCCAAGTATATTGAAAGTTGAAACCACCTAAGAGTGTCTACTTACCCGGTGTTGGTAGTTGTTGGGATATCAATCCAAATCGTATATCGGAAGTTTAAACAGTAATTTTCTAATATATAAGTAATGTCTAACTCCAATATGTATGAGGCCTTTTGGGAAGGAGCCCAAAGACAAATCCGTGCGGGCTTTGCCATCTGCGCCCAAAGCGGACAATATCATACTAATGGGGGAGTTGGACATGTGCTTGAAAAGCCCAACAAATGGTATCAGAGCTCAAATTTTAAAAGTGGACCTGCAGAAGTGGGTTGGGCTGGATGTTCGTTGTGGGAGGAGATCCCTCAAGGTAACCTTGCGATTAAGGGTGCCGGTGCCTTGTGTCGAAAGTCTTCCTAGCGGTGCAACAAGGGTTGCAAGGGTTAGGTAAAGAGTTCCGTTGGTGCGTACGGCGATACAAGATGGGTGCCAGGTTTCGCGGAAGGTTGGAGGCCAAGGGTTTGTGTGGTACTTGACTTGAGGGGAGGATTGTTGGGATATCAATCCAAGTACCACATCGGAAGTTTAGACAGCAATTGTCTAATATATACGTAATGTCCAACTCCAATTAGTATGAGGCCTTTTGGGTAGGAGCTCAAAGACAAATCCGTGCGGGCTTTGCCACCTGGGCTCAAAGCGGACAATATCATACTAATGGGGGAGTTAGGCATGTGCTTGAAAATCCCAACAGTAGTTATGCTGGTGTGTTAACTACTAAAAAACTAGTTTTTAATATCAATTATTGAACACCAACCACAATATTGACGCTAACACACGAAAAAAAGAGATTATTATTAGCATCACTTTCAAATTGATGTTAAAATGTAACCCTTTGCGTCGTTTTTATAAAAGTTATGCGAATAGGTTAATATTTAATATTGCTTTTGTCCAAGCCTACGTATTGTGGGTTTCTCATAAGTCAAAGTCTTGGAGGTATTACAAATGATGGTACTCCTTGTGCCCCAATTAATTGGCAACTTCCTTATCCGACTTTCTGTGTGTTCAACCTCTTTGTTGTCTTGTTTAATTTGTCACATTGCTCCACAAAATCACTTGGTAGCACTAATAGGGTTTCTCTTTGACTTTGCCTTTCCTACAAAAATAACAAAAAGATCTGCACATAATCAAGAAATGTGAAGGCATTCCAACCCATCATCAAAGCCCATATATATAATCACCAACAATTAAGAACATACTCAACAAAACTCCCTGATGAAGAACGTAGATAAATGTCACTTATATCTTAAGTCTAAACAAATAATTATAAGCTTAACTGAGGCGTGAGCTCACTTACGTTTACCAAAACTCACAGCCAATAAGGTTTTTTCAAAGAAGGGTAGTTGTTCTTTGTATGGAATCTACGAGGTTTTGACCAAAGCCGTACGTAAATAATTAAGATGAAGTTTGTGATGTCTACTGAGTACAAGAATTACTGTGAGAAGAGTCTTAATTATCCTTTTCCTCATATGCTGTTCACTAATATATATACCAAACTATGAACTCAATTGGCTAGTTAAAATATGGATTCACTACAATGACCTAGTTACGCTAGCACCTAGGTACTCTTACGATCCATCATAGGCCTTACTGTTGACTTTTTGTCTATGCATTTAACTCTCAATTCGAGAGAAAGCTTCTTTGGATGATCTTAATTCTTAAGACTCATTCTACTTGCAATCAAGTAAAGTTGTGGATTATTTTTGGGATTCAAATCCCAAGCAGTGGGAAATGGAGGAAGTTGATAAAATAACAGAAAGAAAAAATGATCCATTTGTGTTAAAATAATGATGTAAATTGGGAAAAAAATGTAAGTGGAAAATTTGGTGTGTGTGAGATAATGTTTGTGTGGTGTTTTTATTCTTTAAATAGAAAAATGTTTGTGACTGAACTTGCTCTTGTGCAAGTATAATAAATGAATGTGTATGCCAGCATTTAAAATCATCCAATAACAAAGCAAGAAATATTTTATCTGTTATAGAAATACTAGATGATGACCTGCGTATACATGCGAGTTTATATTTTATTATATATTTTTAAATTTTATTTTATATATTATCTTCAAATCCATAGTTCTAACAATAATCTTCCTATTACACACCTAGTAGAATATTATAGCATCCAATTCTGTTATAAGAATGCTGAGTGAGATAAACTAAGCAATGGAAGAGGGTAATACATAAATTCTAAAACTAAAGATGAGCATTTTACAAGGTGATGAAGTGACGATTGTTTTCTAGGTATTGAGATTAGTTCAGCTATAAATTCTATTTTATTCTTAATTTGCTTAGTTTCTCAAGTAATTTTTTTGTGGTGCTGAATTTTATAAATGTCATATTAACAAAAACTATCATATGGGCATGACTTTTTTTTTATTTGGGAGGATGATTTAGAAAGCAGAAAGGCATGACTTTTAAGAATCCTAATCCCTTAAGCCTTCCTGAAATCCCGTTACAATCTGCAAATAATATTAAACCCCGATTAACAGCAACACCTTCCCCAAATTAAATACTAATTTAACCACTCTGAGAATTACGTGACATTCAAATAAAGCCCAAGATCTTTCTAAAGTTTATTTCTCTTAAAGGTAATCAAAATCATAGTATATGCTGCAGATGCCATGAACGGGATATCCTTTTTTGTGTTTGTGTAAATAACTAAATAGTAAATACTAATGACTTACTTGCTTATGAGCAAAACTCACTTATAAACAATTTGTACGGATCCTCTCTCTCGTTCTTGCGATATCACGATGTTAGATCCTTCAGCTAAATCCTACGATACCCATTTGTGCATAAGGCTGCGAAGACAGAAAGAGAGACGAGGAAACCTTTGTTTGACAAAGAAGGTGAGGATGATGATTGCACAAAGCTCTTCCTCAGAACGAAATTTACTCAAGAATAGGAAATGCCATTGATGCACTTCAAGCTTTGCCCGACATGGACTATGAGCTTCTGTTGGATGCTTGTGTTCTGTGTTTGATATCCTCGAATCATTGAAGTGCGTAACTACAAAAGTGATATGAAAACCCAAGAATTTGCAATGACCATGTTAGAGCCGTTATGAAACTGACTTAAAGCTGATCCAGAATCACATATTTGTAAGCATTAGTTCAACAGACGACCCACCAATTTGGGATTCCCAAGTCCTGACGCACAACGTTCTTTATCTTTTACTTGTTTATTGACTGCAATTTTAAGACCAAGTTAAGAATCAGCCTGAAACATATATTTCGATTGCAAACCAGAACCGTTTTAACAAGAAGTTATGATATTTTGTACCTGCAGCCTCTTTTGCATGACTCCCTGGTGCTACTCTTACATCAACCTGAACAAAATACATGCAGGAACCCAAGAGATTTAGTTACACCCAAATGATTATGATCACTATTTAAGAAACAAATCCCTGTACCTTGAATCGGCGAGGAAGGCTTTGTAGAAGTTTTGCGTATGCAAAGACCAATAATGTTTGGCATGTGGCAATGTGGAACAGTTGGAGTGAATGTTATTCTGTAAAAGAAATTGGTTGCAATCGGAACAAAATTTTCACTCTGATTCTTAATTTGCTCTTAAAATCTCACCATTTTTTCTTACCTTACGTAACTCTTGTCATCATCAACTTCAACAGATTCTTCTGTAACCACATGGAGCTCCTCCAGAGAAAGCTCAGCATGCTCTGGATCTTTGATAGCTCTTATATGATTTGTAAATTGTCAAGGTAAACGATACATTAATCCAATAGTACATGACTCATAAATATGAGAAGTAAGAAACTAAAGGATATCAAAAACCTCGAGCTGGTCTATTGGTTCTACCGAATACTCATCGGTATTGCTCTGATCAGTACGAACACGCCGATTTCTATTGGGGTAAACAATTGGGTTCTCATTAGCCAATACAGAAACCATATTTTTATCTCCTGAACACAGGAACCCTGAAGCATGGAACAAAACAAAATAAACTTTTCAATTGTTGTTGGTTGGTAAGAAAATAAGCAAATAATAGACAGCGATAAATCGATGCGGTTTAATGAATCGTATAGAAGATGAGTATACAAATCAGATTAAGCTAATCGGACTCCCAGGGTTTACTAAATAAAATTTGATTCATAACTTTACTGAGTCAATCTATACAAACCAGATTTAATTTTTATCCAAACAAGATTTTGATGAAACTAAGTGGAGTTTCTGATAAGAAGAGGAGGAGGAAGGGAAAAAAATTATTTTCTCTTTGGATAAAAAGTGCTACCCCTCTCGATTAAGATGATGATAGACCTTGCTTGATAAATGTTGCTGATGGAACGAACGGAGGATCACTCTTGCGAAGATATCAGAAGATTCATTGGGATGAAGCAATTTCTCACCGTCTCCTTCTCCTCTCTGTTAGGGTTTTTGGGTTAGGCCAAATAAGTAGACTTCTTATAAAACGAAGGCTTTAATCAGTGAAAGATCTTCTCCATCGACTGCAACATCTTGATAGATCTATTTTGAGGACACCAATTTTGCCATCTCGATTTGGGCTGCAATCTTCATACACCGTTTCTGGAAGATCTTCATAGGTTTACTTTGAACAAACACTCGCTTTGCAATTTTCTGAGAAAGCGAGGAATTGGTCATGAAAGAAGAAGAACGACGCTTCGGAAGAATTGATGGCTTTAATCACGAAAGAAGAAGAACGAAGAAGCTTCGGAAAGAAAGAGCGATAAGTCGTATTTGGGAAAATGAGTTTTTATTTTTATTTTAGTTAAATGATAAAAAAATCATGTGCTGATGTGTCACAAAGGTGGATGCTGACGTGTCAGGCTATTGTAAGACTCAACTGAGTCTTTATGTAATAGATTTCTCTTTTCCTTTTTATATTCTTTTGAACAAACGAAAGAAGAAAAATAATAAGCCGAAACTAACTAATGTTACAAGAAAACAAACAATTTATGGAGGAAAAAACCGTCAGAAATCTATTAAAATGAGGTGGTTTTAACGATGTTTTGATAGATTATATCCGTCGATTTTAAATCATCCGAAATTAAAAACCGTTAAAAATTTTCCAGCATATTATCTATGATAAAAAAAAAATAATCAATTTTCCCATGTAAAATTTTCACATATCAGTTTGTTGTAATAAGTCATAAATTTCCCTCTGCACTTTAAAATACCGACAGATAAAAGAGAAGATGAGACCTTCTTCATCGCCGATTGCATGCAAACACCACTGTCCGGAGTAGACCTGGGCATAAAAACTAAAACCAAAAACCTGAATCGGAACCTGTTTGGTTCAGTTTCAGATATGGCCAAAATACCCAATGGTTCCTCCGCATTATATGTGTATATCGGTTCGGCTCTGGGTATTATCCAATACCAGATCTGATACGCGAATGACCGAAAAATATAAATATATTAGTTATATTTAGGTATTATGGTATATTTTTGCTATTTTGGATATATTTTTTAGTTTTCACTGGTTTTCGGATATATTTTTAAGTTTTTCGGTATATTTTGGGTTTTCAGGTATATTTCGGGTATAAGTTTTAGGTTTTTTTTAGCTTTTTGGGTATATTTTGAGTATTCTGGGTACTAAATATTCGAACCGAACTATATTCCAAAAAATTTGGATAATTACGGGTTCTCAAAATTAAGAACCAAACCGACCTGAAACTGAAAGAAATCTAACCGAAATTGAATCAAAATTCTATTGGTTCCTAAATGGGTCCAAAATCCCTCTACCCAAAAGACACGAAACCGATCGGTTTCTATCCAGAACCAAACCGAATGTCCGAATGTCCAAAGATAGTCCGAAGTATACGCCTCTAGCATCGCCGCCACAAACAAACGAGAATCAAAACCCTTCATTTCTTCCGGCGGACAATTACTTACATTTTAATATATAACAATCAACTTTGTTTTAAAATAGAACATTATATGCGCATAATAGAAAAAAAATTGATTAACATAGATATTGGGTGTAAATGGTAACGACTGAATTTTACTGAAAGTGGAATTTGGTGGAATTTATTTGTGATTTTTTGTTGAATAGAATAACTAATGATTCAAATGGTAGCAGAGGAATTTGGTTGAATCTCGCGAAATATAATAGAAATTTGATTAACAAAATAAATAAATTTGCGTTCGGTTGAATAACATAAATAATTAAAATATAGATAAAATAAAAATTTGTAATATTTTCAAAATGAAAATAAATATTAATGATCAAAAATCTTAAAATTGTAAGCTTGTTTAAAAATATTAAAATTGTTTTAATTATATTAAACGAAATTAAAGTGCAAAAGAAAAATTAAGAATCAAAAAAATTAATGAACTAATATCATTTTTTGATATATTAATACACTAATGATACAAATCTCATATTTGTTGTTTGATTCCTTGTCGTATATGTGCTCCATCTTTTGTTTTTTGTAAGAAACTCGATTCAACATTTTCCCCATCTTCTCTTCCATTATTACCAAATTGTTTTCGTGAGATTGCATCAATTTGCGAAACAACATCAAAATCAAAATTTAGAATTTTGAAATATCTAAAGTTGATCTTTTAAATTTATATATATTACTCATATTATATTTTGTGCCCATATTATCCTACACATTTCTTATAAGATACATTTTAAATATAATTTTATTATCCTAAATATATTTATCTGACCCGTATTCACTATTATTTGATATTTTATCTGAAACTGTTATTTTGATTAATTTTACAAAACACAAAATTATAAAAAAATACATTCTAAATTAACTATCATACAGTTAAAAAAATTCTTAAATTATATAATTAGACTATTCAATCCATATATAAGTCATAAATAAAATGTACCAAAAGTCAGTTAAGTCAAATTCTTCAATTACTGAAATTTCTTTTCAACTAGTGTCCACTCGTTTTTTTCATCCAATATTTAGCTAAATTCAACAAATCAGCTGTTACTATTATATCATATATTTTCAAAATAAAAAACTATGCCACATCGTAGAATAGGTGCATAATTTTTTTTCCGTCAATGAAATTATTTTATTATAAATTATGAAGATAATTAAAAAAAAACAATTTTTCAATGGACAATTTATATGTTCTTACGTTGGAAACTTTTCTGTAAGTTTGCCTCCATTAATATGCATAAATCGCATTCTCTGAAAATCAAACCTCAAACTTCTTAGCATAAAAACATTAATTAATCATTGATCAAACCACTAGACTAAAGGACTTCTATAATAGGTGTATAGTTTCATAAATACATTATATAAATTACATTATTTACACCAAACTATTTTCTCAAATAGAATAGACAACAATAAAAATAAAATAAAATAAAACTACAGAGTTCAACATAGCGGATGCACTAAAATGATCTGACCACCATCTGGTACGTTGTCCACTATTTGCGTTGTATCTAGATCGAACATTGTCGACGAATCTGGCTGATGGGAGAAGATGCCATCTCGACACGTTCTCCATCTTCTTCCTTTTTTCAGATAGCACAACTAATTTTTGTGTTTTCTTTTTTGAATTTTATGTTCTTGTCATTCTCAAAAATATACATTTATTTATTTTTATTTAGGTCTCAAAAATATAATTGAAGGTTAAATTTTTTTCTAGATATAATTGAAGATTAATATATATACTTTTAGCATATAAAAGGTAGAAAACGATGTAAATTCGATACTACCGATTTGGATAACTAAACTATATTAGATATCGAAATTGTTAGAAAAAAAAGGAAGGTAGAAACTATCTATACTATTAAAAGAGGATCATTTTTTTTTGACTCTTAAAAAGAAACAATCATTACTGTGTTATATTACAGATTATGCCATTGGTCACTAAACATAAAAATCGAATTCATTAAAGGTAGTTTAGGGAGAAATTTTCGATTATGACTTACTAAAACCTGTTGCCAAACAGATTTCTACTCGTCCTGGGCATTTAAACCGGAACCGAGGAACCGGATCCGGACCGACCCGAAAATCAAGGTTCCGTTCAAACTGAAAAAATACATAAAACCCGAACGGTTCTCACTTAAATTTGATATGGTTCTCGGTTCGGTTCGGATTAAACCTGAGTACCGAGCAGTTACCCGAAAACCCAAACAAAACCATAAAATATTAGATACTAGTGTTTAGCCCGCCCTACGGGGGGACGTAATGAATAAAAGATTTGTAATACATATTTAATACTTGTTTTTTTTACAGCATAAATTTAATATTTGATCAAAACGCAAAATCATACTATGTTTTTACTATCAATTGAAATTCTTGATATATATAGGTTATATTAACGAAATTCATTTAAGAAAACTTTAGAAGACTTTGAATGAGGGTGACAATTTTCGTTTCAAACACACACAACTATTAGCTCATGCATATAAACATAAAGTTTAATTCTATTCTTTACTAGGAGAAGGTTCGCGCATTGCGCGAATTTGTGATAATTTAAATGTTTTAATTTACAATTTATTTTATAATATTTGGTTAGTAAAAGTTTGTAGATAAATATTAATTTCTAATTTGTAAATATCATGTATATTTATAATTTTTTATTGAAAGATTGGTGAAATAATAATATCTATATTGAATGAAAAAAATATATTCATCGTAAGCATATAAAATATCAAATTATTTATTTTCGACAATAATTAAGCACATGTTGTTTTGTAGTATAACAAATTTGAAATACATTTGTGATGAAATTTGTGACTGCAAAATAAAATGTTAAGATATTTTTCGGTCTTTGAAGATTATCAACNCAGCATCATATGATCCTATAGGGTCACACACCTAAGCAAACTGGATAACGAATACTGGGAATGATCATTAAAGTAATGATCTCATCAATGTGTGATTGTCACACGTTGATATTGAGTTTATATGAGGGTGTCGATCGACACCACTCGGGATTAATGATACCGGGTTTAAATTAATGACTGAATTTAAACCGGTTAATCCGAGGGTTTATGGGATTTCGTGCTTGACTCCTATATATACAGGTCAGAGCCACAAAATCATATAAGCAACTTGCCTTAGCCGTCAAGTAAGAAACTCAGAAGCTCCCAGAAGCACTAGCATCCATGATCCAGTCTTGTGTGCGTGTGGACTAGCTATAGAGGCGCAGCATCTGAGGCGCTCCAGATCTCGTTTTACCTACTCATTCCGCTGCTAATCATCAGGTAAATCCCTGATCTGAGGACATAGATTCAATAAGCATGATCTTGTGGCAATAGGAATTTGACAGTCTTAAAGAGTTAAACCCACCAAATTCTTACACTAACTTCCTCCCTTTGGGAGAGATCAACTCCATCTTCCTCCCTTTGCGGGGAGAGATTATTTCCACTTTCCTCTCCTTCCGGGAAGAGCAATTTACCATGCTCCCTCTCTATGAGAGGTGTTTTCTTCTCGATGTCAAAATCGAGTAAACATTTCAATTCCCTAACCGTTTTGTCATCTTGTGTAGCGGCTTGTACGGGGCCTGAAGATGCAACGGAGTTCGTCCCGATGAACCTCCGAGGAAAGGATTGGTGTTCAAAGTCATAATTTAAAGTGACGAGGTTACAACTTTCCGGCTTTGTCGTGAAACCTCTTGCGACGCATTCGAAATATGTCTCCAATTCGCTGTCATGCTATTATGAGGATTTATCTACTTTATTTTTTCATGTTTTTATGATTTGCTCTTGTTTTCATAGATGATGGGTAATTACCTCAACATCTTGTAATTTGAAAGCTTAATTAATAAAATTAAGTGGTTGTAAAAAAAAAATCATTGGGATGAAAAAAAATAACCAAGAATCTGAACAACCAATAAATACATAACACATATCATTATCTATATATTAATATCTCACATATTTGTTTGTTCAACTAAAATGCGCCACATGAATGAATTCAACATTATTTTTTTCTACCTAAGTTTTAACTCTATATTCAACACATCACTGTACCATGGGATATCTCCTTCACATTCTCTCATTTAGATGTGAAAAAGCTACTTTTAACAAAATTGATTATCCGCTTTATTAATGTTGAAATAATTTCTAAATGCTTAGTAAATTATTTCAAAAAGTTTAGGAACTGTACTTCCTAAATCATAAGAATGTGTAAATTATTCCTAAATATTAGTAATTTTTTCATAACTTTTAGAAATACCGTCTTACAACTCCAAACATTTTCATAAATGTTTAGGATAAGGATTCAACATATTTATAATCACATTTGTAAATGATTAAAATCATTTTTTGTATGTTTAAACTATTTCTAAATGTTTAATAATCTCTTTCAAAAAAAATTAAAAACCATTTCCAGAACTTTTGTAAAACATTCCTAGAAATTTGTAAATATTTCCTAATTTTACAATAATCCTATATATATAACATTGATGGGAGAAAGCAATTTAAGATTGAAGATTAAGCATCTTATTTTTCTTTCTTTTTGATAAAATGAGATTTTTTATTTTATCTTTCAAAATTTTCAAACTTAAAAGATATTTATAGTATACCTTTACCAATCTTTCTCCTTTTTAACTTTTGAGAAAATCTATATAACCAGTTTAATTGGATGTCATTTTGCTTTAAATAGTATTTTTAATAAAAAAAATTAACATATCAAATTTATTATTCACCGATTTCTTCATTTTTTATGTGAATGACCCCTTTCTATAATGTATTTTAAAGCGTATAACTTAATAATATATAAAAATCCAACGAATGAGGAACACTCCAAAAGTATTAAATCATTTTGGATACACATAGTCATGAATAGATATAATTTAACCATATATATAACATAGACGGAAAAACAATTTAAGAAGAAGAGTAAGCATCTTATTTTTCATTTTTTTAATAAAATGAGATTTTTTTTATTTTATCATTTCGCTTTAATTCGTCTTTTCCTAATTAAAAATTAAAGTATTAGATTTATTATTCACAGATTTATTCATTTTTGTGTGAATAAATTTTTTATTGTATTTAAAAGCGTATAACTTAATTATATATAACAACCCAACGAATAAGAAACACTCCAAAAGTATCAAATCATCTTGGATATTCTTAGTCATGACTGGTTGGACGAAGGGAAGATTAATTGTGCACAGCATTCTAATCGTAGTGGTGATAATCACTGTACGCGAGTCTTTCGCTACTCATGACAGAGAAATATATCAACTTTTGAAAAAAAATTAACAAACCTGCTGTTAAATCTATCAAGGTTTGTTTAGATTTTTGGATTTACACGACAAATATACTTACCTACAATTTTTCATTTTTGTTTACTTTTAATCATTAGTTGTGTACATTGGTAATTTTGTGTAGAGTCCAGAGGGAAATATAATAGATTGTGTTCATCTGAAGAATCATCCAATTTATGATCATCCCTTATTCAAAAACCACACTATTCAGGTTCAAAAAGTATTTTTAATTATTTTGTTAGATCCAAAACTAACATTTTATAACAGTTGTGATGACAAATTGTAAAGAATTGTTTTCTTAAAGTAGCACTAGGTTCAAAATTTAAATTGAGTAACACTAAAACAATACCATACTTAATGGTTGAACTAATTACATTTGGGTTATCATTTCTTATGTTTTATATGTTATTTTTGTTCTAACATTGTGTGTCGTAGATGAGACCAAGTTTTCACCCCAAAGTATGGAACAATGTATCTTCCAAAACTGAGAAATAATCAAATATGCTAACTCAACTCTAGACAGTCAATGAAAAATGTCCAAAAAATAGTATTCCAGTCATAAAGACAAGAAGAGAAGATATTACACGAGCACAATCGATAAAAACATACGGGAAAAAAGATTCTAAAAATAGTCCTCAACATAAACAAGCAAATATAACTATGAATCATGAGGTTTGTATATCATTCAATAGGCATTTGAAAACTCATCAATTTTTCAAATTATAGTGAAGGGAAAGTTTCATGGAGCCAAATGACTTTTAAATGTGTGGAAGCCTTCTGTACAAACAACAAAAAAGTTTAGCCTAGCACAAATATGTGTTGTAGCTGGTCCTTTTTCTGAAACTAACAGCAAATATGTGTCAAATGACTTTTAAATGTGTGGAAGCCTTCTGTACAAACAACAAAAAAGTTTAGCCTAGCACAAATATGTGTTGTAACTGGTCCTTTTTCACAAATATGTGTTGGCAGGTTTTTTTTTGTTTTTGACGGCGGCAAGTTTCATTTTGTTATTGCAGCTACATCTTTACATGTATATTATATTTATATTTATATTGTTATATTCAGTCTTTATTATTATTAATTAGGTGTACCCAAATCACTACGATGATCCTAATCCTCACTATTTTATTTATTGGACTGTGAGTTAAATTATATATCTATGTTTTTAATTTTCTTTATGTGTCAAAATATATACTTATAGAAGCAACTTTTTTTTTCTTGTTCGGTAACATGGAAATAGGCCGATGTGTACAAAAGGACAGGATGCTACAATCTTGAATGTCCCGAATTTGTTCTTGTCAACCACGAATTTGCCACAGGACGTTTCTACTTTGGATGGTCAACAATATCATTTTCACATAACTATATGGAAGGTACTATTTCTCATCATATAACTTTAGTGAGTACTCTCTTATAGTATTTTAAAAACTAAGAGTGGTTATGTTATATTATCATATAGGATCCTCATTCTGGACACTAGTGGTTGAAATTTAATGACCATGTAATTGTTGGGTATTGGCCTTCCTCATTGTTTAACTATCTAAATGATGTTGCAACCGAAATTCAATGGGGAGGCGAAATAATAGATTTTAGAGATTATTCAAAACAAACGAAGCTGGAAATGGGGAGTGGGCGTTTTGCAGAAGCATGATATAAAAAGGCTAGCTATTTCTGGAATGTTGAGATAATTGATGAAGGTGAAATTTCGCAACAACCTGTGGGAGCATATCCTTTTATGACAAAAAAGAATTGTTGCAATGTCGATCCTGGCATTTATCCTATTTGGGGAACTTTCTTTTATTATGGTGGTCCTGGTCCAAATCGTAAATGTAGATGATTATAGATATAACAATGAACTCGTGCTATGCACAAATTAAAAATGCATGTTGCTAACTTGTTAATAGAATGAAAAAAAATAATAATAATCAATAAGTTTATGTTTAAATTGCTGACAACTACAATTAATTGGTGCGTCATGATATATTAGTTTCGTAAACGTTTTGTGATTTAAAAGTTTTATCTCTCCGGTTCAATTATGGTTTATTATCATGTTTGTATGTGATATGGAACAAGAGTATTTTATGTTATTTCATGGTCAACTATTTGCTTTAAAATTTAAACCGCCTAAAATGCTCGAAAGGGAGACAAAGTAAAAAATTTACTAATTTTCAAAAACACACCTAAGTGCACCAAGAAAGCAAGCCAATCTGTCAGGGTAATAGTCATATTTACCAATTCAGAGGATATTGATACAAATTCTATTGTCGTCCACCCCTAATTTATCATTCATGTCATGGTATTGACTAGTACTTTCATTTCAGAGTGTAATGGAGACATGCTTCGACTTACATTCATATCTCCAATGACGGATCATTTATCTTCGTTGTGACAGAAAAACTAACCTTAAATAAATAAATATTTCGCTTTCCATGAGCTGTTGATGTAGCTTATATACCTCTATTTTATTTGGTTTTTATATGGTTGTTATGCATTTATCAATTTGTTTATGTAAAAAATCTGATGGTCTAAAATGTAGTTTTATGTATATCTAGAGTTTTAAGTTTAAATCAGGTTAATTATGGAAAAAAATGCAAAGAGATCCAAAAAATCCAAATGATATCTAAAGAGAAGATTAAGTCCACCAAAACTTTGTAGCATTCGTTAGAGGTATACCAATGATAGGATTGAACAAAAATTTGAAGACATGATAGTCACGAATGTTAGTTTTCATCTGGAAGTCATTTTGGCAAATGGTTTGGTAGATATGCCAATTTTCATAATTTGCTACCTAACATAAGCGCTCACTTAATATATTAAAAATCACATCTAAAACTTGGATTTTGAAAATATTTAAACAACCAATTTCAATTTGAAAAAGAACCAATGATTTCGTTATATACAATTAGCATATTAAAAATATATCTAGAAAAAAATAACATAAGTTTTATAATTACTCTACCGAAACTTGATCCAGCTCATTTCTTTCTTATCCTTTTGGAATGATAAATGGTATGATTTTAGCAGATTCATCGATGAATCAAAAAATGTCATGACCTCAAGAAATAAAACAGCTCTTTCTGCTTCAGATTGTTATTTCAATTCAACGTTTTAAATTTTCCACTTCCATCTTTTTTTTTGGGNAAACCAAAAACCTCACTGTACTACAATATCCTACTTCTCTACTAACTCCGGTGTGGTTGGGTCAGAGACAACACTGTGTCACCACACACAAAAAAAAAAAAAAAAACTTCGATGTTAAAACCAAAATAACCTAAAATGAGTCAACACTATCCTCAATGCAGCTACATCCTTTCATCTCCCTCCTCTGGATTTTTCATCTAACAACGCTTGGATCGTGTTTGACGCTTCCTGCAACCACAAAGTTTTAAACTAATTTTCAATTTTCCTGAATCTGAGAAAAAACATTTAGAGAAATGTGGTTTCCGAAACAGATGAGAGAACCTCTAGCTTATTTCTGAGATGTTCTTCCTCCTTGTCTCGTCTCTCTCCCTCCTCTGAGAATATGGCGATTAAACTCTCTTGCTCTTTCTTCTCTTCTTCTAACTTGTCCTTTACTGTTTGAACCTGAGGAATCCATCCATTCGTGAGTGTTGTTTTATAGGTTTGCAGGCAAGATACGGTAAAATACCAGAAAGTAGAAACTTACCTCAGCTTCAAGTCTCTTGCGTAGCTCTCTCTCACGTCGTAGCTCGTCTTTCAATAACACGAAAACATCTTCTTTTTTACTTAGACTGAGAGAAGAACCAAAAAAACAAAAAAACCACAGCTTCCAGTGAGAAACATGAATCGTATCCGCAAATTAGCATATGGTACGCAAGGTAAACAAACCTCTCTTTCAACTCTTTATTCTCTTGTTCCAATTGACTGAGGGTACGTGAACCAGAGCAAGGCTTGGGTAGTTCGGAACTCTGCGAGAAAGAAGTACAAAAAAGGTTACGCTCTCAATCCTATAAGCCGGAGAAAGCATATCGATATGGTAAAAAAAAACGAGGATGGACCTTATCAGGAAGCTCAATGACGTTTATTTCACCAGGAGAATCATAACCAGAGTCATCATCACTGTTGATAACCACACCAGCACGAGCTCCTTGAGGCTTTGCTCGTTTGTTAGATTCGGAATAGGTGTTTTCAGGTTTACCACCTTTCTCAGATGATACATAACCGCTCCTCCCTATCGAATCTTGAACAGATCCTTTTCCTCCTCGGTTCACATTTGATCTCGAGTCGAATTTCTCTGAAGCTGCAGCAGGAGTTTTGAAGCTCGAAGCAGCAGTTCTTTTCCTGGATGAGGCCGATCCTTTAGGATCATATTCTGGTGATGATTCTACAATGAGGGAAAACATTTCCAAGAGATTGTTCAGCAAAAATGTTTTAATTCTCCGATGTAAAAACCAGTAAAAGATAATTGTATACCTCTGTCTTCAGAATCCTTTGCTGACTTTTTGCCTTGTGTTGAGGCATATCCAATTATGTGACTCTTATTCCTCCTGAGTAAAAACAGGAAACGAAAACATAAGCCCAAAGAGTTTCAACGAAGCATCCGAGCTTAACAGGGGTGAATATAAAAGCTAGAGAAGAGCATCAGACCAGTAAGTCTTCTGCATTTGAATTAGCCGATGCTCGAGTCTATGCAAAACTGTTGTACGCTCAAAGCCTTGCTTATCATGAGCAGGCTCAACGAAATTAGCTTCCAAGACACCTTAGTAACAGAATAAATTAGCATTAGACTTCTCATTGAATAAGGCTGATCAGATATTAGACCTTCCAGTTAAAAACGATACCTATGACCCCACGGCCACCGCTTCCTGCTGCATTCCATATCCTCCAAAATGGCTGACAAAACAAGAGGAACGATGATCAACGAAGGCATAGAGTTAATTTTCTTTTCGTGAAAGTTGAAGGCATAGTATGGGAAAAACTGAAAGGAACAAAGACAATATAAGCTTTTTTTTGTGTGTCAACAACAAAGACAATATAAGCTGAAAGAAACAGAAACCTTAATAAGGCGATTTTTGTGGTAAACATTGAAGCCCTGAACATCAATATGATGTTTTGCATCCTTAACAAATCCAATGGTGACAACAGCAGACATCTGTGAAAAATGTTGCGCACAATCAAATATAAGTTATAAAATAACAGGAAGAAAGTCCGAGTATAACTAAGAAATGAAAAACATACATTTGAGCAATTAGAGAGTCCATCGCCACCCTCTTTTGGCTTATAAGTAATTCTTTCTGTCTGCATCATGTCGTTCACAATGTTGTGATGCTCAACATCTTTTCCTCGGAGAATGATACGGAACTGAGGTGGAACTCTTAGGTATAGAATAGATACATAACTCTGGGGACAAGCCAAAAGGAAACAAAATCAATTTCGTAGAACAAAAACGCATGCCAGCCAACTTTTAACAGGATTCTCTCATTCAAAATCAAGATCTTGATTTGAAAGCCCCATTGGATCAGGAGACTGAACCAAACTAACTTAGAAAATAAACATCTTCGACTACCACAATTAAAGAAGAATGGAAAGAATATGTATACCCTGAGTGAGTGCTTGTACGTCAGGAAGTGTCTAGAGTTGGGGAATTTCGTAGCCATATCGATATTTTTCTCATCCCGATTGACCCCTCTAAGTTGGATATCCTGCAACATACCATATGTCAGATATATGAATACAGAAGCTTTTGCGTCGTTGCAGATCATAATTTATGTATATTCAGCAGTACAAAACGCTTACATATGGATCACTGTCAAAATCAAGTTCTAGCATTCCTCGGTCATCTTCCCAGAGGTTATATATGATTATCCTCGTGCCATGATCCTTCATTAGATTAAACTACAACAGCCAGAGCCATAGATTAGTGGGAATATTCTCAAAATATTAGTAAATAGGTAGTAGCGTTTGAGAACCCACATCAAAAGATTGATAAAGAACACAATCCAAATAAAACATAGCTACCGAATATTTTGAAAGAATCACTATGACAGACTCCTTTGTTTTTTTTCTATAGCTTCTCCTTGGAAATAAAGCTCTATTGGAACTAAGGAAAGAGTTTTTACCTGGGAAAGAAGATCTTCTTCAGTAGAGAATGGCGACCATTGAACTACTGTTTCCACGTTCTTAAGCCAATCACTAGCAGACGACCGTATTATTGGACTCCATTCTGAACCTCTTCTTTCGTAGTCAAGCTTTCATTTAAATCATCAAAAGACGAAGATTAGAAGAGATATAAACTCAGCTAAAAATCCTGCTAAACTACAAAAAAAAAAAAGGATATGTTCTGAACATGAAGCTATTTCAATCGAATGAGAGATATGTGGACAAGCAGTTAACTCTTAATCAGACAAAGGTTCTAGGAGTTCGATGCCTAATTATATGAAAGTTGTTATGCCTAATTATATGAAAGTTGTTAGCTTAATAGATAAACCAATCCGCAAAAAACAATGATGTTTCACCTAACAATGCCATAAAGTTAAACTAAGGTGGATTACCATGGGTACAACAATGTCCTCTTTCCCTGTGCTCTTCAGGAATGTGTATGATAGCAGCCCAATGGTCTGTGTAAAGCTAAAACCATCAAGTGAACAGAACTATGATCAGGAAGATAGAGCTTTAGCTGTTGTTGATATTTTCCCAATAGATTTAAGATATAATCCAGCAAAGTCATCAAAGGCAAGATTGCTGAAAGGTAATAGATAACGAACCCATCTCCGTTTTTTCCACGGCAACGTGAGAATACAATAACATCAGCTCCGAGTCTCATCGTACTAGTCTTAAATCCATTGCCATCTACAAAAAAAACAAAGTATATGAATTAAGAGTCTTGATGTAAAGATTTGACACATATCTTGCTGGAAGAAGAGTCGTCGTTACACTGTCCGATGGTGTTTGCAAGTTTGCTCTTGGCAGAGTATCCTAGAGACATGCAGTGTCGCATCTTTTCAGGATTCATCCCACCACCATTGTCTGCATTTCAAACATAAGGATGCAACATCATCAATACTTTCATACAAAACATAATGAAAACAAAATCCTCTTAGAGAAGAAATACTGAGAAACAACTAAATATACCATCAATCAAGACCATCTTGCTTCCATCTTTCTTATTCTGGAGCATGTCTACATTAACATATGTAGCTCCACTGTGAACCTAATAATCAAAAGATGAGAAAAAACAAAACAAAAAACAACCATTTACTACCAAAACAGAAATGCAAAATGCACTTTTAAGCCATTGTTAATACTTCCAAATAAAGAAACGAAACATCCCACCTCATCTAAAGCATTGTCCAAAAGCTCTGCAAAAGCTGCAAAGATACATATAACATTCGAAATCATTCTTAATCTGATAATCTCACATCCAGAAAACATTTTCTTAAATCAAAAAGCTTCATTACCTCCAAGAGCCCATTTGTGACTTGTTGCATTAGAATGCAAGAACTTAGGATGGACTCTTACATGATCAAATCCACCTGAAACAATTAGGGTTAACATTTCCAACTATTTTCCCTAAAATCCAATCAATAGAGTTATCTATAAGCAAAATCACAAAGCAAGTTTGCCAATTTGAAATTAACCTGCAGAAACTTCCCAACCACCACCAGATGTTCCTTCGTAATCCCCAGCTTTCCAGAACTGCTTGCAAGACGGTGACGAAGGAGACGGCGACACGACGGTACAGGGCGTCGCCGAGAGAGCCACAATCGCTTGTTCCGACGGTGGAATCGATTGCCCAAACCCTTCCTCTTCCTCCGCCGGGATCAAAACCGCCAGCCTCTTCGCCGGATAATCATTGGAATTAGTTCGCGCTCTCTTCTCACCGGCGGCGGAGAAATCTCCGGAAACATCTGGAGAGAATCCAACGGCTCGGTCGGCGCTCTCGACGTCGGCGATTTCGTCAGGGTTTTCGACAGACACGGAGCCGTCTTCTTCGTCGCTACTGCAGAGATCGATAACGTCGGTTTTGTTTCCGTTCCCGGCGGGTTTCCAAGGCGGCGGGGTAGTGGGATTCGGTAGATTCTCTTGCTTCACGCGAATATCCATTGGAAAAAAAAAAAAGCAGAACAAGGAAAGAGGGAAGAAGCAGAGGAAGTTAGAGGAAAAGTTGCAGACGTAAAGAAGAAAGAGTGATGACGAAGCGAGACGATGAAGAAGAAGAAGAAGGCGAATCGATTTTTTTTTTTCGGTTTTTATTTCAAATAGCTTTTGTTTGATTCTTTTTTGGAATATGAAAGAAGCATTTAATGATGATGATCTTGAGACTGCCGAAAAAGGTTAAAAAAGCTGGTTCTTTTAATTTACTGATATGGAAACGCTGTCGTTTTAGTCGTTTTCCCAAACCTTTCCCAAGTTCCAACCTTTTTGCGCCGCAGTTCTTTAAAGTTGAACAAGATAAAGACAAACAATAACAACCCTCATGAGACTGTTTCGCTGTAAGTCTGTTACTATGAGTAAATTGCACTATAAGACAATAACTGAGGCTGGGTTAATAAAATGACAAGATCTATTATTTTTTAAAAGTATGGGTGTATTCAATCTAATATTTTGCAGGATTCACAAGGATTTGAGTTTTAAGATGATTTTAGGTGAATTACCAAAGTTGTTATGATTATTAATTAAAACTCTATAAAATTCAGCTAAAACTAATTTTATATTTTGAACTAACAAACTACACCTAAAAATCACTTAAAATCTTTTTAAATCTACTATTTAAACTATTTTCAATAACTGTGGATTTAAAATTACATTTTCAAATAGTTCAATGAGATTTTAAAACATTTTTTAAAATTCATGTTTGAATAACATATGATTTGTATTTTTAAAACAATTCACTTTAAATTTCAGTTTGAATACACTCTCAAAATACATTCTTTAATCCACTATTAACCTCACTAATACATTAATTCTTATACTATTTAAAATATTTTCAATAACTGTGGATTTAAAATTACATTTTCAAATAGTTCAATAAGATTTTAAAAGATTTTTTAAAATTCATGTTTGAATAACATATGATTTGTATTTTTAAAACAATTCACTCTAAATTTCAGTTTGAATACACTCCCAAAATACATTCCTTAATCCACTATTAACCTCACTAATGCATTAATTCTTATACTAACAAACTAGTATATGTGGATTTTTTATAAAATATTTTAAATTTGTAAAAACAAAATTGAAAAGAAAATCGGATAATCTATAAGGAAAAAATAAAATAAAATTTTATTATATTTCCAAATATATATGTTTTAATATTTTTATATGAATTATGTTTACTTTTACTGCCTTATCTATATATAGATATAATTATTTATTTTAAAATTTTAACGAATAATTTATCCTACTTTTATCATAATTAAAATCTATATTAGGATCTGTGTATACGCAGGTTTATAATAATAAAATTTAAAACCCGTTAAAATAAATTTTTAAAAAATATAAAACAAAATCGGATCACTACTGAAAAAAATATATGAAAAACAAAAAATCTAAATCTAAGAGTTATTTATTTATTTTAATTCTCAATTATTTTTAATTAAAATATTCAAAACACAAAATTTGTTGTGGCTCATAAACAATATTAACCATACTTCTCATATAGTTTACACACTTTATCAACTACCTTTTTCTGTTCCACTGCGTTAAAAACTTGGATATGCAATTCGAATCCTTCGCGTATGTTAACGATCTCCCATTAACTCTTTTCAAGCAAATAAAATCTTTATTTCTCTTCACATTCATCTCCCGCATATGATCTCTCTGCTCTCTAGAGAAATTATGCTTCTCAAGACTCGCATCAAACGCTTCTCTACATGATTTTTGCTATCCTCCTTCTCATTGAGCTCATCATCGTCTAATGTCATATCAATAGCACTTAATTTTTTTTTAAATTGAAATATATCTTAATTAATCTAATTTATTTTTTGTTTTTATTTTGCTTTTCTTAAATTGAAATAGATCCTTTTTTGTTTTCTTTTTCTTAAATTGAAATATATCATACTTAATTTTATTTTACTTTTTTAATCTAAATCGTTAAATTTAACATTTTTCAATTTTTAATTTTTTTTTTTGAAAAATCCTCTTTTTAGGTAAAAATAATATTTTACCGAGACACATATCAAAATCTAAATCGATAAATTTATTTACATTAGTCGAAATCTTTCATTTTATTTTATTTATTTTTATTTTACTTTTTCTTTTAGGATTAGTATATTTTTATTTATAATATATTTTAATCAAAATATGTGTCGAAATCTTATCGATTAACTTAGCATGTGTTGGGCGATCGTGTGAATTACTAATTTTGACGCATCCAACTTTATATAATAAGATATATGTATCAATGTATGTATATTGGTTAAATAACAAATTATGTATTTACATTAATTGTTGAAATATTTATTGTATCATATAAATATTTACATACATATTTTTGTATATTATTTTAACAAATTAGACAAAAATATACACAGGTCCGGCTCAATGCTTTATGGGCCATATGCTATAAATGAAATTGGTCGTTTCTAAAAACTAAATATCTTAGACCACCTCCGATGGAGGTTCTAAACTTGGGTTTCTAAGGAAAAGAAGGAAAAAAAAAATCAAAAACAAAATAAAAGATGAGAATGGGTTCTAAACAAGGAGACTTTAGAGCATGTACAATGGTTAAAGTTTAAGAAGTGGTTCTTATTTAATATTTAGTTATAAAAGGAAAGAGAGAGAGAGAATTGTAAGAGAGAGATAGGAAGAAAGAAGTTAAGATATGGTTCTTAATTAAGAAACAAGTCTTCACTGTTCATTCAATTTTAATCTTTTTTTATTCTAAGAACCTTGTTAAGAAGCACCATTGCACATGGTCTTAGAGTTGATAAGAAACACATAGGTGTGTTCTTTCTATTGGTCAATATTTTTTTAGAGAAAAGAGAAAAAAAAACCATCTTCTTTCTATTGTACTTCTTTTTTAATATGCTTTTATGTAATGTTTGTTTAAAATTTTATGAAATGCAATAATTTTTAAGATATTAATAGATCAATAATTTAAACAAAATAATTTTTACTTATAATATTCTAATTTTAAAAATACTATTTTTTTATTCTTAAGAACCTCATATGGGTTCTACCATTGGACCCATCCAATTTAATTTTTCTTAATAAGGTTCTTAACTTCAAAATTTTCAAAATTTATGATTAAAATATTTTAAAGAACCCATAAAAAGTTCTATGCATTGGAGATGCTCTTAGGCCTATAATGATATGGCCCTTTCCAAATTATATGACAACTAAAAAAGAGTCACATGTTCACTGTCTTCTTCGCTAAACCTACGTTGGCGTATTACATCAATGATTTTGGATGATTTCATTTTTTAAAATTTTTATCTTATTAATTCTAACATTTGTAAAAGTTATTCAAAATCCACAGTTATTGAATTAGTCATTTATACAAAATTCTTAAAATGTAGCTTTATTGGCAAATTGAGATTTCATTAATAAATTATATCAAAACAAAATGATTTAGAATGATTTGAGAAAATTACAAAATAATTTATTTTTTGGTTTGTTTTTTTTTTATAAAAAAAATTATTTTTTGGTTTCTATTAAATATTTGTTTCTTCCTTCCATTTTTCTCGTTTTAATATTCAATGTGAAATCCAAAGTACAGTATATACCATATAAGATTCATTACTTATTTTGATAAGATCATTTATTAGCTATGGTTGAAAATCTACCACTAACGATAATTTAAAATTAGAGACATCATGATTATTTTTTGATTTCTTAAACGGCAGGAAAAATCACACTATTTGTTTTATGTTTCTTCTTTTACTATTTTTTGGTTCGTTTTTTTATTATATTGTGTTCGTGTTTTGAAAGAGAGAATAAAAACAAAAATTATTTTTTGGTTTTAATGTTAAATTTTTTTTTGTTTCCTTCCATTTCTGTCGTTTCAATATTTAATGTGAAATCCAAAATATCTACCATATAATGTTCATTACTTATTTTGATAAGATCACTAGGTTTTGCCCGCGCGATGCGCGGATTGGTTTTAAACTTTTAAATTGTTTTGTTTTGATATGTTATGGGATCAGAGAAATTAATTTGTTTCATTTTCGTTGTACTATTTTCTTTGTGTCGCTTTCGTTATGTAACTTTGACAATTTTATAATCTAGTATGTAGTATATGGCGTCTATAGCTGCTTATGCAATAATTTGTATTTGAATGTTTTGTATTCGACTCTATAATATTTTTTGTACTTTGGTCATTTTCTAATGAAATTTAGTCGGGAAAAAAACATTTGACAATTTTTTTTTTGGAATTAACTTTGACAGTTTCACTTGTTTGGTTTACGAATGGTATAACTTGGTTAGTAACTATTTGAATGGTACACTCCCTAATTCTCTTACTAATGGCTTGAGGTAGTTTGTTTTGTTTTTTTTGTTTTTGTTGTTAACAAAGTTTTTTATTTATATTTATCTATGGTTAATTAATTGGTAACATATAATTATTATAATCAACCAACATGATCAGTTCGTTTTTTTCCATAAACAAATTATACACCATAGGCATAGTTACTAAAAATTTATTTGAAATCTGAATCTTTTCAGAAACATAGAATGTATTAAGAGATTTTGCTTTAATTCCCATTTTTTAATTTTAGAAACATATGATTTGTGACCCTAACCCTAGCTGTTGATAAGAGCTTGTAGTTTCATTATTCCATTTTATAAACTTTTCTGCATTTTACAAATCTTCATCTATTGCAGTGATTTATCCTCTTTCTCGCTTTGAGCGTCTTTAATCCTTGCAAGATTTGTTTCTTTTTTAAGATTTAAAAGAGTTAAAATAATTTTGGTTTTCACTTTTTCCTCTTGCTACGCATGTAGTGTTTTAATATTGTAACTCGCAAGTATTAGAAGATTGAAGATAGAGTGGTCAACCATAATATAAGCCAAAACCTCATATCATAATAAAAATATAATCAAAGGGGACACAACGTAAGTCATGTACAACCATTTTACGGCTGATACTATTATAATTTTCATAATGACTTCTTTACCACCAAGAATGAAACATATGAAAACCAGCATGATGAGCTTAGAAACAAACAAAGAATGTAAAAGTAGACAAATGTATCGAAAGTGACGATTTTGTTTAATATTGGAAGCAAAGGATTTCTGAATTCAAGAAAACCATGAACGGTTTGCATATTAGGTTTTTTTTTCTTATTCTTTTTCGAGGATCAAGGGTAATTTATAATTTGTTTTCGGCAAGTACACAACATAATCTATAAAATGACCAATACACACTACAATATTGAATAAGTGAAGATAAGAGAAGTCTCTTAACATCTATTTGGAATCGCTGAGATTATGATGAGTTACTCCATCGAACCGAAATTCATATCCTCTTGTGGAGTCGATGAAGGTTTTGATACATTAGCCTGGAACAACTCCAATGGTGGTAAGTATTTTTTTTTAATTAAAATCGTTGAAAAAAGGATAACAAAATAAGTTAAAATGCAGTAAGTATTTTTTTTTTAATTAAAATTGTTCAAAAAAGGATAACAAAATAAGTTAAAATGCAGTTTTTCTATGAATAGTTCTGACGATAACTTTTTTATGGATATGAATAATCTTATTTTTTTTCTATTTGTAAAGAACACACGTTGAAAGAAACCAAATACCTTAAAAACTTCAACTTCATAATTTGAGGCATCGCATTTTTTGGTGAGAATTTGAGGTAGTAGACGACATGGTTGTAGTAAGAATATGAGTTGTGATGTGTAATTTGGGGCCGATCAAAGTGTTTATAAAGAAGATTGCAACTGGGAAGCAATTAGAAGGTTTTGATATTCCATAGAGTGGGAGATAGTGGAGTGGTATTATATTTATGGGAGAAGGGTTTAAGTTTGAGGATAATTGGAACGCCTGGGGCTATGTCGATTGAGAGTTTGGTTTCCGTTGGAGGTGGAAGGAAGGCCAGTCGCCTCGATAGAGCGCTTAGGCGTTACAGTGAATATATGTGAAATTGATAAGGTAAGATCCGTTAATTGAATTTTCAATTAAGCTCATATGCAATGTAACATTGTCTTGGCTTGTTAGTGGGTTGGGCTCATATGCAATGTAACATTGTCTTGGGTTTGTTAGTGTGTTGCAGATTTATGATTTTAAAATGTTTTGTTGGCAAGTAGATGTGGCAAATTGTTATGTTCTTATTGGTTGAATATTTTTAGCAATATTTTTGCCTATGTGGCATCTTTCAGAGGCCTCAAAACCTATCCCTTTTATATAAAGGAGATTTATTAGCTCTTTCGATTTTTTTGATTTCCTAAACGGCAGAAAAAAATATATTATTTGTTTTATCATTTTTCCTTTACTATTTTTAGGTTCGTTTTTTATTATATGGTGTTCTTGTTTTGAAAGAGAAGATAAAAACAAAAATAAATTACAAGTATTTATTTAAAAAAATCTCAACCTTTTTAGATTCTCAAATGCTCTAAATTTTATTATCTTCCTAAAATTTCTAATAGTGATTCTACAAAATTTGTTCAAATTTCAAATATTTTAAAATTCCAAAATTTTTGTATATATCCAAATAAATCCAAATCATTGATTCAATCCCCCTCCCCTCTTTTGCATAGACTTCCTCCGTTTCCTCTATATTTCTTTTTAAAATAAAAAACTTCGTACATCTATTTCAGAGATCTATAACCCGTTATTAGAATACTTTTATGACATAAATATAAATAGCATAACTAAAACTATGATTTTAATAAATTATAATATTTACCGTGTTAAATATATCACTGTCATATGCGTCGTTAGACACTAGGCCAGAGAATTTGGTTCATTAACCGCCGGTCTCGCCTCGTAGATCCGTCGCTGGGCGGGTGCAGGTCGGATGTGAATACATTGCTTCACCTAGAGTGACTTTTACCGTGTAACATTTTTGTATCCATTTGCCTCTTCTAGTCTTCTTACTTACTAACCCTTTGGTCTCAAACGTTCATCTGCTACCTTAACTCTCTCTTGATGGATACAGGCGAGTAAAACCGCTGTAATCGCGTTTTATGAAACATTAAGAACTGAGTTTGGATCAGATATCGGAGTAACGATACTAGCACCTGGGGTAATTGACCCGGAATTGACCAGAGGCAAGTTCATGACAAAGAACGGTGAACTCATAGTGGACAAAGAGCTCAGAGATGTAAGCATTCCTGGCTGAATATATGATGCTCTTTAATGGTTACAAAATATAGGTTTAACTCATTACTATATGGAGTAATAAGTTTTATGAAAGGCTCATGGATTTGGCGAGAGCTTTTAAAGCTTAGACCTTTGGCTTATCCGTTCTTACGGTTCGAAGTTAATAATGGAAACGACACTTTTTCTGGTTTTATAACTGGCTGAAAGAGGGAAAGATAATTGAGAAACTGGGGAGAAATGGAATAACACAGCTGGGGATTCTTCGAAATGCAAGGGTCTCTGACATCGTCTGCGATTCTCAATGGCATCTGCGTCGCGGTCGCGGCCTTTTGGTTCAGGAATTGATGGATAAGATCAGGTTACATCCGGTACCAACAAGCAATGACCGTGATGTCGTTCTTTGGAAACATGCAGACGACGATTACAGACCTATCTTCTCTGCTGCCAAAACGTGGGATCAAATCAGGATCAAGAACACTGGAGTACCGTGGTATAGAGTTATTTGGTTCACTCAAGCTGTTCCAAGGTACGCTTTCATCTCATGGCTAGCCATTCGGAACAGATTGGCAACTGGAGTACGAATGCGCGATTGGGGTATTACTCAAGGGTGTCTACTATGTGGGGAAGCGGAAGAATCAAGAGATCATCTCTTTTTTGCTTGCCCATACTCGTATACTATTTGGACAGATTTGGGAGGACGACTCCTTGGAGCAAGGGCAACTCCGGACTGGGAGGAAACGATCGTGACACTCACAAGCACCCCTTGGAGGAAAAATGATTGGGTCTTAGTGCGACTGCTCCTACACGCTTCAATTTATCATATTTGGAAGGAGAGGAATTCTCGAAGACATAATACTGGCTGGTCAAGCAACCAACAATTGGCTAAGACTATAGACAAGCAAATCAGGAATAGGATCATCTCTCTTAATTATAAATTTCCTCACAAGCTCGAAGGACTCCTCCGACGGTGGTTCGAACTTTCAATGTAATAACTTTGATCACTTCTTATTTCTTTGTCAGCATCTGTAATACAACACTCTTTTTTTTATCAATAAATTTGACATTTCATCAAAAAAAAAAAAAAATAAGTGCAATATATTTTTATTTAAAAAGTCATATACAAAATATGATCTAGGCAAGAGTTTTGTTCATCTACTTTTTTCAAAAGAAAGTACTTTTTTGTTTGTTTCCTATTTACATACTAGAAAATAAAAAAACTTCTTGATGGAATTTAGTTTCAATTAATGTAAATGGTAACACTTTCATATCATATGAAGCAGGTGCAGGTGCAAATAAAGCGTATTGCCAGTGGAATCAGCAGGGAGGTGTGCGAAAACAATAATGAGGAGCGTGTGCAGAGGAAATAGATACTTGATGGAACCGGAATGGATCGGTTCTGTAATTCTTTGGAAAGTGTTCTGTTCAGAGGTAAGTGATTCGTTGGGGCGGTGGCTCGTGATGGCTGGACCAGGATTATTACCGATGATAGAGGCTCCAGGGAAGAAGATTCTTGATGTAGCCAATGCCCTTAGAGCACTTCCGGGATTCTTAATATAAGGTTTTTACAGAAAAAACTAAAAAAATAATTTAAAACTAAATAAAATGTTAAGAATCGGTTCTTAAAAGAGAGTTTTTAAAATTGTTAAGAAATCCATACGTGTCAGTTTGTGATTGATCGGTTCATTTTAACCAAAAATAAATAAATTTAAACTTCACAAAATTTTAAAACTTCACAAAAATTAAAATTTCACAAAACTTCACAAAAAATTAAAACTTCACAAAACTTCACAAAATCTATGAAATACAATCATTTTTAAGTTTTATAAAATATAAAATGTTTAATAATTTAAACAAAATAAATTATACTTAAAATATTATAATATTCAAAATAATATTTTTTTTTATTTTTAAGAACTTCAAGTGGAGTTCTACCATTGAAACCATACAATTTTAATTATTTTAAAAAAAGTTCTTAACTTAAATATTTTTAAAATTTATAATTAAAATAATGTTAACAACATGAGAGATTCTTTAACATTGGAGATGGTAGACTTATTCTGCTTACGGCATTATCACTAATTTCAATCTTTTCTTCTGTTTTGTCTTTTACCAAAACAATAACTACGGACTACAACAGTAGATTGACCATATTGAAATGATTGATAGTTTGGTTACACTTAGTTGGACACTAACAACAAATTCAAAATTGTTAACCAATAAACTGAATAATTCAGTGGTTTTTTTTTATAATTTGAGACATTAATTATTTTTAGTCATATATATATATATATATATATATATATTTTTTTTTTGAACATATTTTTATAGTCATCTTGATATAAAATGTTTTACAAACATAAAAACCAACAATGAAAATTTTCGAAAGAAAAAACTTACAAAATGATGAATCTAGATGTGAATTACGTGTAAATGATGACGTTGCATCTAAACATAGAATCTGAATCCTACGTGTGAATGATGAATCTAGATGTGACATCCAAATATAAAAATGACATGCATTTTTCTTGTTACATTTTTATATTTGCTTTGCTAGTTGAAACTATATATACAAAATAAATAAAAAGAATTCGAAAACTATATTATGAGCCACACATATTGCATGACACATCATAAGTTGGAAATAATTACGATAACAAATAATGCAATTACATACTTAAATACACACTTGGTGCGATCGTATTACATTGTTTAATTTCATGGAGCCACAATTTTCTTTTTCTGCCGCCTCTTTGACGGCCAAAGGTAATAATTTCAATCGGATACGAACAAAAGCAAACTTGTCATATTAATATTAATTAATAAATGAGGTGGCAGTAAAAATAAAAAATACAACTAATAGGATGCTTACCATTTCACTCATTTGAATAATTCAAGTACTGTTAGAAGGGCGATCGATGGAGCGTGAGCGTGCCTCTTAGAACCATGCAAGGAATATAACTACTCTTTTTTTTTTTTTTGCTAAAAGGGTTTAACTACTCTTTTTGTTTCATTAGATGCGTCTTTTCAAAAACATTCGCACATATTAAATTGTTTATAAATTATATTTTATGTGAGACTCAATTACTTTTTTCTCTTTAAATAAAATAATTCTATTTGCAAAATAAAGTTAATTATAACAACAACAAAAATATAAACAGAATCTTATCATTAAATGGAGAAAATATTTTGTGGATTACAGAGTCTTTGAACAAATGAGAATTGAAGCACATTGGAAGAGAGAAAAACATTTGCATGTTGGTGTAGTAGTATAATCTATATAACTCAAAGTCTGACTCATCCAAAAACTCTCACATGTATGTGTATATTAAGATACAAATCAGAAATCAATGATAACATTGTGTCAAATATATATGATATAAGCCGATATCAAATCTTGGAAAGAAAAACTGAAAAGTAATTCAAGCAAATTAATTGTCGGAAATGTGAGGATTTTTTTTCTTCTTCACATTTCTACTCAAGCTTAAAACGTATATGGTAATGTTATGAACAAGAACTTAGATATCTAACTAATACTATGGAAAATAAAAAAAAAAGGAAAATCAAAATCTATTCAACTTGAACAAAGACGGAGATCGAAGAAGCTTGTACGAGCCGTTCCGTCTCATGGCCATGGAATCGGTACCACCACATCTATACGGACTACCCAACCCGCAAATCGGAGGATTAATCAAACCATCATCATCATCATCATCATAATGATCATCATGACCATCATCAGGATTAGACTTCATATCAGCCAAAACCTTGAAGAAAACGTCAACCTCGCAAGGAAGAACAATGGGTCCATCGCGTCTATACCCATACTCATTTTCTGCCTCTTCTAACAAATTCTTGAACAAAGGATGGTTCACCAATTTCGTCTTCACCACGACTCTTTGTTTCGTGGGACCCACGTAAACCGTGAAACACCCGTGTGGCGGCGGCGGCGACCTTTTCTTGATCTTTCCTATTGATTCGTTGTTCTTAGCATCCTCGAGATGAACAGAGCCATTCCAAGACTTGCTCTTCGTGATCGAGGCCATAGTAGAAGAGCTCGTATGCCCAATAGACTTCATCTTTCTCCATGTCTTCGTTATCGGATTCTCCATTAGTCCTCTCTTCTTATGAGGAGATCAGAATCAAGAATCAAGAAAGTGTTTTTGTGGGTCAGGGGCCAAGTTTCATTTGACCCTTTTTTTGGGCTTGTATAGTTTATATGTTTCTTTAATATCTCTCTTATATATAGGAGATCTTGATTGGGAATGAAGAAATATAGGTTTACTTTGATGACATTGACAATTAGAAGAGGGCGGGCTTAACTTTTGCATATACCCATATATACTTCACCATATACGAACTCATGGTCTAATAATTGAGGTTTTTAAAATATATTCCTTGATAAAAAAATATATCTTTTCAAACTTATTATTGGTGATCTGGTATGTTTGTTTTATTCAATTTTGTCAACGAAAGGGTTTAGTCGCCTTTCCAAGACGAATACCACCTGATTTTCCCTTCGAACATATTTATTTCAATATTATATTTGTCGCAGAACACACGTCATCTGTTTTCCTGGATTTGTTTTTAATATCTTAGCATTTCAGTGGAATTTAAAGCTTTGAATGTTTCTAAAAAAGAACACGCAGACAATTTGTGAATTTTGAAGGACTACATTGCTATGGTTTTGGATAAACTAGTATAGAATCTGTTTTGTATAATATTTATGGTCGAAGAATCACTTTTTAACAACAAAAAAGAATCATTCTATTCTCTTTTCGGTAGTTTAACAATTATTTTTGCTAAGACAACTTATGGTTATAGTTATTATTATTTTATTTAATTTTAACCTTAACTTATGGTTATAGTTATTAAAAGATGTATCATGGTGTTATAGGATCAGTGATTGGCATTTTCCATTTTTGCTACACTTTAAAAGAGAAAATATCCGATTTCGATCATCAGGTAGTCATCAGATCCGATTTTTCACAAAATTCGAAGATTAATCTTCACTTTAACTCAAAATTTGTGAGTTATAAAAGAAGTAGTTATTTTTGTTGCCGTCAATATTCGACCTTAGCTTGCTTGTAGTCCAATTAATAAATCAAAGTTAAGGAGGAGACGAAAGAAAAATAAAGAGACATGTTCTCCACATTTTCCATGAAGATGAAGTGAATTTCTAAATACCAAAAAGTCAACATCCGACAAATAATTAATTTTAAACATTTTTTAATTTGTTACTCTATCCGTTGACAGATAAAATTACTGCTGTGAAAAACCTCCCTCATATTACAGCTACCCGAGAAAAACACTACAAAAGGCGGCAATATCAGAAACAATAATTGAATTCAATTGATAGAATAAGCAATTTGCCATTTAAACGTTCATATTTGAATTCAATTGATAGAATAAACAATTTAGGGTTGACTTGTTTATATGTAGTGAATGCATGTGAACTGTAAAAGATGCCAAAATTTGTAAAAGCAGTTGCCGTAATAAGCATTATGAAGCGGTCCAAAATCCAAATGATGAATATAATAGACATATTGTGGAGTTGAGAGTATTTATTTAGTGGAATATTTTTGACTGATTGATACAACAATTATCAGATATAAATCAGTTGAATAGAATATTATATAAAAGTAAACATCTTTCTTATAAAACGCCAAAAACATATTATTTCAATAGAAAACCAAAACATTATTTCAAGCAAATCATATGTAGACCAGTTACAAATATTTATTTTCAAAGAGGTTGGAAATTTTGATTTGAGTAAAACAAAATATGTTTCTATAATTATATTGCAAGTATTATTAGTTTAAAAATATATGCATCAAGAGTATAAAAGTATGTTTTGATAATATTTGATAGAAAAAAATGAGTATAAAAGTATGTTTTGATCATATTCGATAGAACATGATAAAATATTGTTGAGAGTAAGATGTTAGAAATAAGCTTGTATTTTTTTCGCGGTACTAGTGGTGGAGGAAAAAGTAATTTTGTCTAGGTAGGAGAGAGAGATGTTAGAGATAATCAAGAACTCAATTTACAGAGATAAGGATGAGATGCATAATAAGCCAAAAATTACTTTTTTACTAACTTTTTTATATTTAGACCATCTCCAATGGAAACATTCGATTTGAGTGTCTTAAAGATTTTATAATAATAAAAAATGATTTTTAAAAAAACAAAAAACAAAAAAAAACGATTTAAAAAACAAATTGTGACGAATCGCGTCGTGATACGTGTCATAAAACATCATAAAATCGGATCTTAAATAAGACACCGGTCTTGTACTGTTCATTGCTATGTCATATATTTTTTTTAAAAAAAATTTAGACTTAAGACACTTTGATATCTCCAATTGTGGTTGCTGTTGATCTAATTTATTGCCACCTAAATCTCATAAACAAACCAAGCCCTTTAGTTAATGACACATGGCTTCTTTAGTGGTTGATTCTTGACCACTCGATTATATTATATCTTCCATGATCAGCCACACAAATTAGTTTTTTCTCAAATTTTTTTAATCAAGTCTAATTTGGTCTAAAACCGATCATACACAAATTTTCAAAAAGTTTATAAATTTAATAGAAATAATTTTTCTAAATTTTAACATTAATCCTAATGGCATGCATAATCAAGGCATAAAAGCTTATCGGAGGCCAACATAAACGAGTATTTCGATGTACCCAGTCGGTAGTTGCTTGGATTTATATATTTTTTTTTTCTCTGACAAGAGATGAAAGATATGACTGAATTGTTTGATTTATTCATGAGAACCGAAGTTCTGTATTTATACAAAGAGAGATCTAAAACTAAATGGAAATATTCTTAAAGACAATATGTAATATGTGCATAAAGGAAATCTAATATACAAACTTCTAATTTACTAAGATATTTCTTAATATCCCCTTCAAGTTGGAGCATATAAGTCTTGAATGTCCAACTTGGAAATGAAAGAATCAAATTTCTTGTGTCCTAACGCTTTTGTAAGAATGTCAGCAAATTGATTACGAGTAGAGACGTGAGCTGTTTGTATCGTCTTGTCAATAACGAGATCGCAGACATAGTGACAATCAACTTCGATGTGCTTCGTTCTTTCATGGAAAACCGGATTGGCACTAATATGTAAAGCTGTTTGACTATCACAAAACACGGTCATTGGATCTGTGTGATCAACACCAAGCTTTTAACCATCGCAGTTCACGTGCTAAAACAGCCATAGCACAATATTCAGCTTCAGTGGATGAACATGAAACAGTGTTTTGTTTCTTTGTCTTCCATAAAATAGGAGAAGAACCAAACTGAACAAACCAGCTACTGAGAGAGCGACGAGTTAACGTACAACTAGCCCAATCAGAGTCACACAAGCCTGTGAGATGCATTGGAGAATCAGCACTAAGAAGAATACCTTGTCCGAGAGTACCTTTAAGATATCGAATGACTTTCAACGCAGCATTCCAATGCTCCATATGTGGTTGTTTCATAAATTGGGATAAGAGATGGATGGCATAAGAACGATCTGGTCAAGTTCCCTTGAGATAAACAAGTCTTCCAACTAAACGACGATACTGCTCGGGATTTGGGAATAATGGACCATCATCAAGGGCTAATCGATGGTTTTGATCAATCAGAGAACCAGCAGGTTTGCAACCAAGCATGCCGACCTCAGAAATAATATCTAAAGCATATTTTTGCTGACATAAGTAGAAACCGGATGGACTTCGAGCCACTTCAATGCCAATAAAATATTTAAGAACACCAAGATCTTTCATCTTAAAACACTTCGAGAGATAGTCCTTTAACTCTTGGATAGCGGAAGAATAATTTCCCGAGATGATAAAATCATCAACATACACCAAAATCTGAATTGAAACACCACCACGATAGTAACAAAAGAGTGAGTAATCGGACCTGGTTTGCTTGAAACCATATTCCTTAAGAGCTATAGATAATTTTGCAAACCAGCAACGAGGAGATTGTTTTAATCCATAGATCGATTTTCGAAGACGACAAACTCTGGTGTCACTAGGCGCAGAGAAAACAGGCGGAGGCTTCATGTATACTTCTTCATCAAGATCTCAATGAAGATATGCATTATGAACGTCCATTTGATGAACTTCGTAATTTCTTTTAGCAGCAATATCAAGCAAGAGATGGACGGTCGTCATTTTAGCAACCGGAGCAAAAGTATCTTTGTAGTCAACTCCTTCTTTTTGATTATTCCCAAGTGCTACCAATCGATCTTTGTAACGTTCAAGAGTCCCATCGGCTCTAAGTTTGACACGAAATACCCATTTACTTATGATAGCCTTTTTGTTAGGAGGAAGATCAACAAGATCCCAAGTGTGAAGATCTTCAAGAGATGTAATTTCTGTCGACATGGCTGGTGGCCATACCTTTGTTTTCATAGCTTCTTGAAATGATCGAGGCTCAACTTCAGTAGTAAGAGCCGTAAGATAGCAACGGTGGTTAGATGAAAAACGTTCAGAAGATATATAATTGGTCAAAGGATGAGCCGTACCTGAGGAAAGCTGAGGAGAGGGTGATGTAGAGAGAAGAGAGGGATGAGAGACTGATACCGTACCGATGACGTAATCACGAAGACGTGTAGAGGTAGATTTTGATCGTTGTCCACGACCAAGAAGTTCAACTTGTTCTGTTTCTTGTGGTGAAGCAGAGTCATGAGGAGATGATGATGATGATGATGATGATGATTCATTTTCAGAAGAAACATCGCAGTATGGTTCGAATTTTCGGTGATTGGAGCATCATCGATAGGAATCTCAGAAGAAACATAATCAAAACGATCAGAATTATCCAAACCAATGGTCGGAGGAGATACGAGATCAGATGATGGAAGACTATTGTTCTGCAGTGTGTAAGGAAAGATCTTTTCATTGAACACCACATCACGTGAAACAAAGAAGATTTTCCGATCCAAATCATAGAGTTGCCAACCTCTCTTTCCGTAAGGATATTTGACAAATACACAACGGCAACTCCGGGAAGCAAACTTATCGCCTTTGTGATCAACATTGTGGGCATATACCAAACAGCCAAAGACACGCAAGTGTTTGTAGGATGGAGAAAGACCATAAAGGATTTCAAAAGGAGTTTTACCTTGAAGTACTTGAGAAGGTGTGCGGTTGATTAGATGAGCAGCACTAAGGACACATTCACCCCAAAATTCAATTGGTAGATTTCCTTGAAAACGTAATGCTTTAGCAACTTCGAGGATATGACGATGCTTGCGTTCAACACGGCCATTCTGCTGCGGTGTATAAACACAAAATGTTTCGTGAATAATACCTTTTTCTTGGAGAAAATGTGCCAGACAAACAAATTCTGTTCCATTATCACTTCGTATGGTCTTTACTTTCTTAGAGAAATGGCGTTCAACCATGGCGAGAAAATTTCGAAGATGTGTGGATACAATTGTCTTGTCAGGAAGTAGATACAATCAGACAGCTCGAGAACGATCGTCAAGAAGTAACGTGAACCACAAAATGCTAGAGAACGGTATGGACCCCATAAATCACAATGGATTAAATCAAAAATCTCGTTTGCATTACTTAAAGAATCCAGAAAACATTGACGAGCTTGTTTGGCACGAAAACAAATATCACAACTCTTATGTAAAAGCTCAATACTATCTTTAGAAGAATGTATAACTCCAGGAATCTGTCCGAGAATCCGAGAAGAAGGATGACCCAGCCATGTATGCCACAATGCACGCTTGTCTGATTCGAAGTCACAATCTCAATCCCTCGAAATCGGTACAGTCCCTCATCCTCTCGATCACCCGCTCCAATCAGCGTCCTCGTAGTGCGGTCCTGTAAGATCAATAATCGATCAGTGATTTGGCCAATGAGAAAATTATCTGTAACCAACTGTCCAAAAGAGATCAAATTCGTATGAAAGCCAGGGACCAAATAAACGTTTTTCAAACTCAAACGAGAAGTAAGAAAAACAGTGCCCTGTTGAGTCGACAAAACATTTTCTCCAGCCGGTAGTTTAAGAGAAACGGGAGTGATGGTATGAATGTCTTGAAGCAAGTCGATTTGGCTAGTCATATGATGAGTTGCACCTGTGTCTAAAATCCACAAAGGTTCATTCGGCTTACCACTTAGACGATCATTATTGTAATGGATCCGAACACACGTTGAATGGTGCGCCATTGTTCATCAGAGAAACCGCTGAAACCTTGTCGGTCATTCTCGGTGAGAGGAGGATTTGGATTTGTTGATGCAGTATTTGCAGCAACGATTTGGCTCAGATTTGCTCGTGGTTGAGAGCCTCCTCCACGCCCACCACCAGCATTACGTAAAATTATTCTTGTTCCGTGAACGATCTTCCCACCAATCAGGAAAACCAACAACTTTGAAACAGAAAGAAGCTTCGTGACCAGATTTACCACACACATTGCAGAGGCGTGATGGATCACGATTTCCAGGTACAAAACGTGAAGGAGCTGAGGGGTTTTGCGAGAAACCAAAGACTTTAGGTGGATCTCGCACCTGAGAAGCAAAACTCATAAGTTCTGCCTCCTTTGAAACTCCAGAATGTAATGTTTCATTCTGGACAATAGTCTGATACACTGAGTCGAGATCAGGTAGAGGAGCGATGGCAAAAATTTGTGAACGTACAACTCCATGGATGGCATCATCAATGGCAGTATTGAGATCACACTCGCACTTACCGCAACCACAACTCTTTGAATTAGTATACTCAGCGATGCCATCCCGTAATTTTGTTAATCGACCAAAGTAGTCATCAACGGAAGACCCGTTTTGTTTGCACGTTGCCAAGGCGTTCTGTAATTGTTGTAAACGAGCACCGCTTTTAACAGAAATTTCTTTTAGATGACATCCCACAAATCACGTGCAACCTCACGTGTGGAGATGGAAGAACGAAGCTTCGGTTCAATGGTGAGCTTAATCCAGCCCACAAGAAGATGATTATTGGCAGTCCAGTCTTCAAGGTGAGGAGAATCTGGTGCCGGTCGAGATATGCTACCGTCAAGGAAGCCGAATTTCTTACGAGAGCTAAGCGACATCCGTAAGTTAAGAGCCCATTCATCATAGTTTGAACTGTTGAGAAGGGGCTGAGAGATAACAGCACCAGGATTATCACCGGAGGTGAGATCATAGGGAGAAATAGTCTTGTGCTTAGGATTAATAACAATAGACATCGTGAAAAAAAAATCAAAGGATGTAGCCGAGAGGCTTTAGATTAATGATGCTCTGTTTTCTGGTAAAAAAACAGAGAAAAGAGGAAGAGATGAAAGGATGAAGAAGAGGCCGAGAGGCTTTAGATTAATGATGCTCTGTTTTCTGGTAAAAAAACAGAGAAAAGAGGAAGAGACGAAAGGATGAAGAAGAGGCCGAGAGGCTTTAGATTAATGATGCTCTGTTTTCTGGTAAAAAAACAGAGAAAAGAGGAAGAGATGAAAGGATGAAGAAGAGGCCGAGAGGCTTTAGATTAATGATGCTCTGTTTTCTGGTAAAAAAACAGAGAAAAGAGGAAGAGACGAAAGGATGAAGAAGAGGCCGAGAGGCTTTCTTCGATGAAAAGAAAATTAGGTCTTAGATTGTTTGCTGTGATACCATGACAAGAGATGAAAGATATGGCTGAATTGCTTGATTTATTCATGAGATCCGAGATTATGTATTTATACAAAGAGAGATCTAAAACTAAATGGAAATATTCCTAAAGACAATGTGTGCATAAAGGAAATCTAATATACAAACTTCTAATTTACTAAGATATTCCTTAATATTCTCACTTGGTCATAGTGTTGTTAAGTCCAGGGAAAGAGAACAGAGGGGGCAACTTTTCTGGTTCAGTAGAAACCCATTTTCTTACTAAATCTTCGTCGTTTCGATATTCTTTTCTCCCTCCAGTCGTGTGTATGTTCTGAATTGAGCATTGGAGAATAATCGGAAGGACAACTTCTTGTCGTTTTGAAAAGCTATTGACTATATTTTGGTTTCAGGTATCGTATATCCTTCCATATGAGGAATTTGCTCTTGAGCAGTCAATGGTTTCCACCCGAACAATTAGCATCTACATATATTTAAAAAGAGAAAAACAACTTCAAACCCTAACGAATTCGACCAAAAATATTAGCTCAATAGAGTTCATGTAACCAATTTTTTTCCTTCTATAAATAATAGCTCAAACTTAATCTTTTCCTTCTATAAATAATAGCTCAATAGAGTTCATGTAACCAATTTTTTTACAAATAGGCCAGCCTCTACAGAAATGACCTAAGTTGCATGTAAACTCAGTCGAAAACGCGGATTTCCACGTTTCTTAAAACTTTCTGTTTGGAAACGAAAACTTATTTTTAATTTTTACTAATAAGTAAATAATTAAGCGATCAATTTATTTTTTATAGTAAGTTAATAATTAATTCCATTTATTAGATTAATTTTGAGTTTGAAGATATTTCTCTAGATTTGAAGATAATTTTGGTTGATAGAGCTAATAAAAATGATGATGACGAAAATCTTCTAACTTTTTTATTTTACAACGTTATAATTTTTATTTTTAGTTAAACTATTTAATAATTATATATTGTACTTTTGTTGACTTAAATATTATATTTAAATAAAATTTAGATGTTTAATGTTTTATAAAACGTTTTCATTCTTATATTTTTATTACGTTTTCAAGTTTTGAAACAGAGTATTGTTATAAACCATTGAGGTTTGGATGTCCATAACCGGCTCAGCCCATAAGGCCCAATACGTGGCCTAATCTCGGCGTGAAGACCAAGTCCCATTAGAGATAGGATTTCCTTTTTGCTAATAGGATTAGTAGAAGTTTTCCTATTTCATGTATGAGTAGTAAAAGGACTATTTCCTTTTCTCTCATTTTGTGTAATCACTATAAATATAGACCATTGGTCTCAGTAATAAAACAACACAATTCATTAGATTCATAACACGTTATCAGCACGAACTTGCTCTGAAAAACCCTAGCAGCCGCGCCGAGTATAAACCCTAAAAATCCGCCGCCGTCCGACGCCGAGTAGCCACAGCCGTCCGTCCGTCGTGCGTGGTCGAGGTCCGTCCGTGTGCGAGCCGATTAGCCGTCCGCCGTTTTCCGAGGTCTTTAGCTCCCGGTTCTTTTCCAGTCAACCCAAAAGAAGGATCCAAGGTATAAACAAATTTCTGAAACCCTAGAACATGAAAATCGAAATCTGACCTAATATTACCAAACCCTAAAAACCGATTTTGATTGTTCTACTTGCTTGATCTTATAAGAACATATAATCGAATTAAATCTAAGCTAAAGATAAGTCCTAAAATCGGTTTGTATGTTTAAACTTGTTTGATTTCTTAAAACCTAAAAATCGAATTGGACCTAAGCGAAACCCTAAAACTCGGATTGCTTGATGAACTTGCTTGCATAATTAAAACCGTTTTCCGTTTGACCAAAAAAAAAAATTAAAACCGTTTTCCTAGCTTCTTGTTTAATGTCTTAAAATCGCATGATAAGATTACTTGTTAGAATTGAATTAGAACATTAAACATACATGAACCCTAAAACAGATTCATGTGTTGATTGCTTGTTTTGTTAAAATCGCAAATTGGAAATTCCCTTATTCGTTTTGGAAAGTTTCCTTATTTGTTTTTGGAAAATTTCCTTATTTGAAATTTGGACAATTTCCTTATTTTTGAAATTGGAAAATTTCCTTTTTGTTTAACCACATTAAAATCGGTTAGGACAATTTCCTTATTTGTTTTGGAAAGTTTTCTTATTTGATATTGGGATGATTTCCTTATTTTGAATTTGGAAAATTTCCTGTTTTCCTTTATCACATAGAATTAAATGTTAGGATTGAATTTGAGAAACTTGCTTGATTTAAAATCGCATGATAAATGCATAAATACAATCGGTTGAAAGAAACCCTAAAATCCTAAGATAAAACCGATGCTGAAATCAGAAGGGCTCGGTGAATGCATTAATGATGCAAATAACGAATCCGAGAGGAATAAGTATAAGGCGATTCTAATCATACGCCACCATCTCGTTGAGAGTCTCAAAGATCAATACTTGACGCTTGAGGATCCTCTTGATCTCTGGAAGGAGTTAAAGGCGAGATATGATCATCAGAAGATGGTTATACTGCCTAAGGCCAAATATGATTGGCTTAACTTAAGGCTCCTAGACTTTAAGTCCGTGGATGAATACAACTCGGCCCTGTTCAAGATAATTTCAAAATTGAAGCTATGTGGCGAGATTGTGACAGAGAAGGATATGCTTGAAAANTAAGGCCCAATACGTGGCCTAATCTCGGCGTGAAGACCAAGTCCCATTAGAGATAGGATTTCCTTTTTGCTAATAGGATTAGTAGAAGTTTTCCTATTTCATGTATGAGTAGTAAAAGGACTATTTCCTTTTCTCTCATTTTGTGTAATCACTATAAATATAGACCATTGGTCTCAGTAATAAAACAACACAATTCATTAGATTCATAACACGTTATCAGCACGAACTTGCTCTGAAAAACCCTAGCAGCCGCGCCGAGTATAAACCCTAAAAATCCGCCGCCGTCCGACGCCGAGTAGCCACAGCCGTCCGTCCGTCGTGCGTGGTCGAGGTCCGTCCGTGTGCGAGCCGATTAGCCGTCCGCCGTTTTCCGAGGTCTTTAGCTCCCGGTTCTTTTCCAGTCAACCCAAAAGAAGGATCCAAGGTATAAACAAATTTCTGAAACCCTAGAACATGAAAATCGAAATCTGACCTAATATTACCAAACCCTAAAAACCGATTTTGATTGTTCTACTTGCTTGATCTTATAAGAACATATAATCGAATTAAATCTAAGCTAAAGATAAGTCCTAAAATCGGTTTGTATGTTTAAACTTGTTTGATTTCTTAAAACCTAAAAATCGAATTGGACCTAAGCGAAACCCTAAAACTCGGATTGCTTGATGAACTTGCTTGCATAATTAAAACCGTTTTCCGTTTGACCAAAAAAAAAAATTAAAACCGTTTTCCTAGCTTCTTGTTTAATGTCTTAAAATCGCATGATAAGATTACTTGTTAGAATTGAATTAGAACATTAAACATACATGAACCCTAAAACAGATTCATGTGTTGATTGCTTGTTTTGTTAAAATCGCAAATTGGAAATTCCCTTATTCGTTTTGGAAAGTTTCCTTATTTGTTTTTGGAAAATTTCCTTATTTGAAATTTGGACAATTTCCTTATTTTTGAAATTGGAAAATTTCCTTTTTGTTTAACCACATTAAAATCGGTTAGGACAATTTCCTTATTTGTTTTGGAAAGTTTTCTTATTTGATATTGGGATGATTTCCTTATTTTGAATTTGGAAAATTTCCTGTTTTCCTTTATCACATAGAATTAAATGTTAGGATTGAATTTGAGAAACTTGCTTGATTTAAAATCGCATGATAAATGCATAAATACAATCGGTTGAAAGAAACCCTAAAATCCTAAGATAAAACCGATGCTGAAATCAGAAGGGCTCGGTGAATGCATTAATGATGCAAATAACGAATCCGAGAGGAATAAGTATAAGGCGATTCTAATCATACGCCACCATCTCGTTGAGAGTCTCAAAGATCAATACTTGACGCTTGAGGATCCTCTTGATCTCTGGAAGGAGTTAAAGGCGATATATGATCATCAGAAGATGGTTATACTGCCTAAGGCCAAATATGATTGGCTTAACTTAAGGCTCCTAGACTTTAAGTCCGTGGATGAATACAACTCGGCCCTGTTCAAGATAATTTCAAAATTGAAGCTATGTGGCGAGATTGTGACAGAGAAGGATATGCTTGAAAAAACCTTCTCGACCTTCCACTCAAGCAACGTGTTGCTACAGCAACAGTATCGTGAGAAAGGCTTCACGACCTATGCAGGTTTGATCTCTTGTTCATTGCTTGCGGAGCAAAACAATGAATTGCTGATGAGAAACAGCGAGATGAGACCTCCTGGATCAACCCCACTTCCAGAAGCCCATGTGTCCGAGGACACTAAGATGGAAATCGAGGCAAACCATGACCGGAGATATCAAAGATATAATGGCCGCGGATCTGACTTTAACCGCGGGCCAGGACGTGGGCGTGGAACGAGACAAGGGCGTGGTCGCTACCACCCATATGGTCGAGGGAATGCCCGCGGATCTGACTTTAACCGCGGACAAGGCCGTGGCCAAGGGCGTGGCCACGGGAACCAGACCGGACACAAGTCCGGCCCGACCAAGTCTGTTTGCCATCGGTGTGGGATGGACAATCATTGGGCCAAGACGTGTAGAACTCCCAGACATCTTGTGGATCTTTATCAAGGGAGTGTTAAAGGGAAGAATCCCGAGGCCAACATGATCCAGCGTGAACATGAGCATGACAATGAGGGCGATTTTGATCATGAAAAGGATGATCTTATGGATAATGATGATCTCACGAAGTATGAGACTTCCGATTTCTTAAAATGATTTTAGACTTTGAGTTCTATTTGCTTTGTTGCTTTTATGTTTACTTTACTTTGGTTTTATGTCTTTGGATTTGTTTGGCATTAAACTACTTTGAGTTTATTTTATTGCTATTATCTTGTTTGTTTCTTGCTTGATAATATGAATGTTCTATTGCTTGTTTTATTGCAAGTATAAAATCTCGACCAAAAGTCATTGCCTAAAGGGCATGATTTTCTCACCCATACAAAGCCCATTAAGTTATGAGAATGGTTTCCAAATAGAAACAATGGGTAAAAGGAAATGAAAGTTCCTTAATATCGCCTAAGGCATTAAAATAAAATGGTCGAGATTATACTCTACTGATCTAGACTATGCCAAAGATCAGTATGATAGAGGCAAAAGCCATGGTAACCATAATTGGTATACCCCACGAAATTTACACTATATGGCATGACTGGACTAGCCATCCAATTCCAAAACTTGATGCATAGATTGATCATGAAAACGGCACAAAGAGTTATCCCATAGAGTCTCACGTTGTGTTACATGTGCACAAGGGAAACTCATCAGATTTATTGTCTCAAGCATCACTAAATTATAGTATATTCATGAGGGGGAGTGAGGACAAACCCGTGGTCCATGACTATACTACAAATTCAATGATCATAATAAGACTCGGCCGAATTTTATAAAGAAAAGTCATTACCTATAAGGTTTAGACCCTAAAGTTTATCAGCTTTGAGACATCACAAGTTTTACATGTATATAAGATCAATATGCATCAGGCCATATAAGTGAGCATAGATATTCCCATCTCAGATTGAATACGGGTCATGAGCCAGACATATACCATCTTAAGAGATTTTGAATAAAACCACCACATACATATGTGCCGTCTAAGATGGAATCTCATAAGGAGATTGGAGATTGGGAATATATATATATGTTGGATAAGAAATGTTTCTCCTACGAATTTTAAAGAAACCTTTGAGCCAAATATGGGTGATCTATTTAGTGGCCAAGGAACACGGATTACATGAGTTTTAAGTGAATCCGAATATCCAACATTATAAGGAGAAACGTAATAAGCTGATAAGAGAAATGAAATGGTATCAACCATCGGTGTCTTGGCAAGATCCTCGGATTAGATAAAGATTTAAGGACGTCCAAATACAAAGATCATATAAAGCTAGCATAATCAGATGCCAGACACATTGACCCGAAAAGAAAAGAATGACTAAGTCATATCAGCTTAAGCACCACGAAATTGATGTCTTAGAGACACAATCAAGTTGCTACGTAGTCTATACAAGATAGACCCATAAGTTCCATAAGATAAGAAACCTCGGAAAAGGATGCATAATATAAATCCGGGTTTATTAAGGAAACCAGACCAGACATAGAGATATAAAGGCTGGCCAGCTGAACATCTAAGGTACCAAACCATGTAGCTTGGGACGCCAAGCTGCAAGGTAATAAAGGTCCTGGATTATTAAATCTCAGATCGATCAAATCATGTCTGGATCAAAATAGGAACTACATAAGAGTGTTAACACCAAAATGTATAAGAAAGCGCGTACAAGATAGTAGCACTTGAACAATAAAGAAACAAGCGAGGATCAGAACCCACGAATAAGAATGCATTCATAAGATAAAAGGAAACGTGGGATTATGAAAGTGGCAGGCGTATTGACCACATAAGAAAACGCCATTAGATGATTAAACCAGTGGATAAATAAGTCCTGTGAAGAAAAGAAAATCGTGAGACCACATGATCTAAAGTGTTCATGTTTTACAAGCATTTCGAGATAGCTTGGTTACATAAGGATACTCACAGAGACTAAGGAATAAATTATAAGGAGATATACTCCAAATGTGGTGGGTGCTGCTACAAACTCGAAAGTTTATGATGTCTGGACACATAAGAAAGAAATCAAATTGATATAGTAAGCAGCCTATGGTCCACTGGATAACGAAATAGAGCTGAAAGATAAAAGAAGTTCTCGAGACCAGCATTGTATTAAGCTGAATAAATCACTTTATGGATTGAAACAATAGACTAAGCGAGTACTTAGTGAAAGAGGGCTATAAAGACGATCCCATGCATATTCATAAAGAAATTCGATAAGGGATTCGTAGTTATCGCGAAAAGGTACTCAAGCGATTTAATATGGACCAGGCTTACCCGCTGACTAGCCCAATGATGGTGAGAAGCCTTGGCCTGGACAACGATCTATTCGGTCCAGTAAAGAAGGACGAAAAGGTCCTTGGTCCCGAAGTGCCATATCTCAGTGCTATAGGAGCGTTAATGTACTTGGCTAGTCACACTAGGCCGGACATATGCTTTGCCGTGAACCTCCTTTAAAGATTCAGTTCTTGTCCGACCCAGAGGCACTGGAATGGGATCAGACACATATTTCGTTACCTGAAAGGGACGAAAGACATGGGTCTATTTTATACTAACCTTAACAAAGAAGGATTAGTTGGTTTTGCTGATGCAGGTTACCTTTCGGATCCACACAACGGTCAATGACTCAACACATTAGACGAGATTGTGGGATGACAGAAGGGAAAGAAGAACCGACCAGCATGTACGAAGACAATGCCGCATGCATAGCTCAGTTGAAGGATGGATACATTAAAGGAGATCGGACGAAGCACATATTGCCAAAGTTCTTTTTCACTCACGACCTACAGAAGGCCGGTGAACTCCAGGTGCTCCAAGTCCGCTCAAGTGACAACTCAGCCGACCTCTTCACAAAGTCGTTTCCAACCTCCACGCTCAAGAAGCTTATGCATCAGATTGGCATGCGCCAATTGAAGGACCTTCAGTGATGTTCATTTCAGGGGGAGTAATACGTGCTGTACTCTTTTTCCTTCACTAAGGTTTTGTCCCACTGGGTTTTCCTTGGTAAGGTTTTAATGAGGCAGCATTCCCCAAGCGTATTACTGAGATCCCATCATCATCACATACGGTTATGTCATCCAAGGGGGAGTGTTATAAACCATTGAGGTTTGGATGTCCATAACCGGCTCAGCCCATAAGGCCCAATACGTGGCCTAATCTCGGCGTGAAGACCAAGTCCCATTAGAGATAGGATTTCCTTTTTGCTAATAGGATTAGTAGAAGTTTTCCTATTTCATGTATGAGTAGTAAAAAGACTATTTCCTTTTCTCTCCTTTTGTGTAATCACTATAAATATAGACCATTGGTCTCAGTAATAAAACAACACATTTCATTAGATTCATAACAAGTATCTTATTATATAAAGTTGGATGCGTCAAAGTTGCTAATTCACATGATCGTGACACGTGGCAAGTTAATCGATAAGATTTCGACACATGTTTTGATAAAAATATACTATAAATAAAAATATATTAATCCTATAAGAAAAAGGAAAAGGAAAATACTATTATTTTTAAAAGATAAACAAATAAAATAAAAAGACATATTTCAATTAAGAAAAGGAAAATTAAAACAAAAGTAAATAAGATATTTCAATTTTATTAAAAAAAAACAAAGGTCAAAGTTATTAATTAACTAGGATATATTTCAATTTTTTAAAAAAAAAATATAACAAAAAGATCTATTTCAATTAAAGAAAAGGAAAAAAAAAATATTAACTAGGATATATTTCAATTAAAAAAAAAATTATAGAGCAGAGAGATCATATAAGGGAGAAACACAAAAGTAAATTAAAAACAAAAAATAAATAAATTAGATTAACTATGATATATTTCAATTAAAAAAAATTATAGATGCTAATGATATGACGTTAGACGATGATGAACTCAATGAGGAAGAAGATATCAAGAATCAAAGAGAAAGAGAAACTTTATTTGCTTGAAGAGAGCTAATGGAGGGATCGTTAACATACTCGAAAGACTCGAATTGCATACCCAAGTTTTTGACGCAGCGGAAGATAAAAGGATAGTTGATAAAGTGTGTAAACTATATGAGAAGTAGAGTTAATACTGCTTAGGACCCGCAACAGATTCTGTGTTTTAAATATTTTAAATAAAAATAAATGAAAATTAAAATAAATAAATAACTTTTACGTTTCGATTTTATTTTTTCATATATATTTTTTTAATAGTGATCATAATTTTCTTTCTATTTTCTTAAAAAATATTTAACGGGTTTTAAATTATATTATTATAAATTAGCATATACGCGGATCCTAATCAAGAATTTTATTATGATAAAAATAAACCTAATTCATATAACAGTATTAAAACATGTGAATTATCAACTTTGACGCATCCAACTTTATATAATAAGATATTTTTTAGAAGATAACATGGGACATTAGATTTTGGTAGAAAATCGCATCTCCATCAATGGTTCTTAGAAATTGTCTTAAGATATATTAAACAAATAAAAATTATTATAATAATAAATAAGATTCTTAAAAACTTAAAAATTATTATAATAATAAATAAACAATTTTGAGTGGGTTTCTTAAGTTTTTTAAAAACCTTATTTATTATTATAATAATTTTTATTTATTTAATATATGTTAAGAAACTCTTTAAGAACCATTGATGGAGATGGTTTAAGTCTCCGTATATAAGAGTTGGAAGAAAAAAACACGAACTCCAAAACTTTTATTCAAAGCTAATTTTAACAAAGAGCAATGTTTTATAGATATGTTCTTGAATAAATAAAACTCGATCACATCACAATACTCTGCTTCTAAGTACTAAAGGCATCAAAGAAGATACACACACTTAACACTTTTACCTTTTTCTCAAGCGTTCTGCAAACAGCTTCCATGGCTGTGGCTGGGGCAGGTGCGTTCTTTGCTTCCTCAGCACGTTTTTGTTGCTTTTCCTATATAAAGAGAGAAATTAGAACAAGAGTTTGATTGAGAAATCATATAGGTCATTGATATACTTGATATAAAAGCATGGTAGACAGAGTTCAAGTAGATTCACCTTTCTTGATTTTGTCACAGCTGCTTTAGAAGCTTCGACAAGCTTTCTTGCATAGTCTGGGGAGATTAGCATTGCTCGCGTTTAAAGACTTCAGTTCCTTAGCTGCTTGCTCCTAACAAATAATATTAATATGGTAAGATTCTTATATATGTAACAACTCAGAAGGAATCCAAATGATATATAGCCTATCACCTCAAAATAGACTGTTTTCTAAATTAAAGATGGTCGTCTTCAAGAGCTTTTCTTCCTCGTTGAGAAAAATGTCATCAACCTGAGAAACACAGAGTTGTAGTGCTTTCTATGTCTATGATAGGGAAATAGTCTTCGTGTAAATCAAACCATGGAGAAAAACGCATAAGAGTGACTACATTAAGATTTACGTTTTGAATTGAATTGTTTCATTTCATGTTCCATATTCAACCTTAAACATTCAACTTAGCATATAATACAAGAAAAGACAGAAAAATTATTGCCAACCTCATAATTATTGACGTCAGACAAGTTGTCTGATTCATTAAAGCTTCAGTATAATGTCCATCATCCCCATCTTTTTCTCCTTCACCTGTCTCTGAGACACAACACAAAAAGTTTCTCAAGAGCACAAACAATAGCAAAAAAAAAAACTTCAAATCTGATTAGACAACAATTACACTCACCGAACATCCTTTTTTCTCTTTTGCTTACATTGGAATTGTCTGGATCTCTCTCGAACTGCCAAAAATTGGACATGAGAAAGATTTGAATCATAAGATTCCACCAAGGCAAAACAGAACAAGCTTCCTAATCAAAAAAAAAAAAAGCTTCCTAATTCTTCTATCGGTGCTTTGAACAAGTTTCATAATCCAAGCATGAAATTATCTAACTACTTCTATTCGATTAGTCAGTCGAAATGGTGTCATACTTTATTGTTGGGGAAAACACAAAACGCAACAACGGCGCAGCGGAAATAAAGTTCCCCGCACTTGTGTGAACCAGTGAGAAAAATACTTCGACGATGGCAGACAGTAATCAAAGCAGAATGTAAACGAGACGCAAACTTATTTTACGTGGAAAACCTCCTCGATGTGAGGAGTAAAAACCACGGGACCGTACTTCACTCAAAAATTCACTATATGAAATGAATATTAGTTACAACCACGTCCTCCCTGTTCTCACAGAACAGATCCAGAGACTCAAGCTCCCACAGAGAAATCTCCAATACAAGAAACTCAATAAGAGAGCAATACAAGAGCAATATAAGAGCAATACAAGAGCTCGGAAATAAGCAGTCACAAACGACTTCAGTTAATTAGGATTCCGGCCACCAGATGAAGATCAGACCGTACAAATCAAAGATGACCTAGTCAACAACAACTCTGCCAAATTTCAGCTCAAACAGAGAAGAACTCACCGTCGGATTTTCCAAACAATCAAGACATACCCTGCTGAACAACTACAGCGAACAACCACTCTAAAACTCAGATTCACGAGAAACCAACCGTTGTAATGAAACTCCCACCGTTGAATCTCAAACCCACTGAGTCACAAAGCTTCTCTCAAAGTTTCAGTCCGATCAGGAAACTTTCAAGCCTCCAAACGCAGCCTTGAAAAATCTAGACGAAAAACTGTTTTTCTCTCTTTTTTTCTTCTCACTTTTTCTCTTTTTTTTTTTTGCCTCTTTTTCTTTCTTTTCCTCTTGGCTCTTGTCTTTTGACCCTTATGTACCACAAAACTATATTAAAAATCTTTATATATATATATATATATATATATATATATATTTCACTAGGAGGAACACTAACATTTATACCTACTATAAAATTCGGTGAGTGAGCTACTCGACGGTTACAATCAAACTGTGGTAAAAACTCGAATCACTCCTGGTAATAAGAATATATATATTAGAGTACCTACGCTTACATTTAGTTGTCATTGTGGTTTAAGCTACCAATTCCTCCCTCGTTTTCTTTTCTAGCTGATTTCTCGATTCTCTCTTTCTCTGCTCGCAGGAAAGCAGGAGGGTCCGACCCACCAACAAGTCCACCAAAAACATTTATGAACGCTCAGATGCGTAAACAGAAAGCATAAAAAGAGACAAATTAGGGCATAAGAACCGGAGCCATACATCATTGTGGCAGCTCAGACATAATCCATAACCAAAAGGTTTACAATCTTGATGCATACAGAGCACTACTCCTTTGTCAAAATTCGGTGTCGAGCTAAAAGATCTTTTATGCAATACTGTTTCTCTTTCACTGAGCTCATCAACCTATAGCCACACATGTACAACCATTGAGAAATAATGAGCATAAATCTACAAGTAGAAACTCTTAGCCTTAATTAGATTTGTAACATATTTTGCAAATGAAGTAACTCACATTTAAACTTGCGGCCTAGGTAAGTCCAAACTCAATCAATTTTTTGGTTAGAGTTGCTTCACATATATGCACAATTTTAACATTAAATATTCAGAAAAACTTATCAAAACATCTTTGCTCTTATCTATAACAATATTCTTTAAAAGCTATAATAATATTCTTACAATATCTGTCTTAGAGCATTTGATACCATGACTAAGGGCAGGTAAAGTGCTGATCCACATATTCCATTTGGTTTCCGACCGGTCTGCAAGCCAATAGATGGCCAACATTAAACACAAGCCATAATAAATAAATAACTCTTAAGAGAAAGAACACGTACATACTTAGTTTTAAAAATGTGCCTTAGGCACACCTAGGCGTGAGGCAAGGTTAGGCAATCAAGTAAACGCCTTAGTACCCTAAGGCAAAGCGAGATCGATAAGGTGAATGCGTATGTTCGCCTTGTTGCGAGGTGAGAAGCGGTTAAAGAGACCGTTTTAAGCAATTCATTTAGTGTTACATCTGTGTTTAGTGTTTATTGTGTAAATCCTAATTTTAAATGGCGTTAGGCGAGATAACATGTTCCTTGATATCGCCTCTCGCCTTAGGCGTTTAAGGCGAATGCCTTACAGGAACGAGGTGGACAGAATCAATGATATAAAAAATAGTTATGCATTCATCAATTTGAGTCTCAAAATAATAAAAACAACTAATATAAAATCAAAAGAACAAATCCAAAACCAAAGCACCAATCCAAAACCAAAACACGAATCCAAAACCAAAGTGTATACTAGTATGATACTTATATATCATCATCGACGTCCTCGTAGTCAAAGTCATCCTCGTAGTCAAAGTTATCCTCATAGCATAAATTATCTGTAGCTCCCTCCAAATTCTTTTCCATCTCATCATCATCAAGCAATGACATAACGTTAGAAAATGAGGCAGATAGTTTGTGAAATGTTTTTCGAGCGGAGGGTGTTGCGCTAGTAGCGATACCATTTCCTTTCTCAACTCTTGAAGGTGTTACTGCTCTAAATTATCTATAGCTCCCTCAAAATCCTCTTCCATATCATCATTATCAACCAGTGACATAATATTAGAAAATGAGGCAGATGGTTTGCGAAATGTTTGTCGAGTGGAGGGTGTTGCGCTAGTAGCAATACCTTTTTCTTTCTCAACTTTTGAAAGTGTTACTTCTCTATTAGAATAGCTAGGATCTTCAGCTCCTGATGATTTACAAACCATCTTCCATGTCAAGTTATTATCTTCAAAACACAAGTTCATCATTTTTAATCCATTCTTCCAGTTAGCCATTCTTTGCAATCATCAATCTCGTCCAAGCTAATAGGATCCATGATGCCATTGCTCTTGTATTGAATTTGCAACGCACAATTATATTTCAGAAAGACCATATCATTTAGTCGACTTTGTGTTAATATGTTTCTTTTTTCTTTTGTATGAAGCTGTCACAAGTAACTGTTATAAGCTACACAACCTATTGGGATAATTTTTAGTATAAAAATGAAATTAAATTGACTTACAAGTTGGAAAACACCCCAATTCCTCTCACAACCAGTAACACTACAAGTGAGACTAAGAACCTTTACAGCAATGTTCTTAAGCTTTGGAGTTGAAGATCCATAGCAATACCACCATTCCTATATTAAAATGAAATCACTATTAGTTTTCATATCAGCTCCAAGAGATTTAGGTAAATATGTAATAACATAATGTTGCTACCTAGTGTTTTTGTCGATCTATGCCTAATTTCCATAGAATGACCAAAATTTCCAGTTGCATTTTTAAATGCATCAATATTCAACATTATCTTGTCTTGAGTGGTGATATCTAGAAGACTGGAACCAATTTAGCAAATCAATCGTACAAGCCCTTCTCAACTTCCTCACAAAGTGTTGATACTAGATCTCTGGATTCAAAAAATAGCCCCCTACATGCAAAGGTCGATGAAGCTCACAATACAACCTGTTGTCAATGATCTGAAAGACAAGTTTGTATTTCTCTTCTTTCACATAGAAACTTGCTGAAATCTCCTCTTTAGCTTTATCTCATGAGTGGCTTTCACTCTCCACCAACCATCCTTAATACCTTAACCAGCGGACCTGTCAACTTAAGAGCATAAACAACATTTTTTTCCAAAAGATGTCCTGCATAATAATTTGTTTTACTTTCTTTCCTCCCACTTCCTTTGGCCATTTGGATTCATTCCATTCTTGAGATTGAACCATCGACCTCAAATTCTTTTTTTTTGCTTATGATATTACCCCAGCGTGATGAAACATATAGCAAATCTAGTAACAGCCGGCCTATGCAAATTGCCTTGATTTGTGAACTTTCTCATCATGTTCACAAGAAGGACATGGCAATAAATATAGCCGTTCATGTATATACACTTCTTCTGTGCACTCTTCGCTTGCCATATATTTCCAATATCCTCCAACATTAGATCAATGCAATGTGCAGAACATGGAGTCCAAAAAAGATTTGGTCTTTTTGCCTCTAGTAATTTCCCTAAGGTTATTAAAAAAAAAAAACCAAAAATCAGATTCAATCTAAATTGAAAAATCAAAAAGAAAGATGATGTATATATCTTAGTGGCTTTCACATAGGCTGATGCGTTGTTCGTTAGAACTTGAACAACATTTTGCTCTCCAACTTCTTCGAACATATCATCAAGCAATTCAAATAATAATTTCAAATATTTCACAAATTCCGAAACGTCTTTGGATTTTATGAAAACAAACTCTTTTGAGATTTAACAAGGAAATTTATTATATCCTTTTAGATAACAGAATCACGCCAACCATCATACATAATTGCGCAACATTTAGTTGCCCACTCTTTTTTATGATCCACTAGTTGACTAATAGTATTATCGACTTCTTTCTCAAAAAGAGGAACCCTTAGCTCATACATACTTGGTGGCTTTAATCCAGATCCATATTGTCCAGTTAGTTCAACCATCTCTCCAAAGCTTTCGTAATTCACTGCGTTAAAAGCAATACCAGCATCATAAAACCACCTAGCAATAGAACCACAAACTTTGTCCCTTTGTTCCTTATCACAAACTCCAAAAGTTTTTTTTCCGTTATTTTCTCGCTTGCAATGTATCTTGAGGAGTAGAAGTGACAAACCTGTCCATTGGATCCTTGTGTCTTTTTCGCTTGTTAGGATGATTTTTGTGGCTTGCCTCACAATCCATCTATTCTTCACCATCGTAACCATCTATCTCTTCGCGTATTGGTGGGCATCATCTGAGTAGTAGCTTTTGTTTATGCTTTTTTCATCATAAACAAAAGCTATTGAGATGATGCCACCAATACCCGATGACATAGACGATGGTGAAGAAGAGATGGATTGTGAGGCAAGCCAAAAAATCAGCCAAACAAGCAAAAAATACTCAAGGGTCAAATAAATAGGTTTGCCACTTCTGCTCCTGAAGATATATTGCAAGTGAGAAAAGAACAAAAAGGAACTTTCGGAGTTTGTGATGAGGAACAAAGGGTCAAAGTTTGTGGGTCTATTGCTAGGTGGTTTTTTGATGTTGGTATTGATTTTATCGCTGTGAATTATGAAAGCTTTGGAAAGATGGTTGAAATAATTGGACAAAATATGGATCTTGATTAGGTTATTACTTCAATAAGAAGTCGATAATACTATAAGTATGTATGTATGAGCTAAGAGTTCCTCTTTTTAAGAAAAAGTCGATAATACTATAAGTCAACTAGTGGAGCATAAACAAAAAGTGGGCAACTAAAGATTGTTCAATTATGTCTGATGGTTGGCGTGATTTATAGGAGATTATGGAAACAATTACTTAAATGTAATTATTAGTATGTATAAATAGTCTTCTATATTCATCATTCATCAATAAGAAAGAAGTATCATTCTCTACATGGTATCAAGAGCCTCTCGCTCCTAAAAAAATCCTAAATTTGTTTATTCTTCTTCTTCTTCACACATGTCGATCACTGCATCCTCTACATCACCACCTACCGAAGTCATCAATACCGGCAACCCTATGCATTCTCTCGTCCATATTAATATGGCCAACGTCACATAACTGTCTTCCACCAACTATCTCACATGGAGTCTCCAAGTCAAATCTCTCCTATGTGGTTACGATTTGCTTCGGTTCATTGATGACTCCCACCCTCAGCCTCCGAAGATCATCATGGTTGACAACAGGGAAACCTCAACCCCGGAGTATACTATATGGGTACGCCAAGATAGCCTCCTCTACATCGCCTTCATCGGTGCCATTGAAGTTGCAAACCAGCCGCTCATTGCCGCCGCAACTTCCTCTCTTGAAGCATGGTCTACCCTTGCTTCCACCTATGCCAAACCATCTCGTGGACACATCAAACAATTAAAAAAATCAGTTAAAATTGAGTGTCAAAGGCAGAAAGACTGTTGACGAGTATATGGAGTTCATTCGCACCAAATCGGATGCTCTTGCTCTTCTCTTGAACCTGTTACACCCCGAAGACCTAACGGACATCGTCCTCGACAGTCTTAGTGAAGACTACAAATCAGTTGTAGACTCTATCCACAGCCGTGATGTACCCATATCTTTCACCGAGGTTCATGAGAAGCTCATCAACCGTGAAACCACTCTCCTTAGTCAATCTGCACTGCAATCTAGCTTCCCAGACTCTGCAAACTCGGCTCAGAACCGACCATTGCAATTGGAAGAACAAGAACCAGTCCTCCAACTCGACAAACAACAACAACTCCTCTCATCAGACCTACCAATCACAAACTTAGAATCACAACCGTTCGAACAACTCAAATCAACGCTACTCCAAGCCTTACCTCGGCAAGTTTCAAGCGTGTGGTGTTCAAGGTCACTCTGCTCAGAGATGCCCACAGTTCCGCATTGTCGCCTCTAGCCATTCACATGGTGCACCTCACGGAGCCTCCTTACCACCGCAAGCCTACAACGCTTCAACACAGTCGCTTGAGACACCATCCTGGCTCATCGACAATGGTGCCTCCCATCACATCACTTCCTATCTTGCAAACCTCTCACTTCATGCTCCCTACAACGGGGGCGAAGAAGTCATCGTTGCAGATGGTAAAGGTCTAAAAATCACTCACACGGGTTTAGCAAAATTATCATCTACTACTCATTCACTTCATTTGAATGATGTCTTGCGTGTCCCACGTGCAACTAAGAACCTTGTATCTGTCAATAAACTGCGCACTGACAATGCTGTTTCGGTGGAATTTTTTTCCAATGAATTTCAGGTGAAAGATCTCAACTCGGAGGCACCGGTTTTTATGGGACAGTCTAAGAATGGAGGATATAAGTGGCCGTGTCGAGCTTTCGTCCCTTCTGCGTTTGCTTCTCAAATTTCAGCTCCTTTGTCCACTTGGCATTCTAGATTAGGACATCTAGCAATTTCAGTGTTAAACACACTTGTCTCCAATTATTTACTTTCAGTTTCTAATAAAGATGTCACTTTACATTGTCAAGATTGTTCCATCAACAAAAGCCACAAAATTCCATTTGCTACTTCTTCAATTTCCTCCTCCAGACCTCTTGAGCTTGTTTTCTCTGATGTTTGGACATCCCATGTTCATTTGATTGATGGCTACAAATATTATGTCATATTTGTGGATCACTTCTCTCACTATATTTGGTTTTATACAATTCGACGCAAATCTGATGTTCACGAGACATTTGTTAGGTGGAAAGGCTTAGTCGAAAACATATTTCAACAAAAACTAATCACCCTCTATAGTGACAATGGTGGTGAATACATATCTCTTGCTGATTTCTTCAGCAAAACCGGAGTCTCTCATCTGACGTCTCCGCCTCACACGCCACAACACAACGGGTTCGCAGAACGGCACCACCGTCATATCGTTGACACATGTCTTTCTCTACTCTCTCATGTCGTGATTCCTGTCACTTATTGGAGCTATGCATTTGTCGTTGCAGTGTATATTATCAATCGTCTACCCACGCCAACGCTCTCCAACTCCAATCCGTTTGAGAAGCCGTTCGAGGTTACCCTAAATTATGCGAAGCTCAAGGTGTTCGGTTGTCTCTGTTATCCATGGCTCCGTCCTTACACTCACAAAAAACTAGACAGTCGGTCTCTCCCTGCATCTTTCTCGGATATTCCCTCAAATCGTCTTATGTGTCTTTTTGTGTCTTGATCCAACCTCAAATCGTCTTTATGTGTCTCGCCATGTTCAATTTGTTAAAACAATGTTTCCTTTCAAAAAAGATGTCTTCCTCCAGTCCTCAAATACCTACAGCATCTCCCTCCGAATGGTCTCAGCCGGTCGCAGTTATCTCGCCACACTCACTCTGTCCTCCACCTGCAGTTGAGCCCCCATGTTCGGATCTCTCACCATCGGCATCAGTAAGTCTACCCTCGTCGATTCACCTGACTCATGAGCTGGAAACAGACCCTATTTTCCCATTATTTGTCTCTAACTCTGTCCCTGAATCTATGTCTGACGATGTCTTGCAGTCTTTGACAGAACCTGCAGCACCTGCGACACCTGCCACTGCAGCTTCTTCATCTGATCATGTATCTTTCTCTGCACTCATTTCAACTTCACCTCTGCAGTCTCCATCGCCGCCAACTAGTCTTGCTGAAGTTGTGCCTCTCGCCATGTCTGTGCGCCCAAATAACTTTCTCAAGATGGTTACCCGAGCTAAGAATGATATTGTGAAACATGTGAAGCGTTTCTCTATGGCCGTTACGATACCACAACCATCTGAGATAGAACCGACCACTGCCATTCAAGCTCTTAAAGACAACGATGGCGTGGAGCAATGAGTGAAGAGTTTGACTCCCAAGTTGGATTTCATACATGGGACTTGGTGCCACCTGATGATTTTCTGCATTTAGTTGGAAATAAATGGATCTTCCGTATCAAACGCCGTCGAGACGAATCTGTTGAGAGATTTAAAGCAAGCCTTGTAGTAAAAGGGTTTCATCAACGACCAGGGCTTGATTTTCATGAGACATTCAGTCTGGTCATCAAACCTCCTGCCATCCGTCTGGTTCTTGGCCTCTTGATTGGGATCTTCGCCAATTGGATGTTAATAACGCTTTCGTACAGGGAAATTTAACGGAAGACATATACATGCATCAACCTGTTGGTTTTGTTGATCGTGACAAACCGACTCACATCTGCAAGCTGCGTAAAGCTCTTTATGGCCTAAAACAGGCGCCTCGTGCTTGGTATTTGGAGCTACGCACTTTCTTACAAGCCTCTAGTTTTGTCAATTCCCTCTCTGATATGTCGTTGTTCGTCCTTCTCTTTGGTGGTATGGTGCTTTTTGTACTAGTCTACGTGGACGACATTGTTATCACTAGGAACAATCGCAAACGTATCCAACAATTCATTGAGCGTCTCAGCAGTCACTTCTCCCTCAAGGATATGGGCGAGATCAGTTACTTCTTGGGCCTTGAGGTTACTCGAACTGCTTCAGGCTTACTTCTTAATCAACGAAAGTACATCAATGATCTGCTCGCTCGTGTCAATATGTCTAATACGAAGCCTGTTGCAACTCCTATGATGACTTATTCTCGCCTGCAACTCACTTCTGGCACACCTTTACCTGATGGTTCTGAGTATCGTATGGTTGTAGGAAGTTTACAATATCTCCACTTCACGCGTCCAGACATTGCTTTTGCGGTAAACAAGTTATCTCAGTTTATGCACTCTCTAACTGATCTTCATTGGCTTGCTGCTAAACGTGTTCTACGCTATCTCTCTGGAACTCGTGACCTTGGTATTTTCTTCCGCCGCGACAACAAACTCGCCTTACACGCTTACCAAGATGATGATTGGGCTGGTAATCGTGATGATTTTACTTCTACGAGTGCCAACATTGTTTATCTCGGTTCACATCCCATCACTTGGTCCTCGAAGAAGCAAAAATCAGTTGCTCGATCTTCCACCGAAGCCGAATATCGATCTGTCGCTGACGCAGCTGCAGATCTCTGCTGGATTACCTCTCTTTTCAAGTAACTTGGCTTCTTGACAGTTTCTCAGCCTGTTATCTACTGTGATAATGTTGGCGCCACTTATCTATGTGCCAGCCCGGTTTTTCATTCTCGAATGAAGCATGTGGCATTGGATTATCACTTCATTCATGAGCTGGTTCAGTCTGGATTTCTTCGTGTTGCTCATGTGTCATCGAAGGATCATCTTGCAGACGCTCTTACAAAACCAGTCTCTCGTTCCTTACTTGCTGCGCATTATGACAAGATAGGCCTCTCTTCCGGTCGTTTATCTTGAGGGGGCGTATAAGAGATTAAGGAAACAATTACTTAAATGTAAATATTACTTCTTTGCCAAGGCCATATCTCAATCGTATATTCTCTGGGATGATCTTGTAGTATGTATAAATAGTCTTGTATATTCATCATTCATCAATAATAAAGAAGTATCATTCTCTACATGATTCATTGTTCAAAAGGATATAATAAATTTTTTTGTTAACTCTCCGAAGTGTTCTGTTTTCATAAAATCCAAAGACGTTTCAGAACTTGTGAAAGATTCGAAATTATTATTTGAATTGCTTAATGATATGGTCGAAAAAGTTAGAGAGCAAAATAATGTTAAAGTTGTAACAGACAATGCATTAGCCTATGTGAAAGCCGATAAGATATATACATCATCTTTCTTCTTGATTTTTAAATTTAGATTGAATCTGATTTTTGGTTTTTTTAATATCCTTAGGGAAATTGCTAGAGATAAAACGACCAAATGTTTTTTAGACTCCATGTTTTGCACATTGCATTGATTTGATGTTGGAGGATATTGGACATATATGGCAAGCGAAGAGTGCACTGAAGAAGTGCATATACATGAACGGCTATATTTATAGATATGTCCCTCTTGTGAACATGATGAAGAAGTTCACAAATCAAGGCAATTTGCATAGGCCGGCTGTTACTAGATTTGCTACATGTTTCATCAAGCTGGCGCAATATCATAAGCAACAGAAGAATTTGAGGTCGATGGTTCAATCTCAAGAATGGAATGAATCCAAATGGCCAAATAAAGTGGGAGGAAAGAAAGTAGAACAATTTATTATGCAAGACAGCTTTTGAAAAATGTTGTTTATGCTATTAAGTTGACACTTCTGATGGTTAAGGTACTAAGGATGGTTGATGGAGAACCCATGGGATATATATTTATGCAGTTATGGATAAAGCTAAAGAAGTGATTTCAACAAGTTTCAATATAAAAGAAGAGAAATACAAACTTGCCTTGACAAAAGATGGGATTGTGAGCTTCATCGACCTTTGCATGGCTATTTTTTGAATCCAGAGATCTAGTATCAAAACGTTGGGAGGAAGTTGAGAAGGGCTTGTATGATTGCATTGCTAAATTGGTTCCAGATATCGCCACTCAATATAAGATAATGGTGAATATTGATGCATTTAAAAATGCAACTCGAAATTTTTGTCATTTTAGGGCAATTAGACATATATCGACTAAATCACGAGGTAACAACATTATGTTATTACATATTTACATGAATTTATTGGAACTGATATGAAAACTAATAATGATTTCATTTTAATAGCGGAATGATGGTCTTGCTATGGATCTTCAACTCCAGAGCTTAAGAACTTTGTTGTAAAGGTTCCTAGTCTCACTTGTAGTGCTACTGGTTGTGAGAGGAATTGGGGTGTTTTTAACTTGTAAGTCACTTTAATTCTACTTTCTAATTTCATTTACATACTAAAAATTATCCCAATAGATTGTGTAGCTTATAACAGTTACTTGTAACAGCTTCATACAAAAAAAAAAGAAATCGATTGGCACAAAATCGACTAAATGATATGGTCTTTGTGAAATATAATTGTGTGGTGAAACATCGATACAAAGAGCAGTTACACCATTGATCCTATTAGCTTGGACGAGATTGATGACTGTAGTGAATGGCTAACTAGGAGAATAGATGGAAATGATTATGATGAAAATGATGAGGTTGTGTTTGAAGATGATAACTTGACGTAAAAGATGGTTAGTCAAGCATCGAGAGCTGAAGATCCTAGCTATTCTACCAGAGCAGCAATAGCTTCAAGAGTTGAGAAAGGAAAGGGTATTGGTACTAGCACAACACCCTCCACTAGACAAACATTTCGCAAACCATCTGCCTCATCTTCTAATGTTATGTCATTGGTTGATGATGATGAGATGGAAGAGGATTTGGAGGGAGCTCAAGATAATTTAGGCTATGAGGATGACTTTAAATATGCTGGTTATGAGGATATCGATAATAATATATAAATATCATACTAGTATACACTTTGGTTTTATTTGGTTTTGGATTCGTGTTTTGGTTTTAGATTAGTGCTTCTGATATTTTCTTAGTTATATTTATTGTTTTGAAACTCAAATTGATGATTCTGTCCGCCTTGTTTTCCTAAGGTGCTCGCCTTAAACGCCTAAGGCGAGAAGCGATATTGTAACACCACAGTTTTAGGAATAATAAAGTATGTGTGGAGAGGTTTAATGGAATTGATTTGTCTATCTATGTCACTAAAGTGCACTTATCTTTTCAGTCATTTGTCATGGAAGAACTCCAAAGTTAAACGTGCTTGAGATAGTGTAGCACTAGGATGGGTGATCTATCGGGAAGTGATTTTCGATATCGTGTGAGTGAAGTCAAAACACGGGAAACTAAGCGTACGTAGGAAACTATCCTTTTAACAATAAAAACAAGAGGAGTCACACCTGCATCCAATCTCTCTTCATACTAGCTATAATGTCTCTAGCCATTTTCACTACAACTTTATCGTGTTTACTTTTCAATAAGCCTGCACGTGTATGATGAAACGAGCGAGCTTTGTCAAGTATTTGATATAATTGTTTGTAACTTGGCTGATTTTCAAAAAAAATAACGTTCGAGATTATGATATTTTATTAATTCTGAGAAGTATTAATTTATAGCGAGATTAATTTTTTCAAAGACTAAATTTGGGACTGGAAATATTATTGATTTATCGAATAGTTGAGAATCGAGGAATGAAAATTGAAGGATCAACAAGCTTCTCATAGTTCCGGTTTTCCGCAATGTACAACATTTCAGAGAGTTGCAAGTACACAGAACCTAACTCGTAACTGCACAAGATTTGATGTGTTAACAAGGCTATCAAATAACGAGAAAAGTATGGAAATGAAGAACAACACTCATCTTACACGCTAACACGAAGGTAGCTTGAAAAATCAATAAAAAGAAACGGAATGTTCTTTTTCCTACAGGTCAGGAAAAAAAAGTTTTGAGTCAACATACGGTGAATAGCACCACTCGTAACATGACTCAGCAAGAAGATTACTAAGAAACCTAGCCTGCAAGTCAAGTAAAGTCAGGAAGACTGAACTAGTTCAGTTCTGCGCCCTTTAGTGAAGTTTTGCTCAACTGCCATCTTCAGAAGATAAATAATTTGAGTTAAGAAGGTGTTAAAAAAAATTCCTGAAATTATATATTCAGAAATAAACATACTGTAAATAATCGAGTAGCCATGTCAATGAATCACATCATCTCTCTCATCACCAATTCCCAAGGCATCTCTCAAATTCATAAACTCATCTCTAGCTGGTACAGGTGGTAAATGACAAAGAACAAAACGAAAGCTCGAGACTAGATCATGTATCAGTTTTCACTATTTAGGCCAACAGTGAGCAGAAATTTCATATACAAAGAAAAACAAAAAAGGACATATCTATTCTAATTCTCCTAGCACGTGATCTTGAAATCCCACTCTGAACACTCGTCACTATGTTACCTGACGCTTGGCTCTGCAGGCACATAAATAATGGTCGAAAAGAAGAGAGGATAAGACAGCATCCTTCTAAAGCAACTTGTCCCTTTATAAACCAGGAAAAGTTGCTAACTTGGCATACAAGTTACTACAGAACATCTAAGCAGAGATTTGACAATCATTTCAAATTCTCACAACCCTCTAATAAACATCTAAGCAGAGAATTTCACAATAATCTCAAATTCTCACATCCCTCTAGTAAACATCTAAACAGAGATTTGACAAACATTGCAAAAATTTGTCACATCCCCTCTAATTTTGCATTCTCAGTAAACTTCGAATAATTCGTATTTAGAAACAACAAAGCCAGATCCAACATCAGTTTTAACAAATTCAAAACACTTACAATGCACCATCATAAGGGCGTACTCCGGGAACGTTCTTCCCACAATGGTTACACCACAACATAGCTTAGCTAACAATACGGATCCAAAACTCAGAGATGAAGCTTCAATCGATTCCAAACAACAGATTAGTCTCACTGTTCAATAAGACGAGGAGGCCAGATTCTTTTGTGCGCGAGGAAGTGAGAAAGGAATTAGGGTTTGACGGTACTTAGGACTTCGGTTTATTCTGATAGTTTGGTTTGGATAGTTCGGTTAGTTTAATAATTCGGTTTGAAAGAATTTACCTAAATTAATCGTATTAAACAATGGTTCAATTTAATTCGGATTTTAATTTTTTTTTATCAAATGGAATCGAAGGTTTTGTTTTTTACAAATTTAATTAAAATTGGGTAAATTCGATTAAATTTGGATAATTTCAGTATATTTTACTAAAATATATTGAAATTATCCAAATTGAAAGGGGGAAACAAAATTTCACGAGGGGAACAATCAGAAATCTCAAAATGCAATTCAGAATTAGGTCAAGAATGAATAAATCATTGGAAGAAGAGACCAGAGAGGCAAAACCCTCCTGTAAAACAGTGGAAGAGATTCTTCAATTTCAAAAATTTCAATACGCTGTGAACTGAATAGTACATTATTCATCTATAACATCTTTTTTGATAGTTCCACATTCTGTGGTTCTTGTGGTAGTTTCATGAACTGATACGACATGAAAAAAATCAGGCTAGTAACTAACCACGGACAATACCTTTGGGACCTTCTTGTTTCATTATGCTTCCAAATACGATTTCTATATGAACTTTAAATACAAGATTACATTCGGGGAAGAATGAAAACTGAATTTGTTGCAGAAGCAAGGTGAAGACCAGTGCTAAGTTTCTTATCGTCCCAGCCTCTAGGGCTCTAGCGTATCTGTTTTTTTTGTTCTTCCGTAACTAGAGAGAAAAAAACGCATTTGATTCAAAACATTGAAACAAGATCCATGGGTAAAAAAAAGGAAGTGAAAACTACACGAGCTAACATAAATGTGTTGAGAAGAGAGAGAGATCAAAAGCAGTACATTACTATATATTGCCGCAAATTAAAGATCCTAAGAAAAAAGTGTGAGTAAGAGAAAAAATAAAAGTTTGTCTTCACGTTTACAAGCTGAAGCATAGCTTTGGTGGATTATAAATCATGACACAAGATTGGAAATGATCCAAATCAGATTGCCTCTGAAATCTTAGCTTAGGGCCGAAATGGGATGGATGAAGGGTTTGATGATTTGATAAACCGATTTGTGTTTGAACTCCAAACACCAAGAGTTAGACTCTAGTTCTTCAAGGGCTAATCCTCACAAGAACAACTAGATTCTACACGCCTCACAAGCTCTGTGAATCCCTCAAAAGAACTTAATAAAAACGCAGGAACAATTTGAATGCAAAGAGAGATTTCTTTGAAACAAAAATAATACTTTCTGATTAATAACTTGGTTAATGAAATGATACAAAGGAAATGAGCTTATAAAGGCTCAGGAATGAAAAACAAACGGTAATATGCATTAGAAACAAAGCAAAGATCAAGCAGAAAATATTAGGAAGGATCTCCTAGCCGTTGGAGTTGATATTGCTTTCATGACTTGTATCTTGATATTTTCTGAATAATTCCATGGCTGGATAGTCTTCTGGAAGCTCCTGACGTCCCAGATAAATGTAATATGACCGTTGTTCATTGACCTCTCCAAGTGTGGAAGCATCCAAATAAGGAAAGTCGAGTAAAAGCTGGTTGAGGCTCCTCCGGTTTAGAAATTGCATAACTTTCTCATCTGAATCGTTTTTGATGTAAACCCAATTCGACGAGCTTCCTGGTTGAGTCAAGATTCTACGCCAAGTGGTTTTGTTGCTTAATTCCTTCTGGTTCGGTCGGAATCCTCCAAATACTGCGCCTAAGTCCAAATCGGGAAAGCTCCGGTTTACCCAACTTGTAAAATTAATATCTCCTAAACCAAAATGAATTTGGTCTTGATTCCAACTCTCCGTAGACCTCTGATGAGTTGAGAATCCAAAACAATTTGATTTGTTGCTTGGTTCATCTTGGTTTGGCCGCTGTGACTCAATAACTGATCGTAGCTCTCCATTGAGTCCATTGGAGCTTTGAATGGGTTTAAAACATGTAAACCGATTTGCCTCATTAAAACCTTTCCTGGAAAACCCATTGGGATAAAACCAAAGATAAGGAAAAAGAGTACAAATGGTCACATCCCATTTGTAAGCCTTGGCTTCTATTTGAGCTAAACTTAGCTCACATATCTCTTTAGCTTTCCTCAGCTTCATGTTCTCCTCTTCATGCGTCATGGTTCCGTGCTCCTTGTCAAGTATTGATGTATCAGCATTGATGCTTACATCAAATCATGATGCAAGATGTTTGCTAAAACTCATAAAAAGAAGTAATAACCCCCATGGGACAGTAGAACCGATTACATCAAGGAAGAAACCTGCATAAAGTCCTCTCAACTCAAACCCTACGGAAGATTGAAAACAAAAGGAGTTATATCAGCTAAAGCAGAAATGTTGGTGGACTATGCTGATAAGAACCAAACTCAGTTTATTGCTTATCAACCATAAACACTGTAACCAATGATTCCTCTCACGAGCTAAATCATCCTTCTTTACAATGTTCACTCTCTCTGATTGATACAATTAACCCCAATGTAATTGCATAAACGAGAAAGAAGACACACAAAGTCTATTTACACTTCAATACTATAACAAAAAACCCTCTTAGAGACTTAGAGGTTTCTCTTTACTCTGCCCATAGTCTCCACGTCAGCATCCTATCATATGCATACGTAAGTCTTTTAGTTCCCTAGCGGAGGAATTCACGAACCACATTTCATAGAGAATGAAATATGAAAGATGTTAAGTTTCTCAAGACATACAGACTCAATACAAAAAGGGGCAAAGCTCGAGACGGGCAGTGGTGAAGACAGCGTGAGCTGTGTTCTTGTACGTCGGGAGACTTGACCCTCTACCGTCATTCACTGCTCACTCAAAATAATCAAAACGATGAGTTAAAAATCTGAGTTTTTGGTCGGTTTTAGGAGTAAGAAATCAGACAGACCTTGCAATTTGGTACAGACAACATCTAGAGGGTGCATACTGCATAGCATTGACGACACCGAGTTAATCGTTAGTGTTCTTCCTAAGCCTGAGACCCCGAACTCAGAGATACTCTAAAAAATCCCAAATACTTTTGATTGCAAACAAAACTTTTAATTTTGCATAAAAAAGCCCAACACTTTACCTTAGACTTATGGGAGAAACAAAGCGAGAGAAGATAGATGTGCAACATTCAAATTCTGTTTAATTCGTCCCCTTGGCCTTTTCTTTTTTTTTACTACAAAGCGAATCAATCTTCAGTCATCATAAGCCCGCACATTCTTCTGTGAACCAACGATCTATGCATCTGTGATTTATCGATTTTTATTCTTTTTTAATTAGTTTTGTCATCTATCGATTTTTATTCAACCTTAGTTTCTTATACGGTTAAATGAAAAATTTGCAAACCTTTTTCAGAATATATAAGTTTATAACGACAACAATAACAACAAAAATCAACAAGTATTTATTAACATTGTTTTATGTTTGGTTCGATATCAATTTTAAGTGAAGATGGTAATGTTATTCAATATTTTTGTCCTTAGTCCACCATCAGAGCGTCGAGAGTAAGTTTACCTAGTGTCAACATTTTATACCTAGCTAGTGTAAACATCTTAAAGACTGGATCTTGGTTGATGCTTGATGGTCACTCAAAATAAGCAAAACGATATATTGGATCCCACTGTAAACATAACGATAAACAATGACTTCATGTTTGTTGATTTCCAGAAAGAGTTGTAGTGCTTTACATGTCTATGATAGATAAAGAAATAGTTTTCAAATGTAAATCAAACCTTGGAGAAAAGCGCATAAAGCTGGTTACATCAAGATTTGTGTTTCTACAATATTGTTAGGTCTTCCTTTTAATGGTAGTTCGTATCCAATATGTTGTTTTAAATGTGAATATGTACCAGACCCATACGACGATGATGATGTACCAGACGAATACGTTTCTCTTTATCTGAAGGAAACAACTTCTATAATATTTGACTTCGTATATCCAATGTTTGATTCATTTCATTCGACGAAATCAGTTCGTGACAAGAGGAATATATAGAGAAAGTATCTGAAAATTTGGTATCTAAAATTTAGTTAAGTATAATGGTTTTTATATAATGTCTTAGTGAATTCATTATGTTATCTTTGAAATTTGAGCTTACTTACTTAATTTCTTGAATGGTAAATGCTATGTGGAATTTAACATCAGCTAAATTGATGCATTTCATATTGGATTCGATGATACACAAATCAACAAATTAATTATGTCAATTCCATTACAACTAAATTCAAAAGACGAATTCTACATGAACTTTAAAAGTTGGCTGAAAGCTGCGCAAAAAATATATGAGAACAAAAAATAATTCTGACTGCAAAATTGATAAACCCAGCAAAAAAAGACTTAAGATTCGGATAAAGGTGTGCTCTTCGTTAGTAATGATTTAGATGTCGTCTTGAAATGTCTTATGATCCAACCACTTGGTGCAAACATAATTGTATTCTCTTATTATTGTATAAAAAGTTCAATGCGGAAGAGTCAGTATATGATATTATTTGATGTGTTATACGTTGTTATTTTTCTAGAAACCTATCTCAAAATAGCATAAAATAACATCATATATTATATAACATCATAATTTAAAATTTGCGAAGGATTTGCGACGACTCTTGTTCTCGCAATTTTGCGAAGGAATTGCAACGACACCTATTTTTGTAGCAAAACCGTCACAATTCTGTTGCAATTTTGCGACATACTAATTCCGTCGCAAATTTCTGTAGCAAATCTAGTATTTTATGGGGTAATTCTGAAGCATGCATGGTAAAATCTTGACAAATCAAATTATATTTATTCTCATCAAGTTCTTGTATTTGCATGATTTAAAATGTTTGCTAAATTAACTGTCTTGTTTGCAGATGCTCTTGCAAAAATGAATAAAAGCTTTAAACAAGCCACTAAAACAAATATTTAGAAATATAAACAAACAATTATATATAATATATTAAAATTTCTGATAATTTATTTAATTTTTAATGAATGTTGAAACCGGATATCCGATTAATAAGGATCATGAAAAAGAGGATAGTAACCAAATGTATTGGTGTAGTGATTATTGTTAGAAATTAGTTAATTGTGGTTTAAATATATATATATACTAGTGGTTGGTCCGCGCTTCGCGCAGGAGTTTTTTGTCATTAATTTTTAGTTGTATTTTTTTCATAATATATTATTCTACTATTGTGTTGATTCATTATACATTCTCTATATTTTAGATATATCTTTTAGTTCTTATAATATTCGCTCACGTCAAATGTTGATCTATGCTCTCTTACTTTCATTTTGCAGCTGGGTTTTATATATATATATTATTTATGTTTTGTGTTTTTAATGTTATTTAATACTTGGTAATTCTCGAATATTCTTATGTGTTTGATGTTATGACCATGTTTTGATTTATTTTCTTACTCATTGTGCTGTGTTACTTAAATTATATGGAAATGAATTTGCATATTTTTCAGGTAGAATTCGAGTTAATTTCGAAGCGGACAACTGAAGAGTGTATATTAATTTTGTTTTCCCTTTATTATAAAGGGTAATCATTGTAATGCATGAATAATTTTTAAAATTAATAACCGGTCACGTTTCTTGTTTTATGGTCACTGCCCCTTATGTAGCCCAATAGCGCAAGAAACTCAACAATTGATCATTATTTTAACCCGGTTTTGTTTGGGCTCGTAATTACCTGAAAAGAACATGAATTTCGACCCAATGAGTTTGATTCAATTCCTAGATACCGAGCGAGAAGCAAATGAAGACCACCAAGAAGGTCCTCCACTTCACGCCGTGATGATAATCAATGGATACAACTTCTCAACCGTCAACAATCCAGATGATACTCTGGATCTAAATCAACTTTCTTATCCCCAACAAACTCTCAATTGCCCTATCCTTATATAACTGTACTTGAACTGTATTTAATCACTTGAAGAAGGAACCCAGATCATGTTGTGCTATCTTATGCAGTTAATTTTGTGTTCAACTACAGTTGTAGTCTAATTTTCCTTTTCTCCTGCATATTTGCAAGACCTGAAAATTCAAAGTAATTAATAGTCTATGAATTTGAGAAAAAAGATTTGAGATGATGATTTCTATAAATATTACATGGCGGCACCGTGATGCTATCGAGAAGGCCTTCCATGGGTGAAGAAGGAAGCGGAGATTACGACGGAAGAAGAAATCAGAGTGATTTTAAATTGGATTGAGTGAGGTTGGTATTGAAATTTGTCCCAATTATGTGTTGTCAAATGTAAGAGGATGAAGTGGGAGGAGAAGAGATGAATAATAAGCATGATTTCCCAATTTTATTTTTTAAAATTATTTTGTTAAAAATTAACCAATCATACATAAATTATACTAATTTTACGTTTCATTCTATACATATTTTTCTTAAAGTATGAGATTTTTAACAGCTTAATTTTACTTATTTATACCTTAATTTTACTTATTTATCTTTTTATTAGATGTTAAGATTTATAAACTTATATTTTTCTTTATAAATTTAGTTCTAGGATAACTTATATTTTTAATTGTTAGGAATTTTTTGATATCGTAGTTTTTTTGAGGAAAAAGAAGTATGTTGACAAATAAATGGGCTTTAGAAGGTTTGTTTGGGCATGCTGAGCTGGCGGGTGACGTGGCGGAAGGAGAAGAGAGAAAATGTTATTTTATATATATAGATTAGCGATACAACTTAACCTAATTAAATATTTATAAAAGTTGAAAAATATTAGTATAACCATTTTTAAAAACTTTTTATTATTTATTTCAATTATATTCATATTAATTTTTGGTTTAATTTAGAATATGAATGGTGTCTTTTGGAATTCTTTTTATGTTAAAACAAAATGTATAATTAGTATGTGTATTAAATTTGGAATTAAAAAAAAATAGATTAAAAAATATGATGTAGCAATGATGTGGAGGATGATGTGTCTTCATGAGAAGAGAGAAAAGTTAACTTTATATATATAGAATAGATATAATAAATAAAATAAATAATTTTAAGTTAAATAAATAAATTAATAAAATGGTTGGTGAGGTGGCAGCATGAGAAGAGAGAAAAGCATGATTCATATTATAAAAGCATAATGGGCTCTTTGAGGTGGGTATTCAATTGAGAATTGACTTTCGGGCCAATTAAGAGGATGAGGAAATTAAAAGCATGTTGACAAATCAATGGGCTTTAGAAGGTTTGTTGACGTGGAAAATCAATTGGGAATTCAATGTCGGCCCAATTAGAGATGAAGAAATAAAAGTATATTGACAAATAAACGGGCTTTAGAGGGTTTGTTGAGGTGAGAAATCAATTGTGAATTTATTGTCGGCCCAATTAAAAAGATGAGGAAATAGAAGTATGTTGACAAATAAATGGGCTTTAGAAGGTTTGTTTGGGCATGCTGAGCTGGCGGGTGACGTGGCGGAAGTAGAAAAGAAAAAAGATTATTTTATATATATAGATATATATATATATATATAGCTGACGGGTGACGTGGCGGAAGGAGAAAAGAGAAAATGTTATTTTATATATATATATATATTTTAAAAGAGTGATTTATGGTATCGTACTATCGTGATATTATCAACAGTGTAGTTTTAGACGAAAATATATTGTTTTGACTCTAAATTTTAAAGGTTATAGAAAGAACAAAAAGGGAATGGTGGCTCTCCTGAAACCATCGACGAAACCGTAATGTTTTAAGAAGTATGAAATTTTGAAATTTTGAAAGAATTGTAAACAAGCTAATCATGAATTTTCTTATTACAAGTCAATTACTAATTTTTTTTAGGGTTGAACTTAGAGGTATACTAGTGATGGAGGTAGAAGTGATGTTGTCTGGAGAGACGTCCGAGATAAGTGGAAATCAATCTAGAGAGATAAGAGCAAGTCCAATAGAGAACTCATGCTAAGCGTTTTAAACATATTTTAATATTAAATATAATATTAATTTAAGTTAAGAATTAAGACACGCAAAAAAGTGTTTTATTTTACACATTGTTCTTAAAAATAAGACACCCAAATCATTTGTTTATTCAATTCTATTATTAAGAACCTTACTTAAGACACCTAAAGATGACCATTGGGATTGACCTAAGAGCGAGTCCAATAGATACACCATTAGTGTGGGTTTTATTAATTAATTATTAATATTTTATATACTTTATTTATATAAGACACTTGTAGTATTTTGTTATTTTTAGAGCATAAAATGGAGATAGTTTTGATGGGTGTCTAAAAATAATTAAAAAAAAAAAATTTAAGTAAAAAGTATAAATGTTTTTGGTATATTTTTATTAATTTTTCATCGTCCACTCCCAGCTTGTCACGTGTGCGTTCTTAACCTAAAAAAAATCTTAATTTAGACACTGGTCTAAAACATAAGACACTATAAACCATTTTTATATTTTGGTTTATTATTAAGAACACTTAATTAGACACTTAAAGATCATGCATAATGAGCCAAAAATCACTTGTTTAATAACTTTTACACCTAATTTAGTGCCACCTAAACCTCTGATAACAAACCAAACTCTTTAGTTAATGACACATACTTAGTAATTGATCTTTGACATATGGAATATTCTATCTCAGCCACACAAATTAGTTTTGTTTCCTAATTTTCTTAATCAATTCTATTTTGATCTCAAACCGATCACGCATTATCTTTTCAAAAATCTCTAAACTTCATCGGAACAATTTTATAAATTTCAATATTAATTATAATGGCATAATCAAGGCTTAAAAACATTTCAGAGGCCAACATAAACGAGTACATATTATGATGTGCCAGATCGATGGTTATTTGGATTTGTATTTCTCTTTCTCTCACTTGAATAGTGCTGTCAAATCTTCTGTTACTTTTCTGTTTAAGCGATCATTTGATATGAGCAAAATAATTGTGGAAATAAAACTAAATCAACGAATCTTATGCAATTAAAAGTAATAGACATTATTATTCCTCCAATCATAATACATGTCCAGCAAAGTATCACACAAAGTATTACCTTTTTTTTGTACGGAGAGCACTTTTAAGAAGAAAACAAATACATGAACGATCATAAAACAAACTTACAACATACTTATTCATGCAGCAACAAGAGCAAGAGCATCAATCACTCATCATCTTTATCACTTGGTCTTGACATCTTTCACATCAACAACAGGCGGGTTAAGCTCCTCCCACGCCTCAATCCAAACCACCATTGCGTCTGCCAATTTCTCAAAGTAAGGATCCACTTTGGTGAGCTTCTCTTTGGTCATCTTCGAGAGCTCCATATAGCATTTAGCGGCAGTGTCAGATTCTTTGGAGAGACGAAGAGTTTGGAAGAAAGGAACCATATCTTCTTGCCAGTGTAGTCCCTTGTTCTCTTTCTTTAGGTTCACGAACGGGTTACTAGCTTTGCTATGCCACAAATAGGGCAGACCGGTCTTGACCCCAAAACCCAAGTGGTCACACACCACCTTAGCTGCCCAACCAGCCCACATGTCATCGTACCGGGAAATGGGCTGGCCTTCACCCATAATTCCAAAATACATAGCCGGTCCAATAAGCTCTCTGTTGAAAGCAAGATTCATGCCACACATTGGGTATAATACTCCTTTTGGTATTGTCATCACTGCATCAACATATCTGCAAGGGCTATTGTAGATAGTTATAACATAAAGTAAAAACCAAACCAAACCAAACAAAATATTTATGTAAAACTGAATTGTAGAAACATTGTTATACTAAAGAACCGAATCGAAATCAAATTAGTTGCAACCAAACCGAATAAACCTTAAGTTTCTAATAATTAATAGTTTTTTAAAAAAGAAAAACACATAGCAAAGATATACGAATTAAATCAAAAACTAAAACTGAACCGATCCAAACCAAATATCCAAAAGGACCAAAACCAAACCGAAGCAATAAAATTTTGGTTCTAATTCGGTTATACAATATTGTTCTACACCAGGAAAACCGAAAACGCCAAAAACCAAACCGAAAAACGGAATAGCTTAAAGAGCAAGGATCTTGATTACTATATTATGACCTGACGTTGCGTTCACGTGGCTTAACGAGCTGGGTCGGGGCATCGTAATCAGGGATGTTGAGCCAAAGCCCATGGGAGATGGCGGTTTGGACACCTTCCCTTAAACTGAAAGGATATCCTCTCACAAAATCAGTTCCATCTCTAAAAGGGTCATAGAGAGTGTTGAAGTAATGTGGTGTTGAAGGTGTCCCAAGGTTCCTTATGTGTTGAGCTATCACATTGATATCTTTCCCACTTGGATCCTTTGCCACCTATTATGTTTGTTTCCAAGAAACAAAAGAGCATGGAGTTGCATGAATATGAATATAAACGTAATAAGAAGACGAAAGAAAAAGAGACTTACAAAGCAATCATCATCAATGGTGTAGATATACTTCTTTTTGGAAACCATGAAACCGAAGCAACGACATCCACCATCCTTGTAGGAGATACAATTAGCTCTAGGACCAAGTATCCTGTTGATATCATCACGGTTGTAGAGCTCGTAGTCATACCCCTCCGGAACTCGGATCTTGATCGAAGGGTCGCCATCTTGGACGATGATCAAGTGGTAATGCTTGAGAAACGGACTCCATTGTTCAAGAAATTCAAGGCTTCTGATGGTTGGAATCACAACATCCAGATCATCTTTCAATGGTGCTGCTTCGATAGCTTCGAGGTTGTAACCCGCCATTTTCTCTACTTAGAGAAAGTTAGGTAGCTAGCTGTTAGTGAGATGATTGTAGTGGAATGACTTAGGGTTTATATAACGGTGTTAGAAGTTAAATTTTCATTTATTGCCTAAACTTATTGTCTTCTAGGAAAATCGAAGGTGAAAGGGTTTGCACAAAATAGAGTCTACCAAACAAATTAAAGGATCAACTAGTTTTTCTACATGTTTTCTAAATTGTTTGAACGTTCCCATCTCTACGAATTATATAGGCTAAATCTCGTTATCGAGAAAATAAAGATGCTCACTCTAAGTGCTCTAGATTATGGTCTATTTTAAAAGTTTTGTTCCCACCCTTTTGTCCTATATTGCTTTAAAAGTATAGATGTTCTATACAAAATGTAGTATTTTTGGGTACACAAATTAACCATTAACCAAACGGAACAAACTACACTCATCCTACGACACTACCTAACTTGTTTTTTTAACCTTCACTACCTAACTTGTTGATCAATAACTTAATACAAACTAATTTTCTTTCGTCAAACCATCAAATGAAAATTTGCCTTCATTGATTAACAAAAGAAACGTTAAAGATATTTACAAACTAATTTTGGAATTGCTTAATGGGAACAACAAAAGGTTGAAGAATAAATTGATCTCGATATATATTATCAATTATGCTTTGTTTCTTGATATTATTATTTCGACAATTAGCGGATAATAATGGGAACAACAACGCCCTTTTGTCCTTACTTTTAATTGTCAAAATGTTAGATGTAGGTCGCTTACTTTTAATTGTCAAAATGTTAGATGTAGGTCGCTTAACTAGATCCAATTAAGTTTGTAACACAACAACGCCCTTTTGTCCTTATTATTTCCATCCATTTTTTCCTTTGTTTATATATTCTCTTACACTTTCTTTCAATTCTCTATATTTAAAGAAGAAAAAGAAAATTGTAAATTACTCTAGTTAAGCGGCCTACATCTAACATTTTGACAATTAAAAGTAAGGACAAAAGGGCGTTGTTGTGTTACAAACTTACAAGAAATTCACAGTAAGATAGTGAAACATAGGGTTTTGAAAATGAAGGATTAACTGTAACCTGAGAAGTGAGAATTCGATGTGTCTGTTTTATATTAATAGTGATAACAGAATCCCCACGAAATCACTTAAAAATGGCATCTACTAATAAAAGTATGCATTTTTAGTTGTTTACTCAGTATCTTTAATACTGTAAATAGACGTAGAAGCATATATATAAATTTCTATACTGATACCGCTTTCTTTACCTAACTATTTCGTATGCATAATAATGATTAATATATCTATATATATAGTTATTAATATGCATATATAAGACCACAATAATATATATATATAATTATTAATAGCATATATATGAAATATGCAAAATATGAAAATGTATCCTCGAAAATACTTAAACAAAAAAAGAATATTCTGGAAAATAATGATAAACAAACTGGTACATCAGTTCATCTAAATAAAAAAAGAAGAAACAATTAAGAATATAGAATACTTCAGCATAATAAGTAATAGCCAAGTATATTGAAAGTTGAAACCACCTAAGAGTGTCTACTTACCCGGTGTTGGTAGTTGTTGGGATATCAATCCAAATCGTATATCGGAAGTTTAAACAGTAATTTTCTAATATATAAGTAATGTCTAACTCCAATATGTATGAGGCCTTTTGGGAAGGAGCCCAAAGACAAATCCGTGCGGGCTTTGCCATCTGCGCCCAAAGCGGACAATATCATACTAATGGGGGAGTTGGACATGTGCTTGAAAAGCCCAACAAATGGTATCAGAGCTCAAATTTTAAAAGTGGACCTGCAGAAGTGGGTTGGGCTGGATGTTCGTTGTGGGAGGAGATCCCTCAAGGTAACCTTGCGATTAAGGGTGCCGGTGCCTTGTGTCGAAAGTCTTCCTAGCGGTGCAACAAGGGTTGCAAGGGTTAGGTAAAGAGTTCCGTTGGTGCGTACGGCGATACAAGATGGGTGCCAGGTTTCGCGGAAGGTTGGAGGCCAAGGGTTTGTGTGGTACTTGACTTGAGGGGAGGATTGTTGGGATATCAATCCAAGTACCACATCGGAAGTTTAGACAGCAATTGTCTAATATATACGTAATGTCCAACTCCAATTAGTATGAGGCCTTTTGGGTAGGAGCTCAAAGACAAATCCGTGCGGGCTTTGCCACCTGGGCTCAAAGCGGACAATATCATACTAATGGGGGAGTTAGGCATGTGCTTGAAAATCCCAACAGTAGTTATGCTGGTGTGTTAACTACTAAAAAACTAGTTTTTAATATCAATTATTGAACACCAACCACAATATTGACGCTAACACACGAAAAAAAGAGATTATTATTAGCATCACTTTCAAATTGATGTTAAAATGTAACCCTTTGCGTCGTTTTTATAAAAGTTATGCGAATAGGTTAATATTTAATATTGCTTTTGTCCAAGCCTACGTATTGTGGGTTTCTCATAAGTCAAAGTCTTGGAGGTATTACAAATGATGGTACTCCTTGTGCCCCAATTAATTGGCAACTTCCTTATCCGACTTTCTGTGTGTTCAACCTCTTTGTTGTCTTGTTTAATTTGTCACATTGCTCCACAAAATCACTTGGTAGCACTAATAGGGTTTCTCTTTGACTTTGCCTTTCCTACAAAAATAACAAAAAGATCTGCACATAATCAAGAAATGTGAAGGCATTCCAACCCATCATCAAAGCCCATATATATAATCACCAACAATTAAGAACATACTCAACAAAACTCCCTGATGAAGAACGTAGATAAATGTCACTTATATCTTAAGTCTAAACAAATAATTATAAGCTTAACTGAGGCGTGAGCTCACTTACGTTTACCAAAACTCACAGCCAATAAGGTTTTTTCAAAGAAGGGTAGTTGTTCTTTGTATGGAATCTACGAGGTTTTGACCAAAGCCGTACGTAAATAATTAAGATGAAGTTTGTGATGTCTACTGAGTACAAGAATTACTGTGAGAAGAGTCTTAATTATCCTTTTCCTCATATGCTGTTCACTAATATATATACCAAACTATGAACTCAATTGGCTAGTTAAAATATGGATTCACTACAATGACCTAGTTACGCTAGCACCTAGGTACTCTTACGATCCATCATAGGCCTTACTGTTGACTTTTTGTCTATGCATTTAACTCTCAATTCGAGAGAAAGCTTCTTTGGATGATCTTAATTCTTAAGACTCATTCTACTTGCAATCAAGTAAAGTTGTGGATTATTTTTGGGATTCAAATCCCAAGCAGTGGGAAATGGAGGAAGTTGATAAAATAACAGAAAGAAAAAATGATCCATTTGTGTTAAAATAATGATGTAAATTGGGAAAAAAATGTAAGTGGAAAATTTGGTGTGTGTGAGATAATGTTTGTGTGGTGTTTTTATTCTTTAAATAGAAAAATGTTTGTGACTGAACTTGCTCTTGTGCAAGTATAATAAATGAATGTGTATGCCAGCATTTAAAATCATCCAATAACAAAGCAAGAAATATTTTATCTGTTATAGAAATACTAGATGATGACCTGCGTATACATGCGAGTTTATATTTTATTATATATTTTTAAATTTTATTTTATATATTATCTTCAAATCCATAGTTCTAACAATAATCTTCCTATTACACACCTAGTAGAATATTATAGCATCCAATTCTGTTATAAGAATGCTGAGTGAGATAAACTAAGCAATGGAAGAGGGTAATACATAAATTCTAAAACTAAAGATGAGCATTTTACAAGGTGATGAAGTGACGATTGTTTTCTAGGTATTGAGATTAGTTCAGCTATAAATTCTATTTTATTCTTAATTTGCTTAGTTTCTCAAGTAATTTTTTTGTGGTGCTGAATTTTATAAATGTCATATTAACAAAAACTATCATATGGGCATGACTTTTTTTTTATTTGGGAGGATGATTTAGAAAGCAGAAAGGCATGACTTTTAAGAATCCTAATCCCTTAAGCCTTCCTGAAATCCCGTTACAATCTGCAAATAATATTAAACCCCGATTAACAGCAACACCTTCCCCAAATTAAATACTAATTTAACCACTCTGAGAATTACGTGACATTCAAATAAAGCCCAAGATCTTTCTAAAGTTTATTTCTCTTAAAGGTAATCAAAATCATAGTATATGCTGCAGATGCCATGAACGGGATATCCTTTTTTGTGTTTGTGTAAATAACTAAATAGTAAATACTAATGACTTACTTGCTTATGAGCAAAACTCACTTATAAACAATTTGTACGGATCCTCTCTCTCGTTCTTGCGATATCACGATGTTAGATCCTTCAGCTAAATCCTACGATACCCATTTGTGCATAAGGCTGCGAAGACAGAAAGAGAGACGAGGAAACCTTTGTTTGACAAAGAAGGTGAGGATGATGATTGCACAAAGCTCTTCCTCAGAACGAAATTTACTCAAGAATAGGAAATGCCATTGATGCACTTCAAGCTTTGCCCGACATGGACTATGAGCTTCTGTTGGATGCTTGTGTTCTGTGTTTGATATCCTCGAATCATTGAAGTGCATAACTACAAAAGTGATATGAAAACCCAAGAATTTGCAATGACCATGTTAGAGCCGTTATGAAACTGACTTAAAGCTGATCCAGAATCACATATTTGTAAGCATTAGTTCAACAGACGACCCACCAATTTGGGATTCCCAAGTCCTGACGCTTTACGTTCTTTATCTTTTATTTGTTTATTGACTGCAATTTTAAGACCAAGTTAAGAATCAGCCTGAAACATATATTTCGATTGCAAACCAGAACCGTTTTAACAATAAGTTATGATATTTTGTACCTTCATCCTCTTTTGCATGACTCCCTGGTGCTACTCTTACATCAACCTGAACAAAATACATGCAGGAACCCAAGAGATTTAGTTACACCCAAATGATTATGATCACTATTTAAGAAACAAATCCCTGTACCTTGAATCGGCGAGGAAGGCTTTGTAGAAGTTTTGCGTATGCAAAGACCAATAATGTTTGGCATGTGGCAATGTGGAACAGTTGGAGTGAATGTTATTCTGTAAAAGAAATTGGTTGCAATCGGAACAAAATTTTCACTCTGATTCTTAATTTGCTCTTAAAATCTCACCATTTTTTCTTACCTTACGTAACTCTTGTCATCATCAACTTCATCTGATTCTTCTGTAACCACATTGATCTCCTCCAGAGAAAGCTCAGCATGCTCTGGATCTTTGATAGCTCTTATATGATTTGTAAATTGTCAAGGTAAACGATACATTAATCCAATAGTACATGACTCATAAATATGAGAAGTAAGAAACTAAAGGATATCAAAAACCTCGAGCTGGTCTATTGGTTCTATTGAATACTCATCGGTATTGCTCTGATCAGTACTAACACGCCGATTTCTATTGGGGTAAACAATTGGGTTCTCATTAGCCAATACAGAAACCATATTTTTATCTCCTGAACACAGGAACCCTGAAGCATGGAACAAAACAAAATAAACTTTTCAATTGTTGTTGGTTGGTAAGAAAATAAGCAAATAATAGACAGCGATAAATCGATGCGGTTTAATGAATCGTATAGAATATGAGTATACAAATCAGATTAAGCTAATCGGACTCCCAGGGTTTACTAAATAAAATTTGATTCATAACTTTACTGAGTCAATCTATACAAACCAGATTTAATTTTTATCCAAACAAGATTTTGATGAAACTAAGTGGAGTTTCTGATAAGAAGAGGAGGAGGAAGGGAAAAAAATTATTTTCTCTTTGGATAAAAAGTGCTACCCCTCTCGATTAAGATGATGATAGACCTTGCTTGATAAATGTTGCTGATGGAACGAACGGAGGATCACTCTTGCGAAGATATCAGAAGATTCATTGGGATGAAGCAATTTCTCACCGTCTCCTTCTCCTCTCCGCCTCTCTGTTAGGGTTTTTGGGTTAGGCCAAATAAGTAGACTTCTTATAAAACGAAGGCTTTAATCAGTGAAAGATCTTCTCCATCGACTGCAACATCTTTATAGATCTATTTTGAGGACACCAATTTTGCCATCTCGATTTGGGCTGCAATCTTCATACACCGTTTCTGGAAGATCTTCATAGGTTTACTTTGAACAAACACTCGCTTTGCAATTTTCTGAGAAAGCGAGGAATTGGTCATGAAAGAAGAAGAACGACGCTTCGGAAGAATTGATGGCTTTAATCACGAAAGAAGAAGAACGAAGAAGCTTCGGAAAGAAAGAGCGATAAGTCGTATTTGGGAAAATGAGTTTTTATTTTTATTTTAGTTAAATGATAAAAAAATCATGTGCTGATGTGTCACAAAGGTGGATGCTGACGTGTCAGGCTATTGTAAGACTCAACTGAGTCTTTATGTAATAGATTTCTCTTTTCCTTTTTATATTCTTTTGAACAAACGAAAGAAGAAAAATAATAAGCCGAAACTAACTAATGTTACAAGAAAACAAACAATTTATGGAGGAAAAAACCGTCAGAAATCTATTAAAATGAGGTGGTTTTAACGATGTTTTGATAGATTATATCCGTCGATTTTAAATCATCCGAAATTAAAAACCGTTAAAAATTTTCCAGCATATTATCTATGATAAAAAAAAAATAATCAATTTTCCCATGTAAAATTTTCACATATCAGTTTGTTGTAATAAGTCATAAATTTCCCTCTGCACTTTAAAATACCGACAGATAAAAGAGAAGATGAGACCTTCTTCATCGCCGATTGCATGCAAACACCACTGTCCGGAGTAGACCTGGGCATAAAAACTAAAACCAAAAACCTGAATCGGAACCTGTTTGGTTCAGTTTCAGATATGGCCAAAATACCCAATGGTTCCTCCGCATTATATGTGTATATCGGTTCGGCTCTGGGTATTATCCAATACCAGATCTGATACGCGAATGACCGAAAAATATAAATATATTAGTTATATTTAGGTATTATGGTATATTTTTGCTATTTTGGATATATTTTTTAGTTTTCACTGGTTTTCGGATATATTTTTAAGTTTTTCGGTATATTTTGGGTTTTCAGGTATATTTCGGGTATAAGTTTTAGGTTTTTTTTAGCTTTTTGGGTATATTTTGAGTATTCTGGGTACTAAATATTCGAACCGAACTATATTCCAAAAAATTTGGATAATTACGGGTTCTCAAAATTAAGAACCAAACCGACCTGAAACTGAAAGAAATCTAACCGAAATTGAATCAAAATTCTATTGGTTCCTAAATGGGTCCAAAATCCCTCTACCCAAAAGACACGAAACCGATCGGTTTCTATCCAGAACCAAACCGAATGTCCGAATGTCCAAAGATAGTCCGAAGTATACGCCTCTAGCATCGCCGCCACAAACAAACGAGAATCAAAACCCTTCATTTCTTCCGGCGGACAATTACTTACATTTTAATATATAACAATCAACTTTGTTTTAAAATAGAACATTATATGCGCATAATAGAAAAAAAATTGATTAACATAGATATTGGGTGTAAATGGTAACGACTGAATTTTACTGAAAGTGGAATTTGGTGGAATTTATTTGTGATTTTTTGTTGAATAGAATAACTAATGATTCAAATGGTAGCAGAGGAATTTGGTTGAATCTCGCGAAATATAATAGAAATTTGATTAACAAAATAAATAAATTTGCGTTCGGTTGAATAACATAAATAATTAAAATATAGATAAAATAAAAATTTGTAATATTTTCAAAATGAAAATAAATATTAATGATCAAAAATCTTAAAATTGTAAGCTTGTTTAAAAATATTAAAATTGTTTTAATTATATTAAACGAAATTAAAGTGCAAAAGAAAAATTAAGAATCAAAAAAATTAATGAACTAATATCATTTTTTGATATATTAATACACTAATGATACAAATCTCATATTTGTTGTTTGATTCCTTGTCGTATATGTGCTCCATCTTTTGTTTTTTGTAAGAAACTCGATTCAACATTTTCCCCATCTTCTCTTCCATTATTACCAAATTGTTTTCGTGAGATTGCATCAATTTGCGAAACAACATCAAAATCAAAATTTAGAATTTTGAAATATCTAAAGTTGATCTTTTAAATTTATATATATTACTCATATTATATTTTGTGCCCATATTATCCTACACATTTCTTATAAGATACATTTTAAATATAATTTTATTATCCTAAATATATTTATCTGACCCGTATTCACTATTATTTGATATTTTATCTGAAACTGTTATTTTGATTAATTTTACAAAACACAAAATTATAAAAAAATACATTCTAAATTAACTATCATACAGTTAAAAAAATTCTTAAATTATATAATTAGACTATTCAATCCATATATAAGTCATAAATAAAATGTACCAAAAGTCAGTTAAGTCAAATTCTTCAATTACTGAAATTTCTTTTCAACTAGTGTCCACTCGTTTTTTTCATCCAATATTTAGCTAAATTCAACAAATCAGCTGTTACTATTATATCATATATTTTCAAAATAAAAAACTATGCCACATCGTAGAATAGGTGCATAATTTTTTTTCCGTCAATGAAATTATTTTATTATAAATTATGAAGATAATTAAAAAAAAACAATTTTTCAATGGACAATTTATATGTTCTTACGTTGGAAACTTTTCTGTAAGTTTGCCTCCATTAATATGCATAAATCGCATTCTCTGAAAATCAAACCTCAAACTTCTTAGCATAAAAACATTAATTAATCATTGATCAAACCACTAGACTAAAGGACTTCTATAATAGGTGTATAGTTTCATAAATACATTATATAAATTACATTATTTACACCAAACTATTTTCTCAAATAGAATAGACAACAATAAAAATAAAATAAAATAAAACTACAGAGTTCAACATAGCGGATGCACTAAAATGATCTGACCACCATCTGGTACGTTGTCCACTATTTGCGTTGTATCTAGATCGAACATTGTCGACGAATCTGGCTGATGGGAGAAGATGCCATCTCGACACGTTCTCCATCTTCTTCCTTTTTTCAGATAGCACAACTAATTTTTGTGTTTTCTTTTTTGAATTTTATGTTCTTGTCATTCTCAAAAATATACATTTATTTATTTTTATTTAGGTCTCAAAAATATAATTGAAGGTTAAATTTTTTTCTAGATATAATTGAAGATTAATATATATACTTTTAGCATATAAAAGGTAGAAAACGATGTAAATTCGATACTACCGATTTGGATAACTAAACTATATTAGATATCGAAATTGTTAGAAAAAAAAGGAAGGTAGAAACTATCTATACTATTAAAAGAGGATCATTTTTTTTTGACTCTTAAAAAGAAACAATCATTACTGTGTTATATTACAGATTATGCCATTGGTCACTAAACATAAAAATCGAATTCATTAAAGGTAGTTTAGGGAGAAATTTTCGATTATGACTTACTAAAACCTGTTGCCAAACAGATTTCTACTCGTCCTGGGCATTTAAACCGGAACCGAGGAACCGGATCCGGACCGACCCGAAAATCAAGGTTCCGTTCAAACTGAAAAAATACATAAAACCCGAACGGTTCTCACTTAAATTTGATATGGTTCTCGGTTCGGTTCGGATTAAACCTGAGTACCGAGCAGTTACCCGAAAACCCAAACAAAACCATAAAATATTAGATACTAGTGTTTAGCCCGCCCTACGGGGGGACGTAATGAATAAAAGATTTGTAATACATATTTAATACTTGTTTTTTTTACAGCATAAATTTAATATTTGATCAAAACGCAAAATCATACTATGTTTTTACTATCAATTGAAATTCTTGATATATATAGGTTATATTAACGAAATGCATTTAAGAAAACTTTAGAAGACTTTGAATGAGGGTGACAATTTTCGTTTCAAACACACACAACTATTAGCTCATGCATATAAACATAAAGTTTAATTCTATTCTTTACTAGGAGAAGGTTCGCGCATTGCGCGAATTTGTGATAATTTAAATGTTTTAATTTACAATTTATTTTATAATATTTGGTTAGTAAAAGTTTGTAGATAAATATTAATTTCTAATTTGTAAATATCATGTATATTTATAATTTTTTATTGAAAGATTGGTGAAATAATAATATCTATATTGAATGAAAAAAATATATTCATCGTAAGCATATAAAATATCAAATTATTTATTTTCGACAATAATTAAGCACATGTTGTTTTGTAGTATAACAAATTTGAAATACATTTGTGATGAAATTTGTGACTGCAAAATAAAATGTTAAGATATTTTTCGGTATTTGAAGATTATCAACACATATATCATAATTGTCATATTCTTCTTCTATAGCTTGGATTTGTGTTCTCTCTAAATCTCAAATTACAAAATCAACATATAGTTTTCTTGAAGCATTTGGGTTGAATTCTTCAATTTCAAAAGAGACTTCGAGGCATTGTGATGTAGAGGCGGAAGCGAAGACACACGAGATATCCAAGGGATTCGTATGTAATCGGATTTGAAATAAACGTATAAGATCTACGTTTAGATCGATAGGGTTGGGAATACTCTTCCCCGTGCTATGAAAAGCTCGTTGGAAATACTCTTTCCCGTGCTATAAAAGCTCGTTTAGCTATGAAAAGCTTAAAGGTTTATTCAAATCAAAAGTTATCATTTACAAAGCTATAGACAACCTATTTATACTATACGAAGAAGATCATAATCGTATCTCTTCATCCTAATCTATAAGAATTTATAGTTATCATTAAATAAAAGAAATCTAACTATTAAATCTAAAAATACTTGCTTGACAAACACGTATATATCCCAATAGACGAGTTTGTCGTTAAAAGCCCAAATCCATAGCATGCGCTGCATCAGTCCCTCCTGGTTAGAAAAGATTCGTCCCTGAATCTGAATCTGAATCTGAATCGTCCACTAATTGGCGAGTAACGCAACTGTTCGCAGAGAGACGTTTTTGGAAACGGGTTGTAACACACTTGTCAAAGCCAAAACAAACAAGAATAGTTTGCTCGAAACCCAAGGAACGTGACTCCAAGAAAATAACGATCGTCAATATGAACGTGGACCTCAACGATGGCAACAAACATGGTCGACAAGCTCCACGATGCTTTGAAACTCTAATTTGCCGCTTAGAAACTCCACGATGCCACTTAATTGACATGGTTGGGAAGGTCATGATCGAATGGGGCGTGGACGGAAAGAGAGGAAACACATAAGTTGTGGGAGCCCACGATGTCCATAAGGAATCAAAAGGAGGCAACAAATGCCAAGACAAAAACGACAAAACAAAGTTTTGTACCCCCGCATGCTTCGCTCCGTTCAAACCACTGAATAGACCCACAAAAGAGATCAAACCACGGAATATAACACCCCAAATGACGCGGAACTTGCTTTCCTCTGTGGCCGAGAAAAGACTCGTACGTTGGAAGTGATCAAAGACGTGGCTGTGCCGATACATCGAGTCATCAAACAAGGCGCCACAAGTAATAGCGTCACTAAGAAAATCCATTGTGGCGTACAGACTAAGAAACTTCTGTTGGTGTAGACTTTCACAAAACTGGTTCCCATGTCTCGTCAATCTGATCAACCCATCATCGCGCGAAGCTAAAATGACACAAACCGGCTTGCTTAATTTGCAAGTAATCTCGCACCACCAAATAGTGAGCATGGATGAGTCACTAAAATCCCATTGTGGAGTAGACACAACTCCCATTGTGGATTAATATATATACTTTTAGCATATAAAAGGTAGAAAACGATGTAAATTCGATACTACCGATTTGGATAACTAAACTATATTAGATATCAAAATTGTTAAAAAAAAAAGGAAGGTAGAAACTATCTATACTATTAAAAGAGGATCACTTTTTTTGACTCTTAAAAAGAAACAATCATTACTGTGTTATATTACAGATTATGCCATTGGTCACTAAACATAAAAATCGAATTCATTAAAGGTAGTTTAGGGAGAAATTTTCGATTATGACTTACTAAAACCTGTTGCCAAACAGATTTCTACTCGTCCTGGGCATTTAAACCGGAACCGAGGAACCGGATCCGGACCGACCCGAAAATCAAGGTTCCGTTCAAACTGAAAAAATACATAAAACCCGAACGGTTCTCACTTAAATTTGATATGGTTCTCGGTTCGGTTCGGATTAAACCTGAGTACCGAGCAGTTACCCGAAAACCCAAACAAAACCATAAAATATTAGATACTAGTGTTTAGCCCGCCCTACGGGGGGACGTAATGAATAAAAGATTTGTAATACATATTTAATACTTGTTTTTTTTACAGCATAAATTTAATATTTGATCAAAACGCAAAATCATACTATGTTTTTACTATCAATTGAAATTCTTGATATATATAGGTTATATTAACGAAATGCATTTAAGAAAACTTTAGAAGACTTTGAATGAGGGTGACAATTTTCGTTTCAAACACACACAACTATTAGCTCATGCATATAAACATAAAGTTTAATTCTATTCTTTACTAGGAGAAGGTTCGCGCATTGCGCGAATTTGTGATAATTTAAATGTTTTAATTTACAATTTATTTTATAATATTTGGTTAGTAAAAGTTTGTAGATAAATATTAATTTCTAATTTGTAAATATCATGTATATTTATAATTTTTTATTGAAAGATTGGTGAAATAATAATATCTATATTGAATGAAAAAAATATATTCATCGTAAGCATATAAAATATCAAATTATTTATTTTCGACAATAATTAAGCACATGTTGTTTTGTAGTATAACAAATTTGAAATACATTTGTGATGAAATTTGTGACTGCAAAATAAAATGTTAAGATATTTTTCGGTCTTTGAAGATTATCAACACATATATCACAATTGTCATATTCTTCTTCTATAGCTTGGATTTGTGATCTCTCTAAATCTCAAATTACAAAATCAACATATAGTTTTCTTGAAGCATTTGGGTTGAATTCTTCAATTTCAAAAGAGACTTCGAGGCATTGTGTGTTATTTGGTCGACGTGATCGTATATATGTCTGAATAAAGTTTATTAAACTTTCGGTTTATGTATTTGATGCTGTGTCATCCATATCATGATAAGTGAGGTAGAAGTTAATCATATTTTTGAAGATAGAGTTATTCGCTTGTAGTATTTGATCGGTGTTAAAAGGGATTGTGTATTTGATGTTCTATTTTTAACGGAGTGGACGTGTGATTTTGAGAGGTTGATTGTGTGAAAGAAATTATATGATAGTGTAATGCATATAATATATATTCTATTAAAATTTTGTGCGTTAATAAAGTGAGTTGTGTTTGTAGATTTTTTTATTGTTCTTGCTATTTATAAATTGTGGTAGAATCTCTATTGCATTTTTTTTTGTTTTGTGGATTGTATTATTTATTTAGTGTAATTTAATTTTTTATTCTAAATGTAGGTTACACATCAGACATGTCACGTGGCAACATTTAAAAGCTCACTCTAAAAAAAAATCATACTATTAGAATAGATAGATTATATAATATCACATCTATTTTTTCTATAGTTATGTAGTTAATTATAGTTTTTTGGGTTATTCATCCATATAAACCTATCATTAAATCAAGAACAACAAAATAATGAGATAAAATAATTAAATATTACAACTATGAAGAACACATATCAATTTTTTATGTGTTTATGTTTTTTTTTTCCTTTAAATGTAGGTGACACATCAGTCTAGACTGCCATCTTGCAGAATTTCAAATCTCACTCTAAAAAAAAAACCTTACTATTTTAGAATATATTTTTTTATTTTCATTTTATCTTATTTAAGAAAACATAAACTTTTAAAAAAATTTACACAAATCGCGTCTCTCTCTTTCTCTCTCTTCTCTAATCTCTTCTCTCTTCTCTCCCTACGATCTTTACTCATCTTCCTCTTTTTTTTTTGATTCCGTCTAATCGGATAAATCTCCCAACATGTTCGGATTATAATTCCGACTTAGTTTGGATCTATGTTTTCCGTCTCAATACGGATCTCTCTTCTGATCTAGTTTGATTGGATTTCTTTTGTTGTGCTTGTTTTTTATTTTTTTTATCGGATCGGCTTTTGTTCTTCAAGTTCATATGCCAAGAAAGCAAGGATCCAAATTCCGTTTTGCCAGATTTCTTCTGCAGATCTGCCTAAATCTGATTCAAATCATATTCTTGATCTTCTAAAGTCATCTGGTTATTCCCTTATTGAAGCTTTCCATGGCCAAGGGTGGCGGTTGTAAGCTTCGATTATAAGATGAAGCAAATTCGGGTCTTTAGATCTAATTCGGGTCTAAATTCGAGTTTTCGAGTCCAAAGTTCGGGTCCGAACCGAACCCATTTGTTTTTCGGGTTTCCCCCGGTTTCATCACAAAATTGCAAACCCGATTGGAAACGAAATAGAACTGACCCGACCCGAACAAAAAAAAATCGGTTCCTATTTGGGTCCAACACTGTCGGATCCAAAAAAACACGAACCCGCATCAACCCGCCCTGAACCGACCGCTGACCCGAATGTCTAGGGCGAATTGTTTCATTAATCTACATTAATGGACCGTCTAACAGAGTCAACTCAGTTACATAAAATTGTTTGTACCTGTTTCCAAACATGCATAATGTATAAATTGTAGAAATACGTATCTTATTAAACGTAGCCATGACTTGCTTCTCAAACCGGACCGATCTTATGAAGCTCTGTTTAACACGTACGGAGTGCATTTATCCAAATCACGATCGTAAATCAGCTTAGTCAAAGTTCCAGGTTGAGAGTTAATGAATAGTCCACAACAAAATCATTAGAACATGATAATCATTCATGAAACCTGCATAAGAAATATACAAACATCAAATAAAAAATACACTTTCGTTTGTTTCATCAATGATTACACATGAATACACATGAGTTAACTTTGTGTTATATCATTTGCTATCTCAGCAAGCTTCATCAGTTCATACACATTAATGTTAACTCAACTAAACCTATTTGTATATTAGTGGTTAGACCCAAAATGATATTATCTTCAGTTAAAAACATAAAAAATAATATCATTTCGTAATAAATAACGCCTATAATATAGGAATTTTTATCGATATTTTTTCCCCATATATATCCAATTTTTCAATGATTGTTATAATCCATTGAGGTTAGATCTCCATAACCGGCCCAGCCCATTAGACCATAGGCGGTCAGGACTCCTAAGTCCAATAAGATTAGTAGATGTTTTCCTTTTTCTTGTAGAAGTAGTAAAAGGACTATTTCCTTTTCTATCCTTTTATGTAATCACTATATAAAGAGACCTTTGGTCCTCATAATAATAATACAGAATTCATTCGATTTACAACACGTTATCAGCACGAGCTTGCTCTGATAAACCCTAGCAGCCGCCGAGCATAAACCCTAAGGTCCGCCGCCGTTCGCCGCCGATAAGTTTTCCGAGGTCTTTTAGCTCCCGGTTCTTTTCCAGTCAACCCGAAAGAAGGATCAAATGTAGAAACAAATCTCTAAAACCCTAGAACATGAAAATCGAATTCTGACATAATATTATCAAACCCTAAAAATCGATTCTTCCATGCTCTACTTATTTGATCTTTTGAGAGCTTAAAATCGAATTGAATCTAAGCTAAACTAGAACCTTAAAATCGGATTGCTTGAAATAGATTGATTGCTTGCACATGTTAAAATCGAATTTGGACCTAAGCATATAAGAACCCTAAAATAGATTTGCTTGTTTGAATAACCAAAATCGAATTTGATCTCATGCATGCTAATATCAAACCTAAAAATCGGATGAACCATAATCTATAATCGCATGCTATTTTAGAATTTGGAAAATTGCTTGTTTGATTAAAATCGAAAATTGGAAATTTCCTTATTTTGAATTTGGAAAATTGCTTGTTTGATTAAAATCGAAAATTGGAAATTGCCTTATTTTGAATTTGGAAAATTTCTTGTTTACTTTTATCACCTAGAATTGCATGTTAAGATTAAAATTGGAAACTTGCTTGAATTAAAATCGCATGATAAATGCATATATTAAAATCGGTTGAAAGAAACCTTAAAATCCTAAGAGAAAAACCGATGCTTGATTTCATATGTCGAAAGTCAACAATTTGGACCTTCCACTCAAGCAACGTGTTGCTACAGCAACAGTATCGTGAGAAAGGCTTCACGACCTATGCAAGTTGATCTCTTGTTTGTTTCTTGCGGAGCAGAACAATGAATTGCTGATGAGAAACAGCGAGATGAGACCTCCTGGATCAACCCCACTTCCTGAAGCCCACGTGGCCGAGGACACTAAGATGGAAACCGAGGCAAACCATGTCCAGAGATACCAAAGAGATAATGGCCGTGGACGTGGAAAGAGACAAGAGCGTGGTCGCGGATCTGATTCTAACCGTGGTCGAGGCCGTGGCCGAGGGCGTGGCTACGGGAACCAAACCGGACACCAGTCCGACCCGACTAAGTCTGTTTGCCATCGATGTGGGATGGACAATCATTGGGCCAAGACATGTAGGACTCCCAAACACCTTGTGGAACTTTATCAAGGGATTGTTAAAGGGAAGAATCTAGAAGCCCACATGATCCAGCATGATAAGGAAGGCGACTTCGATCATGAACGAGATGACCTTATTGATGATATCCTGGAGACATCAGATTGTTTAAAATAGGCATTAAAATTGTATTGCATTCATGTTTTGTTTTCATTTGGATTTATGTCTTTGGTTTTGTTTGGATTTGCTTAATTAATAATTAATGGTTTTTAAGAAATAATTCTTGTGTTTAAATGAAAGGCAACATGGATGAATTCATGGTGGATAGTGGGTCAAGCCACACGATTTTAAAGGACAAGAGATATTTCATAAATCTTACATTTAAAAAGGCCAATGTAAATACTATAGCAGGCATGGCCAGCCTAATAGAAAGCTACGGCCATGCCAATGTCCTATTGCCTAAGGGGACGCATCTAGAGATTGCGGATGCATTGTTTCCCCCCAGCTCAAAAAGAAGCCTATTGAGTTTTAAAGACATTCGAATTAATGGTCTTCATGTTGAAACAATGGACGAAGGAAACCGAGAGTTCCTCCAAATAATTGAAATCGTCCAAGGCCAAAATAAAGTCCTAGAGACTATACCTGCTATAGCTACCGGCTTATATTGCACTAAGGTCAATATGATTGAGGCCAATTCCACCGTAAACCAAGAGTTTACGGATAGGTTCAACCTATGGCACGACCGGCTGGGACATCCCGGGTCGAATATGATGCGAAAATTGATAGCCAATACTTATGGGCACGCCTTGAAAGAAAGGAGAGTAATCCCAAAGAATCTTACTTGTGCCTCATGTTCACAAGGGAAACTCATTGTAAGGCCATCACCAGTGAAAGTGACTAAGGAAACAATAAATTTCCTGGAAAGAATTCAAGGAGACATATGCGGACCAATACACCCACCTTGTGGGACATTCCGATATTTTATGGTCCTCATTGACGCATCTACAAGATGGTCACATGTATGCTTATTGTCATCACGGAATATGGCATTTGCAAGACTCCTTGCTCAGATAATACGCCTAAAGGCTCACTTTCCAGACTTTCCTTTAAAGACCATACGAATGGATAATGCTGGTGAATTCACTTCCCAAGCGTTTAATGACTATTGTATGTCCATGGGGGTAAGTGTTGAATACTCCGTGGCACATGTACATACACAAAACGGCTTGGCCGAGTCATTTATAAAACGCATACAGTTGATTGCTAGACCATTACTCATGAGGTCAAAGCTTCCTGTATCCGCTTGGGGACATGCTGTCTTACACGCTGCCGAACTAATTCGCATCAGGCCATCTAGTGACCATAAATATTCCCCATCCCAATTATTATCGGGACAAGAGCCAGACATTTCCCATCTTAAGATATTCGGTTGCTCAGTTTATGTGCCGATTGCACCACCACAGAGGACTAAGATGGGACCTCAAAGGAGGATGGGGATATATGTTGGATATGATTCACCCACGATCATAAAGTACCTTGAGCCGACCACCGGAGATTTATTTAAGGCCAGGTACGCGGATTGTCATTTTGACGAATCCGTTTTTCCAACATTAGGTGATGGAAACCGGCTGGTAAAAGAAATTGCATGGAATCAAACATCCTTAAAATGGCAAGATCCCCGGACTCGTGAAAGTGATTTAGAGGTCCAAAAGATAATACATTTGCAAAAGCTAGCTATACAATTGCCAGATTCCTTTGCAGACCCAAAGAGGGTAACGAAATCATATATACCAGCCGTGAATGCACCAATTCGTATTGATGTCCAAGAAGGACCGAGTCAAGTGGCTACTGAGTCTAAACCACGATTGAAACGTGGAAGACCAATTGGTTCCAAAGATAAGACTCCTCGGAAATTAAAGAAAGGTGCTGAAATTCAGACCGAGGAGATAGTGGACGTTCCAGACATAAATGAACCTAAGGTGCCGGAAAATGTTGCTTGGGACGCCAAGCTTCATGGGCCTGAAGTTCCTGATAACAAAGAGATCGCGATCAATTATGTCTCGTCTGGAATCCAATGGAACAGAAAGAATGTCGACATTGATGAAATATTTGCATGCAATGTAGCACTTGAGCTCATGAATGAGGATCTAGAACCCACGTCCATTTTAGAGTGCACTCGTCGATTAGACTGGAATAAATGGAAAGAAGCTATAAACGTGGAGTTAAACTCTTTAAGGAAGAGAGAGGTTTTTGGTCCCATAATTCGGACACCTCGTGATGTTATACCAGTTGGACATAAATGGGTCTTTGTGAGGAAGAGAAACGAACAAGGTGAAATCGTTAGACACAAAGCACGGCTTGTGGCACAAGGATTCTCACAAAGGCCAGGAATCGATTATGAGGAGACATACTCCCCTGTGGTGGATGCAACGACTTTTAGATTCCTGATAAGTCTGGCCATAAGAGAGAAATTGGATTTGCGGTTAATGGATGTTGTAACCGCATACTTATATGGTCCACTGGATAACGAAATTTATATGAAAGTCCCAGAGGGAATAGAGCTGAAAGATAAAAGAAGTTCTCGAGACCAGCATTGTATTAAGCTGAATAAATCGCTCTATGGATTAAAACAATCAGGTCGCATGTGGTATAATAGACTAAGCGAGTACTTAGTGAAAGAGGGCTATAAAAACGATCCCATAAGTCCATGCATATTTATAAAGAAATTTGACAAGGGATTCGTAATCATCGCGGTGTATGTAGACGACCTGAACATCCTAGGAACCTCTGAGGAAATATCCCAAACGGTTGAATACCTAAAGAAGGAATTCGAAATGAAAGACTTAGGAAAGACTAAGTTCTGTTTGGGAATACAACTTGAGTACGTCAATAATGGAATCCTTGTGCATCAAATGGCATATACAGAAAAGGTACTCAAGCGTTTTAATATGGACCAGGCTCACCCACTGAGTAGCCCAATGATGGTGAGAAGCCTTAGTCTGGACAGTGATCCATTCGGTCCAAAGAAGAAGGATGAAGAAATCCTTGGTCCCGAAGTGCCATATCTCAGTGCCATAGGAGCGTTAATGTACTTGGCTAGTCACACTAGGCCGGACATTTGCTTTGCCGTGAACCTCCTTTCAAGATTCAGTTCTTGTCCGACCCAAAGGCACTGGAATGGGATCAAACACATACTTCGTTACCTGAAAGGGACGAAAGATATGGGTCTGTTTTACACTAACCTTAACAATGAAGGTTTAGTTGGTTTTGCTGATGCAGGTTACCTTTCGGATCCGCACAACGGTCGATCCCAGACGGGATATGTCTTCACTCACGATGGAACAGCCATTTCATGGAGGTCCATGAAGCAGACACTCACGGCTACATCGTCCAATCACGCGGAAATATTGGCGATCCATGAGGCCAGCCGAGAATGTGTTTGGTTGAGGTCAATGACTCAACACATTAGACGAGATTGTGGGATGATAGAAGGGAAAGAAGAACCGACCAGCATGTACGAGGACAATGCCGCATGCATAGCTCAGTTGAAGGATGGATACATCAAAGGATATCGGACGAAGCACATCTTACCAAAGTTCTTTTTCACTCACGACCTACAGAAGACCGGTGAACTCAAAGTGCTCCAAGTCCGTTCCAGCGACAACTCTGCCGACCTATTCACTAAGTTGCTTCCAACCTCCACATTAAAGAAGCTAATGCATCAGATCGGCATGCGCCGATTAAAGGACTTAGAGTGATGATCACTTCAGGGGGAGTAATACGTGATGTACTCTTTTTCCTCGCTAAGGTTTTGTCCCACTGGGTTTTCCTTAGAAAGGTTTTAATGAGGCAGCATCCCCAAGTGTATTACTATGATCCCATCATCACAACCGGTTATGTCAATCAAGGGGAAGTGTTATAATCCATTGAGGTTGGATCTCCATAACCGGCCCAGCCCATTAGACCATAGGCGGTCAGGACTGCTAAGTCCAATATGATTAGTAGATGTTTTCCTTTTTCTTGTAGAAGTAGTAAAAGGACTATTTCCTTTTCTATCTTTTTATGTAATCACTATATAAAGAGACATTTGGTCCTCATAATAATACATACAGAATTCATTCGATTTACAACAATGATTACAATCATAGATATTTTTGTTACGAAATCAAATCTAAACAATTAATGGGACTAACGATTTTAATCCAAAGGTATATTCTCATGTATTTTAGGCTGTTTGAAATATTATCTATACTAAAATTACGGCAAGTATTCCATCATAATATAACCTACTCGCTGTTTTTGGAATATTCGATCGTCAAAATCTTAAATTACTTAACCTCCAAGATTTATGATCATAACATACAGCTAAACCTATTTATATTATTGTATAAATATTGCAACCAATGACTCTTCATATCATCATATTCTCAAAGGTTTATCATCTACAAAATAGGGTTATATTAGAGTAATGGCATCTAAAGTATTGTCGTACTTGGCTGATTTGAAACCGTTCAAATCAAGCTGGCAAGTGGAGGTCAAAATTTTGCACTCTTGGAAACAATACATCCCCCAAGCCGGAGAGTCAATCGAGCTGATATTAGCAGATGAAAAAGTAAGTTAATACTTAGTATTGTATTTTAACATTCACTTTTTAAAATAAGAAAGTTTTGAATATATATCTAATAGATTTTTACATAATATTTTATTGTTAGGGTGACAAAATTCATGCTTCATGCAAAAATGCCTTCATTGTGAAGCTTATTATATCATGTTGGATCATGGAAAGTTATTGAGAATTTCTCATTAGCTCCCACATCTGGCAAATACACGACTACAAGTCATGTATACAAAAGTAGTTTCACGTCGTCCACATCTGTCACACGGTCTTCGAAGAAAACATATGATCTGTTTTTATCTTTGACCAGTTTTGATCAGATTTTATAGCCTACTCTCAATCGTCATTTCTTGATTGGTAACTTATATGTCTATCTTATACTATTTAAAGTAGCTGATTCTTTATTAGCTGATGAAATAATATTTAAATTGCAGATGTTATTGTGTCGACATTGGTGAAATTCAAACTGTTCAAGTTGCTGGCAAAGACAAGAAAAAAATAGAGTTCCAATTGCGAGATTCTCAGTAAGTTTGTGAAAAAAATTTTGATGATAGAGAGTTTCTTGGGAATATATTAAAACAGAGGTAACATTTTGTATTCATGGTTTAGGATGAGCGCTTGGCATGTTGTTTATGGAATAGATTTGCTGAACAAATATGCTCTGCTTGTGATGGTGGTGATGGTGAGATGGTTGTTTACTTACTAAGGTTTGCGAAAGTCAACTTCTACAAAGGTATAACTTTTATTCGACTTATCTCTAGAATAAGAGTAGTGTAAAACATGTATCCTCATATTTGCAGGAGAACTTCAGATCACGAATGCATTTGAATCCTCCAGATTACTGATTAATGCGAAATTACCTGAAGTTGATAACTGCAAAGTGTTGAAGCTCACCAAGAACATGCGACTTCTTTCTAACAATCTGTCTGCAAAGGAGGCAAAGGATCTTGAAGAATTCTCTAACTAGATATTGGCTGTTGGAGATGGTAAGATTGTTGAACCAAATGATGGTGAGGTTTTAATATATATTCCAGAAGAGTTTCTTATTACTGACTCCAACGAGCCAATTGAAGCTATCAGCAAAGAAGTATATGGAAATACAACTTCCTTACAAGAGGAGAAGGATCCAAAGTTTTTCCAGGAAAGGGCTATTCTATGTCCTACGAATGAACATTGTTATTGCAGGTTATCTATCGTCTCGAATTTAAACAGAAAATATAAGGGTATAGTTAATTGAGATACCTCAAAGTGAAGAGTGTGCTATGATTCTCACCCGCCGAGAAAGATGAATCGATTTTCCTAAGATCTGATAACATCGGAGCTTTGAACATTTTCTTGTGAGCCAACGACGGAGCTTCTGAAGGTGTTTTCTCCTCTCTTTTTTTAATCCAAACGAATGTATGGCTTTCCTTCGTCTACTTCCCCTTTCCCTTTCTCTGTTTTTTTTTAATTTTTTTTTTTTTGGATAACAAAGAAGATGTTTTGATTGTTCAATGTCTTGTCTAATTTTTTTTTTCATCATCGAATTCCATTATTTTTAACAAAACTTTCTAGGGTATATTTAATATTATATAATATAGGAACTCAAAAAAAAAATTTAATATGTACAAATAAATAAATAATGCCCTATAAAAAATTATACTACTGTTATATATAAGTTTTAGGTTTTTTTTTGCCGCTTTATGTTTCTACCGATCCGAGTGTTATGTTAAACACATATTTTTTTTTGGGCAATTCTCATATTTACCACACATTTATGTTTTTAGGCCAAAAATGACACGGACGCTTAAAATGTTCCACATCTACCATTTTTGATATGTCAATTTCCAATTTTGTCCTTCCTTCCTAAAAAATAAAAAACTACAAAATTAGCACTTTCTCTCTCGTTGGGATGAAAAAGAATCGACGCCGTCGTCGGAACCCATAACAATATTCTTCAGGCAGAACTCATATTCAAATTCTCTCTGTTAGGAACGATTTCATCTTGATCTCCGACGGAGGATTTGGGTACATCGCAGAAGCAATCACCGGATCGGATCAGATTCAAATGTCGTCGTCAGAACCGTCGTCGTCTTATCATCTAAATCCACCGGCGACGACGTCGTCTCCGAAGATCGCCATAATTCTCTTCCTCCCTTCCTGCCTTCCTCTCATGCCTTTTGGATCCGCTGTCATCATTATCGGGCGGGGTATATGTAATCGGTGGATGCGACAGCCACATATACACATGGAATGTGACTCTCGTCAACTGTAGATCTCACACAGGTCGCTCGCTCCAGAGAACAGAAAACAAAGAAGATGAATGGGTTTCATGGAAGAGAATATTTTTGGGAACACATTCCTAAATACTATGTAGAATCCTTCATAAGTTAGGAAGCTTTCATAAATATCCAGAAAAACCTTTGTAAACGATCATGTATATCTTCATCAGAGGTAATATAATTTGCAATCTGCAGAAGTAAGAAGGGATATCAACCAGAGCAACTCGCGGAAAGATAATTCATTTAAGACTAAACATGATAACACAACCGAAACTAGCAAATTTGTCCACTAAATAGTCGGTCAATATCAGAGTTATAACATGATTTCGTCTTATCAGTATTTCAATATTTTAAAATAGATACAAACGTATAAAGGTAAGGTAAATACGCTACCTTGTCTCGAATTTGTTATGGCACGAAAAGTTTGTCTCTTGTTAACATAGAGACTAAGAAATTAGGAATTTAGGAAGGTTTTCAACACATTTAGGAAGGTCTTCATGAATCGTTAATTATAGTCAGTTAGTGTTAACAGTGAAATCATATATTTTTCGATGATTGCAGGTAGCAAAATGTCGAGCATGACCAATTCACTTGACACTTGGTATAACATGAAGCTTCAATAAGCTCTGACTGTATAATCACTTCATGACTATACAATTCATGATATATAAATTTGTAATTTGCTTACTACATAAATTCTATAGTGTCAAAATTACTATGTTTTACGAATAATTTCCATTACGTTTTATGAAAAACTTTGCAAGTGGACATGTGTAACCAATAAATCATTGTACCATTTGGTAAATCTGTAAAATTATTTTGCATGTATAAACTTGTTTTTAGGAAACAATTCTACATTTTTACGAATGCCTTCCTAAAACAAAATCTGTTAAAATTGAAAACAAAAATTATGCATACAGTTAGAATCGAACATGAGGCTCGAAGAACTCACAGCTTCGCAAGTGATTTGTGTAACCAATAGACCAAGGTATCATTCGGTCAATTTGAGAAATTATTTGTTTATATAACGTGGGTATGATTTTTGTAGAAAATAATCATACATGTTTAGGAAAACATTCCTAAATCATTTAAAATTATCTGTAAAAGATAAAATACAATCTATGATACAATTATGGAATCAAACTAGAGACTTAAAGATCTCATAGCTTAAGAAGTTAGAGATGTGCAGCCAATATGCCAAAGTTACCATTCTACAATTGTAGGAAAATATTTCCTTATGTAAAGTGTACTTGACTATAACAGGTTTTCCAAGAGTATCAATATGATCAATACCTATTCCATAGATTTTATTGGTAAAAGTTTAGAAAGATTCTTTTCTGAAATAACTTTTTCATAATTTTTTTTTGCAGTCTACTACAAACACTTCGAATCAAATTCCTTATTTCAACTGGTCATCACCATTCACCAGATCAAAATGATAAAGTAAACTTGTTGGGTTACCTCAGTTTTTTTTTTAAATCTTCCTAAATAATTAAGGAAGGTCTTCCTACAATTTTAGAAAGACTTCATAAATATTTGATCAACTAAGAAAGTCTTCTTAAATAATCCTTCTATGCAGCTGCATGATCGTTTATGTCTTCTTAAATAATCATTCTATGCAGATGCATGATCGTTTATGACTCCCAAAAAATCGTCTTTGATGGTACCCACACAAACCTGCAATTTCAAAGATAACCACAATATGTTGCATTGTCAATAGAGTAATGGAGATGATGCTTACAATCTCAGTGGCATCGACTCTTGTTCCAATGATACTTAGAGAGGCTTTCCTAACACGTATAAAATACAAATTTTTGTGTACCATTTAAACAACAACTCAAATTTAGGAAGCCGTTATACGCATTTAGGAAGGTCTTCCTAACACGTTTAAACAACAATTCAAATTTAGGAAGCCGTTATACACATTTAAGAAGACTTTCCTAACACATATAAATGCAAACTTTTGTATACCATTTAAACAACAACTCAAATTTAAGAAGTCGTTATACACTTTTGTGTACCATTTAAACAACTCAAATTTAAAAAAAGTCGTTATACACGTTTAGGAAGGCTTTCTAACACGTATAAATGCAAACTTACCATTTAAACAACTCAAATTTAGGAAGTTGTTATACATATTTAGGAAGGTTTTACTAACACGTATAAAATGCAAACTTTTGTGTACCATTTAAACAACTCAAATTTAGAAAGCTGTTATCCACATATAGGAAGGCTTTCATAACACAGACATACTCAAACATTCAATCACTTACATAGACTTATTAGCATTCTTCCATACCCAACCAAAAACCTAACCAAAATGTACTAAAGACAAAATATTTCAATTTATCAACTACAAATCAAGAAATAAATAGAGATTCAGGAAAGGATTCCTAAACGATAAGAATAAATTTTCAGAAAGGCTTCATGAATCATTAAAAACAGTTTACTTTTTAAGTTTAAACCAATTATTGTTCGTTATTTAAGCATATGATCTCCTAAACAAGTAAATTTCAAGAATGATTAACAAGAAAAAAAAGTTTAACGTAATTTTTAAAATTCAGGAAGACCTTCATTAAATATTAAAAATCATTGCTGAAAATTAAGTTACATAGAATCTGATAATGCCTTAAAACACATTTTCTGTGAGTGTAAGAAGCACCATGTTCCCCATCCCTAGGATTCACATCAAAGCTATGTGTGTGGCAGTAGAAATATTAAAAAAATTTTTCTTTGATAATAAAATATATTTTACCGATTTAGGAAGCTTTTAAAAAAGATTCAGAAATGATTCATAATCGTTTAGGAAAGTCTTCCGAAAACGTTAAAAAAACACAAACCATGTAAATAGTTATACATTCGGCTATCATAGTTTTAAAATATTGTATATTTGTGGATAATTGGTCTTCTTAGTTATTCAGCTTCTTCAATTTTGTAACAGATTTTGTAATGTGTTTTGTAGGTGCACAATATAGAGGATTCATTCGCTTCTAAGATTGCACTTCACCATTTGTCGTACAAAATTGGAGATGAGCACAACTAAATTTTTAATCAACAATTGTAGGGGGGGGGGGTAAATATTTATATAAACTATAGTTGTCTAGTTTCAGGAACGCCTTCCTAAATATGTATGAGTGTTTCCTAAAATTTTACATGTATTAAAATTCTGATATTTTCGATTAGCACATCACAAAATAAAATAGAACATCATCCCATATGTAGTTCAAATAGACTAATAACTACAATAAAACCTCCAAATTAAGAGAATAATCATATTTAGAATGTCAGAATAAAGAGTCAGGAAAGCATTTCTAAAACATAACAAAATCGTCCTGAATTTAGGAAGTTGTCCTACACATTTAGGAAGAATTAGGAAGACATTCCTAAAACATGTATATCCATAGACAAAGCTAATGTGACCCTAACACCTCCTGAGAAACTGTTCTTAATCTTCTTAGCAACGACTTTGGCATTCTTTAGTTGCTTCTTTTCCGATTCTCTGAATAATATCACTCGTCTCAAGAGAGAGATCCCATGTTCTTTCCACTCCATGAGGTCCTTTCAAACTCTCCAAGATGAGCATAATGTGTCTGAAACCTGTTGTTTTGATCACTCAAGCAGATTTCTAAGCTCAACCCACTATCACTGTTACTTAACTCTCACTAACCCATCAGCTTGACAAGAACATGATCCTAATGTTCAGGAAGGATCCGTAGTGGTTTAGGAAGGCTGTCCGAATTCATTAAGAAACATTGCAAAACTTGATATTTGTTTATGTTTCTTATAAACACAGTTTAGGAAGGACGTATAAACCTGCAATTAAACTTGCAACTCACGATTAAACATATAATTATATCTTTGCTATGGAGCTAACAATTAGATGTAAGCATTAACATTTACTGTAATAAACTCAAAAGATCCCCCATTAGGCACAAGATTAGAGATAAACTACTCTAAAACTTTTGATGCCATCATCAATTTTACAGAGTAACCCGTTTCTTTCTGTCTCCCTTTAAAATATTTTATCAGCCAACAAAGAAAATTAGCAAAAACCAGTCTGTATAATCAACACACAATAAATCATGTCAAGAGAATTCGAAAAATTAATTGAAGATAAGAAGAGATATCAGATCCTATACATCTCTCGATTTTCATCACCCAATTCTCATATTTAGCATAAAATTCCAGCGAGTGAGACGGTGGCTGCGACGAAGGAGAAGGAGGTGGATTTTGCTTGTCGGAGTCTCCAGACCCTAAATTAGCTTCCGATTTCGCCTGGATTAGCTTCGATTTCTTCATGCCGAGCATGAGTACACGAAGCTTGGTAGCGGATTTCAAATTCGACGCCGATAACTGTGCCGCTGGAGCTTTAACGGAACATGTTTGCTCTGTCCCGGTGCACGGTGGTTCAAATTCCTCCACAATTTGTCCCTTGAAGTAAACATCGTCGGAAGGAGAGAAATCAAGGTCTGGATCTACTCGATCTTCTCCGCCGGAACACGGCGAGAGCGTGAATTTAAACTCACAACCACTGTCCGTACAATCGGAATCTCCCTCTCCTCTTCTTCCCCGCCGTCATCTTCGGGAGGAAGAAGAGTGTGTCGGAGTGCTTTGGAGAAATAAGTTTTTATTTTCTTAATTAAACAAGGACAAAAGTGTCAATCTATTAATGAAAAGTGTTAGGATGGAAGATTTTTAGCTTGTGTGGTATTCGTGGAATAGAAACTAGTTTAAATGGTATTTGAAGGATTTTCTCTTTTTTTTTCGTATACACGATTTATAGAATCTTGCTTGATTTTTTGTATACTAAATTGATATTCCACCATTTATAAAACTATAAAAGACAACATTTAAAATTTCATATCATATTCTATCATTTTTATAAAGTTTAAAGATTTTTACAAAAATATTTTGCCTGCGCAGACGCACGGATCGAGAATCTAGTTGTTACTGAATTTTTTTTTTTTGACAGATTTGTCACTGAATTGAGGCACAAATTTATCAAAATTACAAATTATTATGTCTATGAAATTAGGGTATGATACTGTACTTGATCCCATATATATTTCGAGCATCGCCTGACTGAAACATGCTATAGTCAGAAACTTCTTATTCATAATGTCATCGTTTGGTTAGGGTTTCAACTTTTAAGTGTATAATCGTTTGGTTTGGTTAGTATTTTAAATTTGAAGAATTAAGAGTGCAAGTACACAATTATCCCTTTGGTATTTCTGTTCTCCAAAAAAAATAATATATATGCATTCCCTCTTGTTGATCCTTTAGCCCGTCACTCCGTTAGCGCCCCAGAAATATTCGAAATGTCGGCTATGTATGTGAGGATAAAGTATATTTCATTAAATTAGTGGATTATAATAGAGTTTTCTTTTTCCCCAATTAAAAGGTTAAAGTAGAATTCATATGTACATTAAATATTTTCTAATCATCTTAACGGAAATTTGAGGCTTTTTTTTTTCTGACTTCAAAAGAATACCATTTTGTCATCGAGTGCAACGTGCCTTCTTATAAAATTCATGTCTTTGTACCAAATATCGTTTCCCCAAAGAGACACCTGCATGTGAATTTCTTCAATCTATTTTTTTTCTACCATTTGCAATATATTTTATTTGTTAATTAAAAATTTTGGTTGTGCCGGAAAGTATAGATGCAGTTAATTTTAGAGGATTTTTTTTTACAGAATAAGAATTTACTACTAATAATAATCAGATGTTTGATTATTGTATTTAAGTTTTTTTAACAAAAAAAATAATAATCAGATGTTAAAAAAAAAAATACTACCAGGATAAACGGCGGAAGTAGAACCAGATTGGCAAAACTATTTGAAATCTTTTTTAAAACGATAATGTCTTGTACTATTATTGTAAAATGTGTGTGTTTTTTTTTAATATTATAATTTATCACCAGAAACATAATAGCTTGTAATACACATTTACTGAATCACATTAGTATGTAGAATTTTTTTTAAAAAAATAGGAATCATATATAATTAGAGAGTTCTCTCTCTATTTAGATTCTATTTTTGTCTTCCACTCGTTATTCACAAAATAAGAATTTGAAATATTAACACTCGCACTTTATTCAGTTTCATTTACAGAAACAGACACTTTTTGATTATAGAGCACTTTTGTGACTTTTTCACACTTGAATAACCGAAACTGCTCTTCTATCTTTCTTATCAAAACAATGCTTCGGTTAATTTTTGACGTAAGGGGAAAGACGATTTATCCTCGTCGGCGTTGGTCCACACCGCCGCACGTCTGGATCTGCGATGTTGGGTATTCACTTCGGCGATGGTAGATCTAATTGCCAAGATTTCAAAAACGATGAATTGCAAGATGATTTCGATATGGGTTTGCGGATGTTAGATCGTCGATCTCACCGCTGCGTTTTTTCCGGTATGTCGCCATCATCGGTTTCTTAATGGTGGGGGAGGGTGGAGGAGAATAGTATTTTGTCCTTACAAACGCTTTCCATGGATAGAGGATCGTGGATAGCACCCGCAATCATGAGGAATTAATTTGTCATGGACGTAGATGGATACGATGCGCCTTTTGCACAGGACGAGACATGGATGGTATTAGGTGGATAACCTAGTATTCTTGCCTTTTTCAAAATGCAACTCTCGACTTGACCGTGGATATGTTACGTATGGATCGGCTGGGGTGGTTAACAAACAGTCGATTCTGCGGAGGTTAGATTGTCGAGCTCACCGCTGCGTTTTTTCCCGGCCTGCCGCCATCATCGGTTTTTTAATGGTGGGGCGAGTGAAGGGGAAAAGTATTTTGCCTTTCCAGTCGCTTTCCATGGATAGGGGGTCGTGGATAGGCACATGCAAACATGAAAAATTAATTTGTCGTGGTCGTGGATGGCTATGATGCGCGGACGAGATGTGGATGGTATCAGGTGAATAAGCTAGTATTCTTGCCTTCTTCAAATGCAACTCTCGGCTTGCCCGTGGATATGTTACGTATGGATAGGCGGGGTGGATAACAGACAGTAGATTCTACGGATGTACACTTTCCTAGTTTTTAGGCGCGATTATTAATTCACTATAATCGAGAGGAGTTTTTACTCTCCCCCAACCACACGATTAGTACCGTAATTAATGCTTATTACATCCAACAGTTGGAGTCATGACACACACATAGGTGTTAAAAAGTTGAATCTCAACTACTGTTTCCACTTTTATCTCTATTCCTCCATTGTTAGATAACCTAATCTCAGTCTGATTAGAGTGCAGAAAAGCAGGGAGAAAATGGACGACCACTGCTTTGTGATATGTGGAGAATGGATTTGTTCAGAGGAAATTAGATGGGACTTTATTAAAGATAAGAGCCGGATGTCCAGGGTTGTGGAAATGCGTGAGGGGTTGAATGTCGTTTTGAAAGAGTTCTTTAGGGGGGGGGGGGAGGTTTGCAGGAGTTACAGCCTCTCTTAGCTACTGGCCACCAAACTCAACCGAATTGGCAATTGGTGAATGGAATATCTTGCCGTAGAAAAGTTCAGATGATCGGTGACTTCGTTTAAAGGGACGCATGACAAAGGTGTATATAGTTGTACAAAATGCCAGAGAATCGCGATAACTGTAGCTTTTCCGATCAAAATCCATGAGTTCGCGAGTGATTTTATAATGTATAGACATGGACAAGTGTCCGTGGATGGTGCGTAATGGATAAATCTGTGTTGGGAAGGTGGCCTGGGAAAATTACTTGTGTGAGAATAGCGGGGGAAACTAAGAATGTATGGATGGAAAGTCGTGGACATTAAGCGCTACTAGGTGTGATTAGAAACACAGTTTTCTCTGTTGGAGACTTGGAGTATCTTTTTACACATGTCTATGTACTTATGTGTTTATGTGTTTTGTGTCCATCAAATTGTGTCCATGAGATTGTCTTTATATGTTGTGTCTTTGTGTTTATGTCTACCAACTCCTATCCACGATGTATATGTGCATATAAATATTGGTAATTGTAAGATTATTATGCTTCAGATCATATCTATTAATTTATATCCATGAGATTATGTTCATGTCATTACAAGGTTAGCCAACGAAACATATTTGGATACTTAACTTTTATAATATGATACAACGATCGAATAGAAACAAGTCTTCATTTGCGGCGTCAAAATCGTTTGGTCCAACACGTCCGGTTCACATATTTATGAGTGGCTTTCAACACTGCATCTGCAGCCTAATCCCCGATGAAACAAAGTTTTAATATACTTAAAACACAAAATATTTAATCCCTATTCAAACTTTGCCTTAACTCTCATACAAACTCATCAAACTCATGAAACTGCATCCATCTCTCGTGTGTCCATGATAAATTATCCATGAGATGCAGTTTCATGGATACGATTCGTGTGCAATTGATTGTGTCAACGAGATTGTGTTTATACTCGGATACATGAGAATGTATCCAATAATTCGTGTACATGGAAATTCAATCCATTCAGATATACATCACATTTGTTTTGTCAATAATTGCATTTCTTGTGGCATATATGATTCAATATGTCCATGCGATTTGTTCATTACAATTTTTCTATCCATATGGACTACAAAATGATCAAATATTTGAAAAGTCTAAAAGTTTTTGTGATTTCTTATCTTTACCTTTGATATGTAAATTTTGTTGGGTTTTTTGGGATTTTGAAATCTCTAGAGACTTGTTCATGATCTCAAGGTTATTGGCAACTAGAAACTTTAGTAAATTTGATTGTGTGATATGAAATTTATAACAAGTACATTTCTCCTTATAAAATTTAAATGTAATCAGAGAAAAATTGCTCACAAGCTACTAAACATTACAGGAGAAGTCTCTCCAAAACATAAACTTAAAAAAACTCAACACATCACACATATGTATATTGTATCCATAAGAGTGTGTCCATCTGTACCGTCCATTAGGTTATGTACTTACGTAAAACGTGTATAAACTTGTCGTTCAGAATTGGTCATCCACGAAGTTTTGATAGAGTGGATCAATATGGTCAATACACTATTCCAAAATTCTGTTTTCATTCGAACTATCCATGTACACTCATCCATACAGACAACCCATTATCATAGACTATTTCATCGTCTTCTCCGCCAAAATCCAGAAACTTTTTTGGCGATGGATCGGAACCACCATCCTTGTAACACAATAATCAGTGTCCAATATACACATAATCGAAACAAAACCCTAACCCAAACAGTGAATGAGTCACATCCAAATCAAAACCTCGTCACCCACGGTGGTTTTGATGCCAGGCGACGGCGATCTGTAATTATTCACTGCAAAGATGTGAGTTTGCAATGAGAGAATATTCACTGCAAAGATGTGGGTTTGCAATGGGAGAAATCATCATTAATTCAATTAGAAACCTTTGCCCTTCATGAGGCGGCGAGCTGCATTGGATCCGGTGGTGGCGCTTCTTTAGGCACAAACGCTGTACAAATTTCAGTACAAAAATGAAGGTAAATAATAAAAAGGGTAGTTTGGAATTTTCTCTTGCAACATCAATCTAAAAGTACCTAATAAGTAAAAAGTGCCTAAAATGTAAACGTAAGTGGGCAAACTGTCCTTACGTGTAAATATCTCTAAGAATTTACAATGATATGCAAATCCTATTAGGCTTAAGTGTAAAAAATTAATCGTTCGTAAAAGAAAAAAAAATCGTCTCACTGTTATAATCCATTGAGGTTGGATCTCCATAACCGGCCCAGCCCATTAGACCATAGGCGGTCATGACTCCTAAGTCTAATAGGATTAGTAGATGTTTTCCTTTTTCTTGTAGAAGTAGTAAAATGACTATTTCCTTTTCTATCCTTTTATGTAATCACTATATAAAGAGACCTTTGGTCCTCATAATAATACACACAGAATTCATTCGATTTACAACACGTTATCAGCACGAACTTACTCTGATAAACCCTAACAGCCGCCGAGCATAAAACCCAAGGTTCGCCGCCGTCCGCCGCCGTTCGCCGCCGTCCGCCGCCGATCAGCCGCCGCCGTTTTCCGAGGTCTTTAGCTCCCTGTTCTTTTCCATTCAACCCAAAAGAAGGATCAAAGGTAGAAACAAAATCTCTAAAACCCTAGAACATAAAAATCGAATTCTGACCTAATATTATCAAACCCTAAAAATCGATTCTTCCATGTTCTACTTGTTTGATCTTTTGAGAGCTTGAAATCGAATTGAACCTAAGCTAAACTAGAACCCTAAAATCGGATTGCTTGAAATAGATTGATTGCTTGCACATGTTAAAATCGAATCTGGACCTAAGCCTATAAGAACCCTAAAATCAAATTTGGTTGTTTGATCTATTGCTTGGCCAAATCATAATTGAACTTGGAATTGCATGATAAAATCGGACCATTAAAATTTTGTTGGCCAAACCGAAAATCATAGATATTGCTTGCTAGGATTGAATTTGGAAAATTTCTTTTTGTTTGACCACATAGAAATCACATGCTATTTTAGAATTTGGAAAATTGCTTGTTTGATTAAAATCGCAAATTAGAAATTGCATTATTTGTTTTGGAAAGTTTCCTTATTTGAAATTTGGACAATTGCCTTATTTTGAATTTGGAAAATTTCCTTTTTGCTTTTATCACCTAGAATTGTATGTTAGGATTAAAATTGGAAACTTGCTTGAATTAAAATCGCATGATAAATGCATAAATTAAAATCGGTTGAAAGAAACCCTAAAATCCTAAGAGAAAAACCGATGCTTGATTTCATATGGCGAAAGTCAACAATTTGGACTTCGCAGCCCTTAATCTCTCAGGAGATAATTACTTGCAATGGGCTTTAGATGCAAAGATCATGCTGAAATCAAAAGGGCTCGGTGAATGCATTAATGATGCAAATAATGAATCCGAGACGAATAGGTATAAGGCGATTTTAATCATACGCCACCATCTCGTTGAGAGTCTCAAAGATCAATACTTGACGCTTGAGGATCCTCTTGATCTCTGGAAGGAGTTAAAGGCAAGATATGATCATCAGAAGATGGTTATACTGCCTAAGGCCAAATATTATTGTCTTAACTTAAGGCTCCTGGACTTTAAGTCCGTGGATGAATACAACTCGGCCCTATTTAAGATAGTTTCAAAATTGAAGCTATGTGGCGAGATTGTGACAGAGAAGGATATGCTTGAAAAGACCTTCTCGACCTTCCACTCAAGCAACGTGTTGCTACAGCAACAATATCGTGAGAAAGGCTTCACGACCTATGCAAGTTTGATCTCTTGTTTGTTTCTTGCGGAGCAGAACAATGAATTGCTGATGAGAAACAGCGAGATGAGACCTCCTGGATCAACCCCACTTCCTGAAGCCCACGTGGCCGAGGACACTAAGATGGAAACCGAGGCAAACCATGTCCAGAGATACCAAAGAGATAATGGCCGTGGACGTGGAAAGAGACAAGGGCGTGGTCGCTACCACCCATATGGTCGAGGTAATGGTCGCGGATCTGATTCTAACCGTGGTCGAGGCCGTGGCTGAGGGCGTGGCTACGGGAACCAAACCGGACACCAGTCCGACCCGACTAAGTCTGTTTGCCATCGATGTGGGATGGACAATCATTGGGCCATGACATGTAGGACTCCCAAACACCTTGTGGAACTTTATCAAGGGATTGTTAAAGGGAAGAATCTAGAAGCCCACATGATCCAGCATGATAAGGAAGGCGACTTCGATCATGAACGAGATGACCTTATTGATGATATCCTGGAGACATCAGATTGTTTAAAATAGGCATTAAAATTGTATTGCATTCATGTTTTGTTTTCATTTGGATTTATGTCTTTGGTTTTGTTTGGATTTGCTTAATTAATAATTAATGGTTTTTAAGAAATAATTCTTGTGTTTAAATGAAAGGCAACATGGATGAATTCATGGTGGATAGTGGGTCAAGCCACACGATTTTAAAGGACAAGAGATATTTCATAAATCTTACATTTAAAAAGGCCAATGTAAATACTATAGCAGGCATGGCCAGCCTAATAGAAAGCTACGGCCATGCCAATGTCCTATTGCCTAAGGGGACGCATCTAGAGATTGCGGATGCATTGTTTCCCCCCAGCTCAAAAAGAAGCCTATTGAGTTTTAAAGACATTCGAATTAATGGTCTTCATGTTGAAACAATGGACGAAGGAAACCGAGAGTTCCTCCAAATAATTGAAATCGTCCAAGGCCAAAATAAAGTCCTAGAGACTATACCTGCTATAGCTACCGGCTTATATTGCACTAAGGTCAATATGATTGAGGCCAATTCCACCGTAAACCAAGAGTTTACGGATAGGTTCAACCTATGGCACGACCGGCTGGGACATCCCGGGTCGAATATGATGCGAAAATTGATAGCCAATACTTATGGGCACGCCTTGAAAGAAAGGAGAGTAATCCCAAAGAATCTTACTTGTGCCTCATGTTCACAAGGGAAACTCATTGTAAGGCCATCACCAGTGAAAGTGACTAAGGAAACAATAAATTTCCTGGAAAGAATTCAAGGAGACATATGCGGACCAATACACCCACCTTGTGGGACATTCCGATATTTTATGGTCCTCATTGACGCATCTACAAGATGGTCACATGTATGCTTATTGTCATCACGGAATATGGCATTTGCAAGACTCCTTGCTCAGATAATACGCCTAAGGGCTCACTTTCCAGACTTTCCTTTAAAGACCATACGAATGGATAATGCTGGTGAATTCACTTCCCAAGCGTTTAATGACTATTGTATGTCCATGGGGGTAAGTGTTGAATACTCCGTGGCACATGTACATACACAAAACGGCTTGGCCGAGTCATTTATAAAACGCATACAGTTGATTGCTAGACCATTACTCATGAGGTCAAAGCTTCCTGTATCCGCTTGGGGACATGCTGTCTTACACGCTGCCGAACTAATTCGCATCAGGCCATCTAGTGACCATAAATATTCCCCATCCCAATTATTATCGGGACAAGAGCCAGACATTTCCCATCTTAAGATATTCGGTTGCTCAGTTTATGTGCCGATTGCACCACCACAGAGGACTAAGATGGGACCTCAAAGGAGGATGGGGATATATGTTGGATATGATTCACCCACGATCATAAAGTACCTTGAGCCGACCACCGGAGATTTATTTAAGGCCAGGTACGCGGATTGTCATTTTGACGAATCCGTTTTTCCAACATTAGGTGATGGAAACCGGCTGGTAAAAGAAATTGCATGGAATCAAACATCCTTAAAATGGCAAGATCCCCGGACTCGTGAAAGTGATTTAGAGGTCCAAAAGATAATACATTTGCAAAAGCTAGCTATACAATTGCCAGATTCCTTTGCAGACCCAAAGAGGGTAACGAAATCATATATACCAGCCGTGAATGCACCAATTCGTATTGATGTCCAAGAAGGACCGAGTCAAGTGGCTACTGAGTCTAAACCACGATTGAAACGTGGAAGACCAATTGGTTCCAAAGATAAGACTCCTCGGAAATTAAAGAAAGGTGCTGAAATTCAGACCGAGGAGATAGTGGACGTTCCAGACATAAATGAACCTAAGGTGCCGGAAAATGTTGCTTGGGACGCCAAGCTTCATGGGCCTGAAGTTCCTGATAACAAAGAGATCGCGATCAATTATGTCTCGTCTGGAATCCAATGGAACAGAAAGAATGTCGACATTGATGAAATATTTGCATGCAATGTAGCACTTGAGCTCATGAATGAGGATCTAGAACCCACGTCCATTTTAGAGTGCACTCGTCGATTAGACTGGAATAAATGGAAAGAAGCTATAAACGTGGAGTTAAACTCTTTAAGGAAGAGAGAGGTTTTTGGTCCCATAATTCGGACACCTCGTGATGTTATACCAGTTGGACATAAATGGGTCTTTGTGAGGAAGAGAAACGAACAAGGTGAAATCGTTAGACACAAAGCACGGCTTGTGGCACAAGGATTCTCACAAAGGCCAGGAATCGATTATGAGGAGACATACTCCCCTGTGGTGGATGCAACGACTTTTAGATTCCTGATAAGTCTGGCCATAAGAGAGAAATTGGATTTGCGGTTAATGGATGTTGTAACCGCATACTTATATGGTCCACTGGATAACGAAATTTATATGAAAGTCCCAGAGGGAATAGAGCTGAAAGATAAAAGAAGTTCTCGAGACCAGCATTGTATTAAGCTGAATAAATCGCTCTATGGATTAAAACAATCAGGTCGCATGTGGTATAATAGACTAAGCGAGTACTTAGTGAAAGAGGGCTATAAAAACGATCCCATAAGTCCATGCATATTTATAAAGAAATTTGACAAGGGATTCGTAATCATCGCGGTGTATGTAGACGACCTGAACATCCTAGGAACCTCTGAGGAAATATCCCAAACGGTTGAATACCTAAAGAAGGAATTCGAAATGAAAGACTTAGGAAAGACTAAGTTCTGTTTGGGAATACAACTTGAGTACGTCAATAATGGAATCCTTGTGCATCAAATGGCATATACAGAAAAGGTACTCAAGCGTTTTAATATGGACCAGGCTCACCCACTGAGTAGCCCAATGATGGTGAGAAGCCTTAGTCTGGACAGTGATCCATTCGGTCCAAAGAAGAAGGATGAAGAAATCCTTGGTCCCGAAGTGCCATATCTCAGTGCCATAGGAGCGTTAATGTACTTGGCTAGTCACACTAGGCCGGACATTTGCTTTGCCGTGAACCTCCTTTCAAGATTCAGTTCTTGTCCGACCCAAAGGCACTGGAATGGGATCAAACACATACTTCGTTACCTGAAAGGGACGAAAGATATGGGTCTGTTTTACACTAACCTTAACAATGAAGGTTTAGTTGGTTTTGCTGATGCAGGTTACCTTTCGGATCCGCACAACGGTCGATCCCAGACGGGATATGTCTTCACTCACGATGGAACAGCCATTTCGTGGAGGTCCATGAAGCAGACACTCACGGCTACATCGTCCAATCACGCGGAAATATTGGCGATCCATGAGGCCAGCCGAGAATGTGTTTGGTTGAGGTCAATGACTCAACACATTAGACGAGATTGTGGGATGATAGAAGGGAAAGAAGAACCGACCAGCATGTACGAGGACAATGCCGCATGCATAGCTCAGTTGAAGGATGGATACATCAAAGGAGATCGGACGAAGCACATCTTACCAAAGTTCTTTTTCACTCACGACCTACAGAAGACCGGTGAACTCAAAGTGCTCCAAGTCCGTTCCAGCGACAACTCAGCCGACCTATTCACTAAGTCGCTTCCAACCTCCACATTGAAGAAGCTAATGCATCAGATCGGCATGCGCCGATTAAGAGACTTAGAGTGATGATCTTTTCAGGGGGAGTAATGCGTGTTGTACTCTTTTTCCTCGCTAAGGTTTTGTCCCACTGGGTTTTCCTTAGAAAAGTTTTAATGAGGCAGCATCCCCAAGCGTATTACTATGATCCCATCATCACAACCGGTTATGTCAATCAAAGGGGAGTGTTATAATCCATTGAGGTTGGATCTTCATAAACGGCCCAGCCTATTAGACCATAGGCGGTCAGGACTCCTAAGTCCAATAGAATTAGTAGATGTTTTCTTTTTTCTTGTAAAAGTAGTAAAATGACTATTTCCTTTTCTATCATTTTATGTAATCACTATATAAAAAGATATTTGGTTCTCATAATAATACACACAGAATTCATTCGATTTACAGCACTCACGTATTAATACTTTGACTAGATCTCAGTAAGTCAAATATTTGTTCCCCTCCTCTCACGAGATTTACGTGCCAAATTATAAGACCGTTGGAAAATGACAACGTCTAGAATTAATTATGAACTCTTTCTCTATCACATTTTATCTGTGTTTCCAATTCCCTATAAATAACGTATTTTAGTGAAGCAAAACATTCAAATCTAGCATCAATTTTTAAAAAGTTAACTTTAGTTATTTTTCTTTTATCAACCAATTGTAATAATAGTTTTTTTACATTATATATATATATATTTTTTTTTTTTTGACCTTTATTTTTTTTCTTTAGTCAACCAACTGTATTAATAGATTAGATTGGAGTTAAGGTAGATAATAGTCAAATTAGCCAAATTATTTTTCGAAAGACAATACAATTAGAGAGTATCCAAAATCAGCCAAAATAACGAGCCAAAAAACACTGAGATGAAACACTATTGAAAAGATTTACGAAATAAAAAATAAGTACTAGTGAATCAATGACAACAGAAACAAAATCTATAAATAATTGAATGGGAAAAGAAAAGAAGAAAACTCATAAATGCGCTCTGTATTTGTGGGTTAAAAGAAAAAAAAGAAATGAGATGTGTGTTTTATTTTTATATAAACAGATCTAAAGCACCAAATCTGACGGTCCATAGAAAAAAAAAAGCTTTAATATCTGTGCCACTAAAAAAAAACTCTCTCAACTCTCAACACTGAGTCACTGACACAAAAATCAATGGGAGAGGTTTTGTTTTTCAAACTTTTTTCAAATTCACATAGCCAAACACTATTCCACTCAATTGATTTCTCCTCTCATTTACCATTTGCAGGAAGATAAGAAGAAACCAGAGGAGAAAATGGAGGAGAAGAAAGCTGAAAAGTCACAAGTGAAATCAGAGGATAAGAAACAAGAAGAGAAAGAGAAGAAGAAAGAGCCTCAAGAGATTGTTCTTAAGATCTTTATGCATTGTGAAGGTTGTGCTAAAAAAATCCGTAGATGCCTTAAAGGCTTTGAAGGTACCACTAATCACTTTCCTTTTACCCATTTGTGTGTATTGGTCTAATTTAACCATATGGTTATAACTTTTTTAGTTAATTTTGAGGTAATTGAAAATGTAATTAATTTGATAGGGGTGGAGGATGTAACAACTGATTGTAGAACTAGTAAAGTTGTGGTGAAAGGAGAGAAGGCAGATCCATTAAAAGTGTTGCAGAGATTGCAAAGAAAGAGTCACCGTCAAGTGGAGCTTCTTTCGCCGATTCCGGAGCCTAAACCGGTTTCAGATGAACCGGAGAAGAAGAAGGAGAAGGAGAAACCTAAACCCCAAGAGAAAAAAGAAGAGGTATTGTAATATTTTGTAAGATTTTGGGGACTAGATTTGACTAGATTTGTAATTTGAAGAAAGTAAATTGCTTTTGTGTAATTAACAATAAATTTGTTGTGGGCACTGAGAGAAATAGGTAGTGACAGTGGTGCTGAGAGTTCACATGCATTGTGAAGCATGTGCCATGGAGATCCAAAAGAGAATCATGAGAATGAAAGGTTTGTTTTCTTTTACATCTTATTGTTCAGTTTTTTTAATTAAAATATTCTCAATTGGGTACGATTCCTATTGAATCTGAGTTTTATTTCTGAATTTGTGGGACTGCACTTAATTGGGACATTATGTTTTGGAGTCTTCTCTGTGTCATAAATTGATTCCATCTTTATAAATTGTATATGTACTATGTAGGCCCTTTTTTAAAATAGCAATTTTAAAGAGCATGTGTTTATAGACTTTCTTCATTAAAAAAGAAACTCATTCACCAGACTATTGTTATTATAATAATATAAACAACTCTTTCTTTTTCAAAAATATTTTTGTTTATTTTGACTATTTCAAGATTACATAATACGAGTTGTGTAGAATCGAGTCAACTTAAGTCAATACTTTTATTTTATTTTTTAGATTAAGTCAATACTTTGATTTTTCTTCACCTGTTTCCCAAGAATCCCAAAGTTCTAAACACTCTAGTTTTTATTTTATTTTTAGGGTATACATTACTTGTATGCGGATTAATTTGTTACTTATCTGAAATTGCAAAAATGGATATATATGCCACCTGAACTTGTTCAAGTTATTGTTTCTGGAAAGTGTTGCTATTTATGTTTGGTAGAAATATATTGGAATGCTATCAAAAGGGCCAAAAAGTTACATTGGTGGCTGGAGAATGGAAACTAGTTTTGCATTCGATATAATTTAACACTTTGTAATGCAATTTGTAAGTTCGACTTTCTTCAAATACGTAACATTTTCTGGATTAGTTCTTTGAATATAATGTATAGTTCGTTTACATTTTTCTTATAGAAGATAAAGTGAAAATATGTTACATATATAGGAGTGGAGTCTGTGGAGCCAGATTTTAAAGCATCACAAGTAAGCGTGAAAGGAGTTTTTGCACCGGAAAAGCTAGTGGAATTCGTTTACAAGAAAATCGGGAAGCACGCCGTGGTTGTTAAGCAAGATCCACCGCCCAAACCACCGGAGAAAGGAAAAGAAGCGAAAGACAAAGACGAGAAGAAAAAGGAAGAGGAACAACCCAAAGAAGGAAAAGGGGCCAAGGAAGACGGTGGTGGAGGAGGGGCTAAACCGGCAACCGAAGGCGGCGGTGCTGCGGCGGAGGAGGGGAACAAAGGGGTGGACTTGAAGAAGAACGAATATCAATACCAGCCACCGAGGTATCCCGTGGAGATGTTTGCTTATCCACCACAAATATTCAGTGACGAGAACCCAAACGCTTGTACCATGATGTAATAAATCGTCGGTTTAAGGGGGTTGTAGGATTTTTATTTTATTTTTACTTTATTCATATGCCGTATTTTAACTTAAACTTAAAAGTACTATTTTGTGGTAATTTTTGGTTTCGAGCTAATTAAATGATCGTATTAAGTACTAAGTAGAATAAAATAATTATCCTTCGTGTAGAGATTTGATGAGCCTTGGAATATCACTAAGACCACGAAATCGTTAGCTTAATGTCACCAACTTTCATGACGCTCGTTTATAGATGAATTGAAAACAAGAACACAATTAAGTTTTACGACTTCTCTAAGATCAATGTGATTAGGATTCACTATCAAGATCATCGAGAGAACTACAGAAGATCGAGATAGATTCGAGAGAGATCAACAAAGTAAAATGAAGAAGATGAAGATCGAAAAATGCAAAGGACTCCTATATATATATTTGGTGTAGCTCCTAAGCGTCCTCGTCTTCATCAAACTAGCCAATCTTCCCGTTAAACCATCTTGGTGTAATTCAATTCGCACAAAACCATATTAAACACAGACCCTCTAAAGGAATCGAAGAAATACAAATGTTCTTTCTTTGTTAATATATCCCAAAATGCAGAACTCATCCTTGTTGTCAATCAACTCCACGAGATCTCTCACATGTGTACGCATTCCATTAAGAGATTACGTTAGGTTTCTCGATACCCCTTTATCTCTACAAGACTACAACCAAACTCCACCTTAAGAGACATGCTGATGGATTTCTCTTTTTTTTTTGCCTCGCCGCCTGTCACGCGGCTCTCACACAGCCATCATGCGACCTCACGTACGTGGTCCTCTTAAGAGACCACTCTCCTGCAGCATGCATGCACCCAGCTATCACAGGGCTTGGCCCAAGTGAGATCGGAAAAGGTGCGAAGGCTTAAAAACATCTTCATTGGTGAGGTACCCATATAGGTTCTAAAAAAAGAAAAAAAAAAATACTATTTTGATATAATTAAAAATTTTAATTAAATTTTAAGTTTTTAAAAAAATTGAAAACATTACATGTGTAATATGAGGTTCTCATGGTATCTCAAAGGTTCTCATTTGGAAGCCATATCTTACTATCTATAGTCCTTTTTATTATTATATATATTTTTTATTCACGAGAACCCCATGTAAAAATCTGGAATTTTTGTTCTCATTTAATTTGTGTTTTAATTTTATCTTGGAGTTGGGGCCTGAGCACCTCCAGTTGAACCGGACTTGGATGCATAGATAATTTGAAGTAGTGTCAGAACAAGAAGAGTTAAAACACCCAAAGTTGATAAAGCGATCCACGGAGAACCAAAGTAATTGTAACAGAACCTGCCCACTGTCCGTTCCAAGAATTATCTGCATACTCTTTAACTTCCTTAAACATCCTTGCCAAGTGGCTTTTTTCTATTTCTCCACACTTTCATTCTCTCCCGGGGATTTGACTTCAGAGAGTGGGAATTGGAAAGCGAGGAGAGGTTGTTAAATCTCTACGCTAGATGGAGGAGCCATTATTCTGTTGACAGGAGTCTAACTGAGATGGAGATGAGGTTCGAAGTGTTCCGAGACAAAGTGATCTATGTCCACGACACCCATAACAAACCGAACAACCTTAAACTCAACAAGTTCGCCGACTTGACGCTCGAAGAGTTTCGCAACACCTAGACTAATTGCAACCAGGCCCGGTTCTTGGGCTGTGCAAGGAGTGCATTTGCACTGGGTCCACTTAATTTTTAACTAAATTTCTTTAGATTTTAGGGTCCATTTTTTATAAAACATTGCAAAATAGGGTCTGATTTTCAGAGAGTATTAAATATAAGGCAAGTTTCTAAAACAATTTGGACTAAGCACAGGGCCAAGTTTTTCATTGGGCCGGGCCTGATTGCAACGTAGAGTACAACAAGTTTAGACTACCTGAACGGGGGTCAGGGCGGTTCATGTATGAGAATGCGACCAAACTCCCACCCTCAGTTGATTGGACGAAGGAAGGTGCTGTGACAGATGTCAAGAATCAAGAGAAAGATATGAGAAAATGTGGTAAGTGCATGGACTAGGGTGTTCTATTCCGTTTCCGTATTTATATTTTATTATTTTGAAACAAAAAACTGAATAGAAGCACAATCTCTTTAAATTTATTAAATGAATATAAAATGGAATAAGATTTGGTTTTCATAGTAACTTTTTCAATACGGTTTTGATTTGGGTCGGATCAGTTTAACCGAATCCATACTTGGAACACTATAAAAAAACTTATTCAATAACTTTCTGATTCTGAAAAGTTCAATCAAATTATGATTTAGTTTTTTACAGTCAAAACATTTTAACCTAACACGTTTTCATTCGTATTACGATGCGACGTCAAAAACCACCTACTATAGTGTATGAAGTCTCTGTTTGTTTGATATGATCAGCTTGTTTTAACAAGACATAATTATTTGAAATTATGGATTTATTACCAGAGAGTTGTTGGGCTTTCTCCGTAGTGGCAGCTGTTGAGGGACTCAACCATATCAGGAACCATAATAAGTTGGTATCGTTATCTGCACAAGAATTAGTAGACTGTGACATTCCACAGAACCGCGGCTGTAACGGAGGTAGCGTGAGCAGCCCGTTTGTGACGAGCAGCCCGTTTTTTTCATCAACGGTTTAGCGACGAGCAGCCCGTTTGTGATCAGATTGATAATCTGTTATTTCAAGGTGCGAAAGATATCTCCAAAGCGATCTATGATACTCCAATTTTCTATATCGAAGATGATGCAGAACCTAGTGATGATATTTATGATGATGAAGTGGATACGATAGACACAGACCATAATTCTGATTTGGAAGACACTGTCGATACTATCGATATGGAAGACAACGAAGACTCCTTTGCAGAACAGATTGGTGATCCAGTTTATGACATGTACGATGAAGGCGGCAGAGAATTTATCGAGGTTGAAAATGGGGTAGATGTAAGAGTAATCTATGACGTTCCACTTTGGCCACAAGCTGATTTTAATGATGTCATATTTTCCATTGGAGCTTTTGGGATAAATTCTGAAAAGAATTTGATGGTGAAGAACATCGATATGGAAAAAAAAGTTCTTCTCAGCGAGATATTGGGTGAGCCGACTTTTGACACTTACGATGCTGAAAATCGTGATGCATATGAAGATGTGATTCACAAGCTCTCCAACAAAGAAAAAGTACGACCAGGTGAAGCACAAGTAGTGCGAGACGTTAATGATGTAGAAATTGACCATACTACTACAATACATGTCAAGTTCATCAACCAAATCGACAAGCATGATGACATTTTATACTTGGATAGTACTGACCAAAGTCGTTCTATTTGTCTTACGCTTCACCATCAATATATAAATCACAATCCGCCAGATCATGGACGTGGTGATCCATCTTATCGTGGTGATCGAAGCAGAGAACAATATGTTGTGTCACACAAAAATTTGGTTGTAATACACACAAAGTCTGTTAGAACAAGCAGTGACTTTGAACGTGGTAATGAGTTGAATGTGCAAGCTTGGGTTTAATTGAGCAATAATTCCCTTTACTTGAGCACATATAAGAGATTGTTGGAAGCCAAAGAAAATATTCTAGAGTTAAAATATGACCAAGAGGATTATGTGAGCTACAAGGCAAATAACCAAGATGAAGACATCCGCATGAATACTTTAAAAGGAGAGTTTTTGCATAGGAAGAATAATTATGTAGCAGAACATGGATGCGAGCTCGAGTTCAAATTGGTGTTGTTCTTGGAGTATATAATGCATGAAGTGATCTTTTTCCACATCTTCTCGTCGTGGAAGAAGTCTGTTTTGGACCCTCCGCAAAACCAGTAGTAATATTGCAGCGTTTTACTGATTTTAATGTTCTTTATAAACTTGTGGTATTTTGTTATGCTTCTGTTTTGGTACAACTCACCACATGCAAGAAGATTGTCCATGATTGTGCAAAACAAACTTGTAGTTTCATATGGGAAACACATCAGATTTTACTTCGCCCATCATGTGCGAAACCATACCTGACGCCATCATTCATCAAGCTCATGCCACCACCAATTCTTACTAAAGTAACTCTTTTCAGTTCATACTCAACGATCTTAATCATGCTGCCAAAGAAGAATCTTCAATAACAACTAGAGGAGCAGAACGATGCGTTTTGGAGATTACTATCAAAATTTCAACACGATTTGTGCAACACATTTCAAATCGAATTGGATGCAATGGTACGTACGGCGCTCCAAGCGCAAGGTCAAACTTCAAGGTTGTCTTGTCGTGGAGAACATATCTTTGAGGAGGATGAGAAAAATGTTGTCAATGATGACAGTCCGTTTGCAAGGAATCATGATCGTCCGCATCAGCTACACCAAGTGGCTGTGAACGATATTTACGTCCGTAATTTTTTTTTATGATCATGGTATCAAAAAGAAAATACGGAGGATTGTTACGACCACGTCAAAGACTTCGTTGGCGAACCTGTCTACAATGTGTATGACGACGAATTATCTACGAAGTGCGTCTACGGTGGAGATCTAATTTTCAATACATGAGATTATGAAGATCCGTGCTATAACGTATACCACAACGATAAGAGTTATTTTGAAGAAAAATCAAGTTGTGATGCATATTACGAGAACATGAAAGGGATAATAAAAGTTGAAGTGATTGTGGAGAAGTTCTTGGCCCCAACAACTTGTGCTAATAGTCTACATAGTCGTTTGCTTGTTGGCGATTTCACGTGCGATGCTAATGATTTTTTTGACAAGGAAGGTGGTCCATGTGAACTGCCACTTGAGAGTAATATTGGGGTTATTGGTGTGTTTCCAGTGGTATATGTGTGTCAACAGACAATGAGGCAAGAAAACACGTGGCTTCAGATCATTATTTTTCAGTTCAATAGCACCATCAGAGAGAAAGTGATGCAGCAACATCTAACGTTGTGTTACACACAACGACATTTGTGTCATACATTGTTGCGTCAAATTAGAGAGAACGCTATTGTAACACCCCCGGTTCGGAGTAGGACCAGTCCGACCGGAGACGATACAAAATACCGAGGTTCACTCGATAAGTCAGCCCGTCTTAAAACGAATTCAAGCATGAGGCCGTCTCATCAAGTTAGCTCGAACCCTCTCGACCAAGACTAAGGCTTTTCAACCCGTACTCCAATCTTGAGTTGTGTTAGTCCAGATTAGACTAATATCATTAAGCAAGCCCAAGTTCGTAAAAAAATACTTGATATTAATATCATAACATTCTTGAAAATATGTTCTTACAAACTATATAGATAATGCCGCGGCGGAAGGTAAACAAAAAAAAATAATTAGTGCATACTATATTTCACAACCGAGTTTTACAAAAACCAACGCAACTCTACTCCAGTGTCCTAACGTTCCGCTCTGCTTACTAAGGTTAACTACGGGTTACCTGGAGGAAGGAAAAAGGGGGAATGAGTAATCTAAGATTACCCAGTGAGTCCAGGACCCTCTAACAATATAAAACACAAAATCCCCAAGAAAATCCCCAAGCAACAAGCAAGCAAGCAATCATGTAATAGCCGAAGCAACATAAAGTAAATAGCCGAAGCATGCAATTCTAGATCTATATGCAAGCACTAAGCTATATGCAACGGTGCTACCACTCCCGCACCAAACCGCGTCCTCACGACGCACACTCACGCGTGGACACAAAGATCTCTAAGTGGGTCGGCCAGTTCCCCTATCGAACACCCTGCACTTGACTATCACAAAGACAAGCCAAGCCGGAACATCACTACCACGAACACCCTGCACTTGACTATCACAAAGACAAGCCAAGCAGGAACATCGTTTCCCCTAGAGCTCCTCGGTCGGTTCACATCTCGGTGGGGTTTCCATCCGAGAGCCGCCAAGTGAGTTCACATCCCGGGTGGGACAACCACGCCTCATTGCTGGATTTCCACTATCCCGTCGGATAGTACTCGGCCAGGCTAGCAAGGCCCGTTACTCCTCCGAGACTTCCCATCTACCAGTCGATTCGCTAACAATGGGGAGCGGGGAACTCCGACCACACCGTCACTAAGTCATCAAAGACATCGCGCCAACAACATGACTCCGCAGTATAATGGAGTCACACACATTATACTTCACACCGCGTCGATCCACACTTGATCAAACGCCAACACACCTCCACACCATCTCCGAGAAGTTAGCACCCTAGAGTGACGGCAAAGCCAGAACTTCTCTAGTCCCAACTCTCGTTTTTGGTTACAAGCCCCACGCTTGAACCTCGCTCATGCACGTTCATTACAACACCGCATACATGACCTTCCAGCCATGCAACGGGTTTTACCAGAAATTGTACACTCACTTATTCGGTGAAGGAACATGCAAGTGGATCTGAGATCCAACAGTCCTTACACCCTTCTCACCACTCGGTAAGGATGATAACACGTCCCTCGGACATGCATCAAACTGTTACCTCACCCAACGGTTTTCGCAGCACACATATCTGAGGCTAAACCTGCACTAAAACGTTAGTATACCCTCGGATCTAGACAGATCCGAGCTTCCCTGCATCACACGTTAGTCACACACATATACACAAGAATACAACCTTTTCTACGGGGGCTATTGTTGCACTACAATGCAGATCTGAGATCTACACTGCATTACAAACAGCAACCGCGATTGTCCACCTCTACCGGGACTCACCAGATCCGACGAATCTTCCACAAACTCTTTAGATCTAAGCACTCACGGCCACTAAACACTCATATCTAAGACCTAACACTCCGCTTACTCACTTAAACATAGATCTGAACACTCTTTCACAAAACCGAACTAACTCTCTTCTTTTCTCTCACGGACTCACTCTCTTTTCTTCTCTCTTTCTTTCTCTCTCACACTTACTCTATCACGCCTAAGGTAGAAAATAATGGGGTGGGATGAGAGTTAAGGGTGTTTATATAGAGGTTCTCCACCAATGGGGTGTTAACACCTTACCTTCTCTCCTCCAACCAATCATAAAATGCCACTACTCCACCTACTCATCCTTATCTCTTCCCAACCAATGAAAAATAAGCATGTGATTGTTATGACTCCTTCTTTCCTCCTTAATCCCGAAGTAATGGATTATACACCCGTCTTTGTCCCGCGTTCACTCCGTTTGGCTCCGTCTCGGATCTCGAGCGCGTCTATCGACTTTCTCCGGGATTTTGACGGTTTTATTTGGTGGATAGGCTCATATTTGGCTTAGTATGAGTTGTCCAAATTCCCAAGCTGATAGGTCTATGACCGAGTTGGTTTTTCCTACGCTTAACCCAATTTGCGGCTCAGACACATCTATCGGACTGTCCGATTTTTAGAGAATACGGCAGAATGTTTCTTGGAGAAATTCTTCTTCCACGTTCTTCAGTAAGGTCTTGGCTAACTCCATGCAAAGTCCCATAATTTTTAAAATTGTACGAGGGGATTCCATAACCAAAAGTTCTGTCTGGATCGTTTAGCTCTTTGACAGGGTTATTACATTCTCCCCCCCCCTCCCCTTAATAGAATTCGTCCTCAAATTCTTGATCTTGAGATGAATCTCCCTGCTCCATTGCTGCATTTGACTCGAAGAACTCCGAGTACTTCTCCTTGAATCGCTGCTCATCCTCCCATGTGACCACCATTCGGTTTTGCCTTCCCCAAAAGACTTGTATTTGAGGAATCTCTATGTTCTTCAATTTCCGTATCCTTCTGAGTCCTATCTTGAGAGGTCCTTCTGGGTATGTCAAATCTGTTTGTAGTTCTTCTATCCTCTCAGGCTCGCTTGCTTCAGGGTCTCGAATATGCTTTCGAAGCATTGACACATGAAATACCGGATGTAGATTCATGTCCGATAGCAAGTCCAGTCTATATGCTACTTCGCCCACTCTTCCTTTGATCTGATACGGCCTGATATATCGCACTGCTAGTTTGCCTACTTTCCCGAATCTATCTTTTCCCTTCTGCACAGATACTTTCAGGTATACCCAGTCTCCAACCTCGAATGTTACTTCTCGTCGTCCTTGATCAGCGTACTTCTTCTGGCGTTCTTGAGCCTTCCTCATGTTCTTCCGAACAACTTGCAATCTTTCTATCGTCTCGTCCACTATCGGAGGCCCAAAAACTCTTCTTTCTCCGATTTCTGTCCATCATAGAGGGGTTCGGCATGGTCTTTCATATTGAGCTTCGTATTTGCGACATACCAATACTTGCATGATAGCTGTTGTTGTAAGAGAACTCGATCAGAGGCAAGTAGTCTTCCCAAACGCCTTCCCAAATTAAGATACACAGTCTGAGCAAATCTTCCAATGTTCGGATCGTCCTTTTAGTATGCCCGTCTGTTTCTGGATGGAAAGCAGTACTGATATGTAGCTCGGTTCTCAACACATCTTGTAGTGCTTTCCAGAATGATGCTGTAAACCTCGGGTCTCGGTCTGACACTATATTCATTGGTATTCCGTGCAATCTCACGATCTGGTTCAAGTATAGAATTGCAAATGTTTCCACCTTGTCGGAGTCTCTGATTGCCAATAAGTGCGTAGCCTTTGTTAAACGGTCTACAATTACCCAAACGTCATTGTTCATTCTTCCTCTTGAGACGGGTAATCCCACTATGAAGTCCATGAAGATTGAATCCCATTTCCACTGTGGTATTGGGAGGCTTTGTAGTAATCCTCCTGGCACTAGGTGTTCCGCTTTAATTTGCTGGCATACTTGACATTGAGCTACCCATTTTGCAACAGATCGTTTCATTCCCGGCCAATGATAGTACCTCCGTATGTCTTTGTACATCTTTGTGCTTCCTGGATGAATGCTGTATATTGAACGGTGCGCCGTTTGCAAAATCTCCTCTCTTAGTCTTGCGCCCTCTGGTATGGTGATTCTCCCTTTGAGTAGCAAGGTTCCGCCCCTGGCCAGGTGATATCCGCTTGGGTCTTCTGCTTTGGCTCTTTCCACTCTTTCAATGATTTTGAGAATATTCTCGTCACGCCGTTGTTCCTCTCGAATTCGTTGAATCAATCCGACTTGATTCACTGCTTGAAGTCCCAAAGGTTCTCCAGGTTCGCCCTCCAAGGCTGATAGGCTCACTAGTTTTAATTCTTGGTTTAACGCTTCTATCTATTTTTCTGCGCTCGCTTCGGCCCTTCGTCTGCTTAATGCATCTGCGACGACGTTGGCTTTGCCCGGGTGATACTGGATTTGTACGTCGTAGTATGCAATGAATTCCATCCATCGTCTCTGTCGTAGGTTAAGGTCTTCTTGCATAAACAAGTACTTCAGACTCTTATGGTCAGTGAATACTTGAATACTCTCCCCCTATAAGTAGGATCTCCATATTTTCAATGCGAATACGACTGCGGCCATCTCCAAGTCGTGCGTCGGATAGTTCTCTTCATGCTTACGTAATTGTCTTGAGGCGTAGGCGATAACTTTGCCTTCCTGCATCAGAATACAACCCAAACCTACTCTCGAGGCGTCTGTGTATATCACATAAGGTTTGCCCGGCTCCGGTAATGTCAGAATGGGTGCTGACATTAGCGCTTCCTTGAGTTTCACAAATGCTTCTTCAACCTCTTGATTCCAAAAAAAGGGACCTCTTTTCCCGTTAGTTTTGTCAAAGGTTTTGCAATAGAGGAGAAACTTTTAACAAACTTCCGCTAATATCCTGTTAGGCCGAGAAAACTTCGGACTTCGGTAGCAGTGGATGCAGCCACTCTTGAATGGCTTCTACTTTCTCTGGGTCTACTGTTACGCCTTTTTCCGAGAATCGATGTCCAAGAAAACCAATATCCCTCTTCCAAAATTGGCATTTGCTGAACTTGGCATACAGTTTCTCGTTCCTCAATCTTTCTAGAACCTTTCGCAAGTGTTCTTGATGCTCCTCCTTTGTTCGAGAACAGATCAAGATGTCATCGATAAAGATGATCACAAATTGATCTAAGTAGTCGTTGAATACCTCATTCATGAGTCTCATGAATGCTGTTGGGGCGTTGGTTAGTCTGAAGGGCATGACTACAAACTCAGACTGCCCGTATCTTGTATTAAACGCCGTCTTGTGTACATCTCCTTCCGCGATTGATATTTGGTGATAGCCTGAGGCGAGGTCTATCTTTGAGAACCAACTAGCTCCTTGTAACTGGTCCAAAAACTCATCGATCCTAGGAAGTGGGTGAAGGAATTTGGTGGGTTTTAACTCTTTAAGACTGTCAAATTCCTATTGCCACAAGATCATGCTTATTGAATGTATGTCCTCAGATCAGGGATTTACCTGGTGATTAGCAGCGGAATGAGTAGGTAAAACGAGATCTGGAGCGCCTCAGATGCTGCGCCTCTATACCTAGTCCACACGCACACAAGACTGGATCAGGGATGCTAGTGCCTCTGGGAGCTTCTGAGTTTCTTACTTGATGGCTAGGGCAATTTCCTTATTTGATTTCGTGGCTCTGACTTGTTTTTATAGGAGTCAAGCACGAAATCCCATAAACCCTCGGATTAACCGGTTTAAATTCAGTCATTAATTCAAACCCGGTATCATTAATCCCGAGTGGTGTCGATAAACACCAATAGGTGTGTCGATCGACACTCTCATATAAACTCAATATCAACGTGTGACAATCACACATTGATGAGATCATTACTTTAATGATCATTCCCAGTATTCGTTATCCAGTTTGCTTAGGTGTGTGACCCTATAGGATCATATGATGTTGGCAATGAGTTCACAACTCATAAGTTATAAGCGGCTTCTAGCAAAGCATTATAATTACCCAGCATCACATGATAGTCTTATCTCGACTTCACAACTATATCAGAGTGTATACAAGTATGATCTCCAGGACATTCCCTTCAATCTCCCACTTGTACTGGAATCAACTTATTCCAATAATCCCTTTGTCTCTATATCTCGATTTAGCATAAGGCAAGAGCCCGTGTCATCCTTATAAAGCCAAATCATGTTTATCGAACTCTGATTTGTACTGATAAAAACAAACGACTGACTTTCAGCTCGTTCGAGTGTGGCCACACTTTCCCTCAGTACCAAATCTTCGATAGGCCCAGAGATATTTATCTCCCGTTATATGGGAGGGACAAATTCCATCTTGTTCCATCCCCTGTTCCCCACGCACTTCATGATATGCCCAATCAATGTCTTAATAGTCACCAGTTACGGTTGACGTTTAACAAAGTCAAAGCAGACCAATTCATATGCAGGAAATCATGATGAACTCAGGTCTAAGGACTATACTCTATAGTCGTAATGAGAAACTCATATGACACTCATATAACAATCTTGTTGAGTTCTCATTAGTGGGTCATGTCCGATACTGTGTTCTCAACACATATCTATGTGATTGACTTTGATACCCCTATCAATGACACCATGAAACTTGGTCATCAGTCACATCACATACTAATCTTACGTGGTCATTAATGTCCCAATTTAATAACCTTCGACTAGGGACCTTAGTAATTTATGACATTTATAATTTATAGGGTTTCATGATCAAATCACGTATTTGATGACCTATAAGAATGTCTCAAATTATTTTGGGACTATTATTTGATTATTCAGTTATGCAATTAAATAATACTGAAAAATCTCAATAAATAAAACATAACCCAAGTATGTTTACATGAACATCAAAAACAAAAATAAATAACTCCCACTCAAACTAAGATTACTGCTCAAGAAATCTAATTCCCATTGCAGCAACATGATACTCATGCTTAGGCCGTGGAAGTGGCTTGGTCAGAGGATCAGCAACATTATCGTCCGTCGGAACTCTGCTGACCCTCACATCACCTCTCTCGATGATCTCTCGTATCAAATGATATCTTCTCTCGATGTGTTTGGACTTCTGGTGTGATCTGGGTTCCTTTGCTTGAGCTATGGCCCCATTGTTGTCACACAGCAATGCCACAGGCTCAGATATGCTAGGAATCACACCAAGTTCAATGATGAACTTTCTGATCCAAACAGCCTCCTTTGCCGCTTCTGAAGCAGCAATGTACTCAGCCTCGGTCGTGGAATCCGCCACGGTGCTCTGCTTGGAACTCTTCCAACTAACTGCACCGCCATTCAGACAGAAGACATAACCAGATTGAGATCGGGAGTCGTCTCTGTCCGTCTGGAAACTAGCGTCAGTGTATCCACTCAGCACAAGCTCATCACATCCACCGTACACCAAGAACTTATCTTTAGTATTTCTCAAATACTTCAGAATTGTCTTGACGGCAGCCCAGTGATTCTCACCGGGATCAGATTGGTATCGGCTCGTCATGCTCAAAGCACAAGCGATATCCGGACGTGTACATAGCATGGCATACATGATAGATCCTATTGCAGAAGCATAAGGAATCCTACCCATACGCTCTCGCTCCGCAGGTGTCGAAGGACACTGCTTCTTGCTGAGAGTGATGCCATGTGACATCGGAAGCAAGCCCTTCTTGGAATCATGCATATTGAACCTGTGTAAGACCTTATCGATATAAGTGTCCTGACAGAGTCCAATTAGCCTCTTCGATCTATCTCTATAGATTCTTATTCCAAGAATGTATGCGGCTTCTCCCATATCCTTCATCGAGAAGCAACTTCCAAGCCAAGTCTTTACAGACTGAAGCAATGGAATGTCGTTTCCAATAAGGAGTATGTCATCTACGTATAGTACGAGAAATGCAACTGCGCTCCCTTTAGTCTTCTTGTAAACGCATGGTTCCTCTTCGTTCTTGATGAAGTCAAACATTTTGACCGCTTCATCAAAACGAAGGTTCCAACTCCGAGATGCTTGCTTCAATCCATAAATGGATTTATGAAGCTTGCATACCTTCCCAGCGTTTTTAGGGTCTGTGAAACCTGGAGGTTGTGTCATGTACACATCCTCCTCCAGAATCCCGTTAAGGAAAGCTGTTTTCACATCCATCTGCCAAATCTCATAGTCATGATGAGCAGCAGTCGCTAGGAGAATCCGAATAGATTTAAGCATGGCGACTGGGGAATAGGTTTCGTCATAGTCAATACCATGAACTTGTTTGAAACCTTTTGCCACCAATCTAGCTTTATAAATCTGAACGTTTCCATTCACATCGATCTTCTTCTTGAAGACCCATTTACACTCGATGGCTTTTACACCATCAGGTAAATCAACCAAAGTCCATACTTGGTTCTGTGACATGGAACCCATTTCGGATCCAGCGGCCTCAAGCCACTTTTCGGAGTCAGGGCCCATCATGGCTTCTTCGAAGTTCGCAGGTTCATCGCTGTCAATGATCAACAGATCATGGCAGTGAGTTACGAGAAATCCATATCTCTCGACCTCGTTGCGAATCCTTTCGGATCTGCGAACTACAGGCACCACAGGTGTTGGTTCCACAACCTCTTGTGAATCCAACGGCTGTGTTGGTTCCACAACCTCTTGTGAACCCAACGGCTGCTCTTCCTCATTAGGTTGAGTAGCGTCCTGTGATTCTCGAATCTCTTCGAGTTGTACTTTACTCCCACTGTCTTTCTTGGAAAGAAATTCTCTCTCAAGAAAGACACCATTCCGAGCAACAAACACTTTGTTCTCGGATCGGTTGTAGAAATAGTACGCCTTGGTTTCCTTAGGGTAACCTACGAAGTAGCACTTATCAGATTTGGGTGCAAGCTTATCAGTTATCAATCGCTTGACGTAAACTTCACAACCCCAAATTTTAAGAAAAGACAGACTTGGAACTTTTCCAGTCCATATCTCATATGGAGTCTTTTCAACTGATTTAGATGGAACTCTGTTCAGCATAAACGCAGACGTTTCAAGAGCGTATCCCCAGAAGGATAACGGTAGATCCACATGACTCATCATCGATCGGACCATATCCAATAAAGTCCGATTCCTCCTCTCAGATACACCGTTCCATTGAGGTGTTCCAGGAGGAGTAAGTTGTGAAACGATTCCACAATCCTTAAGATGATCATCGAACTCTTGGCTCAAGTACTCACCTCCACGATCAGATCGAAGAGCTTTGATACTTTTGCCAAGTTGGTTCTGTACTTCATTTTGGAATTCCTTGAACTTTTCAAAGGATTCCGACTTATGTTTCATAAGATAAACATAGCCATATCTACTGAAATCATCAGTAAATGTAATGAAATACCTAAAGTTTCCTCTAGCGCTAATGCTCATTGGGCCACACACATCTGTATGTACAAGGCCCAACAAGTCACTGGCCCTTTCATTTCTTTTGTTGAAAGGGGTTTTAGTCATTTTGCCCATTAAGCAGGATTCACATTTTTCAAATGATTCATAATCAAATGAGTTTAAAAGCCCATCTCGATGGAGCTTTTGAATCCTCTTCTCATTAATGTGGCCCAAACGACAATGCCAGAGAAAAGTCGGGTTTGAGTCATTGGTTTTAAACCGTTTGTTAATTATGTTATAGACCGGCATTGATTGGTTGAGAATATAAAGCCCATTCTCTAATGGGGCGCTACCATAGAACATATTATTTCGAATGAAAGAGCAACATTTGTTCTTAATCGAAAATTCAAAACCATTCATGTCCAAAACAGAAATAGAAATGATATTCCTGCTTATCGCAGGTACATAGTAGCAATTCTCCAACTCTAAAACCATGCCAGAAGGCAAAGACAAATGATAAGTTCCTACGGCTAATGCAGCAACTCTTGCTCCATTTCCAACTCGCAGGTCCACTTGTCCTTTCTTCAGCGTTCTACTGCTGCGCAGGTCCTGCATATTAGTACAAATATGAGCACCACAACCGGTATCCAATACCCAAGAATTAGAACCTGAATATGAAGCAACATTTACTTCTATAACATAAATACCTTTAGATGTCGTCTCATACGACTTCTTCAGGTTTTTCAGACCTTCCAGGAATTCTTTGCAATTCCTCCTCCAATGCCCCAGTTTCTTGCAGTAAAGACAAATGTCAGCATCAGTGGGACCTCGTTTGGGCTTGGAACTCGGCTCAGGCTTGTCCTGATTCTCAACCTGGACAGCCTTGGCCCTTCCTTTGCCTTTAGCGGGTTTCTTAAACCCTTTGCTCTTCTGTACCATAAGTACTTCAGGTTTGGCCTTCTTGATGTTGGGCTCTGTCGTCTTGAGCATGCCGTGCAGCTCATTCAGGGACTTCGTCAGGTTGTTCATATTGTAGTTTAGAACAAACTGATCGAAGCTAGACGGCAGGGATTGCAGGATGATGTCCGTAGCCAACTCATGGCTAAGGGGAGAGTCCAGTCGAGCCAGGTTATCAATATAACCCATCATCTTTATGACATGAGGACTCACTGGACTGTCCTTAGACAGTTTGCACTCGATGAGAGACCTGACCGTCTGGTACCTCTCAGTGCGAGCGTGCTCCTAAAACATAGATTTCAGGATTGTGATCATCTCGATCGGTGACCCCGCGTTCTCGAATTGCTTCTGCAGCTCCGAGTTCATCGTGGCCAGCATCAGACAAATCACATTTGTCACATCATCCGAATGCTTTTCCCACTTGTCCTTTTTATTACTGTTAGCATTGGATCTCGGCTTATCAGGAAGAGGCCTTTCAAGGACATAGTCCTTCTTTTCTTGTCTGAGAACTATTCTCAGGTTCCGATACCATTCCAAGAAGTTGGATCCTTTCAGTTTTTCCTTCTCAAGGACGGATCTCAACGAGAATGAGTTTGTGTTGTTAGTTGACATAGCTGAATCAATAAAAGAAGAGAGTTTAATTAGTTTTGATGTTTCAAAGGATGAGAAATCTTAACAATTAAGAAGACTCACATTATATTCTAAGTCAATTTTCCTCAATTAGAATATAATGATCCAAGATCCATATTTCACTGAAATCTGAGTGAGCTTTGGCTCATCGCCCAGACTTCAGCTATTTAGGTAAGCAACTCGTTTGCTAATCATATCCAATATGACTCTTGTCTCGGATTGATATCATATATCAAAACCGATCATGTGTCTCCAGGCCCAAAACCATTTTGATAGCCTAGTCAAACAAACCAATCTTTGAGTCATGTAGTACCACGATTACCACCTGCCGTACTCGTGTAATTGTGAATGCCTTGCTTTGGCAAGCCCATCACACAACAAAACAAGACTTGGCAGTTGACAAGAATTGGGAAGACTTAAATGTTTGATATTATGTTTGAGAAACGAAACATGTATCTCAACACATATCATATATGTATTTGAGAAGATTATAATTAATATTCTCACAAAAAAAATCTTTTAATCTAATTAAGTTGATTCAGTTTGGAACGCCGAATCTGTTCTAGTGTCGATCGACACAACACCTTGTGTCGATCGACACCACATTATTCGAAACTGCGTGAAACCTTTTCGATCGATGTAATCGCGGTTAAATGTTTAACCCGATTAAACCAATCAATTTCGGTTCAATCCAATTGAACCGGTCTCGGTTTAACGCATGTGTCGATCGACACAACCCTTGTGTCGGTCGACACCAGCTAACCGGTTTAACCGTGATGAAATCGATTAATTCCGATCAGTCCTATCGCATCAATCTGGTTCAATCCAATTGAACCGACGGCGATCGACACGACACAACCCTTGTATCGATCGACACAGCGATTTCCGGAACGTCGATCAATAGATCGACACTTAGTGTTTTACGCTGCGTTTAAGGCCCGTGTCGATCGACACACGCTTGGTGTCGATCGACACAGCCACGCAGAAAACCTGATTGTTCTCCTTTTATCAAAACGATTTTGACATGAAAAGATCTAACATGCAACTTCTAATGATTTTAAAACTCAAATTCGAATTCATTACACATGAACAGCATGTTACAGATTCAATTAAACATATGGCTCTGATACCACTGAAGGAATTTGGTGGGTTTTAACTCTTTAAGACTGTCAAATTCCTATTGCCACAAGATCATGTTTACTGAATCTATGTCCTCAGATCAGGGATTTACCTGGTGATTAGCAGCGGAATGAGTAGGTAAAACGAGATCTGGAGCGCCTCAGATGCTGCGCCTCTATAGCTAGTCCACACGCACACAAGACTGGATCACGGATGCTAGTGCCTCTGGGAGCTTCTGAGTTTCTTACTTGACGGCTAGGGCAAGTTCCGTATTTGATTTCGTGGCTCTGACTTGTATATATAGGAGTCAAGCGCGAAATCCCATAAACCCTCAGATTAACCGGTTTAAATTCAGTCATTAATTCAAACCCGGTATCATTAATCCCGAGTGGTGTCGATCGACACCAATAGGTGTGTCGATCGACACCCTCATATAAACTCAATATCAACGTGTGACAATCACACATTGATGAGATCATTACTTTAATGATCATTCCCAGTATTCGTTATCTAGTTTGTTTAGGTGTGTGACCCTATAGGATCATATGATGTTGGCAATGAGTTCACAACTCATAAGTTATAAGCGGCTTCTAGCAAAGCATTATAATTACCCAGCATCANGCTGCGCCTCTATAGCTAGTCCACACGCACACAAGACTGGATCACGGATGCTAGTGCCTCTGGGAGCTTCTGAGTTTCTTACTTGACGGCTAGGGCAAGTTCCGTATTTGATTTCGTGGCTCTGACTTGTATATATAGGAGTCAAGCGCGAAATCCCATAAACCCTCAGATTAACCGGTTTAAATTCAGTCATTAATTCAAACCCGGTATCATTAATCCCGAGTGGTGTCGATCGACACCAATAGGTGTGTCGATCGACACCCTCATATAAACTCAATATCAACGTGTGACAATCACACATTGATGAGATCATTACTTTAATGATCATTCCCAGTATTCGTTATCTAGTTTGTTTAGGTGTGTGACCCTATAGGATCATATGATGTTGGCAATGAGTTCACAACTCATAAGTTATAAGCGGCTTCTAGCAAAGCATTATAATTACCCAGCATCACATGATAGTCTTATCTCGACTTCACAACTATATCAGAGTGTATACAAGTATGATCTCCAGGACATTCCCTTCAGTGGGTACTTGTCCTTGATCGTGATATTGTTAATCCTGCGATAGTTGATGCACAGTCTCATACTGCCATCTTTCTTCTTCACAAACAAGACCGGTGCTCCCCAAAGTGATGAGCTCAGTCTGATGAATCCTTTCCTCATTAGATCCTCTAATTGGGTCTTTAATTCAGCTAACTCAGTTGGGGCCATTCGATAGGGCGTCTTCGCTATTGGCGCTGCTCCCGATTCTAAGTTTATAGTGAACGGGTTCTTCCTTAGCTGGGGCAACTTGGTTAGCGGCTCGAATACATCTGCATACTCTCAAACTACCGAGCTATCCTCTCCCCTTAACTCCTCGTCCTTATCCTCCTCAACCACCCGAATAGCAACTAAGGTTACTCCTTCAAGAGCATAGACTCTGCCCGGGTAACAAACTATTAAACTACCTACTGGGCGGAACGTGCCGGATTACCTAAGTTGGGTTTTGCGACACCTTTGACTCGATAAAACATTGAAAACAGGCTTGTCCCGTGAGCATGATCCTAAAACCATGCTCTGATACCACCATTTGTAACACCCCCGGTTCGGAGTTGGACCAGTCCGACCGGAGACGATACAAAATGTCGAGGTTCCCTCGATAAGTCAGCCCGTCTTAGAACGAATCCAAGCATGAGGCCGTCTCATCAAGTTAGCTCGAACCCTCTCGACCAAGGCCTAAGGCTTTTCAACCCGTACCCCAATCTTGAGTTGTGTTAGTCCGGATTAGACTAATATCATTAAGCAAGCCCAAGTTCGTAAAAACATACTTGATATTAATATCATAACATTCTTGAAAATATGTTCTTACAAACTATATAGATAATGCCGCGGCGGAAGGTGAACCCAAAAAAATATTTAGTGCATATTATATCTCAGAACCGAGTTTTACAAAAACCAACGCAACTCTACTCCGGTGTCCTAACGTTCCGCTCCGCTTACTAAGGCCAACTACGGATTACCTGGAGGAAGGAAAAAGGGAAAATGAGTAATCTAAGATTACCCAGTGAGTCCAGGACCCTGTAACAATATAAAACCCAAAATCCCCAAGAAAATCCCCAAGCAACAAGCAAGAAAGCAATCATGCAATAGCCGAAGCAACATAAAGTAAATAGCCGAAGCATGCAATTCTAGATCTATATTCAAGCGCTAAGCTATATGCAACGGTGCTACCACTCCCGCACCAAACCGCGTCCTCACGACGCACACTCACGCGTGGACACAGAGATCTCTAAGTGGGTCGGCCAGTTCCCCTAGCGAACACCCTGCACTTGACTATCACAAAGACAAGCCAAGCCGGAACATCACTACCACGAACATCCTGCACTTGACTATCACGAAGACAAGCCAAGTAGGAACATCGTTTCCCCTGGAGCTCCTCGGTCGGTTCACATCTCGGTGGGGTTTCCATCCGAGAGCCGCCAAGTGAGTTCACATCCCGGGCGGGACAACCACGCCTCATTGATGGATTCCCACTCTCCCGTCGGATAGTACTCGCCCAGGCTAGCAAGGCCCGTTACTCCTCCGAGTCTTCCCATCTAGCAGTCGATTCGCTAACAATGGGGAGCGGAGAACTCCGACCACACCGTCACTAAGTCATGAAAGACATCGCGCCAACAACATGACTCCGCAGTATAATGGAGTCACACACATTATACTTCACACCGCGTTGATCCACACTTGATCAAACGCAAACACACCTCCACACCATCTCCGAGAAGTTAGCGCCTTAGAGTGACGGCAAAGCCATAACTTCTCTAGTCCCAACTCTCGTTTTCGGTTACAAGCCCCACGCTTGAACCTCGCTCATGCACGTTCATTACAACACCGCATACATGACCTTCCAGCCATGCAACGGGTTTTACAAGAAACCGTACACTCGCTTATTCGGTGAAGGAACATGCAAGTGGATATGAGATCCAGACGTCCTTACACCCTTCTCATCACTCGGTAAGGATGATAACACGTCCCTCGGACATGCATCAAACTGTTACCTCACCCAACGGGTTTCGCAGCACACAGATCTGAGTCTAAACCTGCACTAAAACGTTAGTATACCCTCGAATCTACACAGATCCGAGCTTCCCTGCATCACACGTTAGTCACACACATATATACAAGCATACAACCTATTCTACCGGGGCTTGTGTTGCACTACAATGCAGATCTGAGATCTACACTGCATTACAAATAGCAACCGCGATTGTCCACCTCTATCGGGACTCACCAGATCCGACGAATCTTCCACAAACTCTAGATCTAAGCACTCACGGCCACTCAACACTCATATCTAAGACCTAACACTCCGCTTACTCACTTAAACATAGATCCGAACACTCTCTCACAAAACCGAACTAACTCTTCTCTTTTCTCTCACGGACTCACTCTCTTTTCTTCTCTCTTTCTTTCTCTCTCACACTTACTCTATCACGCCTAAGGTAGAAACTAATGGGGTGGGATGAGGGTTAATGGTGTTTATATAAAGGTTCTCCACCAATGGATGTGTTAACACCTTACCTTCTCTCCTCCAACCAATCATAAAACGCCACTACTCCACCTACTCATCCTTATCTCTTTCCAACCAATGAGAAATAAGCATGTGATTGTTATGACTCCTTCCTTCCTCCTTAATCCCGAAGTAATTGATTATACACTCGTCTTTGTCCCGCGTTCACTCCGTTTGGCTCCATCTCGGATCTCGAGTGCGTCTATCGACTTTCTCCGAGATTTTGACTGTTTTCTTTGGTGGATAGGCTCATATTAGGCTTAGTATGAGTTGCCCAAATTCCCAAGCTGATTGGTCTATGACCGAGTTGGTTTTTCCTACGCTTAACCCGATTCGCGGCTTGGACACATCTATCGGACTGTCCGATTTTTAGAGACTTCGGCAGAATTTTTCTTGGAGAAATTCTTCTTCCACGGTGTTCAGTAAGGTCTTGGATAACTCCATGCAAAGTTCCATAACTTTTAAAATTGTACCGAGGGGTTTCCATAACCGAAAGTTCTGTCCGGGTTGTTTAGCTCTTTAACAGGGTTATTACAGCTATGGCTTGAAATTGTGTGATCAGTTCGGGTTCATGTAGTTGGCATTGTATCATCAACGATGAGATTTGTCATTCGATAAGGTTGAAACGTGAATATCATTTTTCTCTGTGATGTGGTTGAAAGAGGATACAGTGGTTTGTATCACACATCGAGAAGTTTTATCGTTCTCCTTTAAAGACTTTTACAAGGACATGCTATATCGTTATGTTGTTTTCATGTATGTGAGAAATTTTTCTTTAAGGAAATTTCTACAATATGACAAAGACGTGATACAACGTGAGAGGCGTAACAAGTTCAACTTTGTCTTTGCAAATAGAAGAATCATGTTGGTGTATGAACTTGTGATATTGCTTTCACCACTACCATTGCTATATAATGTACCACATCAAAAGTGTGAGATCCAAGGTTTGCGGATTTCAGTGGTGTTCTGTTTTCCATCTATCTTCAACGCTGATTTGGAATGTGTGGATGGGGCGTTCATATTTGGACGTGTAAAGATGAAAAAGATGGTTGTTACAGAACATATTAATGAGTGGTTGAGTTTCAGGGAGAGACATTCTATGTTTCTTTATAGGTTTGATCTGCCAGTCGTATTGGATGTTTTTGGTGGCCTATTCTGTTTTGGGTTCGTGGCGATGGTCCGAGTTTCAGACCACCACCAAGCAGTTGATCTTTTCATGCGTCAAAAGAGTTTTATGGCAGCTTGAGGAAGAAGTTTGCAGATTTGTTGTGCTTTTTGGTGCTACAACTCCACGAGATAGGATACTACACCGTCGTGCCTATGCAAGGGCTATTGATTTGATTTGGTACTGTCAGTCAAGTGCTCATCATTGATGACATTTCAGAGACCTCGACTTCTTACCAGCGCCAGATTATGAGAGAAGCACAAAATTTTCAACCCAGCATCTTCTATGTTCGACTCGCCAACTTCTGTGTTTGCCACACCATTACTTTTATCGTGTTTAACACTAAATGGATCTCATGTTATCTATTATGTTCAGTATTGATAGGGCTCAGGTTTTACCCAAATAATCAACTACTGCAAGTGCACAGCAATGCAGTTGAAGTATAAGGGGTATCGAATCCCAAGGGAAGTGAAAGCTACACTAAGGTTTCTAAGTTCGAATTATATGAAATTAAAACTAAGCAATTAAAAAAGTAAATAAATCGAATTTTGGATGGATTAAAGTTGAGGAGACTAAGGCGCTAGGCAAGGGTAATTATCAGGTTGAATTCAAGAATGCAGAATCTAAGTTTATTAGGGATTTATTAAGAACCGTCTAGAACTCGAATCACTAATTAAAACCAATCAACTCTCGTTGCAGAAGTTATCTATGCCTAAATCCCTAAATCCCAAATCTCTTTGCGAATTTAAACAATTAAGGCAAGCAATAAGAACATGTTCGATTTGTTCACAAAATACCTAAACTAAATCTCTTTGCGAATAGATATTTTGCTCACCTATGATTAGATCAAGTTACTAACAATGCTCTCGCATCTATTAAATAACCTATGGTTTGATTTCTAAGTGATCAATTCAGAATATCAAGTTAAGCACAAATCAAGGTGAAGATCCAATTGATTTCCCTAAAAGTTCTAATGATTCTACAAACTCTTCATCAACCCTAAATCACCCTATCCTAACTAGCAAACTACTCAGACATAATTATGTAAACACAAATCAT
>JAHZTW010000001.1:361548688-361605057 GCA_020283515.1 Alliaria petiolata
TAGCCTAAACAATGGCTGAAAAACTATATTTATAGGCTAAAACACGAGCTGGAGCACTTTTGTAAATGAGGAAATCTTCTGGGCAAATTTCCTTTTTCTTGAAGACTTGTAAAATCAGGCGGTTTTAGGAATCAACGATTGGTGTCGATCGACACCAATTAGTGTCGATCGACACTCATTCCAAAATATGGCTCTCTGACTTCATCATTTTGCAGCTTCTTCCACAATGCTCCAGAATGATCCAAAATCTCCAATTATGCTCCAAACGTAGTTCAACCTGCAAAGACTCTATAAAAAGACATATATCATGGTCCAAAAACGGGTAAAAACCATGATATATCATTCCTATAGTAGGTTTGGAACTTTTTCGTGAGTCCAGTGCGGTTGGACGAAGTGGTCCCAACCGGAGGGTTTTAGTAAGGGATAAATAAAAGTGTAAAGCCCATCACAGTTAGGGTTTCTAATTTAGCAGCTTCGTATTCATCTGCCGCTAAGTTTGCGGGGCAGTATTAAGACAAGCCCAATATAAGTCTATTGTAATGTGTAAAACCCATGTGTTTAAGGTTTCAAGTGATAAGGTGTATATATATATATATATCCTTGTTGTGAGACATTGTTTGTAACCAAGAGAGTTGTCTCAAAAGCAACTCTTCCCCTTCTTCAATATTTATGATTAAAAAAATCGGTTTGATCTTGGTGACAAGATAAAGCTTTTTCCTTTACTTTCCCTTTGCATCTAATAAAACTCTAAATGAGCTATCTTATTTCTCAATCTTAAATTTCTATTTTGTTAAGCTCATTTGAGCATAGATTTATCTTGTTTTGAGTTTGTCAACATAAACCGTATGCAGTAAAGATAGATGCTTTTTCACATGAGTGTATTTATTATATGTTCGGTTCCGTGTGTCCCAAACAGTGTAACTGTGACATCCCGAATCCGAAATTAAACCGCGAGGCCCACGAGATTAGGCCCAAAACCTTTAAACCGAGCCAAACTGTGAGTTTTCCCATCGCGTATAAGAGAAAATGAAAATCAGTGGGCGCGTTTTGAGAGCGATGCTAGCATCCAGAGTAAATCCGAGAGAGACCTAGGGTTATTGCCGCCGCCAGAAGGAGACGTCGTTGTCGTTTCACCGGAGATCGGAGCTGTTCGCCGTGGAAAGGACCCGCCGTCTTCTCTTGTTCACGGATCTGGTTCGAGTGTTAACAGTAGCCGTCTATTTGAGGAGGAGTTGCCGTTGCTGTCTCCGTATCTCGTCGTTCAGAGACGTTGCAACTCGTCAGAAAAAGAAGGAGATCGAGGGAAGAAGGAGAACCGAAGAGAGAGGGAGAAGAGAGAGGAAAGAGAGAGAAAAAGAAAAAGAAAGGGAAAAAGAAAAAGGGAAAAAAAGAAGGAGAAGGAGCAGAGGGAGAAAAAGCAGAAAAGTTTGGAAAAGCAGAAAGGACACTCGGGCAGGAGAGAGAAAGCAACCATAGGACTTTCAAAACGTGTGTCCCGCCTATTAGCCAATTTTCGTTAAGGTGAAGTGTGATCTGTGGATTTACAAACTGCGTTTATGTTATTAATTATGTTTATGCTTGATTTAGGAATAAAATGGTGTGAGTGATTTAGTTGTGCTTTAGGTTGCTGAAAATGGTGTATTTTATTTTAAACTAATGTTGAATAAATTAGAAGTGAAAAATAATGTTGATTGATACATGAACTAGAATTCATGTTTGATGAATTATACAATTTAGCGGAATGAGCTAAGTTGTTGGGTGTTGGGCTATGGCAACATAAGTGTTGAGTCGTAGTTCATTAACAGTTAGCTAGCAAGCCAGCAACAACTGTGGACGTTCTACGTGGCGGGACGGGTCGACGTGACTCTTGTCCTTCAGAATGGTGTTGTCCTTCGGGATGGTATTATCCTTCGGGATGGTGTTGCCCTTTGGGATGGTATTGTACTTTGGAATGTGGTGTTTTCGTCCTGTTTCTACGGCGACAGGAACCGATTAGTGGTTGTCTGTGTGCGGTGCACATGTTGTGTGGTCTTATCTCGATGGAGCTAAGTGGTTGCTATTTTCGTGGAGTCAATCATGCATGTTTATTTCTCGGTTAAGTATAGTCTATAGTTGGTTGCATAGGCGTATTTTTGTGGATCATGTGGGTAGGCGTGGTCGTTTCGCTGAGTGATTTTAGTTGTTCATGTCTCCTTTTATGGATGCAGGTGAGTTGGAGGAGTAGCGGTTTAAGTGATCTTCGGAGGTGGTGTTGCGTTTTCAAATCTCCAAAAATTTGAAATTTTATTTAATTAATATTTATTATTTTATTTACAAGACTTGCTTATTTATTTGGTTAAGACGTTAAATGTTTGAAACATATTTAATATTTAAATAGAGTTTTATGAATTTTATGTTGGCGGATTAATTTGTGGTTATTATTATAGTTACGGTTTGAGGCGATGAGATAGTGACGCGTGTCATTCTTATCGGCTGGTTAATCGAGATGGGTGTTACAATAACACTTGCTAGAATCGCTTAGGAATCTGAACCACTTGCTAGGCTCCCATAATCCTTTTTCAGTGGATTGGAGCATTGGGGGCTGCCGCGCGTAGAGTTCATCCGAAAAGCCGAATATTTCGTTTTCAACAAAGTGTTTGTAACAATCCCAACCCCCCCCCCCCCCCTTTCCACCTCTCACCTCCACTAATCTTTCCACTCACCATTAAACCCCACCGTTAACCTTCCATTCTCACCTACTTAACAACTCAATTCCCACATTCTCCTATCATCCTTCCCTATATAAACCCCTTCATACCATCATCATTTCTCACACCAAAACTTCTCCTCTTCTTAATCAACACCAAAACGTGTTCTTCTCTTTAGAGTTTTGTGCGCTTTGAACCTTGCAAGGCTGAGGTCACCATAAGATTCTAGACGTCAAGACGAAGCCGTACACACCAAAATCGTCCAATTTCGTGGCCGTACGCGCCCACACGCGCAGGTTGAAGTTGACGCGTCCGATTCACGCGCCGCCGCCATCTGCCGCCCGCCGCCATCCGTCGCCGTCCGCCGCCCATCGCCGCCGAAGACACTATAGTCACCGCTGCCTGCCTGCGCCGGAGCAACCCCGGAGCCACCGTCCACCGCCGCCGACCGCTACCGTTGATCGGCGTTGACCACCGTTGACCGGCGTTGACCGAACCGAATCGTTGACCGTTGACTTTGACCGGATTGACTCGTTATCCGTTTTCCGTCGTTCGAAGGCCGTTCTCACTCGATTTTCCGTGCTGATCTCAGATTTGACGTCCGTTTAAGCATCCAGAATTCAGATCTGCAGTTATCCGGATTATGCTAAGGTGAGGGTGGTTTCGATCAATTCTTCTTACATTGTATATCATGATAGAAGTGTCTAGGGAGTTCATTCATACATATGTTTATCTATAAGCATACATCTAGGTTGTTGTGATCTATATACATACATAATATATATATAAATACATATATACTATATTGATGGTTGATGTGTGATACACATAGATCTATGCTTAGGTTGCTGAGAACGAATATGGTTATGTGATGTTTGAGGATTGTTTGCGGGTGTGTGTATTTCGTGGGGATATGCCATGTGCGGGTTGGGAAGTATGAGTTTTAGGATGAGGCTTGAGGCCTGTGTGTGAGGTCGGTGTAAGGCTTGTTGGGATGGCGATTTCCTAACAGGGTTGCATCGTTTTTCTTGTTGGGTCACGCGGGTACCGACTGAGGTGGCGTTGGATCCATCGCTGGAGGGGGCAAGCAGCGAGCCCGTAAAGTGTGCGGATACTGATTTCCGTGTAGGGGCGTGAACGCGTGGGTACCGACTGAGGTGGCGCGGATCACGTGTAGACTTTGTGGGATATAGGGGCGTGAACGCGTGGATACCGACTGAGGTGGCGCTGGTCACGTGTAGACCCAGTGTGGTTGAGCCACAGTCTTTGTTGATTACTTATGCTTTACTGGTTGTTCTGACTAGGTACTTTTGTTATGATTTGTGTTGTTTGATGGTGAATGATCGTAGTTTCTCTCACTGAGCTTTTGTTGTTATGCTCACCCCTCCTTTTCCCCTTTTCCTTTTCTTTTTTCTTTTTATTGCAGGTTCGGATCATGTTGGTGAGTTTTTGGTCAAAGATTATCCTGAGATTATCCTTTGGTAAAAGACATGTTGTCTGGGCCCGTATAGCTGGAGACAGATGTTCTGATACCGTCGACCTTTTCAGCTTTGCTGGGTCGGGGTGTCACAGTATTGCCCATCTGTCATGGTTTGGTGGTAAATAGAAAATTATCCTCTAACATAAATATACGATACACATATCATAGATATATGTTCTTTTATGTTTATAATTAGATTTTACTAGAGAAGTGATCCGCAGTTTGCGTGGAATCAAAGGCTTTAAAACTATATCAAATTCAAATTTATTGTTTTTTGAATTTTCATTTTAAGCATTTATCTTTCAAGAATATACTCTAAAATGCTATCAACCCAAATTTTAGTTCCAACCCTAACATCAACTCTAAATTATTCCACAGCTACTATTATTTATACAACACAAATATATTTTTGTCCACACCTAGTTGTTGGAACTCAATTTTAAAATATGTTACACCAATATATTTCCGAACAAATTTCAGATAAATTCATTTGAGGAAATGACCGGAAAATGAGAACGATAAATGTATCGCCATGAGCACTATAATGGAATGTACTCTTATGTTAAACTTGAAGTTTATTTGAATGAGAAATGGTATTTTAAAGTTTGGTGATTGGAAAGCACAAATTTAGACATATTTTTTCCAACATCTGAAATTGCGAGTGAAACTACTAAACAGCGAGTTTCACTTTTATGCAGAGAAGAGCTAACCCATGTAAAACCGCGCGTCAAGCAGAGCTGATACTGGCCGGAATCGGGTTGGGTTTAGGTAAATAAGAATATGGCCTAATAACCTATCTTTTTACTTATGATTTTAATATAATTATGTATTTCAGTTTATTTATACGGGCCGGAATCAGGTTTGGTTGAGAGATTGATTTAAGTAGATTTTAAAATTTTGTAAAGTTGAGAGATGGATTGAAGTTAATAATTTTGAAAAAAATGGAAACATAGGCATATCCTTGAATCTCAACAAAGAGAGAATACGCTAATAACTGGAGAAATATGATATCGTCTAAAATGTGGGCAGATGCAGAGGGAACTGAAAGTCAACATTGATCGTGAGAATGAAACTATTTTACTTATTATGCTATTTGATTTTTTTATGTGATGACCTTTCTAAGATTTTACATTTAACCGATGCTTATCTTTCTACAAACGAGACTTATCTTTTTACAAACAATGCTCTATCTTCTTATAATTCAAACGATGTATACAAGACGTCATTTATACACAATTCTCTGAAGCGAATAAAAAAGAGCAAAAGAAAGAAATAAGCAAGAACACAGGTTTCACACATGTGGGAAATACTGTCATGTTTTGGTTTCGCCCTCCTACTGTTTGATTCATGTCGATGCAAATAGAGTGAATTATTAATGAAAAAGGTCAATGAGAGAGATGTCGCTCAGCTGGATTTGTCAATGAGAGAGATGACAAAAGGTCAATATCGTGTGTGGTTGTTTTTTTTCTTTTGTTTCTATAAATTTTAAGAATCTCATATATAAACATGATATTTTGAAAGTTGTGTCTTATGTGTTAAAATGTAGAGAATCCATGTTCCAATAACATGGATTTTAATAGAATTACAAATAAATGATTTACAAAACTTTTTTAATAACAAAAGAGTTTGGTTGGAATTTAAAAAAAATTTAAACTAAGATTTGAAGAATCAATGAATCAATAATGGTGGAATCTCAAATTTTTAAAAATCCACTTAAATCCACTGTCAAACTCGAGAAGCTAATTTCTTTGCAAGAAAAAATGAAATTTCAGCTGCTCCAAACATCAAAAGCAATACACATTTCTCCTTTTTCGGATCCAAACATTACAGTCAAAATTCAAACTTCTGAAACCAAAGCGTTGTTGTCGCCTTTAAATCTCAAGCATAAACCTTAATACCTCATTGCGGACGAGGTTGTACAAAAGAGTCGGGTAAAACATGTTCCGACCACCAGCTCCGATTAGAGCTCTCTTTGCTTTATCGCCCTTCAAACATCTACTCTTCTTCTTCTTCTTTGAAACGCCATCGTTTCGAGATGATCGCGGTGCCTGTTCATCTTCCTCCATTTCATCACTCATTGCCGGAATTTTAACTCGATTTGAGTCAATAATTTTACTATCTCGGGTCGGGTTTTGTTTTGCCAACTAGATCGCTGGATTCATGTTAAATATTCTGGACAATCATTATTTCTTAAATGCAATTTAACATGATTAATCGTAATTTGTATATTTTATTTTTGAGGTGGAATTTGGCAGAAAAATTGAAGGTTTACATGATTAAATGTCAAAGATTGAGGAAAATTTTCATGAGATTCAAAGTCTGGAGGAAAACGGCCGTCACTTTAAAAGAGTCACAGACAATCAACTCTTAATTATATCATCAACATAAAGTGTTGAGAGTGGGTTGACAAAAAAAAAGTGTAAAGAGTGGTTGAGCGCTGCTTCAACATCTAAGACCATCTCCATTGGTACATACCCATAAGAGATTCTTAAACATTTTTTAATATAAATTTTTCTTATTTCTTCTTTTAAGAATCCTTATATTTGATTTAATTTTTTTGTTCTTCCATTATAGAACTCCTAATGGGTTCTTAAAATAAAACAACTTTAGAAAGCATAGGGTTGAAGAAGAAAGCCAAAACTTCTTCTTCTTTTTTTTTTTAATTTTATTACCACCAAAAAACAGAATGACCGTGAGTGAAAAGCTTTCTCTTTCAATGGCTGGCTAGTTTGAGAGTGTTGGCCTTGTCTTGAAGTGTACTAAGCAGACTCTCGAAACTCTTCTTGAACGAATCCACTCCTTCTTCTTCCAATTGTTTTCCCACCTTGTTCCAGTCTATTCCCAACTTCTCCAGTGCACTGTATATCCCTTCTGCTTCTGACACATTCGCATATATTGTCTTCTTCACGATTCCATGATCTACGAATGCTTCCAGGGCTTGATCCGGCATGGTTGACACCTACAATCGCACAAAGAAACAGAAACGCTTGTTTACAAGATCCACAGTCTATATAGACCAATCATCTCAAATCCTATTTGGTATTAGACTAATGATTGGGCAGTGAAACATGAGACAACAAACAAAAAAGATTGACTCACAGTGTCAGGTCCGATACAAAATTATATTATCTAAATATGATAAACAAAAAAACTTAGCAACATTATTTGTATGATATACTATTTTAGGGATTAAAAAATATGAAACTTCAAATATATGGTTTTGAATAGTTAAAATTATATTTGAGGTTGCACTATTTAAAATTTTAAAATTTAAGGTTTTAATGTTGCTCTTAAAATGCATAAAACCTCAAATTTAAATTTATAAGGTTGCTATTGAAGATTTCCAAAGAGATACTTGGGTTGGTGACTATATATCATTGCATGGCTGGTTCAAAGATAACAAGATACGATCCTATATTATTAATTGTAATACTTTCGAGTTTTAACCGTTTTTTCTTTATATCTTAGTTACAATAATATCAACACTAAAATCATCTAGTTCTATAAAATATATTTTCCAAAACAATTTACTACATTATCTATACTATAAAAGATGAAGTAGAGAATATAAAATTAACATGTGACAACAATTAATTATAATTAAAAGCATCTAATATAAAATTATTTTACTTGAATCTTACTATTTAGAAATTATTAAAAAACAAACATAAAAAAAATAAAAATCAGATCTTTTGAAAAAATTATAAACACATAAAATATTTTATAATACAGAATTTTTATACATATTCAAATGTTTTTGCGTGATTTAATCGTTATCTTCAAACAAAATAAAGATAAATAAATTTTAATAAAAATAAAGAAAGAACAAATTATTGAATAAAAAAAATGAAAATAACAGATAAAAAACCTTTAAGCAATTGAAAAACTAAAATTAAAACTAAAAAATTATAGGATATAAAAACATACGTAGTAAATAATCGATGAGATAACTAATTATCAAAAATATAGAAAAGAATATGATAAAAAAGAAATAAAAAACATGAACAACAAATCGACAAAATTTAAAAACACAAAAAAATAAATAGAATCAATATAATATATCTGAAAAGAAAACAAAAGTAAAAATGTTAAATAAAAAAAATAAAATAATATGTGAGTTTGTATAAATGAAAAGAGCATGAGGAAAAAACAAAATATTTATAATATAATGTATTGAAAATACTAAAAGAATGATCAACAAAAAATCAAAGAAAAAATTGGTACAAAAAACACAAGAAAAGATAGATAGTCAAAATAAATGTATAAAAATATGTCACTTATAACGCAAACTAAAGTAATCACACGTTTTTCTTGTGAACATCAACATAAAAAATATATTAAAATATGTAAAATAATATTATTAGTTAAAATAAAAATAAAAATTTATATTAAGTATTCACAAAATAAAACAAAACATGTGCGTTAGCGCGGGTTCTTTCCTAGTAATTTTATAAACTTTGAAAGAAATAAAATAATGGAAATAAAAAGTAAATTTTTAATAAAGTACAAAAATATAATAGTTGAAATTTAAGATATTTAAAACCATAAAAGTGACTTTTACTAATTATTAGACTAAAAACAATATGAATATTAATAAAAAAAACGTTATCCTGTTATTTAAGCCAATTGTTTTTCCAATATTTCATGTAAAAGTTTTTTTTCCCAAATGTTTTTAAAAGAGATATCCTATAAAAAAACTTTTAATTTTATAACAAGAATATTAATGGTATTTTAGTTCACTCACTTTACTTCAAAGTTAGGGAAAGATTTTTTTTTTAATTATATGAAATGGGAAGATTTGTTCAAAGAAAAAGTTACAAAAAATTGGATAATAATATTTTATTTTTCCTTTACATCTCTTTTAGTTGATAGAGTTTTCGTTGTCAAAAAAATTGATAGAGTTTTCATTTATTAAATTGTATCCTCTTTTTCATTTATTAGTTACAAGAAAATTAATGGTCATTTGGTTAATTTTATTTCCATTAATGATCATTTGTCAAAAAAACTTTTAATAGAATCCATTCATTATTAATTTATTATGATATGGATAATTTTGCATTTTTAGTAATTAATTTATTTTTTAAACAACATTAATGTACTTATTGTAGATAAATTAGTTTTTTGTCACTTTTCAATTTTAAGAAACAAATACTTACAAAAACCACCTTATGTATTAATAACTAGATTTCTTGTTATTAATTGTGTTTTAAAAATAAACGTTAAAAATAATGGAGTCATTATTACACTTATTTATAGATGTCAAATATATCTACCAAATAGTCAGATTCTAGGATATTATTAAATTTTATGTTTCTTAGCAATTGTAATAATTTTCGCTTGTATATATAGGAAGATTTTGTAAGAACAAAAAAAAAACAAGGTTGATATAAATACAATTTAGTACAATAAGAATAAATAATTAATTTAACCTATAAAGTAGTACAGTTTAGAAAAGTAACATATGCTAACTTAGTAAAAATATCCTTACAAGTAACTAAATTTAGAGAAATATTTTTAAGAGCATTACTACTGTAAAAATAAACATAAAAGACAAAAAACATTGTTTTGGCCCAGTATATATATTTGTTAAACTCTTCAAACTCCTCAAATATTTTATTTTTTGAAGCATTCTTAGTTATATCTCTCTCAAACAGTTGAAAGTTTAGTCCAATGGATCCAAATATGATGATAGAAAAAATATTAAGAGATTGTGATGTTTCTAGTTCTGGTGTGTTGAATTTACCAAAACAAAAGGTCGAGAACATATTAATGAATATGAAAATTAAAATGCCTAAAAATGGTATTCTAGTGGTAGTTAAAGATAATAACAATTCTTATTGGGCAAACCTTACTCAAAAAGATTCTAATTATCAACTCAAAAATGGATGGATAAAAATTAAAAAAGCAAGAGATCTTAAGAGAGATGATGTCATCAACTTATATTGGGATGGTACTAAATTCATTTTCTCGATGAAGTGAGTATTTTTTTTAATTTATCTCTCGATAATTATTCATTTTTTAATAGATCAATATAAGTAATGTTTTTTTTTCTTGATGAATTTTATGTATATCATAATTAAAACAATAACATATCAGTTTAAATTGTGATCTAAATTATAAAATACGTTTGCTGATATCACCGTAATTTATATGATTCTATAATTGTATAAGAAATATATAGCTATACAAAATTTATATAATTGTATACACTGAGAATTTTATAATTGCTAAGATTTATCCTTAAGATTTTAAATGGTGACAACAGATCCACAGCGAAACAAGTAGATGAGACAAAAGAGAGCAGTTCATATACGTCTGGTGCAAAACAAGAAGGGACCAGTTCAAGTACGATTCCGGGAAAATCAACAAATGATGACAAAAGGAAAAACAAAAAAAAACAAAATGATAAAAAATAAATGGTGAAGAATTAATGAAACAAGTAATAGTTAAATGGTGAAAGTAATAAATATACTATAAATATTATAATTTACTAATATTCTAAATATGTTGGATTAATTAAAACAATATTTATAAATAAAACTCTATGAAATTATAAGTTATTCATAATTTTTTAATTTTATATAATAATATTGCAATGATCATTAAATACTATAAACATTAGTAAAATTAAAAAAATACTATCAATTTTTCTGACATTCCTCAAATGATAATTTTATATAAAGGTATATTGGCATGTGTCATTTATGTATAAATGTATATTTGCCTACATGCCACACATTCGTAATTTCGACGCTATCTCTAGAACATTTTGATTAACCACAGAAGAAGCAGAGCCGGCAAATAAAGAGGAAGAAGACGAATATGTCATGGCAGACTAACACCAACGATCACTTGATGTGCGACGTTAAAGGAAACCGCCTCATCAACGTAATTTTATTTTATGTTTTTTTTTGTATTAAATTTTCTTAATGTAATATTGCTTTTGTGAAAAATTTGTTTTTAATGTTATTATATTTCCTTTATGTAAATACTTGTAATTTAATTTTAATATGTTTATTTAATTTTATAAATGAAATTTTTATTTATAACATTATTTAAGTGAAATATTAATGAGATATAAACTTATAGGTCTAAATATGATAAACAAAAAACTTAGCAACATTATTTGTATGATATATATTTATAGGGACTAAAAAAAATATGAAACCTCAAATATACAGTTTTTTTTAAAAAAAACCTGTGTAAGTTTCAGGTCTTATGCCCATAATTTTCTAAAGTACACAGAGTTAGCCTTTTCTATATTTCGATTTAAAAAATATACATCCGTTCCAAAGAGATTTTAAACACGGGGCACAAGGAAACTAATCTTCTTGTACTGACACTAGGCCACCACCACTTTGATTCAAATATATGGTTTTGAATAGTTAAACCTTATATTTGAGGTTGCATTATTTAAAACTTTAAATTTAAGGTTTTAAAGTTGCTCTAAGAGAGCATAAAATCTCAAATTTAAAGTTATAAGGTTGCTATTGAAGATGCCCACAGAGATATTTGGGTTGGTGACTATATATTCATAGTTGCATGGCTCGTTCAAAAATAACAAGAAACAAACCTATATTATTAATTATAATATTTTGGTTTTATTTTTTTATGGCTTTTTTTTTATATCACAGCTACAATAATATCAACACTAAAAATCATCTAGTTCTATAAAGTATATCTTTCAAAACAATTTATATAGTACATTATAGTTTTATAAACTTTGAAAGAAATAAAATAATGGAAATCAAAAGTAAAATTTAACAAACGTACAAAAATATAATAGTTGAAATTTAAGATATTTAAAATCATAAAAGTAACTTTTACTAATCATGAGGCTAAAAAAAAACATGAATATTAATGAAAAACGTTATCCTATATACTATTTAAGCCAATTGTTTTTCTAATATTTCATGTAATAATGTGCTTTTTTCCCAAATGTTTTTAAAAGAGATATCCTATAAAACAAATTTTAATTTTATATCAATAAGATTAGTGGTACTTTTATTCACTCACTTTATGCATAATTTTTTTTATAATTACAAATAATTTTTAGTTTAGTTAATATATATATATATACATATATATTAATGAGAAAAACGTTTTTTAAGTTTTTTGTAATTTTAATTACTATTTAATATAATTTTAACATTTGTAACTATACGTTACCATAAACGTTAGAGAAATAAAAAAGTTTTGAAATAAATCGGTTTCAGTAGACACAAATGATACGAAACGGTTTATGTGATTGTTGTTAAACGTCAAAAACTACATTCGTGTACAAATATAACGTTTGAAAAAGGTATTAAGAGAACTAATATACATTTAAATATTATATATATTAAAATTTTCATTTCCGCACATGTATGCGGGCTAACCACCTAGTACGAGAAGTAAACAAAAATATATAATTAGACCCACACAAAAACAACAAATATAAATGAAATAAAAAAAACCAACATAGAAAAAACTTTGTAGATGAATTATTTGAAAGAGAAATTTTATCTTGTATTATTTTTTTCCTCGGAGATAAATGAATACAATTTTTTTATTGAATGAATACAATTAACCACTAGACGCCCACAATTTCGCAGAAGCCAAACCGAGTCAGATGGTCAAAACTTGAGATTTTAACCGAACTAAAGGAAGCAGAGAAGTCTTGCAAAAACCTCTGGCCGGCCTAGCTTTTTGATCAATGCCAGGCATGTGGAGCTATGATCTCTGCCATTAACTTACGACATCAGAGGTTGCGATGAATGCTGATTTTCTTAAAGGAGACTGTAGCTTGTTAAATTCCTCAACAACCTAGTTACACATGAAATCACAATCTTTCAGAAACAAAATCCTAGACTCTGTATTGAAGAATCATACAAACAAAAGATCATGTTTTTCAGCTTCAGGACCAGCCTCATAGATCGGGCAAGACTTAGATTCCTCTGTGAAGGATGCAGCAAAACCCGTGGTCTCATCGAGCGCACATGTTCAAAAGCTGCAGCTACAGTCATACTCTTATGCTGAATCTGAAAAACACACAGAGACATAAATGTTAGTGAGAATGAGATTCCTTAATGGAGAAATGTAATTTGATTAAAAACGACTAATCTATGGACTTGCCAGATAGCAAAGAACAACGGTAGTGCTTCTTCCACGACCAGCTTTGCAATGGACGTAAGTGGTTTTACCGAGCAAATCATTCTCTCTTACATAAAGAAAAAATGCATAAATAAGCAACATAAAGAGTAAATGCAAGTAAGAGTACAAAGAAAGCACAACATTACTCACTGTGAATGAAGTTTACAGCTCGGGTTATGTCTACAATGGAAGGAGCAAAGAGGTAATCACGTGTTGGTATCAATAGATGCTCCATTCCATAAGCCTTAAAAACATTTTGCAATTCATCAAGTACTCCACAAGTAGACAGAAGATTTGGTGGAACAGTGGATTTGGGGGCATTGAGCCAAAGTCTCATAAGGTTCATTAAGAGTGATTACGCCACCAACACCTAACTGTTTTAGTCGCGGAACATCCTTACGAAATGGAACTGCTTCCATCAGAAGATACTGAAAAGAAAAAAAAAGGTCATCTTTTAAACAAACGAGCAAATGAAACTTGAGAAAGAGCTCATCTTTAAGCAGTATACGGCATAATTACTATATAGACAAACAATTGTGTGACTTTAGATAGTGTGAGAATGTCTCAGATATGGTTAGGGGAAAAATTCAAACCCACAATGATGAAGCTAAGACCTGATTTCCCAATAACCCATAGGTGATGATGCGAATCCTAAGAAATATGCAGTTGTATTTTTGAATTCGGAACACCATGCAACTGGCGTTTACAGAATTAAGCACGAGATCACGGCTCTGCAAATCTTCCTGTCTGGTATCATCTTATTATATATTTTGTGTATGTAATTTACTTTACAATTATCAGTTTGCCTAATTGTATTAATTGGTTCCTACAATCTTAATTGTGTAATTGTAATAACTCAAATCGGATCCTTAAAGGAAATAAGAGTTAATGGATTTAAAAAGAGATCTTTATTGAAAAATTAGCCGGAGCTCGAGAGGTACACGATGAGTTTAGGTCGTCGGAATAAGAACGCCGACCTAAACTTGAAAGAGGAGAAATCTAAAGCGATAAACAATGAATTGCTGAGTTTGCTCTAGATTTCTCTCTCACGATTTCTGAATGAATGAATCGCTGAGAAGTCTTTTATATTTATAGTGTCTTCAAGTCGGTCTTCATGGCTAGCTCTTTCCTTTTTGGAATAGAAAAGTTTCCCGAGAGATTAGGCCGACTTGGCGCTTTCTCCGGATTAAATAAGGTTAAATGGAATATTTCCTTTTATCTATGCCGACCTGGCATCTGATAAAGGTAAATGGAATATTTCCATTTAACTTCGACGCCCTAAAATAGACAAGGGCCATTTTAGGGTTACATAATGGGCCGAGATAGATTGACGTCGGGCTTTTTAGAGGGGATACAAATCCCAGCTATAACAGTTACTCCCCCCAGTTCGGCAAACGTAAATGGATCGAGATTACCGAATTTAGAAGGGAACGGTTCGATGTAAATCTAGGTCGGTCTCATAAAAAGTTAGCAAAAATAAAATTCATACCTTTGAATTATCTGGTCGGAGGTCGATAGAGGAAGCCCTAGTATCAGCGCGTGAATTTCGGATCTAGCCTAGTAGGTTTGTGCGCGTAGACCTAGGTTTGACACGTGTCGGTCATGTAGTGAATCTCCGATTATAAATAATGTGAAGAAATGCGAACAGTCGCCGATGTAATCATAACCCTTGGGAACCGTTCTGAAATTTTTTATAAATAGGGCAAGAGTTCCTCATTTCTGTACTTCTTCACTTCGCGAGAGAAAAGATTGCCAGGTTAGCTTTTGACACTCTCTCTGCTTTTTATTTTATTTATTTCGCCGGTAATCTCTCTCCGCCGTCTCCGGTCGTTGGCTAGTCGTGATTTCTCCGATCTGGACCTTGATATGCCTCCGTGTTCTTCGAAGATGTTGAAGATTGGAACTAGTCATTCCGAATCTAAAAAATCCAGGTCGGATCAAGAGAAAGCCGATGAGATCAGCATCTCTCTAGACGAATTTCTCAAGATATCGAAAGAAGATGCGATCGTTCAGAGCCGATCTAAAGGAAAGAAGATTACTTCGTCCCCAAATCGATCTTCTTCGGGGTCGGATGAGGAAGACAAAGCTGAATATATGGTAAGTCAAGCCGCGGCGGAACGTTTCGTTGCCGACCAAGTCAGAACCGTTCCTAGGGATGATGTTGAGGCGTCGACGCGCGCTCCTTTCCTGATTCCCGAACTGCGAGATGAAGATGACCGATCTGGGGGATCGAATGAATTAGCGATTTGTGACGACCTGAATCTCACCTTTGCTGAGGAATACACGAATCAGTTCGGCGTCATTGATCTGAATCCAAAGGTGAAAAAGGTCCGACAAAAGAGAGGGCAGCCGAAAGTTAAGCCGGTAGCCGACAACGCCCTTGGGGTTCTCCCGACGAAATCCACCATGGAATCCTTGATTTCTCTGAAGGAAGAATGTGTCATTGATCCGAACGTCATCTTTATGGTTCCTAGCCCGTCGGAACGGCCGTGGGACGCCCCTCCGGGATGGATATGTATGTACGAGTGTTTCTTTCGAAAATTTCATTTGTGGTTCCCTCTTCCTCGCCTTCTGCTCGAGTATGCCGACAGGAGAGGGTTGCCGATCTCGCAGTTCTCACACGCTTCCATCCGTTTGATCGTTAGTCTTCTACTCGTCTCAGTTAAGCATAAGATTTCCTTGGACTACGCCGTGTTCCATGCAATGACTTGCACGCGGAAACATAAAGCTGACCTGAAGTACCGTGGTTCATACTATACGAGTATGAAGTCGAGGTTCAACATCGTCACTGGCGGTCAGTCCTCTAAGATCGAGAATTGGCGCGATCAATACTTCTTCGTGCTGATCAACGACTTCTCTATCGTCGATCGTGACATACCGATTAAAACAGAATGGGGAGAGATTACCGGTAGAATTTCTCGCTTATGATTTTCACAAAATGGTCGATATCATTCCTGATCGGCTTTTTCGTACTTTGCAGGTCAAAATTCTATTGATTTGGTGGATTATGGAACGTTTTGCGGCGCTTTTAGCAATCACCTGGCCGAGTATTATGGAGGAAAAACTTGTGAGAACTCAAGGTTAGTGATTAACATAGCCGTGTTGAATGTTGTGAGTTTGTCCTGACAGTAATTTGTTTTTGCAGTTGTGTTAGCCAGAGCTCATCGCAGAAAAATGAAGGCTCGTCCGTTAGACGACTTGGGAGATTTGGAGAATGTTTTGAAATCTCCCAATCCTCGTCCGCTAACTGGCCAGGATCAGTAAACTCCGGCTGGGGATCAAAATCCTTCGAGTGAAGCTTGAAACGATGAGATGGATCTTGTGGAAGCTTCAGGCCTTGTCCGAGAAGAGGATGAGGCGACTAGGCAAGCTGAAAGTCTTGCTGAAAAACAAGCTAAAAAAGCTGCTGGAAAAAAGTCACTAAGGCCAAGAGAAAGGCCACCGAGAGGAAGCGCCAGAAAACCCTAGAGATGGATGAGGAAATTGAGGCGACCGACCTCAACGTTGGCGGGTCGGTCGACGAGAATGTCGATACCCTTGGCCCGGAGGAGGAGCTGCCTGAGCCGAAGTGGTCTCGGATTGAGAGGGCTCTCCAACCCTTCGAATTTTCGTATGAATATCGCTGATCCAGGCCAATCACTAGCGATCCGATAGCTTGTCTCGACTTCTTCCTCAAACTCAAGGATCACCTGGCGGGACCTTCCACCGATATTTCCGATCTGATCCGGCAAGAGGACATCGCACGTTTTGCGATGGAGCAGGCTCATGTAATTCTGATTTGTTTTCTGTTGTTTTGGTCTCTTCACCTTGCTCGTGCTAACAGAGATGATTCGAATATGTATTTTGTTTGTTTACAGGCCCTCAGCATCACGCTAAACGTGATGTATGGTTATGACCGTGACGCTCATAAGTGTGCGGACAGTCAGGCCGAACAGGAGTTTCTTAAAGAGGCTCTCGAGACCGAAAAGAAGAAGTGTGTCGAGCTGGAAATAGCGGCACAAGAGGTCGATGCGGAGAGACAGAGGTCTCAAGCGGCCGAAGAGGCTCTGAAAACGACCCAAGCGGAGGTCAAAAAATGGTGAGCGGCTGCTGGTCATGCCACGAAAAAGTTCCAGCAGGAGAAGCACGCGAAAGAGAAAATGCGTGAGACTGCTAGGGATGCGATGAGGCGGGTCAACAAGCATTATGCCGGTCTCATCGAAAAGATGAAAAGGCATTTGGCCCAAAGGGAAGAGGCCGACAAGATCATCACAACCACGACCTAGTGGAAAGGGGCCGAACGGGCGATCGAAATCTTCCACAAACAAGGGCTTGTGTTGCCCGACTTTGTGAAAGAAAAGGTGGCAAACAGCGTTCAGGACTGGGAGGCCAAACATGCTACCTTCGAGGAAGTTAGTTTTGAAGCAGGCGAGCTAAAAATTCTAACCCTCGTTGAGTTGTTCAGAGAGGTGAGACTGGTTGTTCCAATTATGGCGGATGGAATAGTATCTCCCGATGGGCAAGTCGACGATGTGAAAAATGATGGTGACCCTTGTCCTGCGGATGCCGATCAGGGCGCGGCCAGAGAAAATGCGCCTCGAGCAGAAAGGACCAAAGAGACGGTCGAGTGGGCGATCGAAAAAACCGGGGACTGATCATCCCTAAGTTGTATCTTTTGTTTTGATGTTTTAGTATAAGTACTTTTGTAACCGACGTGAATCTGTCGTAGTTTATGTATATTTTCGAAGAATCAATGAATGGAGTTTTCGGTTTAAAAGACTAATGTGTTGTTTTGGAGTACGAACATGAAAGGCGATGTGATATCGGCTTTAAAATTCATGCGAATAAAATTTTAAGTGTAGAATATGTGAATCGGGTCGGCAGTATTTAAAACACTTAGAAATATTCTTAAGTCGACTGCAAGATGCGATCTGATCGGCTTAATAATATTGCAGGACTTAAGATATGCAGAACAGTATCCGGCTCAAAAGTGAAGTGTGAATACAAAATATGCAAGAAGCTCGGCTTATATAGTTTTGCACCACTTCTTTTCTAAGTGTAAATATCGATATGCGAATCAGGTCGGCGTTTTTATCAATACCACTTAGAAAAATCTAAGTCGAATATAGGTTGCGAGTCTGATCGGCTTATGTACTATATGACTTAGATTTTGCGAATCAGGTCGGCTTTTATACGCGGCGTTAGAACTCAGCTTTAGGCGGATCAAGCATCTGGCCAAGATGACGATATGAAAAGATGAGAAATTTGAAGTAAAAATCTTGGTCTTATTGATAATAAAATAGCCGAACTGGCTTTACAAAGTGAGAGAATTTAAGTCCCCCTTTTTTTATTGGGAGGAGCAGTTGTACCCGTCCTAAGACGGGTTGCCTACGTACCCCTTTCGGAAATTAAACCGCTCCATAGTTCATAATGCTCGTATGAGTATTTTTTTTTTTTGCGTGCAAAGCTTGTGGAAGCCGACCTCAATGGTAGTAGCTTTTGAGGCTCATTAAGTTCCAAGCACGAGGAACTTCATCGCCTGCTGTAGTTTCAAGTCGATAAACGCCTGGTTTGACGACCTTCGTGATGATGTAGAGACCTTCCCAGTTGGCGCCAATCTTTCATAGACCTTCCGAAGGACTAGGTCGCCTTGATCGAAGTGTCGATTGTGAACCTTCTTGTTGTAGTAACGCGCCGCCTGATTCTGGTAATTCTGCATTCGGAGAAGAGCTTGGTTCCTTGTCTCTTCGAATGTGTCGAGGTTGTCGATCAGCATTGAGTCGTTGAGGTCGGGGTTCTCCGGGAGGACTTTTCGGCGTAAGCTGCCGACATTGACTTCAGCTGGCACCATTGCTTCGCATCCGTAGGCTAAAGAGAAAAATATCTTTCCCGTTGCAGTTCTCGGTGTTCTGCGATGAGACCAAAGGACTCCGTCTAGTTCGTCGGCCCAAAGACCCTTTTTTGCGTCAAGGCGTTTCTTGATGCCGTCCAGGATTGTTTTGTTGGTTGCTTCGGTCTGTCTGTTACCTTGTGGATGTCGGGGAGTAGATTTGTTGAGGCGAATCTTCCAGCGTTCGCAGAAACTCTCGAAGTTTTTGGAGATGAACTGCGAACCATTGTCGGTGATAATTTCGTGAGGTAGGTCGTGGCGACAGATGATATATATCCAGACGGGACCTCTTTATCTTTGATGCTGGCGAAGGCCTTGTCCATCATGATGAGCATGTACTTGCGTTGGCAGGATGATGGCATTGGACCGATGATGTCCATTGCCCAGCGCATGAAGGGGTAAGGAAGAATGGTCGATGTCAGCAGCTCGGTTAGTTGATGTATCATATGAGAGTGACGCTGGCAGTACTCGCATTTTCTGACGTAATTCTCGCAGTCTTCTTGCATTGTTGGCCAAAAAAGTCCGTGTTTCTTGATCTTGAGGGCGAGGGCACATCCACTTAAACGGTTTCCTCCAGCACCGTCATGGGTTTTTTTGATTGTGCAGTATACTTCATCTCCATGAATACACGTGAGGAGTGTACCAGAAGCTATCCAGCGGTATAGGATGTTGTTGGTGATAGTATATTTTGCATTGCGGGCGCGCAGCCGCCGAGCTGACCATTTTTCTCCAGGTAACTCGCCGGTTTCTAGGAAGTGTCGGATCTCGATCCGCCAATCTGGTGCTTCGGTTTCATCTGGGTTAGGAGTGGCGTCGGCTTCTGCTGGTTCGATGGCAAGGATGACCTGGGCCGGTGCGATACTTGGTGATGCGATGCCTTCAACTGGTATCGTGCGGCGTAAGTCAGCGTCTTTGTCGGATGCTAAAGCAGCGAGGGCGTCGGCTCCTTTGTTGTCAAATCGGTTGATCTGAAGAAGTTCAAAAGTCTTGAATTCCTTGGCTAGATTTTGAACCAAGGCGAGGTAGGCTCCCATTCGTTCATCTTTAGCCTCGTATTCGCCGCTGAACTGTTTCGCGACGAGCTGAGAGTCGCTGTGAGCTCGGATGTGTTTGATATTCATGCCTCGAGCTAAATGAAGTCCGGCTATCAATGATTCGTAGTCGGCTTTGTTGTTGGACGCTGTGAACTCGAGACGGATTGATTGTTCGAGAACTTCTCCGGTTGGTGATCATAGTTGAATGCCGATGCCAGATCCGAGGCGCGATGACGCACCATCGACATATAATGCCCAAGGTTCGGGGGTTTGAGAATCGTCGTTGATTAGTTCGGGTGCTAACTTGGTGATGAAGTCGGCCAAGACTTGTGACTTAGCGCTGGTTCGGTTCCGGTACTCGATGTCGAATTCGGACAGTTCGATCGCCCATTTCCCCATTCGTCCAGACTGTGTTGGACTCTAGAGGATGGTTCGGAGTGGTTGACTGGTGAGGACGGCGATCGAATGTGATTGGAAGTATGGGCGTAGTTTGCGAGATGCGACGACAAAGACTAGTGCTAGTTTCTCCAAGGTCGGATAGCGTGACTCGGCACCATCCAATGTCTTGCTGATGTAAAATATTGGCTTCTGTTCACCTCGATATTCCCAAACTAGAACTCAACTGACTGCCGCGCTGCAAACGGCAATGTATAGGAGCAAAGTGTCGGTATTTTCTGGTTTCGCGAGGATCGGCGGTGTAGACAAGTAGGTCTTGTGTTGTTGGAAGGTTCTTCGCACTTGTCGTCCCACCTGAAACGTTTATTGCCGTGGAGGAGCTGGTAGAAAGGCAGGCACTTGTCCGTAGATCTTGAGATAAACCGGTTTAGAGCGGCGATTCGGCATGTGAGACGTTGGACTTTACGAGTGTTTTGTGGAGACTGTAGATCCAGGATTGCCAAAATCTGCTTCGAATTGGCTTGGATGCCGCGATGGGTGACCAAGTATCCAAAGAATTCGTCTGACGTGACCGCGAACGTGCACTTTGCTGGATTGAGCTTCATGCCGTACTTATTGAGTATGCGGAAGAATTCTCGTAGATGTGGGATATGGTCGTCGGCCTTCAATGACTTGATGAGCATGTCGTCGATGTAGACTTTCATCGTCTTTCCGAGTTTATTGCAGAACATTTTGTTGACGAGACGTTGATAGGTGGCCCCTGCGTTTTTTAAGCCGAACGACATGACTTTGTAGCAATATGTCCCCCGGTCCGTGATGAATGCGGTCTTCTCGCTGTCATCTGGATGCATGAAGATCTGGTTGTAGCTTGAGAGGAGTTCGTTTCCGGCTGTTGCCTTGACGTGATCGATTCGCGGGAGTGGAAAGCTGTCCTTGGGACAGACTTTGTTTTGGTCGGTGAAGTCAACGCAGACTAGCCATTTGCTGTTCTTTTTCTTCACTACGACGGGGTTAGCGAGCTAATCGGGGTACTTGACTTTGTCGATTGATCCATCTTGCAGCAATTTCTCCACTTCATCAGGGACGGGCCTGGGCGCGTTCGGGTCCAAGTTTGCGGCGTCTGATCGGCTTGAATGTGGCGTCCACGTAGATTTCGTGCTTGGTAATTTTTGGGTCGATGCCTTCCATGTCGACCATCGACCAGGCGAAGGTCGCGACGTTCTCCCGGAGGAAGGTGATGAGTTCACCTCTCATGCTTGGAAGTAGTTCTGTGCCAATCCTGACGCATCGTTCCGGGTGCTTGTCGTCAATGTTGACCTGTATGACATGGTCGCTCTTCGGCTTCTCGTGATGAATGATCCTGGGGTCGAGGTCGTTGCCGTTTTCGATCATGTAGGTGGAGGCGTTCCGAACTCGTTGCTTGTCGATGTAGCGAAACTGTTTAATCGACACGGATAGTGAAAATACTTCATTTGATCGGCATCTTTACGCACTGATTGTAAGAGGATGGTACAGCTCGCATGGAGTTTATCTAGGGTGTGCTGAGGATGACGTTGTAGATTGCTGGTTTGTCGATGACGTCGAACTTGACAATAGAGGTTTTTCCTCCGACCCGAACGGGGAGTTTAATGGTCCCTATCGTTGAGATGGAGTCTCATGTGAACAGAGTGAGGGGTGGTTGTGTGACCTCGATCTGCGAGTCTTTGATGCCCATTTTTCGGAGAGTGTTCCTGAAGATCAAGTCAACTGGACTGCATGTGTCGACAAGAATCTTTGACACCTCGTCGTCGCCGATTATTAGGGATATGACAAGAGGGTCATAGTGAGGTCGGTCGATGCCGCGTGCATCCCTTTCGGTGAATGTGATGGGTACGTCGTCGGAAAAGAGGGCTGGCGAGTCGGCGGGCGCGTTCGCGGCTTTGCGCTCGTATCGTTTAATGGAGTTGATGAAGTCCAAACAGGACAGGAGTCTGCCCATGATCATGTTGATTCGACGTCGGGTGGGCGAGGGGGGTGGTGTTTTCTCGTCGTCCCGTTCCCTCTTGTCGTCGTCTCGGTTTCGTCTGTTCTCGTCGTTGTTATTGTTGTTGTTGGAGCGTCGATCGTGGTTCCGGGGTTCGGGGAGTTTGGTTTCGCCGTCTTCCCAGTTTTTCTTCACGAGTCTTTAGAAGATCCGGCAGTTGTCGATGTAGTGACTGTAAGACTTGTGGTACTTGCAGTATGGTCCCTTATCCTCCGGGGTTTTAGGGTTATTGCGGTCGTACTTGTTCCAGCTTGGTGGACGAGATGCGGTGTTCACGCTGCGTCGGTTCTTGTCGCCTCCATCCTGGTGTTGACGGGGCTCTTGGTGGACGTCCTGGGTGGCGGGTCAGGACTTCTTGTCTCGTGCCGACTTGTCGTCTGCTAAGGACTTAGCTTTATCGGCCTTATCTTCTTCGATTCTTATATAGCCGGATGATTTGTGTAAAGCATCCTCTAAGGTATTTGTCTTTCCGGTTTTCAGCTTATCGCAGAATGCTTGGTCGTCTCGCATGTTTTTGATCAAGATCCTGAGAGTAATCTCGTCGGGGAGTCTGCAGTGAGAGACGATGGCCCTGAACCGATCCAAATAGTTGCGACGTGTTTCAGTGTCACCTTGTACGCAAGACCATATATCAAGCTTCGATGTTGATGTATCGATGTAGAGCGAGTAGTGTGTGAGGAACTTTTTTCGTAGTTCCTTGAACGAGCCAATAGAGTTCGGTGGCAATCGTGAGAACCAGGTGAGGGCGTTCCCAGAAAGTGATCCGACGAAGTATTGACAGAAAAAGGCGTCATGTTCTTGTTCGGGTACGCGTGCTCTTCCCATGGCGACCTTGAACGCCGCTAGATGTCTATCCGGGTCGGTGCTCCCATTGTAGCTGCACGGTAGCTTAATCTTACCGAGATCCTTCATAGGGGCGCTCGTGATAGCCGACGTGAATGCAGTCTGGTCGGTCTGTCTGAGTGAGCTTCTCCAACTCGGGGGCCGTTGTAATTACGTTGTGGACCCTGGAATCCATGATGTCGAGTCGCTTATGTATGAGATCCGCCTCGGATGCTGTAAGGGTTGAGGTCTGGGCGGTGACTCTCGAGCGAGCGTTGGATCTATCCTGGCCTCTTCGCAGATATGTCGTTGGGGTGACCCCGAACAGGTTGTGGATTACTCGATCGGTGTTAGGGTTTCTTCGTGGTGTTGTCTCCCCAACTATGTCCTCGACGTCGTCAAAGGCGAGGCTAGTTTTGAGGATACGGTCCACATCTTCACGATACGCGACCTGCTCGGCTCTGAGTAGATCGAGACGATCGTCCATTCCCTTCTGGATCTGGGCTGCGAAGATCTTCATCATGTCGGTCATGTTGACCGGTGGCGGTTCTGGCAGATTATGCGCCCCTGGTAGCGGGTCGGTGCGTGTCGTGCCGTCAGTTTGACGCTGGTCGGCTTCTTCCGTTGCAGGCAAGCCTGTTGCAGGATCTATTGGCCGACCTGATATTGGATCGGTGAGCCGATCTGAGGTGTTGACGCCTTCAGGCCGATCTGTTTGATCTCCAGATCGGCCTTCGCCGGTGTTTGTAGCCTTCGGGTCGGTTGGTGATGAATTGTCGACCATCTTCGAGCTCCGCGATTTTTTCTTAAAGACTAAGTCTCTTATTCCCCACAGACGGCGCAAAATTGTAATAACTCAAATCGGATCCTTAAAGGAAATAAGAGTTAATGGGTTTAAAGAGAGATCTTTATTGATAAATTAGCTGGAGCTCGAGAGGTATACGGTGAGTTTAGGTCGTCGGAATAAGAACGCCGACCTAAACTAGAGGAGAAATCTAAAGCGATAAACAATGAATTGTTGAGTTTGCCCTAGGTTTCTCTCTCTTGATTTATGAATGAATGAATCGTTGAGAAGTCTTCTATATTTATAGTGTCTTTAAGTCGGTCTTCATGGCTAGCTCTTTCCTTTTTGGAATATGAAAGTTTCCCGAGAGATTAGGTCAAGTCGGTCTTCATGGCTAGCTCTTTCCTTTTTGGAATATTAAAGTTTCCCGAGAGATTAGGCCGACTTGGAGCTTTCTCCGGATTAAATAAGGTTAAATGGAATATTTCTTTTTATCTATGTCGACCTCGCATCTGATAAAGGTAAATGGAATATATCCATTTAACTTCGCCACCCTAAAATAGCTAAGGACCATTTTAAGGTTTCATAATGGGTCGAGATAAATTAAAGTCGGGCTTTTAAAAGGGGATACGAATCCCAGCTCTAACAGTATTTTTTTTTTTTATGTTTATTGCACTAACCAAAACTGATAATTTTGTGAAGTGTTTTTGTTATAAAAACAAGAATCTGGATCTTCAATCTGTCTCCGATCATTTTTTTGATCCGTTTCATGTTATTTTTTTTTATCTTGATATTTGCTGTTTTTTCAACAAAAGTCGGACAAATAATTTTGTTAAATCCTGGTTAATTTTTTTCTATATTTTCTTAAACCTGAAAAAATAAATTTTATTTGGATTAATTCTTCTGATGATTTTATGCAGCTTATTCTGATTATCTTGCAGATTTTTAGAATTTTTCTATGACTAAAATCTTTGAACACATGAGGTATTTATCGAAGAGTTATGTTCATTGATCGAACATAATATGTAACATATTTGCAGACTGGACAGCCCCTGCCCAATAATATCATGAGCCCTAGGGCCAAAAAAAAATTTATACTTTTTTTACCTTATATTCTAATTTTTTCAATAAAAAGTACTAATTTAAATATAAAATATAATTAAATGAGTGTATATTTTTGAAAATGGGCCCCTTAATATAGAAGTTTAAATTTGGTTGGGCCTTATTTTCTAATTTTTTCAGTAAAAAACATATAAAATATAATTAAATAGATTTATATTTTCGAAAATGGGCTTTTTTAATATTGGGTTTTGTTGATAAATGGATTGGGCCCCTGCGCGGACGCACCTTTGCCCACCCCACTTGGGCCGGGCCTGAGAATGGGTCTGCGATTTCTTTTGTTTCCCCTTGCGTTGCATCTAATTATTGGATGTTCCATTGAATATTGCTTGTGTTTCTGGATTGTTCCTCTGAAAACCTCCACCAAGCTTCATAAAGCAAAAATTTTAAATGAATTTCAAAGAAAAATATCACAAGTGTAGTATATAATGGGTCAAAAGGCTATTGCATGTCGTACCAATGCTGCAAATGTCGTAGCAAAATTTATTCATGCAGAGACAGTGGCGGTCCCAGAAATTTTTTTTACCGGGGTCATAAAGTAAATTAATTATTTTATAATTATTTTAATATATTATAATATTTAATTTAAATTAAAAAATAACAAAAATAAAATAAAGTTTTAAGGTCAAGAATAAAAATATTCAACACAAATTGGGTTTTAAGTCCAAATAAATATGAGAAGTCCAAATAGATATGAATTTCGAAGTCTAGGTTACAAAATATATAACACAAATTGGGCTTTAAGCCCAAATAAAAATTGAGAAAAACTAAAATATGGTTCAAATGAAGATTTGAACTCAGGTTAGGAGGGTCACCAATTGATATTTAAACCAATTGAACTGTCAAAGTTTTTAAAATTCTTTCTACAATTAATGTTTATATTGTTTTAGGGGTGTCAACTGACCCACCTTTTGAAAAGGTGGGTCCGCCTCTGTGCAGAGACAAAGAAATCTAAGACCAATTTGACTAAAACTGACACGTGTAATGTAGCTTTTGAAGTCTATCTAGTTGAAATAATCGAATGGAATCTTAGATAGGAAAGGTAAAGTACATTCGTACAAATACCTAATGTGGGTGTGAAGTGCTTGCCAAAAATTGCAGTGCCACCTTCAAAGAATGTCATAATTGGACCTCTCTTAGAAAATGAACCGAGAACATTCATGAAAGCCTTTCCTTTTAAGAATGAGCTAAGTCGGTATATCTACATTAGACTAACATTTGTTGAAGATAGTCGATATGTAACAAGGGATTAGAGTCCTAGTATAAATGAATTTTCAAAATTTGAAAACCGATGGCTTACCCCTAAAAGTACACAAAGTCTTTAGACATGTGAAGTCCTTATTTGGGCTTACGAAAGCTCCGAAACAGTGCAATGAAATGTTTGACAATATCATAATGTCCAATAGTTTTAGCATCAATGAATTAATGTGATAAGTACATAAACATCAAAAATACTCTGCATGAATACATTTTTGTTATGTTTCTACGTAAATCTCATTATTTGAAGCAAAAAATCAATGATCAGGCAAACTAAGAATATTCTTAGTGGGAAATTTGACATATGACATGAGACTAAAAGATGTGATTCTTATGATTAAGTTTACAAAACTTTTGAAATGAATCATCTTGTCTCAAGTTCATTATGCTAAAACGATACTTGAGAGATTTAAGATCTACTCAAGTGTGATCGGAAGTACGTAAAAAAATGTACTTGGCTTAATCTTGTAGACTTTTTACATATACTAAGTTTTCACATGAGTAATCCAGGTTATAAACACTGAAAATGAAAAAAAAAGAATCATTTTGCCCTAGCTCGTTTCTCTCCCAGACACGGGGATCGATGCAGCCACTTTACCGAAAAATGAGAGCTAACCACCGGCGTTCAAGCTTCGATCTCCTCTCCTTCTAAACGGCGTTTCTCCCTTCATCTCCGGGAAGGTTCGGTTGATGTCCTTCGCCAGCGCTGCTCACCGGTCTCTGCTCCTCCTCCTTCTCCATGATTTTTAACCATGACAAAACTTTTCCAATCTGGCAGGCTTGTACCCTGCGTTCTCTAGATCTGAGCTCTGCCGCCCCTAGACCTCCGGTAAATGTTTCCTTGGTCTTGCAAAATCTCCCCCTTCCACCTGAGCCGTAGGATCCACAAGGTCCGCCAGATCTATCGGCTCCTCTGCCTCCCCTCACTGCTCATCCTCCGCCACCTCCCTCCCCTTCTTTCTCTTGGAGCTTCTGGTCTGCTGCTTCACCACCTTCAAGGTCACCTCTGCCATTTAAGCCTCCCTTTGTGGTAAGCTTCGCCGGTCCGGGAAACACTTCCTCCCCCCCCCCTCTCGCTGCTGGTACTTCAAGAGCCCATCTTCCTTGGCTGGAAGAACCTTTGCCAGCGAGACTTCAAGACCTCTGCTCTGTCTTGCCTCCAACCGTAGCTTTTGTCTCCTTTGGTGAGACTTAATGGGTCTAGATCAGTTGGATCTTGAATTGAGTCTGCTTCACAAGCTTAGCCCAACAAGAGTCTGTAGTGCTAATTTTTTGGTTCGACGTGACCACTCAGCTCTTGCATTTGGCAAGTCACTTTCCTCCCAATGGGAAAATTCCTTACCATTGTCTGCCTCCTTTGGGGATAGATATGTACAACCACCTCCATCTCATTGGCTATTGGTCGAGAACCCTCCTTCCATGGTGCAATTTTGCTTCGTCTGGCTAGTTCCAGTCTTATTCCTCACCGACGAAGGGACAACAGTACAATATGTTCTCGTCGACTTCACTCTGATCTTAATCTGGTGTTATATAATCTTGGGCTTGGCCCTCACTATGTCAGTTACGAGCTTTCCCCCTAATCTTTTAGCATCAAAGTTGCTCGGTTATATGTTAACGTTTTCCTCCTTTTGGGAGAAAATTTGTTACCCTCTTTTGTCTCCAAGAGAGACGGTTTTTCTCCGGTTTTATCACCGCGAAATCTCTGCAATCTTCTCACCGATTTGTCTTCTTACGTAGCGATCTCTACGGGACCATAAGAAGCATCCATATTCGTTTTTACGAATTTTGGAGGTAGGATTTGTGTATCAACGTCACAAGATAATGTGACTATCGGTTACCCATCCGACAATATCCGAAAATCTTCAGAGACGCATCTTAGCTTTGGTTTCGATTCGCTGTCAGTCTTATGTGAAAAATCATCTGATGATCAATCTTTTTCTGCTTCATGTCTTGTAATGATTTAAGAGAATATTTAATTGCAACCTTTTATAGTTTGAAAGTTTAAATTTTGATGAAGCAAATGTTTGGGAAAAAAACACTGGAAATGTATAGTTAGAGTATTGAGTTATGTGCAATATACTAAAATTATGGCATGCACTATGGTAAAGCACCAATAGTTTTGGAAGGAACAATTATGTTAATTGGCTATATGATTCTAGAAACTAAAAGTCTACAAGTAGATTTGCCTTTATGCTTGATAGCGAAATAACATCATTGAAATTTTCCAAATTAATTACGTGAAACTGATTAATTATGGAACCTAAGTTCATAGCTTTAGATAAAGCTAAGGAAACTAGGGGTTTCAGAACTTGGTGGAAGATTTTTGATTGGGAAAAGCTAATGCGAGCATATGTGTACACCATGATAGTCAATTGACTATAGCTCACACTAAATTATGTGTATAATGGTTTGTCGTGTCTTTTTAGAAAACGGCATCAAAATGAATTAGACAATTGATGAGTAATGATGAACAGTGTTACAAGTATGTGTAGAGGATAAACTTTTGCTTTTAATGATTTGAGTTCAAAGCTTTGAGATATAAATGGAGTATTTTAGGATACCCTTTAAAACAACGCTAATAGCAAATCACATTGTGAATGTGAAATGAGATCATTTCTAGGAGAAAGAAGGTCAGGCTATATTCTTTAAATTCACTCATGATTAACCAGATAAGTTCAAGGTCAAAATGAATACAATAAAAAACCTAGTTCTATGAGAGAATGAAGCTGTCTTATAGCTATTGTCTCAGTTTACATCAAAACTCCAAGGGGGGAGGTTGCGGGGAGAATGGGGTTGAGGGGCAGTCAAGACATCATGTTCACCTGCTCGTCGAGTAAATACTTATTTTTGCTTACTATTTTAATATTAGTATCAATACAAAATATAAAATCAGGTCAAAACATTAAGAGGAGCTCTTAAATTCAGAAATTAAATATGAAATATGTAACTTACCATCTCTCCACAATTGCCATGTTAATGGAAAATTTTCAATGCCATAAAGATGCCATAGTGGATCCTTGTTTTTTACCATTATAAAAAAAATTAAGGCTAAGGAAAAAAGTTTAGTAGTTTTGTTTGGCTCTCATTCATGAAATAATAATTAAAAAAAGAACAATTCTTTACAACTTCTATTTTATTTTCTTTGGTTTTTTCTCCATTAGAGTACAACACAAAAAAAAAGTTCAAAACTTATGATTTTTGTTGATTTGAATCATAAAAATTATTCAGTTGTATCTTTGAATTCAGAACGCCATTCAACCGTCACACTACGAGGCATTTGCAGAATTAAAAAAAAAAAGATCACCAAGTCTTGACTCTGCAAATCTTTTTTCTTTTTGGTATCATCTTATTATATATTTTGTTTATGTAATTTACTTTACAATTATCAGTTTGCCTAGTTGTAGTAATTACGTTCTTACACTAGTTAAGAACACAACAACAAAAATGATTTGTAAAGAAAAAAAAAATACATTTTCGGGATATTGGAGCTTAGCCATCCATGTTCGCAACCACAGGTCCAAATTCGACCTCAATTTTGCTAACATTTTTCGATCTCATCCTCTCTTGCATTTAGATCTCTAGTTCAATCTTGAAGTGAATGATTTGAGAAGAGCATCATTGTTAAGATCATGTATGAAATTATTTGATTGAGGGTATGTGTATGTTCAAACTTTCATATATGTCAAATTGTTTGCAAAACTATTCTTGTTTCAGTAGAAAAACACAAATCGGTAACTCATTGATAAAAAGAATATGATTTCATGAACAAGTATATATATATATATATATATATATATATATCCATATTATGTCATCTACATTTTCAAACAGCTTGATTACATACCTTCTTCTTTGGTTTTTCAGGTTATCGAGAGACAATCTGTTGATAAAGCAGAGTTGCAAAGTTTCGTTGTTGAAAAAATACTTACTTTACTATTTAGCCAATGTAAAAGTGTCAAAGGGGGATATTGCTGTTGAATGCTCGAGAAATGGCTCTTCTAGAATGTGAGAAACTGGATCTTGCACTTCCTGTAGAAAGCAACTACGCAACAATCTCATTATGTGAATTTTATACATTTGATGTCATGCCTAGCGATGAATAATATAAAGGGCTATTTTTTAAAAGGTGAGGACAATAAATCTTAGTTATTATCAAAGTCAATGAAATTATCATAGCCAAATATATGTTTTTCTAAATGAATTACTCATATGAAAGATGAAAAGAAAAACAATTTTTTTTTGGGATCAAACCTTAACTTTTATTAACTTAAGAAAGTTTTATATCCAAACAGAGATGATACAAACGGCCACAAAGAGCCAAACAGAGCAACGCATCAACCAACAGATTGGTGGAGCACAAGATAAAGTAAAGACAACAACGATAACTCAAGCAGAGATAACAAAAAAAAATATATATCTATAGATTATGGAGTAATGAGCATAGTCCTTGTAGATCGTGTACTATACATATGTCTTGTTTGAGGTTATGATGTATTTGATATTATTTTCTAACGTTCAATTGAGTATAATATTATCTGCCGGCAGTGCCGTGCTTAACGTTAGTGGAGAAAGGCATTGGCGTAAGGCCACCAAAATTTGAAAAATTAGAAGGCCACACTTGTTTAATAAGGCTTGTGTGTTTAGTTACTTTGATAAATAAATATGTTTGAGTTCTTTGTTTGATAAAGCTCATATCATTATAATTGTTATTATTTATTTTATTTTTTTTGTATGGAAATTTGTCCACATATTTAATATTTTTATTAAAGATAAGGCAACTTAATTGATGAAAAAGAGATAATTAAAAAAAGAAAATAGTAGAATAAAAACCTATATCTAAGTTGATAAATTCTTATCTTCAATCAACTATGTCGCAAGATATGTTGAATGGTTTGGGTATCATATTTATAGAGAGGGAATTTGTAAGACAACTTGATGAAATTTGGAGGTATAGTGCCCGATTGGCATTTATAATTTTAAGACAATGAAGATTTTCAATACACTAGAGATTTTTTCACACTACGCGCGGATTGTTGTATTAGTTTTTATTTAAGTTAGATTGATTTTTAATTTTAATTTGTTAGTTCACAAATTATATTTGATTTACTATATAGTTTTGATGTGAGTTTGTACATCTTAAAGACTATGATATGTCAGAAAATGTATCTTAACTTAAAAAAAAATCTAACTCGATATGTCACAAATAACTTTTAAGTTAAAACTTAAAACGTGTATTGAAAATCATTGTTTTTCATGATCAGCTTTAAAATATTATTGAAATTATTTTGTTTTAATGAATTTGGAATAGTTTACCTAAAACAATTGAATTCGGAATATTATTGAACTTAAATATATAATTTTTTGATCAAAAACAATTTTACATTTTAAATAGAAAGAAATTAATTTTTTTTAAACATATGTTAAACACCTGATTGTTCTATTTAAGGTTATTTTTTAATATTTCTATGTGTTCGTGCATTATGAATATTTGAAGTTGCATTTTGAAATAAATTTTTCAAAGCTGAAGCTGATAAAATCTTATATTCTCTTGACAATTTTAGAAAAACAAATATTGAATGATTTGGGTATTTTATTTATCGAAAGAGAAATGTTAAGGAACATTAATTTCGAAAGTTTGATCAACGATTTAATAGAAAAGAAAGAAATTAAAATTACGTTTTAAAACTACTATTTAGCTTGTTGGTTCCATTTTATTGTTTTTAATATGTGACATATTTATTATTGTAAAGCATTTTTTATGATAAGAGTTTTTTTTTTTGGCACAACTCTGTATTCAGGTTGGCACGGCGCAAGAGCTATAAAAGTTGGCACGGTAATTAAACAATATTAGCACTTGAAGAAATTTATTCTTGGAGAGTGTGTTAAGCCCCAACTATTGCAATTGATGTGAACCAAAACAAAAAAACTTTATATGCGAAAATTAATCTCTATAGCTTGAATGAACTTGATAAACTTTCATTCCTCTAAACTATCTAATGCCTAATGAGATTTAGTCTTATATCTTTCAGTCTCCTCTCATTTCTCACCAGTCACCATCAACTACGCTACCCTTTGGAATTCGGATACGCGTTTGGCTTGGATCCATTCTTTTCACATTCGGGTATTTTGGTTCTAGAGAATATGACTCATTCATATATTTTTTTTCTTTCAGTTCCGTCCGGGTTCAGGTTGGTTCCGGATACCTGAATTATATAAAATTTATCTAAAATACTTTAAAAATATATATTTCCGTTATTTAGTTAAATTTTACAAAAACAAATTTTAATTTTGACAAATATAACTAAAGATTGTCAAATATTTCGAGTATTTTAGTTATTTCAGTTTAAACATAACTAATATATTCGGTTAATAATTTTAATATTGGGTATTTAAGTTATTTAAAAAGTGTAAATACAACAAATATTTTTGGGTATATAATTATATTTTGGATATTTCGGATACCCATTCGATTTGCAGTTCGGTTCCAGTTCGGTTTTGATTCTTCGGGTATAAAATTATAATATACCCATTCGGGTATTTAGATCGGTTCTGGTTCAGTTCGGTAACTTCTAATTCACTTTGATTCAGTTCGGTTTTTCAGTTCTGAATAATTTGCCCAAGGCTAAACTATGCCCTTTAATTTTCTTCTGATCTTTTCATCGTTATTTGGAGACATGAATTTCTCTTTTGTCCTTACTCAGCGACATCTTCCCTAGTATTTTTAGAGTGAATCTACTGCTGACCATTTTATCAACAATTAAAAAAGAAACAGATAAAGAACAAGCAAGAAAGAAAAGCAAAGGAGCAAGAAGCAAATATCAAACCAAGAGGGAGCAATGCATGTTTTAAAGACGATGATTCATACTATTCTAATTAATTTAGTTTATGCCTAAAAGTATTAAGCCAAATACAAAAGTAATAGTACGTACGCTGTAAAAAAGTAATAGTATCTACATAATCGTACGTATTTATATGCTTTTAATTATTGTGTGGACGAACCCCTTATCCCATAATATTATTTATATTTTATCGATTTTTAATTTAAACGCATGATTATCATCAATTTGAGTTGAAATAATTTCAAATATTATACATATCATATATTTTTATTTTTGTTAAAATCAACTTATATGTCATACGTTTTGTTATTGTAGTGAATAAAATTTAATTAATATTCAAGTATATATTATTATTATTATTGTAAGGATTTTTTTTTAAAGGTTAATCAATAGTATATGATTTTAAGCATGTTATAAATATATTAAAAATAATTTTTATTAGAAATGTGATGATGTTACATGATTATAGAGAGCTTTTTTTTGCTGATGTGGATGAATTTAATAGCCTCAAACTCCTTCTTTCATTTAGTATAGATAGATAGATTTGACAGTTCTCACAGTTTATATTTTATCAATCATATTGTTGTGGCTTTATTTCTTTGTTTAGCCTTAAAAGTCACTTTTCAGTTATTTTCAGTTTTTTTCTTTGTTTTCATTTTTTTCTCAAAGTCCGTTTAAAGACCTTCATTCTCTCTCTTCACATAAATTTTTTCTTTTTGTTCTTTTATGTTTCTTCTTCCCCAAAGAAATCAAAACTTTATCTTTGACACTATATTAATTTTATCACAATCAAATTTTGTCTTACTAACAATTAACTTTTTCTCATTCTTTTGAGATCTATATTTTATAATATTTTATGTCATACAAAATTATGAACCTAAAATTTTTTGAAGATTTAACTAAAAAAAAGTTTCATAGAAAAAAAAATAAATTATTTGTTTCTACAAATTTTATTTTTCATAAAAAAAAAAAATTTTGATCCTACGAAATTACATTATCTAAAAATGACAGTCATAGTTTTTACAGTTTTTTTTACCAATCACACTTTTAGAAGTATATAAAGTAACAGTCACAATTTTTACAGCTGAATTCTCTATAGCTAAAAACTTATAGTCACAATTTACAATCACAGTCCTTACCAATCGGGGTTATGGATTGTTTTTCAACATCACTTTTCAAAGTGACTAAGTCTCTACTTTCAGGCTTAGCCATAAACTTTATACAAACGCATCTGGGTTTTTCATTTGATTTGTTGTCGTATAACTATTTTATTCCTTCTGCTTTAATTTTTTAATGCTTTCATGTATTGTTATGTGAATGGATGTAATCCTGAAAGTTAAGTTAATGAAACAAAAAATTGCACAAATAAAAATTTGCTAAAGCCAGGGTCTCTATTTCATTTATGTCCTCTATTTTTTTTTTATCAACTTAAACATTCATTAAAGCCCAATGGGCTGTTGTTCAGCCGTTACAGGGAAGACGAAGAGCTTGTTTTGCGAGTGAATCGGCATACACATTTGCAGATCTTGAAACGAAATGAAAACTGATAAAATCAAAGGAGAAAGAGAGTTATTTTGATGTCAAAGAGCACTTCGTAGATCTCCTTCTGGTGTTTGTCGGTTACGATTAGCACTTGAGAGTCAAAATTTAATCTGAGTTTTCGCCAGTTCTTTTGGTGGGCGATCTTAATCGCAGAGAGGGTAGCAAGAGCTTCCGCCATGAGGGGTGAGAGGACTGGTGTCTCCCTCTGCGATCCCTGGGCGATGATGTCCCCGTCATGATTATGGAAAATCCACCCTAGTCCCTCCGCTTTAGAACCACTTCGCCATGCCGCGTCTGTATGACATATGATATCAGCTCTCTGAACAGTAGGTGGAGACATTTGGTAAGCTTTAATCATTGAGATTGGTTCAATTAGTTGCGCTGCTTGCCACTCTCTGGCATCCCTGATTGATTTGGTGATGGTCTACTTTTAAAAAAAAGACGAGATTCAAACAGGAGCTGATTGCGAGCTATCCATAGGGACCAGAGTATCAAGGGGAAGACCGTCCCTGCTATGATTCATGTAGGTGGTAGACAAAGCCAGTTCTTCGCTTCGATGATTCATGTGCCCATGTCCGGGATTGTTGTAGCATCTATGTTGGATAGGAACGGGAAGCATTTCCACGCCTCTTGGGCGTAGATGCAGTGTAGGAAGATATGACTTGTAGTTTTCAGATCACTACATCTTATGCAGCAAACAGCATCTAACACTCCTCGGCTCATGAGGTTTTCTCCGGTTGGAATAGCTCTCTGTAGAATTTTTCAAACAAAAATCTTCACTTTTGGAGCAATCTGACATTTCCATATTTCAGGGATCCACTGAAAGTTTTGCTCCGGGATACCGGTTGCCAGAGGTGGGAAATTCTTCGCGTAAGCAAGGTGGTAGCCTGACTTGATTGTGTAGACCCCTAAATAATTTGGTAACCATGCCACTTTATCCTTCGCTCCTTCTTTACTTGGTCTGAGGCACAAAATATATTCAGCTAGATCAGGTAAGATTTTCCTTATCTTCTCTGTGTCCCAGCTTTTAATATGTTCAACAATAAGATTTGAAACCAGCCAGTCTTTGGTTATTTCCGTTGCAGGACCCATTGGGAGTTGAGGTTCAGATAATGAGATCCACAGGTCTTCCGAGACCTTTTTATCTTTTCCGTTGCCAATGGTATACCCTATGTTCTTTAAAAGAAGCTATTTTCCTATAATGATCCCCTTCCACCCGTGCAAAGCGCCTTTGTTTTCACGAAGGAAGTTTCACTGCAGTATTTACCTTTTAGGACTCTAGCTAGAAGGCACAATGGGTTTGCCAAGATTCTCCAGCTGAGTTTGGCCAGTAGGGAGTCGTTGAAGCTGCTGATTTCTCGGAGGCCTAGTCCACCCTCTCTTAGTGGTTTAGTAAGTGTCATCCACGAGACCCAACTGATGTTTTGTTTCTCTGAGCTTGAGTCCCACCAGAATCTTGTCATTGCTGATTGAAGTCTTTTGCATATACTTACTGGTAGCTTAAATCACGACATTGAGTAGGTAGGCATAGATGCTAATACTGGCTTGAGCATTGTCAACTTTTCTGCATCAGAGAAGAATTTTGACGACCAGCTGAGAGCTCTCTGTCTGATACGATCAACAATTGAAGAGAAGAGGTCTTTTTTTCGCCTGCCAAAGTGTTCAGGGAGTCCCAGGTATTTACCAACACCCCCCTCCTTGAAAATACCCAGATATCTCCTTCCATTATTCCTAACCTCAATAGGCGTTTTGGAAGCAAGGGTGATAATTGATTTCTTCTCATTTATGAGTGTTCCTGAGGCATGCTCATACTTTTTTAAGATCAGCTTTAATGTAGCACATTTCCTCTTACTTGTTTTGCAGAAAAACATTGTGTCGTCAGCAAACAGTAGGTGGTTGATCATCGGGCTACCCGTGGCCACTCGAATCCCCGGTAGAGTTCCATTTCTTTGTGCCTTTTTGCATACTCATGTAAGCACTTCACTACACATAATGAAAATGTAAAGTGAAAGAGGGTCTCCCTGCCTAATTTCCCTACTTGGTGTGAGCATGCCTTGAGCTGCTCCATTTATTAGGAAATAGTTGTTGACTGTTGTGATGCACTGCATTAACCATCCAGTCCATTTTGGGTCAAACCCAAATTTGTCTAGCCTTGTCTTTATAAAATTTCATTATAACCTATCGTAAGCCTTACTCATATATGTTTTTACAGCCATGGAGCAATATTTTGTAACTTTTGACGCTTTGAGCAAGTGCAGCACCTCGTGTGTAATCAGCACATTGCCAGAGATTGCTCGTCCCAGAATAAAGGCGGATTGATTGTCTACGGTCAAGGAGTTAACCACTGGTTGCAGGCATCTGGTAAGCAGCTTTGAGATAATCTTGCAATAGACATTACACAAGGCAATAGATCTATAGTGTGCTATTATTTTTGGAGATTTGATCTTCGGGATGATCCTAATGTGAGTATTATTGATTGTTTTTGGCAGCACTCCAGTTGAGAAGAAAGACTTGATCTTTGTAATGATGGCTGGACCAACTGTTTCCCAGTTGGAGTGGGAAAAACTTGCCGAGAAGCCATTCAGACCTGGTGTTTTATCCGCGTGAATTAAGAAAAGAGCTGCTTTAACTTCCTCGTCTGAAGGTTCAGCTGTAAGTTTGTGATTTGTCTCTTGGGAGACTCTTTTCTCTAACGATTGAGCGACAGTTTCAGTATTGTTGTAGGGATGAGACGTGAACATGTATATAAAGTAGTTAGCAATGACTGCTGTAATATGTTCTTCTTCATAGTAGACTTTTCCATATGTATCTTTAATCACCGAGAATTTGTTAAGAGCTCTTATACTTTTCGTGCATGGAAATAAGTGTTTTTGTGTTCCAAGGATAGCCACAGTTGCCTACTACATTGTTTCCAGTATTCCTCTTCAGCCTTATAAGCATCATGAAGCTCGGAGCTGATCTTCTGTACTATTTCTTCTCTTATCAGAGGGTCTGACATCGCCTCTTCTAAGCTTTCTTTTAGCAGGTCAATGGATTTCCGGCTGTTAACATATTTTTCCCTATTCCATTGTGAGATGGCTTTACGGCAGTTTGGTATTCTTTGTTGTACCTCCCGCTCTTGCTCTGCTAGCCAAGTCTCTGCAACAAGCTTCTTTATTTTTTCATTATTCCGAAATCGCCTATCATATCTGAAGAGTCCTTCCTTTTTTCTTTTTCCCTGGTTCAAAGAAGGAGATCAGGGGGCGGTGATCTGAACCCTCGAATTTCAGATACTCGCTCCTTCCGGTAGGAAAAGCATCTGCCCACTCACTATTAGACATTGCACGGTTCAGACGGCAGTATACATGGTGAGAGCCATGGTTACCCCTCTCGGAGAGAAAATTGCCGGAGTATCTTAGGTCAAATAAATCACATTGCGACATAAAGGACATCAAGTCTACAAAACAAACCTCTGAACGCTCATGGCCCCCTCTTTTCTCTTCATTGTTGATGATTTCGTTGAAATCCCCGGTTAGGAACCAAGGTGAGTCCCGATTTGTAGTTAAGGTAATCAGTTGATTCCAGACTGTTGCTCTTTTTGATATGTCTGGTTCTCCATATATAAAGGTAGCATTAAACATGTTCCTCTTGAATGAAATTTTAGTGTCAATGAAGTTGTGGTTTGCAGAGAGGATTTTGACATCAAGATCTTGGTTCCACATAAGTGTGAGTTCTCCTCCTAAACCGTGTGGTGATACTAGCTTCTAAGAGTCATAGTTTAGAGATTGAAGCTCCTTGAGAACGAAAGGATCATGATTTTTCGTCTCCATAAGGAATAGGATAGAAGGCGAGATAGATTTATGTATCTCTTTTATCCGGTTAATTGTCGTGAGATTTTCCAACCCACAACATTTCCAGTTCACAACACTTAAAGAAGAGGACTTGGTGGATTGTGAAAATCCACTGTCCCTCTTGTACTTTTGGTGATAGCTGGGATAATGACCGGGATAATGGCACTAGTCTAGCCTTGAGCTTGGTGCACGGTGCACCCTCTTGAATGAGGTTGGGTTGTAGCTTTAGGAGAAGCTCTTGCATTGAGGAACTTTTTTTCCTTATAGTTGTGTCCCAGTCTGCTGTTTGGGCTATTAACAACTTGTTTAGGTGGGCGTCCTCTGCGTTTATTTAACATAATTGGTACTAGTGTTTTAACACGGTTATTTTGCAGGTCTAGTGTGGTAGACTGGTAGTATCTTCCTGAGTTTGCAGCAAAACTGTGTTTTTATCTAGTGTGGTAGTATCTTCATGTCCTCTATTTTTTATCCCTTTGTAACAACTGATATTGTGCTTTGTAATAAAAGTTTATTAGATGAAAAAAAAATATTTTTTTTTTGTTTTTTAATTGGTTTTTATTTTTCTTTATGGGTAACTTGGTGGAGATATATGGAGATATATTCTGTTTGTAAAGAGCATATATTAAAAAAAAAAACAAGCTATAATAAGATATATACTCGATATAAACAAAGAAAATTACTTAATGAGCACGTCATATACAAGAATTTAATTGAATGGTTATCGAAAAATTTGGAAATGATGGATCAGTGAAAGATCACACTAAATTTCAAAACTTTTTTGATAATGAAATTGATGGTAGATTATTATTTACTTATGTATATACGAAATGACCGTCAAGTAAGAACTTCTATCAATAGTATAAACTACTAAAATGAGGTTTTGAACTTATTTATTACGTATAAAAGTGAGTGAAACATGTAATCAATGGCTATTCTTACACAGTTTGCATGATAATATATATATTGACAAACATAAATAATTTTGTATTTAAGTTAAATGTAATAGCTGTCCAAAAAAAAAGTTAAATGTAATGAAAATTATTTAATGTACTAAGATTTGCATCTTATAATAGAAAAGAGCTCTTCTATATTTTACATAATATATTGAAAATTTAAAAATTTTAATATATAAATAATTTTTCCTTAAAAATATAAGATGTACACTATAAACGGATTATTTTTTCAATATATCAATTAAAATATATTTTTCATTCTTAAACTTATAAACAAATTAAATGATAGATTCTCAATACAACTTTTTGGTTGAAAATCTAACTATATATCATTTACTATAAAATAATTCATACTTCCTATCCAATTAATGTTACAATTTTCTTTAATCTTTAAGATCAAACTGTCTATTTGTTTTTCTATTTATTTACTTAGTTTTTTTGTTTTGTTTTTAATTTATTCTTTTTTAATTTATTAAATGAAATTAATAATAAATATGTAATAAATGAAAAGTTAAATCTAATTTAATATGAAGATTTTTATTGTTTATGTTGACATTTAAGATGGAAAATTTCGAAAAAAAAAGATGGATGGAAACACTTCTACTATATATTATTTATGATTATTTTGATGTGAAGACAAAATGTGATTGGTTATGTTTTGATATATAAATGGAAATATATATTACAAAAGTTGTCTATGTAAATAATATACACTTAGTACATTTCTATTAATGATTTAGATAATTGATTATTTACACTATCTATATATATGACAGATAATGATTAATTTAATATTAAGATTTTTTCTGCTTTGTTGATGTAGACAAACTAGATAAAGAGAGAACTTGTCTATAAAATTCATATACATGTATGATTATATTAATCTAATACAAAATGTGATTAGTTATGTTTTGATATATAAATGGAAATATATATTACAAAAGTTGTCTATGTACTATAAGATATACACTTGGCCCATTTTTAGTAGTGATTTAGATAATTGACTATGTACACTATTTATATAATTGGAAATATATATAACAAAAGTTGTCTATGTACAATAATATATACACTTGGCCCATTTTTAGTAGTGATTTAGATAATTGACATGTAAATAATAGGAGTTGCACCCAAAATAAATTAAAGTAATTGGAAAGCATGGAAAATCACAATAATGATAATCCTAATGATAATCATATCTAGCTTCTGTTCTATGTTCTATCCTTCTCTTCGGCCCACGTGTCCGGTATATTTATTGAAATCAAACCTACACAAACCGAACCAGAATCATTAAACCGGACTAACTAACTCGACTTTGATCGACCATTTACCATGCCAAAAACGTAGTAGTTACATGATTTACTCAAACAAAAACCAATTTCATCGGTTTGGTATCTAAAATAACATTAATCAATTGTCCCGGTTTGAACCACAGGCTGAACCAAACTTGTGCTAGACCGTTTTAATGTCTAAGACAGCTAATATAAATAAGAAGATCTTTGTTAATCTCCTTCATCTTTGGTCGTGTTGTTTCATAAAACAAAAGGGCTTGAAACTTTCTCTCTACTTCTTCCGTTGATTGGTTTGGATTTGTCGTGTTCCTATTAAGATGACTAAATTAGGGACTTCCGCCTCTGCTCTTCATTCCATCGCTGGGTATTTATTCGATTTTTCCTATTATTTTCTCTATTTAATATTTAGTTTCCTTCAATCTATGGTTTGATTGTGTTTTTTTTTTTTGTTGATAAAAAAACTAATTTCAAGGATTGTTTTCTGTTTACGATCATATTGCAGGCCCGTGCTAATGCTGCTTTACCCGTTGTAAGTCATTTCCTATTGCTTCTTCTTACATTCTGTTTCATTTTATATTAAAGATTTGATTTAGTTTATTTTTATTCTTATGTTATTTTTTAAGATATGCCTCGGTGATAGCAATAGAGAGCCCATCAAAAGTAGACGACGAACAATGGCTTTTTTATTGGATTATCTACTCTTTCCTTACTCTCGCGGAACTCATCTTTCAATCTCTTATAGAGAGGTAACAATAATATCTATGTGTTTTTGTTTATTATGTTTTTGTTATCATATGATAATAATATTAATAAAAATATGGGAAAATGTTGAAAATATATATAGGATACCGATATGGTACACGGTGAAACTAGTGTTTGTAGCATGGTTGGTGTTGCCGCAATTCAGAGGGGCTGCTTTCATATACAACAAATTCGTAAGGGAACAGATTGGGAAGTATGGCATCGTCAAACTAAGGTCAATTATTTCATCTTTTACCATTATCTTCTCTTCCTTTAATTTTTATAACCTAAATCTATATCTTAAATTCGTAAGCATATCCACTTGATTAGAAATGATTATGGTGGGATGAAAATCTTTGTGCTTGGATAGGTTGATCTATATAGTAACCGGTTTTTCATCTTGCAAACAAGGTTATGTCATTTTCTATGTTTTTTTAGCTTAAATGTTTTACCAAGTAGATGTACTATGTTTATATATACCGAGTCACCTAGCTTGCGAACCAAAATCACAACCGGATTTTAATGCTTAAATCAGGGTTAAACCGAATTGGATTTGAAACGTGTTATTTGGTTCAAATGGGGCGAAGCAATTCATCACAACAATCCTAATTCAATTTTTTTTGCTCAAAGTCAAAGAAAACCAAAAATAATCATAACTTAGCAAAAAAATATACAAAAAAATAATAGTTGTACTAATGAAACTAACAAAAATTTAATTCTCATGGGAAAAAAAATAATACTAAATGGTACTTGTCTAGATTTGTGATCAATGGGACTTGTATTCACGGTCATTTTCTTTTGGAATTTGGTGTTTGGAGTACAGGGACAACACCAACCTGAGTAATTCAAAAAAGGAGACACAAACGGCTTCAATGGTGGTAGGGGTGGATAAAAACACCGTAACGCAAATAATCTTACCGAACGGAGTCGTAACTAGGTGATTGTAGTTTTATGATTTTCTAAAATAAGAAATATAAACACTATAGTATTCATTTTCTTTTAAAATTTGTTGTTTGGAGTACAGGCACAGCCCCTGGGTGAGTCAGAGGAGGACACAAGAGGCTTCGATGGTAGGGGTGAGCAAAAATCCCACAACTGAAAAAACGGAACCGACCCGAATCGTAATTAAGTGATTTGATTCGGTTTTGCTTAAACTTTAAACTTAAAAACTTGTATGGGTTAATAGTATTAAAAAAATTAGTTTCGATTTGGTATGGTTAAAACCATAAAACTTTTATGTTTTATGAGTAGATTAATTTGATTATTTCAAGTTCCAATCCAAATATGTCGTTCTGAAATCGTATTTTACCTTATAAATACAGTATCTCAAATTTTAAGAATAAAAACTTTATTTTTTTTGGTAAATCATTTTTCCGATCATTCTTGTCGAACAATTTTTTTATAACCTCGTACATAATTGTATTGAAAAGTAACATATAATTCATTTTACTTTTAGATATAACACTATTAAATTATTTAGTAACGTTGTAGTTGAATATTATGCAATTGTTATTGTTTTTTACTTTGGTAACTTTTGTTCTTCGTTTTCAAATTTATAGTGTCAAAAACTTATATCATTAATGTTTCATTTAAATATCACAAATATGTTTAGAATTCAAGATATTTTGATAAATTTTATAATCCCAACCAAATCAAACATATAAATTATTTTACTCTCTAAGATTCAATATAATGAAATAGAAGAATATATGTTTGTGTTCATTTACCACATAGATGTCTTTTAACATATTATGAATCCAATTAGAAAATGTTTTTACAGAAAACTGAAAAATAGAAATTGAATCGAACCTAAATCAAACCAAATTTCATGTGGTTTATAAAACTGATAAACCAAAAAGTAAATAAAATCATATTATATACGGCTTTTAAATGGTTTTTTTTTTGGATTATCGTAATCTCTATGCCCAAAACCCACAACATGTAATATAGTTTCGTCATAATTATGTGATCTATATGCTTTGCCTAATGTATTTTTTCAATTGAGCTAACAACACTTGATATTTAAATGCTTTAAATTTTTACAAAACTGATAAACTGAAAAATATAAAACTAACCGAACTAAACCAAAAACAGAATTCTCATCTCTAAATGTTCGTGTTCGGGACAAAATTTCAGGTGTTATGTATGGATGGCGTATGCGTAGGTGGTATGAGTGATCGTGGAATAGCGGATGAGCTTAGGTTGGGACTCGTCCTCTGGGGGATGAGGTGTATCTTCCCGAGTGAATTCATTATCAGTCGCCAATTTTGGTCAATCTACACACGAAGAAAGGCCTCTAGAAGGGAAAATAACGGGTGTCCCTCGCGAAGACTCTCTGACGTCCAAGTCATGTATCGTCTACTGAGAATGGTTTATTCAGAAGGTATGTGTGGGTTAAGTGAGAAGTCACGTCTGAAGATCGGGACTCCTATTTGATGTATATTGTGGTTATTGCTTACACGCATATAGATTCTAAGAAAGTGAGATTGGAACTCTCTTACGAGTTTGCTAAATGATCGAGTGTTGATCACAAGCTAAAGTGAGAAGGGTACTGTTGGTACTAGGCTTGAAGCCCATAACTTTGGCCCGGCCCAAATCGTTATTTCCGTCAAAAGTCCGAAAACGAGATATGTGGGGCCATTCCCGTCAAAGCCGCAAACTACATTTTCCTATAAATACCACACTAGGATGAGGAAATGAGGATCCTGAAATTTCCAGAGAGCACCCCCTTAAATTCTCGATTTCTACGCAAATCGTACGTCCGACGACTTTTACGATATTTTTCGTATCGTATCTACGATATTTCCCTTTTGAATTTACGATTTAAGTCTTTTCGACGATTTCCTTTGTAATCGTCGATTTCGATAATCGGCAACTCGAGAATCCTCATTTCGAGGACTCGTCATTTTTAACTTAGAGAATTTCTTCTCTTTCGATTGTATTTTACGATTAAATCTTTCGACAATCTCTTTTGTAATTTACGATTTCAATATTTCGTATAAGAAAGTTCCCGAACCCATCATTCTCATCGTTATCGGCAATGCCAACTTACGGTACATTAGAAGCGCCGACTCCAGCCACGACAGCAAGGCCGACCTCAATGGCCTCGGCATATCGAACTTACACGCCACCGACGGGACCGACTTTTCTAACTACGACGAGGACATCCTTCTCCGATCCAACAAGGATGGAAAGAACGTCCGCAAATCTGACAGGTGCCACAAGGATGGAAGCACCCGCAAACAACACGTTGCAACGATCCGACATCTCGGCTTTACTCCAGACGCTTATCGCCCAGATAAACGACAACACACGCGGGACTAACGAACGGCTAGACGAATTAGCCACGGCTCAACACGTATGTCATAGCCGAATTGACGACCTCCACAACGCTAACAACAGAAGCCAGATGCCAAGGCAAACCACCTACACTCCACACCTACAACGAGTTCAGTTCGGAGACCAGATCACCGGCCTAAATGACCAGGGCGAACTACCTCCCCCGATAGACAACCAAGAGCGAAGGGATCAGAGACGACCGGCGAACAACGACCACCAACGCCAAGAGCACACTGATCGGCAAATTGATGACCCTAATCGTCAAAACCAAAATAGCGAACTGGACGACATAAAGAGGCAACTAAGGTCGATGACTTCCCGAGTACACCAAGCAACAAGCTCGGCGCCCGAAATAGATCGAGTACTCAGAGAAGCGCAAAACACCCAATTCACGAGTAGGATAACCAATTCACCAGCTCGAGATCCAGGAAAAATTAAGATCACTGCCTACGACGGAACAACGAATCCTATGCAGTTCATAACGGCATTCAGCGTCGCGATGTGTCGAACTCAGTTTCCTCCCGAAGAACGCGAGGCGGGATATTGCCAAATGTTCGTGGAAAATCTAAGCGGCTCGGCTCTAAGTTGGTTCTCCAAGCTCGGAGCGAACTCGATCGATTGCTACGATGACTTCTCAAGAGCTTTCGTCAAACACTATTCTATGTACATAGAACAAGGGGCATGCGAGACCGACCTATACACTCTACGACAAGGCCAGAAGGAGACACTACGGTCTTACATAAACAAGTTTAAGAACATCGTCTCAAAAGTATCAGTTTCTGATGACGTAGCAATCCCAGCATTGCGTAACGGATTAGGGTACGAATCAAGTTTTTACGAGGAGATGAAGAAAAACAAACCACATACTTTGGAGGACGCACTCCACAGGGCAACGATCTTTATCGAGATGGAGGAAGAGAGAGTCGAGAAGGCTAAGAAATATGTCGCCCCAAAATCGTCGACCCCAAAGGAGAAGTCGAAGGAAGACTATTACGAACCGTGTCAACACTTTGATATCAACTATCAAAGAAATGACAGAGGCAGCGGACCATCCACCTTTGTCGTCGACGACTCGCAATTCAATCAGCAACAGGTTGGACGATCAAACAAGTATATACTGCCTAACCAACACGATACACCCGGCGGATCAAAACCATATTGCACTTTTCATAAACGCTATGGGCACTCTGACGAAGAATGCCGCCATCTGCATGACGACTGGATCGCACGTTACAAAAGGAAGCTCAAAGAATCGGACGACAAACAAGTAGCGCGACCAAACGAGAGACGAGAAGCCCCACAACCAAAAAACGAGGGAGAACGATTCCGACTCGCACAAGAAGAAGCCTGGCGACAACACGCCTTCATAGCACTGAATCTACCTTTCAGACCTTTCAACGACGACATGGCACCCCCAAAACGCGAACTTGACGACCAAGGGCAAGGCAATGCCCAGGCTCCAGCGAGACGAAGAATCAACATGATAATGGGAGGACTTCCCACGTGTAACGACTCGGTTCGATCAATCAAAAGCTACGAACGTAGAACGATCGCAGCTAAACCGTGGAAGCGTAATGCCGACGACAAACTTAAAATCAGCAAAGACATATCTTTCGCAGAAGACGACCTCGAAGGAGTGGATACGCCTCACAACGACCCTCTCGTCATCGAGCTCCGAATCGGAGATTGCGAGGTCACCCGTGTTTTGGTCGACACTAGGAGCACATTGGATCTCATCTTTAAGGAAACTCTCCAGAGAATGGAGCTCGAAGGTTTCGAATTTAAGGCAAGCACGAAGCCACTCACAGGATTTGCGGGGGACACCACAATGACGATCGGAACCATCAAACTCCCGGTTTATGTCGGACGAACCACTAAGGTTATCAAGTTCGTCGTCATCGATAAGCCGGCCATCTATAACGCAATCCTCGGCACCCCCTGGCTAAATGCGATTAAAGCAGTCCCGTCAATCTATCACCAATGCATAAAATTCCCGACATCGAGCGGAATCTTCACGATCAGAGGAAACCAACGAATGGCAAGAACCTGCTTTATCACCGAGCACAAACTACGAAAGGCGGGGCAAACGTGTCTGATCGCAACCCAGGGACCAAGCAAACTCCCGCCCCAGGACGATCAACAACGTGAAGAAGTTGTTATAACCATCATTGACATACAAGATGCGGAAAAATGCCTCGGCATCGCACCAGAACTAAGCGACGATCTCACATACGAGCAGAAACGTTTCCACATTCGCATTGATGATTAAACGACATCCTTCTAGCGCCAAAAAAAAAAAAAGTCGTAAAAAAAAAAAAAACAAAATATCACAAAAAAAATCGGAAAAAAAAATCGAAAAAAAATCGCAAAAAAAAATCGCAAAAAAAAACTCGCAAAAAAAAATCAAAAAAAGGAGTCGTAAAAAAAAATTGCAAATAAAAATCGCAAAAAAAATCGAAAAACAAAAAAAATCGCAAAAAAAAAAAAAAAAATCTCTACTATGGTATGTAGGCAGCATTTTCGGAGGTCTAACTAAACTTAATAAAATTTATACTTATACTGTCAACTTTTCTGATTCGACACGCAGTCCAGCTGCTCAAATACATTGACACCCTGGCCAGGTGATCAATTTCAAAACGCAATCCGCACGAATGCAGTGGTGAAATAATCCACCCCTTCGATGCATAAGCCTAAAAAACTTAGCTCGTCGGTTTTAAAAGCCGAGCCCAGTCTCGCACAAATAAAACGGGATAAGCCGAGCCAAGTCGCGCGCACGATCGACAATGCCGGACTCTGGTCCGCACGAAGAGGTCGTAACGAACGAATAAGCCGAACACCTCGCACGTTGCGATTTTGGCCTCAGAATAAAAAAAATATATACGCCGAGCCAAGCCTCGCACAAAATCAAACGGGATAAGCCGAGCTCAAGTCTCGCACCCAGGATCAACAAAGTCGAACTTTGGTCCGCATGAAGAGGTCGAAATGAACAAATGAGCCGAGCACGTCGCACGTTACGATTTCGACCTCGGAATAAAAACAAAACGCCGAGCCAAGCCTCGCACAAAATCAAACGGGATAAGCCCAACCAAGTCTCGCGCCCAGGATCGACAAAGCCGGACTCCGGTCCGCATGAAGAGGTAGAAACGAACGAATAAGCTGAGCACCTCGCACCTTGCGGTTTTGACCTCAGAACGTTCCGCACGAATGCAGTGGTGAAATAATCCACCCCTTCGCCACATAGGCCTAAAACAAAATTTAGCTCGTCGGTCGTAAAAGTCGAGCCCAGTCTTACAAAAATTGAACGGGATAAGCCGAGCCAAGTCTTGCGCCCAGGATCAATAAAGCCGGACTCTGGTCCGCACGAAGAAATCGAAACAAGCATATAAGTCGAGGTTCTCGCACATTACGATTTCCGTAAAACAATATAATAAAATATCAAGCACGAAGGAAAAGAAAAGTGTTGAATTATCCAAAAGAAACGCCAAAAGGTTCAGTACATATCCGAAAAGGGAAGCCCGAAAGATAAAAGTCCACATACGGACCAACCGAACATAAGACGGTAAATAAGGAAAGAAGGCCAAAGCGACTAAGGCTCCGAAGCATCGTCCTCCCAGATAGTGGCAACAACCGCAGAAGTAAGTTGGGTCGCATTCGATCCATACTCGTTGATGACGGGAGCCGCCGCCTCTGGACGCGTCAAGCGCTCCACCCAAGCATCGACAGGAGTAACGACGAAATCGCTTTCCAAGAAATCCTCGACATGCATAGCCCGAGCCTCTCTATCTCTTTCAGATAACTGCTTCTCCATATTGGAAATCTTCCCCTCGGGAAATTGGACACCTTCACTCACGTAACCCCGAAAAGCTTCAAAAACCGCTCGCATCTGACTATAAAGACTACGAGCTTCCTCAACGGCCTCATTACCATAGTAAAAACGCCGAAACTTTTCAAAGCACTCTTGGTACCTCGAGGCAACTTCCTCAAGAGCGCGACACCTCACGTGCGCCCTTTTATCAATGTCACCTCTTTCAACGGACATTCCAACTCCGCATCGTTCGACAGACATTCCAACTCTGCCTCGTTCGACGGACACTCCAACTTTGACTCATTCGAAGAACTCTCCGACTCAGCCCCACTCGAATAAGTAACCGACCCCGTTACACTCTGTTTCGTAACTATATCAAGACAAGATGCATTATCATCCGCCATAAAGTGTCCAAACAAACGACAGGATACTCGATCAAACTTGGGCGCTACCTGCAAAAAAGGAAACACGAATCATCCAAAAATCAACATGTAAAACGAAGCACTGCCAAATAAAATAGAAGGAGTCGGCCCCGAATAAATTCTCGAAGTTTCGGTAACAAGCACCCGGAGCACAAGCAACGATACTTTTTTCACAAGATCTGACGCGTCGACATGATGACTCGGGAGATCGAACTCGGCTGGGCGTAACTCTAACACGTCAACTCGGCGTCTTCCTCGACAACTCACAATTCGTCATCTCGACTTGACGACTCGAGATTCGACTCGACAGCTCGACTCGACATTTCGACTCGGCAAGATGACGACACGCCGAACTCCCGAGCTTCGGCGACGCCTCCATGGCGAGTACCACGCGAAATCACGCTGATCTCCCGACACCTCCATGGCGAGGACCACGCGAAATCACGCCGATCTCCCGACGCCTCCATCCGACAAAGACCACGTGAGATCACGCCGAGCTCCCAAGCTCCCGACAAAGCCTCGCACATTAATCCGCCAGAGAAATCGCCGATACCCCAACACGAGCGAGAAGCCAACCCGAAGAAGCGTTCGCCGACCCCGATTACACACGCCGATCCTCGCCAACTTCGCGATCTCGCCGATCCTCGTCGAGCTAACGAATTTCGATGCGGACCGGCGAGAAACGCCGACGCCGACACGCGAGCTCCGACGTCGATCTTCAAGCTCCGAAGCTTCAATCCATGAACTCCGCAGCGCGACTCGGTGAAACCCGCGTAGCTTGCAAGCCCAAGCTCCACACGACGATCTGCAATGGGACGCATCTTCGAATTGAAATCTCGCGGCGAAGACTCCCACGACTCGGCGAGAGATCCGCGCAACCCGGCGACACCCGTGACACCACGCGACTCGGCGGAAACGGCGTAATCTTCACCGATCTGGCGATACCGACTCACAACCGAACCAATCTTAGCTCGCCACCGATTCAAGACTCTCGCCGACCCCGCAACATATGAACTCGCAGACCCTCTCGATCGAGGCACGCAAGATTAGAAGAACAAAGTGATAAATTAGAGAGAGAGAGCAGAAGAATCATACCTTGTAAATGGATGACTTGGAGAGAGAGGCTTAAAGAGTAGAAGTGAAGAGAGGAGGAGTATTTATAGAAGGGTGAGGAGATAAAAAAAAAGGGTGTCTCTCATCTAAACCTAAATCCGCCTCAAAATCCGCGCAAAAGGCACTTAAAGAGCATACAGAAACGCCAGCCAATCTGCACTACGACCCCGGATCCGTTGGTAAAGCAAGACTCGTGCTCCAACGACACCTAAACTATTTGCTAGCATCGGGAACCGATGCCTCGGTCACCCGAACATAGAAGTAACGCCTCCACCAGTCGTACTCTTTTTTCCGAGAAGCATAAACAATCATGCGTCCCGGTTTCATATTCAAAAGAACGGTCCCCGTAATCCCTTGGGTATTCCATCGGACGTCCGACATCGCTTCGAAAAGGCAAACACTCATGTTGACTCCACACTCGGGCGCCAAGAGAGTGGACACAACAACGTTCCGGATCGAGCCCGGACAAAGTTGAGAAAATGCTATTCCCCTAGCTGCGCACAAATCCACCAAAAGCCCGGGCAACCGAAACCACAACCCACAATGAGTAAACCAGTACTCATATAGACAGATCCAACCCGGAGGATGGATCCAAGGCCGCTCGTCCGCCCCGGGAGCCGAAGCTCCAAACTAGGAACCCCGTGAAAAGACTCGAAATTTTTTAATGACTCTGAATCCGACAGGGAGTCCAAAAAATCGTGGAGGATGCGAAACAATAGATCCCGGGTTTCCGTCATCGACTCCGAATCAGAATCGAACTCCTCAAGACTTTCTACGACAAAAAGATCGATATCGAGAACAGGCGCATTGTCGTCGGCAATCTCCATTTCGTCCGGAAAAGCCAACCCCGACTCGTCCTCTTTCATTGCATTATCGAGCCAAGAAGCATCATCGTCCGATATCGGATACCAAACAATGAACAAAAAAACTCGATGGAAAGAAAACGCTACCTTAAAAGAACGGAACTCGGATTGTCAAAAAATTCCCAAGTAAGCCAAACTCGGCGAGATAAAGTCAAAGAACCCGACCGCGACCGAAAATCACGATAAATCGGCAGCAACACCCACCAAAAAAAATCCACCTCTATCCTCACAAGAAGACGCGGATTAAAACAACGTCCAATCTCGCAACACCCTCAAAACGCGCAAATCCAACGGACAATCCGTAAAAACCAAAAAAAAAAAAAAAATGAAAAGAAAAGAAGGAGAAGGAGAAGCGTGGGTATCGCCGTACATATCTCCACCTTCCTCATTCCTTTAACTTAGCCACTCATGAAAACCAGAAGAAAAGAGAGATGCCGAAGGGAGGAGAAGGGAGAAGAAGAGAGTTCGTGAGAAAGGGATGGAAGAGGAGAAGAAAGGAGATCCGCGGCCGTACGTCACCGTCGTACCACCACCGCAATGCCACCATCCGCCACTGTTTCTGCACATCGGATGAGCCGTAACACCAGCAAGGGCGCCGCTGTTCTGCCACCACCGCTAACCGTGTCGCCTTGCTTAGAGGAGAGAAGCGTGGAGTAAGATCATCGCACGCCCATCACCGCCGGAGGAGTCCGTTGTCATCAAGGGAGGGATCCACCGCTCATAGGAACCACCGCCGTGTCTCCTTGCCGAGAGGGAGGAATCACGTAGCAAGGAGAAGTCGTCGGATTCGAGCCACCACCGGTCACCCCTCAGCACCGTCTGGCGTCGTACGTCACCGGGGAAGCAAGATCTGCCATCGGAGATAAGGATCCACTACCGTCGAGTTCCGCCGAGGAGTAAAACCGAGCCATACCTCTTTACTTGGGCCAGAAGCAACCGAAGCTCTCAGCCCTCATCGTCACCATTCCTTCTCATCGTCTTAAGGTTAACACGTTTCTCGCCAACCAAAACAACTCAAAAGATTTCGAAGATTTCTCCGGCCAAACCACGCTGCAAGCTCTTACCAAGAAAGCTCCATGGATGCACGACCCAAAAAAAATATATATATATATAAAGAGGAAAGGAGGGACAAACAAAACGTAAAATGAAGACAAGGAAGATAGAAAGTAAAAAAAACTTTGCATTATTATGTTAATGGAGAAGAGCATAGAACATGGAAGAATGGAGGAAAGAAGGAAAGATTTATAAAAAAAAAAAAGGAGACGCGTACCCACTTCGCACCACTTAGCAAGTGGAGAAGAAGATAGAAAGTGAAAAAATTAAATCAAAGGAGGAAAGATTTTTAGAAAAATAAATATCAAGAGGGGCACTCTTATTGATTTAAGATATTTCGAGAATACGCGTGACGGTCCGTAATTCGTCAATAGAGCTGAACTCCGATTTATGCCGCACCAATAAATTCGAAGAATCCGTCAAAATTCGTATAAATGTCTACATTTTAACGGACTGGAGGGACTTACTGTTGGTACTGGGCTTGAAGCCCATAACTTTGGCCCGGCCCAAATCGTTATTTCCGTCAAAAGTCCGAAAACGAGACCCGTGGGGGTCATTCCCGTCAAAACCGCAAACTACATTTTCCTATAAATACCGCACTAGGATGAGGAAATGAGGATCCTGAAATTTCCATAGAGCACCCCCCTTAAATTCTCGATTTCTACGCAAATCGTACGTCCGACGACTTTTACGATATTTTTCGTATTGTATCTACGATATTTCCCTTTTGAATTTACGATTTAAGTCTTTTCGACGATTTCCTTTGTAATCGTCGATTTCGATAATCGGCAACTCGAGAATCCTCATTTCAAGGACTCGTCATTTTTAACTTAGAGAATTTCTTCTCTTTCGATTGTATTTTACGATTTAGTCTTTCGACAATCTCTTTTGTAATTTACGATTTCAATATTTCGTATAAGAAAGTTCCCGAACCCATCATTCTCACATAATTTACGAATACCGGATTTCGGTATCAACAGGTACTTAACTTCTCCGTGGTAATCGGAGATATCCTCCTTTTAGTGGTTTCATGGCCAAAAAGCCTCTCTCCTGTGGTAAAATGATCCGACCCCCTTTTATAGGAAGGCCTCCTAATGACTTTGCCGGTGAGATGGTTTTTCTCCTTCAACTTAATCATTCATCATTATCGAGAGTTTGTGGCTAAATCTATGAGTATGGTGAACCTTCTCTGTGCGCATATCCACAACGTTCTCGATAATCTTGCGGCGTGATGGATCCCTTTCAGTCAGTCCTTACGTGTGGTTCTCATTTTAGACGGGTTCCACGATAATGTGTTGTTTTATAGGTCTGTGTAAAATTGTCCCCAAGAGTTGGTGGCTTGGTGCTTTCAATTTCTAATATTTGATGATTTTCCTTTTGTCTTCATTCTTTTTTAGTTTACGGGAAAATACGTTTGCAAGTTGACGATATGACAGTGATTTCATACTTTATGAGTCTTCTGCTAGAAACTATGTGAACAAAAAATTTTGATCTAACGTAAAAATATTATATTAATAGATTATCAAGTCTAAATGGTTATGATCAATTCGTTTCGTCTATATACTTTCACATTAATATGCATTTCAATCTCATCACAAACAGCGCAACTCATTTTAATATTCATCAAACAATAACAACACGGCATATTGGATCAATGATTTGAGATAATTTGGAAGTCGCATAAATTTGAGAAAATTTTAAAAAGATTTGAGAATTGAGAAAATTTTGCAAAGTTATTGTTACAAATTTTTCAGTGATTAGAAGGGATTTGGAGATATTTGAAAAACATTTTTTTTTAGTTTTTACAGTTTATTTACTTAGGCCACTGCATACGTCATTTTACTTATGACTCAATTTCTCTCTCAAGGAAGTCAATTTTAAAGCGTTGAAGCTAGAGAAAGCATTACTGTGATTGAAGAATTAAGGGCAAACATCACCGAATTCAAACAAAACAAAGCATCAACAGTTTAACAAGACTCCACTTTACAGATACTCTGCATTTTAAGAAACACACAACACAACAAAGTGTTAAACAAAAGCTATTAAAGAGTATCTTACTCGATCCCATATGTCTATGAATCCGAAGTTGTCTCCACCAAAGTAAGGTTTGTCTCCAGACTCAGATTCAAGAATCTTGAGTGTTTCAATAATCTCTTCCTTGGCTGTCTCTTGTTCTTCACCCTTTGTTGACCAGATCTTATTCGCTGGCTCGAATACGACTTCATATTTGGACGTTAAAGTCGAAACAAATTTTATTCAAAACATACTTAGGATCCATACAAACCACCACACATACACTGATGCGCTCTGGTATTAGCAAAACAGGAAACAGAGAACCACAGCTAAAAACAGAACACATATCTTGAATTGGACTTGCTTGTTTCTTGTTCCTCACCTTTCGTCCCCCAGATCTTGAACTGGACTTCGCTGAACTGAATATCCATTGCATATTGTGACAAAACATGGAGTTATGTCACACTAAAACGCTCAAATTTTCAGAGCCATAAAATTTAGGGGGTGATTTTAATTTGTCTGAACCTATCAATTGCTCTTAAGAAGACATCAAACGAGCTTAAAGATGAGTCTACAAACAAAACCCTAAAATTTGGTGGTAATTTGTCAGAGCCACAGCCTATCAATAAACTCTTTCTTGACTGTCTCTTGTTCTTCGCCCTTTGTTGACCAGATCTTATTCGCTCGCTGGCTCGAACAACTGCTCAGTTTTACAAGGTAACATAACATAGAAATTATGTCACTCGAACCAAAAAATTCACATACAACAACAAGTACTTTACGAAACCTATCAATTATGTAAGCTCATATCAATTTTCAGTAATTGACATCCCAAATCACAAAATCATCTCATCTCAACAGTAAAGAACCCAATTGGTCCAAAACTCTTAACAAACAAAAATTAGCTCAAACCTAAAAAAAAGATATATCAATATCATAACTTAACACATAAATCAATGCGTCATAAGTATATTCGGGGTTAAGCCAAAAACAGAAAAAACATAAACCCTTATTCATTGATTACCAGGTTTTCTTCTTGATATACAATGGTTTCAGAAGGAGAAGGAAGAGGACTAGCTTCTAAAGTAGATAAGCTTCAAAAGAGGACTCACGGAGGTACGGTGAATACGGTGAATACGGCGAGACGATTGGAGGTAGAGAGCACAACGAAGGATGAAACTGGATTTTAACCCAGAAAACCCTTTCCTCTTCCTTAGAGCGTTTTTTTGTCTTAAAAGTTCATTAGAAAGAAAAAATATATTAGTTCAGTTTTTTTATTTTCTCAAATTTCATCTCATAAGGTGGTATTTAAATTTATTATTTTTAACTACAAATTACTTTACAAATCCTTATTTTCCAATAAGGTGAGATTTGAAAGAACTTTTATAAATGACTAATCCAATAACCTTGAATTTTGAATAATTTTTATAAATGTTAGATCCAATAAGAGGAGATTTGGAAAAAAAAAAAAAAAATCTCTGAAATAGTCACCGAAACTCACTTTTGTGTATGTGATTTATCGGTTCCACCTTAAGATTTAGAAAATTTCCAATATTTTTCTCCGTATAATAGGATTCATCATATTCAAGTTACTACTTGAACTAATACCAACTAGATTTTTGGGTTTAACATAATCAAACCTTTTATTCGGAGGTTTAGGAAACATTAGATTGGAAGTGTTAAAAGGGTTTAGGGAATAGAGTCAATCTCTAAAAATATTTCCTCTGTTATAAACCATTGAGGTTTGGATGTCCATAACCGGCTCAGTTCATCAGGCCCAATCCGTGGTCTAGTCTCGGCGTGAAGACCAAGTCCTATTAGAGATAGGATTTCCTTTTCCTAATACCAATAGGATTAGTAGAAGTTTTCCTATTCCTTGTATGAGTAGTAAAAGGACAATTTCCTTTTCTCTCCTTGATGTAACCACTATATAAAGAGACCATTGGTCCTCCATAATAATA
>JAHZTW010000001.1:361610140-361634378 GCA_020283515.1 Alliaria petiolata
CCCAATCCGTGGTCTAGTCTCGGCGTGAAGACCAAGTCCTATTAGAGATAGGATTTCCTTTTCCTAATACCAATAGGATTAGTAGAAGTTTTCCTATTCCTTGTATGAGTAGTAAAAGGACAATTTCCTTTTCTCTCCTTGATGTAACCACTATATAAAGAGACCATTGGTCCTCCATAATAATATATAGAATACAAGTTATTCATAACATCCTCTCCTTTCTCACTTCGTCTTCTCCCCTAGATCTAGTTTTCCGCTGACGCTGGTGGGCTTTCAAAGCCACTGCGTCCGTCCGGTTTGTTTTTTCCTGCTTTTGTATTTGCTTTTCTTTGGTTGCTTTAGATGTGAGGCTTTCTTTTTCTGCGTCTTCTTCTTCTTCTTCGCATCGGTGGGTTTCCACAGCTTTTATGTTCGTCCTTCAGCATCTCGCTTCACGTAAGTGTCTGCTGTTGTATCGATAAGCGGTTTTGCTCAAGTCTCCTCCACTCGTTTTAGACATCCTGATATGGGTGAGATCTGTTTTGTCTTTGGTATGTTTCTCACCGGATCTATATCGTTTCATTTTCGACTTCGCCGGCCCCGGTTTCTGGGTTCATCAAGCTTTGTCTTTGTTCCCTTCTGCCACTTTAGCATGTCCAAATTTTTAATTTCCAAGACTTCCTATTCCAAGTGAGGACAAGAAGATTTGAAGTTTGTGTTAAGAGTTGAATCCTTTTCATTGCCTTCCATTCTCAGGAAAGTAACATTGAGTTGAAGTTTGAAGATTTTTGTAGTTTTTGTTAGCTTGTTTCTAAGGTTTTTTCTGTTTGTTTTCCCGTTTTGGTACTGTTGTCTACGGGAGTTTGTATACTCGCCGGCTTTGTCTCTGGAGGGGTTGATTTCGTTTATCAACTCTTGCCGGCTTATGTATTCCAACCATGTATCTCATGCTTGTATCTCGTATGTTTTTAATAAAAGTTAGATGACAAAATAAAAAAGTGTTAAAAGGGATGCAACAATATCTAAAGGTAGCGAATGGACCAGAACATTTTGATTCAAGAGGTAGGCCCGGCCTAACTAGACATAGTAGAAGCGCGACGGTTTAGAGGTCCATCATCAGTTTTGAAACAGTTGTTTTACAAAAAGACCCGATTTTTATAAAAAAACAATTTTGATTAGACCCAAGCTAGGCATAACCACGGTTACGGTTAATCCGGTCAAGGTTATTTAACTGCCAATTACGATTACAATTTCTTTTAACTGTAACCTTAACCGTTTAATCCCCTATATTGTATATTAATTGAGAAATATTTTTAGAGAGTAGATTTATTTTTTGAAATATTTACAGTGGTGTCATTTTGTTGATGTGTCATCACCACACTTATTCTCTTATAATTTTAATACAAATTTCCTTTTTTGATTAAACTAATTACATTATATGCTTTTATCCATTTATTATTTTTAATATAATAAAAAAATTATGTTTTAATTTTTGGATTATTTAAAATCGAATTTTAGGTTATGTGATTATTTATGATATACATCACATTACACAATACATTTCTTAAAAACGAATAAAAAATAGTTTTAAAAAAAATATTATTTAATGAAATATAATTTATACACAATTTATGATATACACAATACTTTTTTTAATTAAGCAGAAAATTTGTTTACAATAAAAAAGACTTTGATATGTGTGATTTTAATAAAAAGAATTTATAAAAAATTAAAAATATATTTTAGGTTACAATAAAAAAATACTTCCACATGTGTGATTTTAATAGATATCTATATTTATAAATATTTTTTTTGTTTATATGGTTTGTTAATAGAACCATATAAATTAACCAAATAATATAAATATTTAAACTTGAAAACAAGTTAAAAATATTATGTCAAGAAGTTGAAATATTAAATTATATTATTCACATATATATAAAACTGATTAAATTATTTTATTTTAAACAATTTCAAAATAATCTTTACAAAAATTATTTATAGGTTTTTCATTCTGCGCATGGCGCATGTTATCACCTAGTATACGATTATAACGGTTACGGTTAAATACGATCCGGTTAGTACAATTATGGTTAAATACGATTATAGTTATTTGATAATTATAAAATAATTAATATCATTATTTATAATTAAGTAATTAATTATTTTTATAAAAAAGAATAATAAAAAATAAAGATTAGCCATTTTAGTGGTGACAATTATAATTAAAAATTTATAAATAATTTAAATTACATGAAATAAATATATATAAAAAAGAATTATTAGTTTGTTACAAAATATTTCAAAATCACGATGGCACAATCACTTGCAAACTTACATGACATCCACATTTGACGTCACGAAGGCACTATTTTATTTTTCAATTCTTATTTATTTTATTTAAATTGTTGTCAAATATTAATTATACAAAACTAATTATTTATATATTTAATTATATTTAAATGGTTACGGTTAAGATTTTAACTTTATGGTTAACCGATGGTTTTGAGTTTGTTACGATTAATTAACGGTTATGGCTAATAGTTTTTTACCCATAATTAATATAATTTTACGGTTAACGGTTACAGTTTTTAACCTTTATATACGATTACAGACCGGTTATGGTTTAAAAACGATATGGTTACGATCCGAAATACGGTTACGGTTTGATTTTGGTGCTACCTAGCCCAAACAACATTTTTCAGATTATTTTTTTATTACGCCCCATACATAATAAATTTTAAGCCTAAATAAATCCCAAATATGTAGAAACTTAGTAGGGGGTCCAAGAACCTTTTTTTCCTATAGATCTTACTTTTATTGGGTCGGGGCTGTCAAAAATAAAGAGTAAAAAACTGTATGGTAGAAGTTGAAAATGATTCGTTGCTTGAAAATCATGTTAAGGCTAGAACCATCACCATTGATTTCGATAGATATGGATAAAGGCAGAGGGCTGGTGTTTAGATATGGAGTAGATAAATTTTGATGAGGTGGCACTCTAATTGGAGAATGCTTATTTTAGTATTTTATATGATTAGCAATTCTTGGTAACAAGCAATGCTTTCTATGCACATTTGGCCATGCATTATTATTATAATATACGGCTATGGTCTATGTGGCTATGTAACGGCCCCATTTCAAGCCTCCTCCGTCTGTTCACTCTAGCGATTAGATCATCAGCCCTCTGGTTTAATGAATCCATCTGCAGCGGACTAAGCTTGCGTCCTTTACCCTCTTCGAGTCTTGGACTCGAAAATTGTTGATCTCCGATTTCGACCTTCATATTTCCATAAGACCACGAGTCACAAGAATGGCTTCTCACAATGTACTCCTTGGTTAACTCGTTAGTTGGAAGAGAAGATCTTGAGCTAGGCAACCTTGATTCACCTATGAGGCTGATCACGATGACATTGGTGAGAACGAATAAAACCGTAGGGCTTAAAATATAAGTAATAACTCTAGGGATGGTGACTAAGAAAAAACTATTAGAAACTTGAAGCCAAAATGGGATGTAAAACACTATAACGCAAATAGCAATTAGGATAAACAATAAGAAAAGGCGGTCGAGAAAATTAAGAAACGGCTTCTTGTAGGTTCGTGGTGCATTGTTATATTGGGTCTCTTGCATGGACATTACGGATTCCATTTATGCTATAAGTAAACAAGGTTCGGTGAAAATAAGATGAGGAATTTTGAAGAAGCAAGCGATGAAACTTAAGGATAAAAATGTGACTGAACTTGAAATGAGTCGACTACTTTGGGATAGTATTTATAGTGCGTGCTTGCATACTATGCAGCAAGAGATTTTATATAGTTTAAGGGTTCTTCCTCGTTAAGATTAAACTAATTAATCACATGCTTGAGCCTTATATTTTACTTAAATTAGCTTTTTACGTAACCATGTGGGTGTGACCGTGTGAGAGCACTTTAGAATTATTAACTGCTTTTACTACTATTTTTAGTGTTTTGTCATAGTTCACCAACTTCATTTCCGAATGAGTAATTAATTGGATATAGATTAGAGAATAAATCCTCAAAGTTGAATTAAAGCCTGTTAGAGGCTTCAATTCTTAAGATGTTATACTTTTTTCGTGCACACGTCGAAAGTAAAAGCGACGTGCTTGTCTTTTGCTTCCAACTATCAAGTGTAAAAATATATTAGGCAAGTGGAACCGAAAGTCTAAAGTATAAGAAAAGTAGAATATATAAGTTCAATTCTAGAACATGAGAAACACGTAAGTTTGAGTGTCATGACTAACCCACTTTTATGGTACGAATCAACTTTGCTAATCATATATAAGTGTGAAACCTCCATTTGACAAATTAAATCGAAAGATTAAAATCAAGTTCATTGCATTCACAGATCCCTCTTAAAATAACTTCCAACTGCTAGAAAGATATACTCGTAAAATTCATTCGAGAATTTCATCAAATAATTCAAAACATGGAAACTTCTAACATTTAGACTATAAAGGTAATTTTACTTAATTTAGCAATGGGAACCTCAATTCTAAACCAACATATTATAAAAATAAGAACTCTTGACCTCACAAGCAATTACTCAATCCTTTGTGCATTTTTTTTAAATATCAAAATAAAATCAATTGTATTATAAACTAAAACCAATTTTACCCAAAACGAGTTTGAAGTGGTCAACAATGGTAGATTTTTTGACTCGAAGTACCATATAACAGATCTATAACTTTTCAAATATCTCTTAAAATCTTATATCTAATGGTGCCAACCTCACCTCGTGATTTTCAACTAAGTTAGCCAGAATTTCACCATAGAATTTTGATTCTAAAATTTTAAAGTTAAATTCTTGAATTTCTAGAGTGAAAATGATGCAGAGCATCCTTATCAAGTTTTTAGAAGACCACGTCGTTTGGTGTTGGTGTTTTGCGTGGTCTTCAATTTAGCATTTCCTTTTTCTTTCTTAGTTAAGATAAGTTTAATTTCCTTTTTAGTTATGTTTAATTTCCTTTTCTATTAGGATTCCTATTAGCTTAAGGGTTATGTCCTTGGCTATATAAAGGGATCTAAGCTTTGTTTTACATTCAGATTTTGATAATTAATAAAAGAAAAACCAAAAAGAGGAAACTCAAGTTTCCCAAAGAGCTTTGCCTTGCTTAGCACTGAGAGGAGTACTCTCGAAATCCTAGCCTTGATCAATCTCTCGATTGATCTTGAACGATCCGAGTGTTCCGCGAGTTCTCCCTCGAGTCCTCTGATTCAAAACCATTACTTAGCTTCCGCTACTCCATCAGTTGGTATCAGATTACAGGGACTTTTCTGGTTTGATTTTTGGAGTTTTCAATATGCTTCCAAAGAAAGATCCACCAAATCCATCTGAAGATAACTGGACTGATATGCATCGTGCCCTACTGGCAATGCAGGATGCGATGCAGACGTCGATTCAGCAGTCACGAGCGATGCAAGAGACCCTCCAAGTCACGATCCAGCAGTCGATTCAAGCATTAGGTGAAACGTTGATCTGAAATCAACAAACTTTGGCTGCTGCAGCAAACGCTCCAAACCGGAACGCTGTTGCAGAAGAAGAAAACGTTGACGACGCGGAGCTACGTAACCACGCCATGATTGGGGCGCTCCACCGTCCGGTCAACATCAATCGCAACAATGATCAACGATGGGAAACAGGTCTTCGTGTGGATATCCCGGAATTTCAAGGCAGCGTGCGTGGTGATGATTTAATCGATTGGATTATCACCGTAGAAGAGGTTCTTGAGTTTAAACAGGTTCCGCCGGATCGACAAGTCTCGCTTGTTGCTACACGTTTTCGAGGACGATCTGCGTCTTGGTGGTTACAGCTTAAAGCGACTCGCACTCGCACGGGGAAACCACGAATTGCTACTTGGGAAAAGCTTAAAAAGCATCTCTGTGCGCAGTTTCTTCCACTGAATCATGATCGTACTATGTTTTCTAGGCTGCAGAACATTAAACAGGGATCACGTTCATTCGACGATTATGCAGAGGAATTCTACTTATTGCTTACAAGGAATGAGCTACATGATACTCAAATTCAATTGGTATCACGTTTTATCAGCGGCTTGCGCCCACAGTTACAAAATTCCTTGACTCAATTTGATCCTACCACACTTCCTGAAGCTCATAGGCGTGCTGTTGCCTTTGAAATTCAGTCCAGATCAGTGCCTTCGTGGAATTCTTCAGGCACTTGGAGAAGTCGTTCTACGGATCCCGAGAATCAAGTTCATCGGGACTCTAATGACACTCCTCTCAAAACACAGCAGGGAGATCGCAACAACAGCACCAGCGAGGATTCCGCGTTACGAAGATCCACTCTTCCTAATGCACTTCGGTGTTTTAATTGTGGCGAGCCAGGACATCGCCAAACGGCTTGTCCAAAACAACAACGTAGAGGGTTGCTCATGGAGGATACTGAGCCAATAGACGATTTAATGGGAGAAGATGTAACAGAGAGTTTCGAGGAAACTCCTACTACTGGTGATAGTAACGCCCCTGCGTTAATGGTTCGTCGTATCTGTTTAGCTCCGGTGGGTTATGAAGAACCTTGGTTGCGCACAAATATTTTTCGTTCCACCTGCACAATCAAAGGAAAGTTATGCAATCTCGTTATTGATTCGGGTAGTTGTCGTAATGTTATCTCCGAGCTAGCAGTAAAGAAACTTGGTTTGAAAAGGGAAGATCATCCAGCCCCTTATTCTCTTGTCTGGATCACTGAAGGCACTGACGTCAGAATTACTCATCGTTCTTTGGTGTCTTTTTCTATTGGCGCCTTTTACAAGGATACTTTATACTGTGATGTCGCCCCGATGGATGTAAGTCATTTGATTTTGGGTCGTCCGTGGCAATATGATCGAGAGACTTCTCACGATGGTCGCAAAAACACTTACAGCTTTGTGTTTGAGAATCGTAAGATCATTCTCTTGCCAACGCCAGACCCCACTTTTATACCAATTGTAAAAAACACCATCGAGGTACAACCACCACGGCAGAATGAGACGTCTATACTTCAGACACTTCTTTGCTCTCGTGTCCAGTTTGAAACAGAGTTAAAAGAGTCTGGTTTCATGTTAGCGCTGCTGCCAACGCCTCACACTTCGCCTCACACTTCGCCTCCGATCAAAAGTCAACCTACCAAGGTATTTTCTGATCTCATTCGCGAATTTGACGATGTTTTCCCCAACGATTTACCGTTAGGATTGCCTCCGTTGCGGGATATTCAACATCAAATTGATCTTGTACTGTGAGCGACTTTGCCCAATCTTCCTCATTACCGTATGAGTCCTCAAGAACATGAGGAACTACGACGCCAAGTCGAAGAGCTCATGGCTAAAGGTCATATTCGGGAGAGTCTTAGCCCATGTGCGGTTCCAGCCTTACTGATTCCAAAAAAGGATGGAACATGGCGGATGTGCGTTGATAGTAGAGCTATTAATAAAATTACGGTTCGTTATCGTTTCCCCATTCCTCGTTTGGACGACTTGCTAGATCAGATTGGTTCGGCAACTATTTTCTCCAAACTTGATCTCAAGAGTGGCTACCATCAGATCCGAATCAAGCCAGGTGATGAATGGAAAACAGCCTTTAAAACTCGGGAGGGTTTATTCGAGTGGCTAGTTATGCCGTTTGGGTTATTTAATGTTCCGAGTACGTTTATGCGTATCATGAATCAAGCTCTTCGCCCTTATATTGGGAAGTTTGTGGTGGTCTACTTTGATGATATTCTCATTTTTAGTTCATCTTTGGAAGAGCATCTGCAACACTTAAAGAGTGTTTTACACATTCTCCGACGCGATAAATTCTTTGCGGCCAAACAGAAATGTGTGTTTGGGTCGGATCATGTCCTTTTCTTAGGTTATATCGTGTCGAAGGATGGTTTATCAGTCGACAAAAGCAAAGTGGAAGCCGTTCAGTCTTGGCCGGAACCACGTACGTTAACAGAAGTGCGAAGTTTTCATGGCTTGGCTTCTTTTTATCGACGCTTTGTGCCTCACTTTAGTACCATTATGGCTCCCATTACCGACTGTATGAAGACCGGAAAGTTTCTTTGGACAGACGCAGCTTCAGTGGCATTCGCGGATATTAAAGTTAAGCTTACGACGGCTCCGATTCTCGTGCTTCCTGACTTTTCACAAGCTTTTGAACTTCTTAGTGATGCTTCAAAGTTGGGTATTGGCGCTGTCTTAAGCCAAAAAGGACGTCCAATTGCATACTACATCGAGAAACTTTTGGGTGCTCGGATCCGTTATAGTACTTATGATATTGAATTCTATGCTGTTGTTCAAGCCATCAAACATTGGCGTCATTACTTGTTTTATCTTGAGTTTGTTCTCTTTACTGATCACGATGCTCTTAAACACTTGGATAGTCAGGCCAAAGTTTCTTCTCGCCACGCTACCTGGATATCATTCTTGCAGCAGTTCACCTTCACAATTCGCCATCAAGCGGGCAAACTTAATAGGGTAGCTGATGCGTTGAGTCGTCGACATACGCTGGTCTCCACTATGCATACGTCAATTCCAGGCTTTGCTACTTTTGCTGATCTTTATTGCTCTTATCCGTTCTTCTCGCGGATTTTGGGTGAAGTTACCTTGGGTTCTTCGACAGAATATATTCTTCACGATGGCTTTTTGTTCAAAGGTAATCAACTGTGCATTCCTGAGTGTAGCTTACGCCTGCGTATTATTAAGTAACTCCATGACGAGGGTCATGTAGGCAGGGATCGTACCCTACAGTTGGTTTTTGCGTCCTACTTCTGGCCATCTTTGCGTCGTGATGTTACTCGGTTTGTTGAGCGATGTCGCTCTTGTCAACACGCAAAGGGTTCTGCTTCTAACGCTGGTTTGTATTTACCTCTACCAGTTCCTACACAACTGTGGACAGACATAAGCATGGATTTTATACTTGGTCTTCCCCGTACTCAAAAGGGCAATGATTCTATTTTCGTTGTGGTGGACCGCTTTTCTAAAATGGCGCATTTTATCCCTTGTAAGAAGACAACCGATGCGAGTCGTGTGGCCTCTTTATTCTTTCAGGAAGTTTACCGTCTTCACGGATTGCCTTCCTCGATTGTCTCTGTCAGAGACACACGTTTTCTCATTCATTTTTGGCGTTCAGTTTGGAAACTTCTTCGTACCAGTCTCGACATGAGCACATCATATCATCCTCAAACTGATGGCCAAACAGAGGTCACCAATCGAGCCTTGGGAAACATGTTACGGAGTCTAGTGGGCGACAACATTAAGTCTTGGGATTCCAAGCTTTGCATTGCCGAGTTCGCACACAATCATGCCTCTAATCGTAGCTTGGGATTCTGTCCTTTCAAGGTCATCTATGGTATAGTTCTGCGTTGTCCTCTTGATTTAGCCCCACTCCCCGATCGAGTTCGTCTCCATGGCCAAGCAATTGATTTTGTCGACAACGTTCAAGCAATTCATCAGCAATCTCACGCTCATCTTCAAGCTTCAAATGCTACGTACAAGGAACATGCTGATAAGCGTCGTCGTGAAGTTGAGTTTAGTCCTGGTGATCTGGTTTGGGTGGTTCTCACCAAAGAACGCATGCCAGCTCATGAATACAACAAGCTTCGTTCACGCAAGATTGGTCCGATTGAAGTCCTTGAACGTATCAACGAAAATGCCTATCGTTTGCGACTTCCACCAGGTATTCGCACAGCTGATGTTTTTAATGTCAAGCATCTCTTCCCTTATCATGGCGAGAATGACGTTCCAGATTCGAGGGCGAATCTCCTTTTACCCGGAGGGACCTGATGCAGAGCATCCTTATCAAGTTTTTAGAAGACCACGTCGTTTGGTGTTGGTGTTTTGCGTGGTCTTCAATTTAGCATTTCCTTTTTCTTTCTTAGTTAAGATAAGTTTAATTTCCTTTTTAGTTATGTTTAATTTCCTTTTCTATTAGGATTCCTATTAGCTTAAGGGTTATGTCCTTGGCTATATAAAGGGATCTAAGCTTTGTTTTACATTCAGATTTTGATAATTAATAAAAGAAAAACCAAAAAGAGGAAACTCAAGTTTCCCAAAGAGCTTTGCCTTGCTTAGCACTGAGAGGAGTACTCTCGAAATCCTAGCCTTGATCAATCTCTCGATTGATCTTGAACGATCCGAGTGTTCCGCGAGTTCTCCCTCGAGTCCTCTGATTCAAAACCATTACTTAGCTTCCGCTACTCCATCAGAAAATATTGAATAATCAAGACTAGATATATATAAACTCCGGAGACCAACATTGATAAAACACAATAGTTTTAATTCGTTTATAGGCACGATTAATTTTTGGATTTGAAATTTAGAAGAATCTTAACGGCTATATATGTTAGAGTTTTAAAATTTTAACAGTAAATCTAGACTCTTCGTTGCAATTAGGTTCAATTTGGTTTAGTATCTAATTTTTTTTTTGGTTCAACAAAGTTGATAGCAGGCAATGGCCATGGCGATAACAATGATGGTCGTGGTGTTTTTAGTTAATATATAAATGGCTTGTTTGTTAAAAAATTTAAATAAAATTATTGAGACTATTGGTTATGTAGCTTAATTGATTTTGATAGAGCTAGAGGTCAAGGAATTACCCCTCAGATTATTGCATGATGAAATACACGAGAGTTATATAGTGCATTGACTATGGAGGTCATGTTTTTGATGAAATGGAAGGTAAACTTACAAAAAAAAAAAAAAAAAATCGGAATGTTTTGTTACAGAAAAACTTAAAAGAAAATTAAGAAAGAGAATGATATAAAAAAAGGCATAATAAGTGCAAATCTTCATTCCAAAATAATGGTAGTTTGAACATAAACCACAACTTAGAATAGCTTAAGAGATTCAATAGATAGTGATAGTAGATAGTGTAAGGTTTTCCTCTTGAACATCGTTTAAACAATAAATAAACATAGGACAAACCTAATCAAACCCGGTTCGAAAAGAGTATTTAGGGCTTCGAATAGGACGGCTGTGGTTTCGTCAAGAGAGGTTGACCGCAGCATGAGTCACATACGACCGCATAGCTAGATTGGTGCTGCTCGAGGACACTGCTGCCGAATCCTAGTTTGGTTGGAGTTGTGCGTTGTATGTTAATGATGTTGATACAAACTCAATAACTGAATAACTTCTTGAGAGTTTTAAAGGACTAAAACATCCTGGTGGAAAAGGTTCATGTCGCTAATTGGTGGTTGGTGGTCGAAAGGGACGGTCCCGAACTCTCTAGCAGTTTAACTGATAAAAAATCTCTCACGGCTCTTGTGAAGAGGCAAGAGTAGAGAACGAAAGCTGTTCATTTGCTTCTTCTTCTCCCATCAGAAAGCTGTCTTCTTTTGGGCTTTTTGAGCTGTTTTGTCTTTCGCAAGTGTTTTTTTTTCTCCTTCTGTGTTTCGCTTTTTTCGTTTGTTTATTCTCGCAAGCTTTTGATTTTTTCTTTGAGATTTCCGTCAAAAATGTGTTGTAACGTTTTCTCCTTTTTTACCACATCAAATCTACTGTAATTAGCGCTTTTAAGGACATTTCTTTGGGTTCTCTTTTAGCTTCCTGCAAAAAATATTCAAATTTGGATCTGATTTCTTAATCATCCATCATAATCTTGGTTAATAGTGATTTGCCTTAATCATCCATCATAATCTTGTTCAAGTTTCAGGTTGTAGGACACTATCAAGTTACACATCAAATCTAAATGGACTGAGGCAGAGAGCTTTGTCCCTTTGAGCTTTGATGTGATCATGTGAACTTAATTTATGCAAATATTATAGGATTCTAGCACCAACAACTTACATATTCTTTGCATCTGCGATTCCGGTGATTACATTCGGATCGAACAATTAGAAAGAGATACTGGTACGTCAGAACGACATTTTTTGTTCCCTCATTCATAATTGCTCTCTGATTTCTTAATGAGAGTAATAGAAAAGTAAAAACTTTTGGTTTGTTTCTTTTGCAACTTTGCAGATGAGAAGATCACCGCTGTTCAAACCTTAGTTTCAACCGCATTGTGTGGAGTGATACACTCCATTATTGGAGGCCAGCCATTGTTGATTCTTGGTGTTGCAGAGCCTACTGTTATAATGTACACCTTCATGTTCAATTTCGCTAAAAGTAGACCGGATTTGGGATCTAATCTCTTTCTTGCATGGACCGGATGGTAAACTCAATTCTTTCTCTTGACATAACTCAATTCCTTTCAAGAAGCTTTTTAAAATCTCAAAACTTTATGAAAGGGCTTTTTTTTTCTTTGTTCATGGGTGATTTCTCTTAAAGGGTTTTCTTGTGGACGGGGCTCCTTTATCAATCGATTCACTCGACTTGCCGGGGAACTTTTTGGTATCCTAATCGCCATACTTTTCATGCAAGAAGCCATTAGAATTGGACTAATCCATGGTCTCCTGGTGCATATCAGAATTGTACTGTCATTAAGGCAATAATCACTTCTTCCCTACAAATTACTCTCTTTGCTATTAATGCTTTATGTTCATATTCATCGAAGGGCATGATGAATAAACTGCAGGAGTTGGTGGATGTGCCTGTGCTTTACATTCTGTTAGCGTTTGCTCCAGCGTCAATGATCGTGGTTCTTTATTTTACTACTTTGACCACAGTGTAGCTTCGCAGCTCGCACAGCAGGAAGATTTCAATCTTAGAAAACCACCTTCTTATCATTATGATCTGTTTCTTTTATGCCTCTTGGTAAGATGAAGTACTGTTTTCCTTTACTCATTTATTGACTTGACCGTTTACAAAATATGAAATGTTGGAACTCTTCTTCTTTAGACAATCATTTGCGTTCTCCTCGGGATCCCTCCATCCAACGGTGTCATCCCGCAATCTCCAATGCACACAAAAAAGCTTGGCAACACTAAAACACCAGGTTCCATCTTCTCACTTGTGTGTATATAGGCTTTCGGTTGCATTTTCCAATGGCTTTTATAACCGCGGTTGTTGTGGTTTCATTGAAGATTCTTCAACAACTTTGGTTGGTTTTCCTGATGAACATTTGATATATCATGGTTTTTACCCATTTTTGGACCATGATATAAGTGTTTTTATAAAGTCTTTTAGTCTTTTTAGAGTCCTATTAGAGTCTTTACAGGTTCAGGTACGTTTTGAGCATAATTGGAGATTTTGGAGTATTTTGGAGCATTGTGGAAGAAGCTGCTGAAAAGATGAAGTTGCGATGAACAGTGTCGATGAACAGTGTCGATCGACACTGTTGGTGTCGATCGACACCAAGTTTTCCAGTTTCCAGAATCGAGAAGTTTCCATATTTTGAAGAAAAGGAAATCTCCAAAACTTTTCCTAATCTTCCAAGGAATTGAAGATTCGTACCTAGGCCTATAAATATAGTTTTTCAGCCATTGTTTANTTGCTCACAAGCTACTAAACATTACAGGAGAAGTCTCTCCAAAACATAAACTTAAAAAAACTCAACACATCACACATATGTATATTGTATCCATAAGAGTGTGTCCATGTGTACCGCCCATTAGGTTATGTACTTACATAAAACGTGTATAAACTTGTCGTCCACAATTGGTCATTCACGAAGTTGTGATAGAGTGGATCAATATGGTCCATACATTATTCCAAAATTCTGTTTTCATTCGAACTATCCATGTACACTCATCCATACAGAAAACCCATTATCATAGACTATTTCATCGTCTTCTCCGCCAAAATCCAGAAAAAAATTTCGGCGATGGATCGGAATCACCATCCTTGTAACACAATAATCAGTGTCCAATATACACATAATCGAAACAAAAACCTAACCCAAACAGTGAATGAGTCACATCCAAATCAAAACCTCGTCACCCTCCAACCAATACGGCGGTTTTGATGCCAGGCGACGGCGATCTGCAATTATTCACTGCAAAGATGTGGGTTTGCAATGAGAGAATATTCACTGCAAAGATGTGGGTTTGCAATGGGAGAAATCATCATTCAATTAGAAACCTTTGCTCTTCAGGAGGCGGCGAGCTGCATTGGATCCGGTGGTGGCACTTCCTTAGGCACAAATGCTGTATAAATTTCAGTACAAAAATGAAGGTAAATAATAAAAAGGGTAGTTTGGAATTTTCTCTTGAAACAGCAACCCAAAAGTGCCTAATAAGCAAAAAGTGCCTAAAATGTAAACGTAAGTGGACAAAGTGCCCTTACATGTAAATATCTCGAAGAAAGTGATAGATAAATCGAGTAAATCTTTTAAAAATGATTCTTTTTCCCTTTTTTCGTTAACTGAATTAAGAATCTAGATTATCGTTTAAATTAAACTATTAGCCAGTGTTTTTAATATTAAATCAAAATATAAATGAATTAAATCATCGGATATATATATATATATATATATATAAATGTTTCCTCTTCTTTAAATAACTAGGTTTTTTCGACTAATCGATTTATATTTTAGAAATGTGTTATGAACTTTTAATTAGAAAAAATCTTTAAGGGTTGTGAATATATATCTATACTATATATAAAATTTGATGTATTATGCTATTGAGCGCGTCCACATAGGACGAAAAAACTGGATTTGATTGGTCCAAATCAGCGTTTTCATTAAACAAAAAAATGTTAAATATGATTAACAATTTTTATTGGTCCAAATCATCATATTATTAGACATAAAATGTTAAATATGATCTTAAATTAATCAAACAAAAAACAGACCAAAAAAATGGAAAATAACTTGATATCTAGGCAAAATTTAAGAAAATTAACATAAAAAACTAACTAACAAAAAATAGAAAACATATTAAATCTTAAGAAAATGTTAATACCAACAATAAATAGTATATGTCAAAATTAAATGAAAATCAATATTAAGAGTAGAAAATATGAAAATCCTATTTAACAATATAAAACAAAAATTACGATTAAAGAATAATTATAAAATCAAAAATCACCAAAAAAGTAAATTAACTTATCTAGACTAAATATGTAGAATTAACATAAAAAACTAACTAACAAAAAATAAATAGAAAATTATATCTTAAAAATATATTAATACCTAAATAAACAATATATGCTAAAAACCAAATAGAAATCAATATTAAGAATAAAAAATATGAAAATCGTATTTCAAAAAATAAAATGAAAATAAAAAAAACAGATCCAAAAATGAAAAATAACTTAATATCTAAGGTAAATTTTAGAAAATTAACACAGAACTAACTAACAAAAAAATAAAAAGGATAGTAAATCTTAAGAAAATGATAATACCAACAATAAATAGTATATGTCAAAATTAAATAGAAATCAAAATTAAAAATAGAAAAATGTAAAAAATTAGTATATGTTAAAATTAAAAAACAAATCAATATTAAGAATAAAAAATATGAAAATTGTATTTCGCAGAATAAAATGAAAATTAAGATAAAATAACTAATTAAAAAATCAAAAAATAAATTTTACTTGATATCTAGGCTAAGTATATCTTAAAAATGTCAGTATTTTTTTTAATTTTATTAAAATATCAAAATCATATTTCTCAAAATACAATAGAAGTTAATAGCAAAAGTTTAATTAAGAAAAAAACAAATGATCTTATTTTTTCGGCTATACCTTTTAAGCGATTAGATTTACGTTTTTGTTGCAATAAGCTGCCGTCAGTTTAGGTTCATAGTTTTGATTTTTGGGGTTTGCTGGCCAAACCACTGTTATTAGGATTAATAACTTCCGAATGGGGTTTAACAATTGTTTTATGCATAATGTCATTGAGGATGTCCACATAGGACGAACAAACTCAATTTGCTTTGTCCAAATCAGCGTTTTCATTAAACACAAAATTATTAAATATGATTAACAACTTTGTTAGTCCAAATCATCATATTATTAGACATAAAATGTTAAATATGATATTAAATTAAACAAACAAAAAACAGATCAAAAAAATGAAAAATAACTTGATATCTAGGCAAAATTTTAGAAAATTAACATAAAAAACTAACTTACAAAAAAATAAAAAAGATATTAGACCTTAAGAAAGTGTTAATACGAACAATAAATATTATATGTCAAAATTAAACAGAAATCAATATTAAAAATAGAAAATTTGAAAATCATATTTAAACATATAAAATAAAATTTACAAGTAAAAAACAAATTAAAAATCAAAAATCATCAAAAAAGTAAATTAACTTATCTAGACTAAATATGTAGAATTAACATAAGAACTAACTAACAAAAAATAAATAGGAAATTATATCTTAAATATATATTAATACCTACAAAAAATACTATATGCTAAAAATAAATAGAAATCAATATTAAGAATAAAAAATTTGAAAATCGTATTTCACAAAGTAAAATGAAAATAAACAAAAAAGCAGACCAAAAAAATGGAAAATAACTTAATATCTAAGGTAAATTTTTAAAAAATAACATAAAAAGTAACTAACAAAAAAAGGATAGTAAATCTTAAGAAAATGTTAATACCAACAATAAATAGTATAAGTCAAAATTAAATAGAAGTCAATATTTAAATAAAAGTGTCAAAAATACAAGCATGTTAAATTGAAAAAACTCTTATGATCACAAGGAAGTCGCCATTTAATATTTTTCAAGTTACTTGAATTCCGTATTTCTAAATAGATATAATTTTGAATTTAAAATAAAAATACATTGAGAATGGAAAGATACATTTATAGAGATATTATTAAAAATATAGTTTTAAGCTATTCTGAAGGGATAGTATAATTTTAGATTAAACATTAGGAAATAGGTAAAGAAAAATTGTTATGATTATACTTAACATTCACAATTTCTCTTTCTTTTTATTCGCCAATTAGAAGAAGAGAAAGAAGACGAAGCCGAGAAAAAATAAAACCGAAGATAAAGAAGAGAAAAGAGAAGAAGACAATAAGGAAAAAGTCGAAAAAGACGAAAAAAGTAGACAAAGACTAATAAAAACAAGAAAAACAAAAATTAAAAAGACGAATGACAAAAAAATGACGAAAAGAAAGAGAAAAACATGAGAAGTTGGAGAGGAAGAGGAAGAAAAACATAGAGAAAGCATAAGTTAGTACAATGATAAATGATTTGAAGACTACATACCTTCATAAAGGTTTGAAAAAAATCATCTAATATATAACATGTTACAAATAAAATTCATATGAATGATACAAATATAGAATGATACTCCCTATTTTCATAATATAAGTGGTTTTGGTAAAATTAAGAAGATTACTTTTGTTTAAAATGAATAATTTAATAAATATGTTAAATATATTTCAACAAATCATAAAAGCTTGTAGAATGTAATTGGTTACATGTCAATAAAAGTAAAAGTTGTAAAGAAAATTAAAGCAACTTATATTTTGAAACAAAATTATATTTTTAAAACTACTTATAACATGAAACAAAGTGAATATAAAATAAAATTTGTGGAAGATCAAATGGAGATGCAAAATATTGCCTTGCATGATCATTGTAACTTCCTAACAAAGTTATATCAGTCTTTCGTTGTTCACGAGATCTCAATCATTTTTTTTAATTGTCACAAATAGAATTGTAAAAACCTTAATATGCATATTAGGAACTAAAAGACCAATGCTTTTTATATTTTCAGTGTTATCCGATTTTTAACAAAAAAAAAGGAAATTATGTTGAAAATATACGATATAAGTATCTATTAAGAATGCTTTTTCAGTTATTTTAAAATGTCAAACAATTGTTTTCTATTCATATTTGTACACACATAGCATATAATTCAAACGTATTGAGAAAACATATTAGTATTTAAGAAAAATTAGCTATGTAATTGGGTAAACATTTACTGATTTATTATTATTTTACTTAACAAAATTTTTAATCTTATAAACAAATACAATAGAAAAAAACAACACATCGTATCTTATATACATTTTATTTTATAAAAGATAATTTCTGTAAATATTTTATGAGTTTGATAATTTATTAATCCAAAATAAACCAAATTATTAATATAGATTTGCGCGTAGCGCAGATTAAAAACCTAGTCTATACTATACTATAAAAGATGGTCAACTCTCTCTCTCTCAGCTTTACAAGTCAACGCTTGAGAGAGTGACATGTGACATTAATTATTTAATTTTCAAAAAATTATTTTATTTGTATTAAATTTGAATCAAACAAAATTTTTTTATCTTTTTATTTGCATTCATTGTGATTCGAACCCATAATCTCATCAATAAAATACAACCATTTTTTTAATTATGCTATGAGTACTCTTAGACAATCTTCTCTAAAAACTTATGATATTGTTTCTATGTTTTTTTATATTAAATTTCAAGCACTTCTTAAAAAAATTATATCTATATCAATTACATACACTTCGCAGGTTGTCCAACGCATAATTAATATGTAAAAACAATTAATTTGTTTTTTAAACATCAAGTAAAATAAATAAATATTCACATATTTACAATTAACTATAAAAAAAATATTAAATTTAAATTCAACTATTTAAAAATTATTATAAGTCGATGAAATTCAAATTTAATTAAAAATAATTAATAAATAAATCTTATATAATACATAATTTTAAATAGATCATTATATTATTATTTTTGAGTGATTTAATCCTTATTTTCAAATAAATTAGGTTAATTAAACTTTGGTATAAGTGAAAAACAATTATGATATTGAATAAATTAAAAAGTTAACTTCAACGTATAAAATCTTAAGACACAACAAAATATTCAATAAAAAATGAGAAGATAACAAATTATATAAGAAAATATAGAGAAGAAGAAATAAATAAAGAAAAAGAAGAATGAATACAAAAATATAAAAAATTTTAAAACATGGAAAAAGAGATGGATTCAATGCAAGATATGTAGAATAAATCCTTAAAATGATAAAATGAAAAACAAAAAAATATATTATAATATTAAGATTTAGATAAATGAAAGGAGTATAAAAATTAAAGAATAAATGAAAAGTCATAAAATAATGTATGAAAGAGATTGCACATATCATCGAGAAAAAATTTGAAAACTAAATTTTTAAAGAAAATATAAAATCAATATAGATATAGATCTAAAAATATATATTATTTAAAACTCAAATTAAAATAAAAATCTGCGCATCGCGCGGGTTCTCTCTTAGTACGATTATAATTCATGAAGAGGATGAACATAATTAAAGGAAAAATAGTCGTCAATCATCTCCGATTATTCATCATGTGTTGTTGTTGTGTTATCCATGATTGATAATCTTATGAAACTTGCATCATAACAGTTCAACCAAGTGATCACATATATATAGTATTTTGATTCGTTATCGGTTGGAAATATCAGGATAAAGGAAAGCAGAGAGCCTCTTGTGGTATATTATGAGCAGCAACATTTTTGTATGGGCTCTTTTACAAAACAAAAAACATTTTTGTATGGGCTCTTTTACAAAACAAAAAACATTTTTGTATGGGCTCTTCTGATTAACATCTTCTTCTTTCCTGGACGAAGCGTTTATTTCAAGCAACCATCTTAATTATGCAGCGACAGCTTCTCGTAATATCTTCTACACCAAACTTTAATAAGCCTCTTAATTTTCCTCTGCTTTCAAGCTCATGTGCTGGCTTCTTCTAAAGTCTCGTCATCAACCTTGAATAATAAATATGGTATGAGATTTAAGTTTCTTGTTTTTTTTTTTTAACGTGCAACAGACAGTGGCGGTCCCAGAAATTTTTTTACCCTGGGTCAAAACATAACTATAAATATAAGTCAGTAAAAACATAAAAACATTTTACAAAACCACCCTACGATCTTTCATATCCTGAAATCTTTTTATCAATGTCTAATTTGTAATAATCTTGAATATATCTTTATCGATTTGTTATTTTTTTTGTCTGCAAGATCTCTTGATAGATCATCTGAATCACTAGATAACGCTGGAATTTTTATTTTTAAATATTTTTCTATTACTCGTTCACCTGAATTAAAAATAAGAAAACTATTAATTATTTTAATACAACTTAACAACAAGCAAATCATGTTATAAAAAAAATAACGATCTTGAATGACACTTTGAACTTGGAATTTGAAAGCAGTAAAGAAAAAGACAAAAACTAGAGAAGATTGAAAAGAAAAAACTCTGATTAGTAATTTAGATTAGATAGATTTGTTAAGTTGCTTTTAATTTTATGAAATAAAAATAAAAAATAGTTTATATATTTATGGGCCATGTTTTCCAAAACCAAACTAACTTTCTACTAAATGAGCTAAAAGAATTAAGATTTAAAATATATTTTAACTAAGTGTGCAACTATGAAAAAGAACAGGCCAACATAAATTTAATATATTAAACATAATATAATTTTAAAAAAAAAAATTTGGGTGGGTCAGCTGACCCACCTTTTTTTCATGTGGGTTCGCCCCTGGCAACAGAGCGATTGCATCATGCTTGATACTCCTTTCTTTTAAGCTAATTAGCAATTCTAAATAGAGCTTCCAATTATTTTAAAAAAAAACCCAAGATGCATTTGATTCGAGTGTTTCAAAAAAATGTTGGAAGATTAGGTTGATACAAAATTAATGATCAAAGAAAACAAAAAAAAAAGTAAATTTAATAGATTAGGTTGATCCATTTTGAACTGATTAATACTTAATCTGGTTCCTTTTCCTTTTGCTTCGTTTTGCAGGTTGATCCAGTTGCACTGAGCTTGGAACATAAGAGCAAGCTCGCGGCCAACAGCTTTCTTCCTCTCTAGATTCGCCAAAATCCACTTTCTCGACGTAGCCATTCTCTCCCATTGCGTAAGCTATCTTGCGAGAGATAGGCGCATGTTTGACTTTATCAAAAACGACTGCAACTTTTCTCTTGTGGTCATCAACGAAGAAACTCCCAGAGTTACGAAGAAAACGAAAACCAGTGAGTGATCCCATATCCACTGATAAGAACAAGTTCCACGACACGTCTTTAGGCTCAATCTTGGTCGTAATCCATATCTCCATTTCTAATGTATCCCAGCGCTGTAATAACACCGCAAGCTGCTCATCTCCAACACTAGAAAGATCCACAGCATCGTAATAACCAGCTTGAAAAGGCATATGCATATGCGGTGCAAATCTCTCTGCTGTGAAATCAAAACAGATCAAGAGATCACGCACACCTGATACATAATTTTTGCAAACCAGTAAGTGTTTCCTTTGAGAGATACGCCATTGAACTATGTATACCAGTCGGGAGTGACACCAAGAAGAACTTTCCATGAACTAGACTTAACATTGTAGATTTCAAACTCACGGTCTCGGTCCCTTAAAACCACGTTGTAATGATTTATAAACCTCAAGATTTTGTGGCAACGAAGCGAGTTGTTCTTCTTCTTCTCGTATCCCAGAGCATATCTGTAACGACCCGGATCCGACCCATTTGACTAAGTTTAAATGAATTGATTTGGCTACCTATGTCATCAAAGTGCATACCTTTTCCGGTCACTTACCCTAAAAGAACTCCAGAGTTAAGCGTGCTTATGCTGTAGTAGGACTAGGATGAGTGATCTTCCGGGAAGTCCTCTGCGGAACCGTGTGAGTGAGGATAAAACACGGAAAAATATCATAATGGAACCCTTGGATGGATTATGCTCTTTGTTGGCGCATTGGATAGATCGGATAGATTGGATAGATTGGATAGATGGTGGATCGAATGAGACCGTCAAGAGATGCAGAAGTCTCTTGGTATTCTCCACTCCACGGAACCGAGGAAGTAACCCTTGACCACGGATCTTAGGAGGTTTGCTGCGCTTGGAAGTAACCCTTTCCAAACTCAACGAAATGTTCAAGATGAACAAAGATATTTCTCTCAAAGAAAAGATGATAAAAACTTGGATATTTTATTAGAATGAATCTTACAAATACTTATAGAATTCGTAACACGGAAAAAGAAAAGAGAAATAAAGTTTTGTGGATTTCCTAAGCTTAGAAAATAAAAATAGAAGACTAGAATTAAAACTAAGTAGAATAACCCTTGAACTCCAAAGTGACTCCTCGTATGTGACTCTTGAAGTCATTTTCGTCACCCTCCTTTGACCACAAAATAAAGTAATTATTTTGGGCAGTCTTGGGCTTGAATTAAGTTCAAAAGAGGCTGGTCTTGGTAGCTGGTCTTGGTAGCTAACATCCCCAAACGAATTATGCATTTTTTCCTGGCCAGAGTTGCTTTAATTAAGCCCGCTAAATGCATCTCCAAATTGCTCGGCTTGGATAATTTGATTTCTAGAGTGGACACGAGTTGGTCTAAAGACTCGGTCATCAGGACGGAGTTCTCTTCGTAAGTTATTCCCGAACAGTGTTTGATCAAAGCGGAACACGGGTGTGTCGGACTGAACATGTTCGCGGACAATGCTGGTCTCTCCTCGATGAACCTCACTTGTACCATCCATGTCCTGCTCTGGTACATGCTGCTCGTCATCATCTGAACCATCCGAAGATGTTTGGCTCGGTGCTCTGCCACGGAATCTATCATTCCCCTCCTGTTGAAAAGGATTTGTCCTCAAATCTGGATCATTTGAAACATAAGGAGATAAATCAGAAACATTAAAGCTTGTGGAAATGTCATACTTACCTTGAAGATCCAGCTGGTAAGCATTGTCATGTATCTTCTTGACCACCGTGAATGGTCCATCTTTTCTTGGCATGAGCTTGGACTTTCATTCCACAGGAAACCGTTCCTTCCTAAGATGAATCCACACGAGGTCTCCTGGTTGAAACACCACCTTACGCCTTCCTTTGTTAGCGTACTTCTCATATTGCTTTGTCTTGGCTTCAATGTTGGCTCGGACCTTCTCATGAATCTGTTTGACAAGTTTGGGTTTCTTTTTGCCATCTAAACTGATTCTTTCACTCAAAGGCAAATGGATTAGATCAAGAGGAGACAACGGATTAAAGCCATAAACAATTTCAAAAGGTGAATGCTTTGTAGCCGAATGCACATAATGGTTTTAAGCAAACTCTACATGCGGTAGATTCTCTTCCCATGTTCGAAGGTTCTTTTTAACCAAAGTTCTAAGCAAGACAGAGAGCGTCCTATTAACTACTTCCGTTTGACCATCGGTCTGAGGATGACAAGTAGTAGAGAACAACAGTTTAGTGCCTAGCTTAGTCCACAAAGTTTTCCAAAAGTAACTTATGAACTTAGCATCACGATCAGAAACTATAGTCTTAGGCATGCCATGAAGTCTAACGATTTCTTTAAAAAACAGTTCAACTATGTGAGATGCATCATTGGTTTTCAAACATGGAATGAAATGAGCAATCTTAGAAAACCTATCTACAACCACAAAGATGGAATCTCTTCCTGTCCTAGACTTAGGCAATCCCAAAACAAAGTCCATAGAAAGATCGGTCCACGGGTGAAATGGAATCGGTAAAGGAGAATACAAACCTTGGGACGTGTTCTTGGACTTAGCCTCCTTGCATGTCACGCATCTGCTACAGATTATTTCAACGTCCTTCTTCAGGCCTGGCCAATAAAAGTGTTCCTCGAGCACTTTAAAGGTTTTTGCCACTTCAAAGTGACCCATTAATCCTCCTCCATGAGCTTCCCTGGTGAACAACTCTCTCAAAGAACAGTGAGGCACACACAATGGATTGTCAAAGAATAAGAAACCTTCAGAGATAAAGTACTTGCCATGTGCGTGTCTAGAACATGCCAAATAAGGTTCCCAAAAATCTGAATCAGCCTCATACAAGTCTTTTATAAATTCGAAACCCAAAAGCTTGGTTCCAAGAGAAGAAAGAAGAACATACCTTCGTGAAAGAGCATCAACAACTATGTTCTCTTTACCTTGTTTGTACTTAATGACGTATGAAAAGGTTTCGATGAACTCAAGCTCTTGTTAAGCTTTTGTTGTCCCTTGAGATGCCTTAGGGATTGGTGATCCGTATGTATGACAAACTCTTTGGGCCACAAGTAATGTTGCCACGTTTGAAGAGCCCTCACCAAAGCGTACAATTCCTTGTCATAGGTGGGGTAGTTAACAGTTGCACCACCTAGCTTCTCACTGAAATACGCAATGGATTTTCCTTCCTGCATCAAAACAGCACCAATACCCACGCCTGAGGCATCACATTCAATTTCAAAAGTTCTCGTAAAATCTGGGAGAACAAGTAATGGAGCTTGAGTTAACTTCCCTTTTAAGGCTTGAAAAGCATCTTCTTGGGCTTGCTCCCACTTAAACCCCACGTTTTTCTTGATCACTTCCTTGAGAGGGGCTGCAATGGTACTGAAGTTTTGGACAAAGCGCCGGTAGAAGCCAGCTAAACCATGGAAGCTTCTAACTTCACTTA